>JAVIAB010000024.1:20864305-22064305 GCA_032433765.1 Megaustenia siamemsis | reverse complement strand
ATTATTTGCATCGTCTCTTGGTGATTACATTATTTGCATCATCTCTTGGTTGATTACATTATTTGCATCGTCTCTTGGTTGATTACATTATTTGCATCGTTTCTTGGTTGATTACATTATTTGTATCATCTCTTCTCTTGGTTGATTACATTATTCGCATCGTCTCTTGGTTGATTACATTATTTGTATCATCTCATCTCTTGGTTGATTACATTATTTGTATCATCTCTTCTCTTGATTGATTAAATTATTTGCATCGTCTCTTGGTTGATTACATTATTTGTATCATCTCTTCTCTTGGTTGATTACATTATTCGCATCGTCTCTTGGTTGATTAAATTATTTGCATCATCCCTTGGTTGATTACATTATTTGCATCATCTCTTGGTTGATTACATTATTTGCATCATCTCTTGGTTTATTACATTATTTGCATCATCTCTTGGTTGATTACATTATTTGCATCGTCTCTTGGTTGATTAAATTATTTGTATCGTCTCTTGGTTGATTAAATTATTTGTATCGTCTCTTGGTTGATTACATTATTTGCATCATCTCTTGGTTGATTACATTATTTGCATCGTCTCTTGGTTGATCAAATTATTTGCATCATCTCTTGGTTGATTACATTATTTGCATCATCTCTTGGTTGATTAAATTTTTTGCATCATCTCTTGGTTGATTAAATTATTTGCATCATCTCTTGGTTGATTACATTATTTGCACCATCTCTTGTTGATTACATTATTTGCATTATCTCTTGGTTGATTACATTATTTGCATCATCTCTTGGTTGATTACATTATTTGTATCATCTCTTGGTTGATTACATTATTTGCATCGTCTCTTGGTTGATTACATTATTTGTATCATCTTTTGGTTGATTACATTATTTGCATCATCTCTTGGTTGATTACATTATTTGTATCATCTCTTCTCTTGGTTGATTACATTATTCGCATCGTCTCTTGGTTGATTAAATTATTTGCATCATCCCTTGGTTGATTACATTATTTGCATCATCTCTTGGTTGATTACATTATTTGCATCATCTCTTGGTTTATTACATTATTTGCATCATCTCTTGGTTGATTACATTATTTGCATCGTCTCTTGGTTGATTAAATTATTTGTATCGTCTCTTGGTTGATTAAATTATTTGTATCGTCTCTTGGTTGATTACATTATTTGCATCATCTCTTGGTTGATTACATTATTTGCATCGTCTCTTGGTTGATCAAATTATTTGCATCATCTCTTGGTTGATTACATTATTTGCATCATCTCTTGGTTGATTAAATTTTTTGCATCATCTCTTGGTTGATTAAATTATTTGCATCATCTCTTGGTTGATTACATTATTTGCACCATCTCTTGTTGATTACATTATTTGCATTATCTCTTGGTTGATTACATTATTTGTATCATCTCTTGGTTGATTACATTATTTGTATCATCTCTTGGTTGATTACATTATTTGCATCGTCTCTTGGTTGATTACATTATTTGTATCATCTTTTGGTTGATTACATTATTTGCATCATCTCTTGGTTGATTACATTATTTGTATCGTCTCTTGGTTGATTACATTATTTGCATCATCTTTTGGTTGATTACATTATTTGTATCGTCTCTTGGTTGATTACATTATTTGCATCGTCTCTTGGTTGATTACATTATTTGCATTGTCTCTTGGTTGATTACATTATTTGTATCATCTCTTGGTTGATTACATTATTTGTATCATCTCTTGATTGATTAAATTATTTGCATCGTCTCTTGGTTGATTACATTATTTGCATCATCTCTTGGTTGATTACATTACTTGTATTGTCTCTTGGTTGATTACATTATTTGCATCATCTCTTTGTTGATTACATTATTTGTATCGTCTCTTGGTTGATTACATTATTTGCATAATCTTTTTGTTGATTACATTATTTGTATCGTCTCTTGGTTGATTACATTATTTGCATTGTCTCTTGGTTGATTACATTATTTGCATCATCTCTTGGTTGATTACATTATTTGTATCATCTCTTGGTTGATTACATTATTTGCATCATCTCTTGGTTGATTACATTATTTGCATCGTCTCTTGGTTGATTACATTATTTGCATCATCTCTTGGTTGATTACATTATTTGCATCGTCTCTTGGTTGATTACATTATTTGCATCGTTTCTTGGTTGATTACATTATTTGTATCATCTCTTCTCTTGGTTGATTACATTATTCGCATCGTCTCTTGGTTGATTACATTATTTGTATCATCTCATCTCTTGGTTGATTACATTATTTGTATCATCTCTTCTCTTGGTTGATTACATTATTTGCATCATCTCTTGGTTGATTACATTATTTGTATCATCTCTTCTCTTGGTTGATTACATTATTCGCATCGTCTCTTGGTTGATTAAATTATTTGCATCATCCCTTGGTTGATTACATTATTTGCATCATCTCTTGGTTGATTACATTATTTGCATCATCTCTTGGTTGATTACATTATTTGCATCATCTCTTGGTTGATTACATTATTTGCATCGTCTCTTGGTTGATTAAATTATTTGTATCGTCTCTTGGTTGATTAAATTATTTGTATCGTCTCTTGGTTGATTACATTATTTGCATCATCTCTTGGTTGATTACATTATTTGCATCGTCTCTTGGTTGATCAAATTATTTGCATCATCTCTTGGTTGATTACATTATTTGCATCATCTCTTGGTTTATTACATTATTTGTATCATCTCTTGGTTGATTAAATTATTTGCATCATCTCTTGGTTGATTACATTATTTGTATCGTCTCTTGGTTGATTACATTATTTGTATCGTCTCTTGGTTGATTAAATTATTTGCATCATCTCTTGGTTGATTAAATTATTTGCATCGTCTCTTGGTTGATTAAATTATTTGTATCGTCTCTTGGTTGATTACATTATTTGTATCGTCTCTTGGTTGATTACATTATTTGCATCATCTCTTGTTTGATTAAATTATTTGCATCGTCTCTTGGTTGATTAAATTATTTGTATCGTCTCTTGGTTGATTACATTATTTGTATCGTCTCTTGGTTGATTACTTTATTTGTATCATCTCTTGGTTGATTACATTATTTGTATCATCTCTTGGTTGATTACATTATTTGCATCATCTCTTGGTTGATTAAATTATTTGTATCGTCTCTTGATTGATTACATTATTTGCATCATCTCTTGGTTGATTAAATTATTTGTATTGTCTCTTGGTTAATTACATTATTTGCATCATCTCTTGGTTGATTACATTATTTGCATCGTCTCTTGGTTGATTAAATTATTTGCATCGTCTCTTGGTTGATTAAATTTTTTGTATTGTCTCTTGGTTGATTACATTATTTGTATCGTCTCTTGGTTGATTACATTATTTGCATAATCTTTTTGTTGATTACATTATTTGTATCGTCTCTTGGTTGATTACATTATTTGCATTGTCTCTTGGTTGATTACATTATTTGCATTGTCTCTTGGTTGATTACATTATTTGCATCATCTCTTGGTTGATTACATTATTTGCATTGTCTCTTGGTTGATTACATTATTTGCATCATCTCTTGGTTGATTACATTATTTGCATCATCTCTTCGTTGATTATATTATTTGCATCATCTCTTGGTTGATTACATTATTTGCATCATCTCATGGTTGATTACATTATTTGCATCATCTCTTGGTTGATTACATTATTTGCATCGTCTCTTGGTTGATTACATTATTTGCATCATCTCTTGGTTGATTACATTATTTGCATCATCTCTTGGTTGATTACATTATTTGTATCATCTCTTGGTTGATTACATTATTTGCATCATCTCATTGTTGATTACATTATTTGCATCGTCTCTTGGTTGATTACATTATTTGCATCATCTCTTGGTTGATTACATTATTTGCATCGTCTCTTGGTTGATTACATTATTTGCATCGTTTCTTGGTTGATTACATTATTTGTATCATCTCTTCTCTTGGTTGATTACATTATTTGTATCATCTCTTGGTTGATTACATTATTTGCATCGTCTCTTGGTTGATTACATTATTTGTATCATCTTTTGGTTGATTACATTATTTGCATCATCTCTTGGTTGATTACATTATTTGTATCATCTCTTCTCTTGGTTGATTACATTATTCGCATCGTCTCTTGGTTGATTAAATTATTTGCATCATCCCTTGGTTGATTACATTATTTGCATCATCTCTTGGTTGATTACATTTTTTGCATCATCTCTTGGTTTATTACATTATTTGCATCATCTCTTGGTTGATTACATTATTTGCATCGTCTCTTGGTTGATTAAATTATTTGTATCGTCTCTTGGTTGATTAAATTATTTGTATCGTCTCTTGGTTGATTACATTATTTGCATCATCTCTTGGTTGATTACATTATTTGCATCGTCTCTTGGTTGATCAAATTATTTGCATCATCTCTTGGTTGATTACATTATTTGCATCATCTCTTGGTTGATTAAATTTTTTGCATCATCTCTTGGTTGATTACATTATTTGCATCATCTCTTGGTTGATTACATTATTTGCACCATCTCTTGTTGATTACATTATTTGCATTATCTCTTGGTTGATTACATTATTTGCATCATCTCTTGGTTGATTACATTATTTGTATCATCTCTTGGTTGATTACATTATTTGCATCGTCTCTTGGTTGATTACATTATTTGTATCATCTTTTGGTTGATTACATTATTTGCATCATCTCTTGGTTGATTACATTATTTGTATCGTCTCTTGGTTGATTACATTATTTGCATCATCTTTTGGTTGATTACATTATTTGTATCGTCTCTTGGTTGATTACATTATTTGCATCGTCTCTTGGTTGATTACATTATTTGCATTGTCTCTTGGTTGATTACATTATTTGTATCATCTCTTGGTTGATTACATTATTTGTATCATCTCTTGATTGATTAAATTATTTGCATCGTCTCTTGGTTGATTACATTATTTGCATCATCTCTTGGTTGATTACATTATTTGTATTGTCTCTTGGTTGATTACATTATTTGCATCATCTCTTTGTTGATTACATTATTTGTATCGTCTCTTGGTTGATTACATTATTTGCATAATCTTTTTGTTGATTACATTATTTGTATCGTCTCTTGGTTGATTACATTATTTGCATTGTCTCTTGGTTGATTACATTATTTGCATCATCTCTTGGTTGATTACATTATTTGTATCATCTCTTGTTTGATTACATTATTTGCATCATCTCTTGGTTGATTACATTATTTGCATCGTCTCTTGGTTGATTACATTATTTGCATCATCTCTTGGTTGATTACATTATTTGTATCGTCTCTTGGTTGATTACATTATTTGCATCGTTTCTTGGTTGATTACATTATTTGTATCATCTCTTCTCTTGGTTGATTACATTATTCGCATCGTCTCTTGGTTGATTACATTATTTGTATCATCTCTTCTCTTGGTTGATTACATTATTTGTATCATCTCTTCTCTTGGTTGATTACATTATTTGCATCATCTCTTGGTTGATTACATTATTTGTATCATCTCTTCTCTTGGTTGATTACATTATTCGCATCGTCTCTTGGTTGATTAAATTATTTGCATTATCCCTTGGTTGATTACATTATTTGCATCATCTCTTGGTTGATTACATTATTTGCATCATCTCTTGGTTGATTACATTATTTGCATCATCTCTTGGTTGATTACATTATTTGCATCGTCTCTTGGTTGATTAAATTATTTGTATCGTCTCTTGGTTGATTAAATTATTTGTATCGTCTCTTGGTTGATTACATTATTTGCATCATCTCTTGGTTGATTACATTATTTGCATCGTCTCTTGGTTGATCAAATTATTTGCATCATCTCTTGGTTGATTACATTATTTGCATCATCTCTTGGTTGATTAAATTTTTTGCATCATCTCTTGGTTGATTAAATTATTTGCATCATCTCTTGGTTGATTACATTATTTGCACCATCTCTTGTTGATTACATTATTTGCATTATCTCTTGGTTGATTACATTATTTGCATCATCTCTTGGTTGATTAAATTATTTGCATCGTCTCTTGGTTGATTACATTATTTACATCGTCTCTTGGTTGATTAAATTATTTGTATCGTCTCTTGGTTTATTACATTATTTGTATCATCTCTTGGTTGATTACATTATTTGCATCATCTCTTGGTTGATTAAATTATTTGCATCGTCTCTTGGTTGATTAAATTATTTGTATCGTCTCTTGGTTGATTACATTATTTGTATCGTCTCTTGGTTGATTAAATTATTTGCATCATCTCTTGGTTGATTAAATTATTTGCATCGTCTCTTGGTTGATTAAATTATTTGTATCGTCTCTTGGTTGATTACATTATTTGTATCGTCTCTTGGTTGATTACATTATTTGCATCATCTCTTGTTTGATTAAATTATTTGCATCGTCTCTTGGTTGATTAAATTATTTGTATCGTCTCTTGGTTGATTACATTATTTGTATCGTCTCTTGGTTGATTACTTTATTTGTATCATCTCTTGGTTGATTACATTATTTGTATCATCTCTTGGTTGATTACATTATTTGCATCATCTCTTGGTTGATTAAATTATTTGTATCGTCTCTTGATTGATTACATTATTTGCATCATCTCTTGGTTGATTAAATTATTTGTATTGTCTCTTGGTTAATTACATTATTTGCATCATCTCTTGGTTGATTACATTATTTGCATCGTCTCTTGGTTGATTAAATTATTTGCATCGTCTCTTGGTTGATTAAATTTTTGTATTGTCTCTTGGTTGATTACATTATTTGTATCGTCTCTTGGTTGATTACATTATTTTGCATAATCTTTTTGTTGATTACATTATTTGTATCGTCTCTTGGTTGATTACATTATTTGCATTGTCTCTTGGTTGATTACATTATTTGCATTGTCTCTTGGTTGATTACATTATTTGCATCATCTCTTGGTTGATTACATTATTTGCATTGTCTCTTGGTTGATTACATTATTTGCATCATCTCTTGGTTGATTACATTATTTGCATCATCTCTTCGTTGATTACATTATTTGCATCGTCTCTTGGTTGATTACATTATTTGCATCATCTCTTGGTTGATTACATTATTTGCATCGTCTCTTGGTTGATTACATTATTTGCATCGTTTCTTGGTTGATTACATTATTTGTATCATCTCTTCTCTTGGTTGATTACATTATTCGCATCGTCTCTTGGTTGATTACATTATTTGTATCATCTCATCTCTTGGTTGATTACATTATTTGTATCATCTCTTCTCTTGGTTGATTACATTATTTGCATCATCTCTTGGTTGATTACATTATTTGTATCATCTCTTCTCTTGGTTGATTACATTATTCGCATCGTCTCTTGGTTGATTAAATTATTTGCATCATCCCTTGGTTGATTACATTATTTGCATCATCTCTTGGTTGATTACATTATTTGCATCATCTCTTGGTTTATTACATTATTTGCATCATCTCTTGGTTGATTACATTATTTGCATCGTCTCTTGGTTGATTAAATTATTTGTATCGTCTCTTGGTTGATTAAATTATTTGTATCGTCTCTTGGTTGATTACATTATTTGCATCATCTCTTGGTTGATTACATTATTTGCATCGTCTCTTGGTTGATCAAATTATTTGCATCATCTCTTGGTTGATTACATTATTTGCATCATCTCTTGGTTGATTAAATTTTTTGCATCATCTCTTGGTTGATTAAATTATTTGCATCATCTCTTGGTTGATTACATTATTTGCACCATCTCTTGTTGATTACATTATTTGCATTATCTCTTGGTTGATTACATTATTTGCATCATCTCTTGGTTGATTACATTATTTGTATCATCTCTTGGTTGATTACATTATTTGCATCGTCTCTTGGTTGATTACATTATTTGTATCATCTTTTGGTTGATTACATTATTTGCATCATCTCTTGGTTGATTACATTATTTGTATCGTCTCTTGGTTGATTACATTATTTGCATCATCTTTTGGTTGATTACATTATTTGTATCGTCTCTTGGTTGATTACATTATTTGCATCGTCTCTTGGTTGATTACATTATTTGCATTGTCTCTTGGTTGATTACATTATTTGTATCATCTCTTGGTTGATTACATTATTTGTATCATCTCTTGATTGATTAAATTATTTGCATCGTCTCTTGGTTGATTACATTATTTGCATCATCTCTTGGTTGATTACATTATTTGTATTGTCTCTTGGTTGATTACATTATTTGCATCACCTCTTTGTTGATTACATTATTTGTATCGTCTCTTGGTTGATTACATTATTTGCATAATCTTTTGTTGATTACATTATTTGTATCCTCTCTTGGTTGATTACATTATTTGCATTGTCTCTTGGTTGATTACATTATTTGCATCATCTCTTGGTTGATTACATTATTTGTATCATCTCTTGGTTGATTACATTATTTGCATCATCTCTTGGTTGATTACATTATTTGCATCGTCTCTTGGTTGATTACATTATTTGCATCATCTCTTGGTTGATTACATTATTTGCATCGTCTCTTGGTTGATTACATTATTTGCATCGTTTCTTGGTTGATTACATTATTTGTATCATCTCTTCTCTTGGTTGATTACATTATTCGCATCGTCTCTTGGTGATTACATTATTTGTATCATCTCATCTCTTGGTTGATTACATTATTTGTATCATCTCTTCTCTTGGTTGATTACATTATTTGCATCATCTCTTGGTTGATTACATTATTTGTATCATCTCTTCTCTTGGTTGATTACATTATTCGCATCGTCTCTTGGTTGATTAAATTATTTGCATCATCCCTTGGTTGATTACATTATTTGCATCATCTCTTGGTTGATTACATTATTTGCATCATCTCTTGGTTTATTACATTATTTGCATCATCTCTTGGTTGATTACATTATTTGCATCGTCTCTTGGTTGATTAAATTATTTGTATCGTCTCTTGGTTGATTAAATTATTTGTATCGTCTCTTGGTTGATTACATTATTTGCATCATCTCTTGGTTGATTACATTATTTGCATCGTCTCTTGGTTGATCAAATTATTTGCATCATCTCTTGGTTGATTACATTATTTGCATCATCTCTTGGTTGATTAAATTTTTTGCATCATCTCTTGGTTGATTAAATTATTTGCATCATCTCTTGGTTGATTACATTATTTGCACCATCTCTTGTTGATTACATTATTTGCATTATCTCTGGTTGATTACATTATTTGCATCATCTCTTGGTTGATTAAATTATTTGCATCGTCTCTTGGTTGATTACATTATTTACATCGTCTCTTGGTTGATTAAATTATTTGTATCGTCTCTTGGTTTATTACATTATTTGTATCATCTCTTGGTTGATTACATTATTTGCATCATCTCTTGGTTGATTAAATTATTTGCATCGTCTCTTGGTTGATTAAATTATTTGCATCATCTCTTGGTTGATTACATTATTGCATCGTCTCTTGGTTGATTAAATTATTTGTATCGTCTCTTGGTTGATTACATTATTTGTATCGTCTCTTGGTTGATTACATTATTTGCATCATCTCTTGGTTGATTAAATTATTTGCATCGTCTCTTGGTTGATTAAATTATTTGTATCGTCTCTTGGTTGATTACATTATTTGTATCGTCTCTTGGTTGATTACTTTATTTGTATCATCTCTTGGTTGATTACATTATTTGTATCATCTCTTGGTTGATTACATTATTTGCATCATCTCTTGGTTGATTAAATTATTTGTATCGTCTCTTGATTGATTACATTATTTGCATCATCTCTTGGTTGATTAAATTATTTGTATTGTCTCTTGGTTAATTACATTATTTGCATCATCTCTTGGTTGATTACATTATTTGCATCGTCTCTTGGTTGATTAAATTATTTGCATCGTCTCTTGGTTGATTAAATTTTTTGTATTGTCTCTTGGTTGATTACATTATTTGTATCGTCTCTTGGTTGATTACATTATTTGCATAATCTTTTTGTTGATTACATTATTTGTATCGTCTCTTGGTTGATTACATTATTTGCATTGTCTCTTGGTTGATTACATTATTTGCATCGTCTCTTGGTTGATTACATTATTTGCATCATCTCTTGGTTGATTACATTATTTGCATTGTCTCTTGGTTGATTACATTATTTGCATCATCTCTTGGTTGATTACATTATTTGCATCATCTCTTCGTTGATTATATTATTTGCATCATCTCTTGGTTGATTACATTATTTGCATCATCTCATGGTTGATTACATTATTTGCATCATCTCTTGGTTGATTACATTATTTGCATCGTCTCTTGGTTGATTACATTATTTGCATCATCTCTTGGTTGATTACATTATTTGCATCATCTCTTGGTTGATTACATTATTTGTATCATCTCTTGGTTGATTACATTATTTGCATCATCTCTTGGTTGATTACATTATTTGCATCGTCTCTTGGTTGATTACATTATTTGCATCATCTCTTGGTTGATTACATTATTTGCATCGTCTCTTGGTTGATTACATTATTTGCATCGTTTCTTGGTTGATTACATTATTTGTATCATCTCTTCTCTTGGTTGATTACATTATTCGCATCGTCTCTTGGTTGATTACATTATTTGTATCATCTCATCTCTTGGTTGATTACATTATTTGTATCATCTCTTCTCTTGGTTGATTACATTATTTGCATCATCTCTTGGTTGATTACATTATTTGTATCATCTCTTCTCTTGGTTGATTACATTATTCGCATCGTCTCTTGGTTGATTAAATTATTTGCATCATCCCTTGGTTGATTACATTATTTGCATCTTCTCTTGGTTGATTACATTATTTGCATCATCTCTTGGTTTATTACATTATTTGCATCATCTCTTGGTTGATTACATTATTTGCATCGTCTCTTGGTTGATTAAATTATTTGTATCGTCTCTTGGTTGATTAAATTATTTGTATCGTCTCTTGGTTGATTACATTATTTGCATCATCTCTTGGTTGATTACATTATTTGCATCGTCTCTTGGTTGATCAAATTATTTGCATCATCTCTTGGTTGATTACATTATTTGCATCATCTCTTGGTTGATTAAATTTTTTGCATCATCTCTTGGTTGATTAAATTATTTGCATCATCTCTTGGTTGATTACATTATTTGCACCATCTCTTGTTGATTACATTATTTGCATTATCTCTTGGTTGATTACATTATTTGCATCATCTCTTGGTTGATTACATTATTTGTATCATCTCTTGGTTGATTACATTATTTGCATCGTCTCTTGGTTGATTACATTATTTGTATCATCTTTTGGTTGATTACATTATTTGCATCATCTCTTGGTTGATTACATTATTTGTATCGTCTCTTGGTTGATTACATTATTTGCATCATCTTTTGGTTGATTACATTATTTGTATCGTCTCTTGGTTGATTACATTATTTGCATCGTCTCTTGGTTGATTACATTATTTGCATTGTCTCTTGGTTGATTACATTATTTGTATCACCTCTTGGTTGATTACATTATTTGTATCATCTCTTGATTGATTAAATTATTTGCATCGTCTCTTGGTTGATTACATTATTTGCATCATCTCTTGGTTGATTACATTATTTGTATTGTCTCTTGGTTGATTACATTATTTGCATCATCTCTTTGTTGATTACATTATTTGTATCATCTCTTTGTTGATTACATTATTTGCATCGTCTCTTGGTTGATTACATTATTTGCATCATCTCTTGGTTGATTACATTATTTGCATCATCTCTTGGTTGATTACATTATTTGCATCGTCTCTTGGTTGATTAAATTATTTGCATCATCTCTTGGTTGATTAAATTATTTGCATCGTCTCTTGGTTGATTACATTATTTACATCGTCTCTTGGTTGATTAAATTATTTGTATCGTCTCTTGGTTTATTACATTATTTGTATCATCTCTTGGTTGATTACATTATTTGCATCATCTCTTGGTTGATTACATTATTTGCATCGTCTCTTGGTTGATTAAATTATTTGTATCGTCTCTTGGTTGATTACATTATTTGTATCGTCTCTTGGTTGATTAAATATTTGCATCATCTCTTGGTTGATTAAATTATTTGCATCGTCTCTTGGTTGATTAAATTATTTGTATCGTCTCTTGGTTGATTACATTATTTGTATCGTCTCTTGGTTGATTACATTATTTGTATCGTCTCTTGGTTGATTACATTATTTGCATCATCTCTTGGTTGATTAAATTATTTGCATCGTCTCTGGTTGATTAAATTATTTGTATCGTCTCTTGGTTGATTACATTATTTGTATCGTCTCTTGGTTGATTACTTTATTTGTATCATCTCTTGGTTGATTACATTATTTGTATCATCTCTTGGTTGATTACATTATTTGCATCATCTCTTGGTTGATTAAATTATTTGTATCGTCTCTTGATTGATTACATTATTTGCATCATCTCTTGGTTGATTAAATTATTTGTATTGTCTCTTGGTTAATTACATTATTTGCATCATCTCTTGGTTGATTACATTATTTGCATCGTCTCTTGGTTGATTAAATTATTTGCATCGTCTCTTGGTTGATTAAATTTTTTGTATTGTCTCTTGGTTGATTACATTATTTGTATCGTCTCTTGGTTGATTACATTATTTGCATAATCTTTTTGTTGATTACATTATTTGTATCGTCTCTTGGTTGATTACATTATTTGCATTGTCTCTTGGTTGATTACATTATTTGCATTGTCTCTTGGTTGATTACATTATTTGCATCGTCTCTTGGTTGATTACATTATTTGCATTGTCTCTTGGTTGATTACATTATTTGCATCATCTCTTGGTTGATTACATTATTTGCATCATCTCTTCGTTGATTATATTATTTGCATCATCTCTTGGTTGATTATATTATTTACATTGTCTCTTGGTTGATTAAATTTTTTGTATTGTCTCTTGGTTGATTACATTATTTGTATCGTCTCTTGGTTGATTACATTATTTGCATAATCTTTTTGTTGATTACATTATTTGTATCGTCTCTTGGTTGATTACATTATTTGCATTGTCTCTTGGTTGATTACATTATTGGCATTGTCTCTTGGTTGATTACATTATTTGCATCATCTCTTGGTTGATTACATTATTTGCATTGTCTCTTGGTTGATTACATTATTTGCATCATCTCTTGGTTGATTACATTATTTGCATCATCTCTTCGTTGATTATATTATTTGCATCATCTCTTGGTTGATTATATTATTTGCATTGTCTCTTGGTTGGTTACAGTATGTGCATCTCTTCTTGGTTTGTTACAGTGTTTTATTTCCTCATCTTTGGCTGAAATGTTTTTTTTTTCCTCATGTTTGGTTTCAGAGATTGCATATCCTCGTTACCTGCATTGTTTGTATTTCCTTGTAGTTGGTTGCAAAGTTTGCATTTCTTCTTAATTGGCTTCAGTGAAAAAGAAAATTTTCAGGACATGTGGGAGTATGGGGAAATGAAAGAGCGAACAGTTTGGCTAGTTGCACTAATGTTGAGGACAGTCAACCAATGGATCGGGCGGACATCATCAATGCCCTCCGGGAAGTGGGAAGGACACAGGACTTCGACAACCATGAGTCCACGTCACTCCTTCAGATGAAAGAGATGGGAGTTAAGATGGGCACAGCCAGAAATGAGAAACTTAGTGGGCATGTAAGAAGACTAATCAACCAACATAGAACTGGAGTCGTCAGTAGCTGGACACTGCAAGACTTGCTGAAGAGTGGATCTGAGCACCTATGGACATGTTCGGAGTGCAGTGATGATGATCCGCTAATATGTCAATAACTCTGATTTAAACTGATTAACACCATTAATCAAAAATAGACATTTTATCCTGAAGAGTGCTTGCTTTTAGAAGTGTGATTATTACTAACAAGTTAAACTTACTTTAATTGTTTGTTTGTTTGTAATAGTTCTTTCATTATTACTTCAGAGGGGATACATCTTCAGACACAACACCACCAGCATCACCCACTTTCAGGAGACCTATTCCCAGGACTATTGATGACAATGTATTTTCAAGGCTCTCCAGCAACTCTGCAAGTTCTTTGACTAGCCCAGACAGGTTTGTTGAAGAATGATTGACTGAATTAGTTGAAGCAGTGAGTAACATCGGTTGTATTTAGAGGACAGTTGCCAAAAAATATAATAAGATAGTCAGAAAAATGGTACTGCCTCTGAACTATCTAATCATCCTTGGTGTTGGCTAGTCTTCAGAATAGAAATAGGCTGCACTCAAAAATTATAAGGTTGAGTTATTCATACAAATCCATATCTACATGACAATCTAGATTAGGTTAAATGTCAATATAAAATAGTACTGGAAAGATTGGTGAAGTGGGAAACAGCAATGAGGATTCTGTAACACTCACTCAGTTTGACCAACATAGAATTTAATAAAAACATTTTAGAATTTTAAAAAAAGTATAAATAGAAAATGACTCGGCGGGAGAGAAGACCAGATTATTATTCACTGTTGTCATTGTAAGTACATGACTAAAAACCTCAATGTTGAAATGCAATTATTAGAGGGTTACCAGAGGAAAAGAATGAATGGCAAGATATTTAGCCTGAAAAAAACAGGACATGATAGTGCCTCCCTAAGGAAGAATTGTAATCTTTATTGTTGCTTTTTGGCACAACATTCTTAAGGGCACAACATTTTAAAAGAAAAAAAATTTTAATATATTTGTAAAAGTGAGTTTCAATACTTAACTTGCCCAGAGTATTGACAACCCTCACTACACTACTGGATTAATCACAAACTGCTTGAGGTTACAGAACTAATCAGAGCTTATGTTCATCAGTTGTTACTTGTTTACTTTGTAATTAAAGGAAACATTAATCAAGTTTATAAATTAAACTTAATGGTGATAATATTTTGCAGTTTTCATGCATTTTAAACCTTTAGTTCTTCCAGTTGTGAAGATTTAAATATTAAAAAAGTCACTGCATCACAATCATCTGCAAAAATGTTGTGTTTATGTCTGATAGTGTTATACAAGCAGGAGAATTTATAATTTTGTATAATTCCTGGTGAGACACAGGACACATGGCTTAAAAACAAGAAATATCTGGTGAAATCCTGACATCTAAGTCATTTTTCAAACAAATTAAGCCAGACAGTAATTTTAATTATAAACCACTAACAGCATTGCTTTATTGTTTACAACATTTTCAGTGGTTATTATTTTGAGATATTGTTTAATGTTATCTGTTTACTTATGACATATATGCTGACTGATCATTTAAGTTTGGGAATTGTTATTTTCAGGGGCAACATTGTGCCTGCTACATGGAATCGTCAGTCTGGCCCAGGAAAAGCCCTGCTGACATGCACACACACAGCAGAAGGCCACACCAAATCAGTGTTGTCAGTTTTTGCCACAAACCAACTGCTGTTCACTGGGAGCAAAGGTTTGCATCACTATATGTGATATGGCAGACTTTAGCTGACTACTATTGAAAACCTTCCTTCTTATAAATGAACATTTTGTTTCTTATTAAACAAACTATTAAATAATAACTCATATTTCTCAAAATTGCTTTATATATTTAATTATTCTTTAATTAACTGTTAAGCTTTCTTCTTCTACTTCATCATCCTATAATCCTGGGGGTCATTAGAACACCATTGACAGACTTATTCAACCTTTGCCATGTCTCTCTGTCCATTCAGTGATGTTATCTTTCCATTTTTTTTTTCTCCACCTAAATCTCGTTTTTGCTCCTTTCAGAGTGCAAAGCAAGATTAATTGCTGATATTGAATAACACTAAATTGAAAACATGAGAAATGTGGCTTAGAAATTTGTTTTCATAAGGAGAGAGTTTACCTATGCTATGATACACACTTTCTGTTGGGAATTATACATTTGGACAAGATCAAAGTGCACTTGCAAAAAAAAAACTAGTTTCTACAAATTAAAATGGTTAATTTGTCCAAGTTGTTGAAGATACAGATTAACCAGCTTGGTTAAATGAGCAGTGATTGAAAAGGAAAGCAAACTTCATATCAAAGAGTGATGTGACTAAGTCAAGCATGTTGGGTGTGATTTTGCAAATCACTACAACACCTTTCTAATAGGGATAGCAAAAACATTAGTTTTTCATCTGTATTCACTGAAAAAAATTTGGTGCTTCCACATTTTTCTAAAGCCAAACCTTTACACCAGACTGAAAAAAAGTTTTACAGATTGTGGGAAAAAAAATGTTACTTGTTCATTAATATTCTCACACATCCCTACCCCCTCAAACTTGATCCATGTAGTTTGTCTGATTGGTCTTGGGTTCTTTGTCTTCTTCTTGGTGAGACTTTGACTTTAGAACAGAATTGTTTTACCGCAGGCGGGGCACCACCTTGTCCACTCAGCCCCATTCCAACAACCAACAAAATATCCATCCCGATTGTTCATACTGCTCCATAGAACGTTGCGTTCTGTGAAAATGGCATGCTAATTGACATCCATAAAACTGTGTAATATTGAATGCGCTGAACTCTGTTCAAATGGCATTCAGCTTATAATGGACAAATCTGGGTCACTGTAACGGCCGTCACAGGAAGCATATCTCAATGCATCCGCAACAAATCTGTGGATTTAAGATTAGTGAGCATGCCACAGCAATAATTGCTGTCCCAACAAATGAAATCAGGCCTCCACTTCTGCACTTGTCTGCCCTTTGGTCTCTTTCCATCCTGAAGTTCTCCATACAATATTTGTTTGGGAATACGATTGTTTGATATTCTTCTTACATGGCCCAGCCACCTTAGTCTACGAATCCTAAGTGTTGCCATGATCGATGGAAGTTTGGCTTGTTGTAAGACATTAGAGTTAGTTACTTTGTCCTGCCATTTGATGTTCATAATCTTGCAAAGGCAACGTACATGAAAGCTGTTTAACCTTTTCTCTTGCCCTGCATAGGTAGTCCAAGTTTATGATCCGTATAGAAGTGTACTAAGCACACAACTTTGGTAAATTTTAATCTTAGTCCTGAGTGTTAAATTGATGTTGGCCCATGCTCTATCTTTAAATTTGCCAAATGTGGAAGCTGCCTTTCCGATTCAGAAATTTATTTCTTTTTCAAGGGAGACATTGGTTGTGACCATAGAACCGAGATAGGTGAACTTTCTAACAGGCTCAAGGGGTATGTTATTTAATGATACAGTTACGGGGCTGGCTACACCTTGTTGAAGCACCACAGTCTTCTGGATGCCTATTGATAATAAAAAAATAGTAAAGAACCCTCGTCACGCCAAGTGGCGTATAGGGAATATGGTGTTAGTGACCATAAATTTACAGACCTTCGGCACATGATTTTTGGGGTGATGTGGTCGGTATTACGCCATTGCCGCTTAACTTTCCTTGGAAAAAATCCAGTACACATTAAAGGCTGGGTGAACCGGAAGACATTGGTTGGGATTGAACCCTACCTCTTGTCATTTGTAGTCCAGTTATACTTATTGATAGGGAGAATAATCCACATGATCTAGCCAGATTATCAATCATTGACTGCAGGACGGATTCATCATGAACAACCAGTGCTGTATCATCAGCGAATAGAAGCTCCATGATTAGGGTCTCAGTTGTTTTTTATTTTGACCTCAGATGTGCAAGATTGAATAAGGAGCCGTCAGATCTTGTACAGATGTAAATGTCTCCAGAGACAGTTTCAAACGCATTGTGTAGAAGGGCAGCAAAAAATAGAGTAGGGGCAAGGACACATCCTTGTTTGACTCACAGTTCATCTCAAAGGGCTGGGAAGATCTACAGTCGAACTGGATGATGACAGACATATTATTGTGAAATGACTTGATCAGTTTAAAAAATGTAGGAGGGCAGCCAACATTTTCCAACACCTTGTATAGACCTGCTCTGCTCACTGTGTCAAACGCTTTTGTGAGATCAACAAAGGCTATAAATAGAGGTTTTCTTTGTTCCTTGCATTTTTCTTGCGACTGGCAGAGAGTAAAAATCAAATCTGTGATTGACCGTCCAGCTCTAATCCCACACTGGAACTCAGTTCCGCCAATTGATGTAGGTGCTTTAAAACAATTCTTGCGAATGCCTTTCAAGTTATACTCAGAAGGGAAATACCCCTATAATTGTTGCAGTTGCCCTTGTCCCCCTTATTTTTATATAACGTAACAATCTTGGCATCTTTCAAGTCTTGGGGTATGTCACCACTTCTCCAGCATTGGACAAGGAGTTTGTAGAGGTGGGGCATGAGTGTTTCAAGGTTTTCCTTGAGTATTTCGGCTGGGATGTTGTCGTTACCAGAAGCTTTTCCACTTGAGAGGTCGCGGATGACATCATGAAGTTCTTTCTCAGTAGGTTCATTGTCCAGTTCAGTCAGCACTGAGTATTTTGGGACTAGCTGGTCTGTCTACAGAATATAGAATTGAGTAATGTTTGACCCATCTTTCCAGCTGTTTAGTTTTGTCACTGATAGACTCACCATTAGCATCTTTTAAGATAGCAATTTTTGAGATGTTTGGACCTAGAGTAATCCTAATGTGGTTGTACATAGTTTGTGAATCACCCAGCTCAGCAGCTTTCTGGATCATAGAGCACAGATTTGACCAGTACTGATTCGCACATCTCCTTGATTCCCTTTGTACTTCTGCTCTTGCTTGTTTGAATTTGTCTTTTGTGTTCTGACATGGGTAGTTCTTCAAGGCTAGGAAAGCCTTCTTCTTCTTCTCTACAAGTGGCATGATTTTCATCCAGTTTTCTTGAACCCAATCCTTAGTGAAGTGTTGCTCTTTTCCAAAAGAAAAGTTTTCACAGTCAATGATGTGAGATTTTAGCTGGTTCCATGAATCATCTATATTGGCTAGGTCTTCTGCTTTCTCCATGCATTTCTTGGAAAGTATTTGTGACCAGGACTTGGTTGACAGATAATTTTGTTGTAGTGATATTGATTCTAGGGCTGGATGGTTCTCTAGATTTGTAAACCCTTTGGGTGGTTGCCTTCACTTTGCTAATGACAAGTGCATGGTCTGTGTCACAGTCTGCGCTATGGTATGCTCTGGTTACTCTAACATTATTTAAGTGTTGTCTGCGAACTAGGACAAAGTCCAGCTGGTGCCAATGCCCGGATCTTGGGTAGTGTCATGTTGCCTTTTGTCGATTCTTGACGCTGAAAAAGGTGTTGGTGACACACAGGTTGTTAAGGAAACAAAGTTCTAGAAATCTCTGACCATTTTCATTCATTTTGCCAATACCATGATGCCCTAGGCATGATGGCCATAAATTATGGTCAGATCCAATGCGTGCATTTAAATTGCCCAGTACGTAGAGTTGTTCTGCTTTGGGGATTGAATCCAAGGTAACTTGGAGCATCTCGTTAAAATTGATCTTTATCTGCTGTGGTTGCTGACATTGTTGGTACATAGGCGCTAATGATGTTAATTTGTCCAGCTTTTGAGTGGATTTTTAGTGTTATTATGTGTTCTGATGTACCATTTGGGCTGTTTATAGATTGTATGAGCTTATTATACACAGCAAAACCCACTCCATGTAAGAGAGGCTGCTCAGGCTTTAGCCCCTGCCAGGAAAAGGTGTAATTTTTTTTTTCCTGACTGAACCACAATCTGCAAGCCTTGTTTCTTGAAGTGCTGTAATATCAACATGTAGTCTCTGCAGCTCCATGTCGATGAGGGCTGTTTTCCTTATGTTTTCTACATTCGTGTGGTTGGTATTATTTAATCCAGGACACATAGTTCTAACGTTCCATGTGCCGAGTATGAGCGATTGTGTCTTCCTTCTGCTGTGTCCTAACGAAGATGGAATTGACATTTCAGCTTGCTTGTTATGCCTGGGCCAATAATATGGAGATAATGCTTTGTGATATATATATGCTGCTACTATTTGATTTTTTTTTTTTCAAAACTTGAAAGATTGTTTCACCATTGTGCCTTGTTACCAATCTTTTAGTTGTTTCTTTCATTTTTTTGGCAAAAGGACACAGCGCAAATGGTATAAAACAATGAAGTAATTATTACATAGTCAGTAAAATATAGTTCCAAAAGCTTTTTTAAAATACATTATCTGTATTTGCTTACTCGGTGCCTTGTTTGCTTGCAACACAAATTATTATGTAACGGCATAGCGCTGGGAGTGGATCCAAAAATGTAAAAAATGATCATAGAGCTGTGAAGACCTAATAATGCTCTTTTAGTTTAAGAATAAAATTGTTTAATTAGTTTTTCCAGATCTCAACCTTGTCAGTAAAAATCCAACTTGACCTAGACATTTAATTACGATTATGACAAAACTATGTGGCACAGAGAATAGAAAATTATATTACTAAATTATAATATTAATAAAACAGGAAGGTAACTATTTATTTACACTTCAAATGGTGTCTCTGGGCTGTATAGTCATTTTTTAAAAGTATTAATTCTTTTTACAATAACACAGTAAAAATCCTGTTAAATGCAACATATTGACATTGTTACTTCCACTGCATCAAAGGTATTTTTTTGCATGTTGTGCACAAACTTGACTCCTTGTTGATGTTTCATAATGCGCAATGTGGGAATATTATCACACTTTGCAGGCTGAATCCTGGTCTGATGCTACCACTGCAATTTGACATGGTAGGCCTACACTTGTCTTTCCTGTTGATACTTTGTATGTGTGTCATATTGAGTAATAGATATTGTTATATTGGTTCTTTCCAGTAGGTCTTTTACATCTTTGTAGTTCTCTAGCATTTCGATCTTTGTTAGAGTGCTAAGAAGAATAATTTTAAGTGTTTGAAGACTTTCAAAGCTTTATTATTTTGTTCTCGTGGAGATACGGTCTTGAATCATAGAGTTGACTGGTTAATTGGGCATGTGGGGAAGTTCTTCTCGCTAAGTGTTAGAACTTACTGTCTTTTGTCATTCACTTATCTATCTATTGACCTTTCGAGCTGTAGCCGGCCCATAGGGCATAGACCCAGATACTCTTTCTCTTATCTAAATTTTTATTCTAGCAGTTTTTAATCCTTGTAAAGATATTTTATCAAATCTTGTTATTCTTTTAAGCTTGATTTAAAAAAAAAAAATTTGTTAATTTAAAAAAATGAAAGACTTCATAAAATTTTCTTTTAATTGTTGAAAATACACTTTCTTGAAGAGAATAATATTTAAAGTATTTGTATAGTTCACGATTTACACATTCTGTAACCCTTACATGTGCATATGAGAGCTGGAAAACAATATGAGATATAGAAAAAAAGTTGAACGCATTAAAAAATAAATGTCTAAAGAAAATACTTGGATGTTGTCGTTACCAGAATATATATAACGTGGAACGAATTCAAAACAAACAAGGAAATTAGAGAAATCTACTAATATTTTCAGTAATTATATAACTACTATACCAGCTTTCACCAATGCATCCAAACATTTCTATGCCAGCTAAACAACAAATTATAAATAGCATTTTCATACCAACTTTATGCTATGAAAGTCAAACATGGACCCTTTCTAAATCACATTTAAGAAAGATCAATACATGTGAGATGCATTGCTTGAGAAAAGTAACAAACAACACAAGAAGAGATAGAATACCAAATGAAACCATAAGAAAAATAGTAGGAACAAAACCCTGCCAAGAATATATAGAACAACAACAACTTAAATGGTTTGGTCACCTGATCAGAATGAATCCTCACCAATCACCATCAAGAGCGTTCTTCTCGAGAATGGATGGAAAAAAGACCAAGAGGACGACCCAGACGAAGATGGATAGATGCAGTGACAGAGACATGTAACAACAAAGGAAAGTCACTAATTCAGACAATTCGAGCAGCACAAGAACGACAAACGATACCACAACACCTTTTAGGTATCAGTGAAAAGAGAAAAGAGGAAGAAGATATAACTACTAATATCTTCAGTAATCAAGAAAATATGATGGTCATACATTGGACATGTGATGAGAAGAGATAATAACCAAATAACAAAACAAGCCCCCATGTGGGAAACAACAGGTAAGTGAAAAAGAGGCCAACCCAGAGAGACACTGAGAAGAACATGGATCAAAGAGGAAAGAGCAGCAGGAATCGGCTCCCTCAATGAGGTAGAGTTGCTTGCACAGAACAGATACAAATGGCGAGATTTGATAAAAGATCTTTACAAGGATTAAAAACTGCTAGAATAAAAAGTTAGATAAGAGAAAGAGTATCAGGGTCTATGCCTTATGGGCTGGCTACGGCTCAAAAGGTCGATAGATAGATAGTTCACAATGACAGCAATATTTGTATCAGATAGATAGTCAGTGTAATATACATAATTATGGAATAAGGTTATAATAATAACCACTGGAACTGCAGATTAAAGACTAAAGATGGATTGTAGGAACCACACCATAACCTGCTGATATATTTAGGCATATAATTACACTAACATTTTTAATTCACAGAAAAAATAATAGAGTTGGGAGATCAAATAAAATGAGTGATGGGTAGCAGCTTGACTAGAGTTTTATTGGGGTAGCTGAAAATAAAGTGGAGATATTTCTATGATTTAGTATCACTGGGAAAGGAGTATGTGAGAAGTTTCACTTATTGTGGGCATATATTTTAGGAGAATGTAGCTCACCACTTAATGAGAGAGGCAAGAGCAGCAGGAATTCGCTCCCTCAGTGAGATAGAGCTGCTTGCACAGAACAGAGACAAATGACGAGATTTGATAAAAGATCTTTAAAATAATTGAAAACTGCTAGAACAAAAATTCAGATAAGAGAGGGAGTATCTTGGTCTACGCCCTATGGGCTGGCTACGGCTCGAAAAGTCAATAGATAGATAGATAGCTTATTGCTATTAGCCATGCTTATGTCACATTGAACAAAGGTTGTGAAACAAAAACAAAAGCAAACATTTAACATGATTTTATCATTTTTATTTTATTAATAACATAAATTTCTGTTAGACACAACTGAAGAACAAAAAATGTGGCAAAATTTGGCCTATTGGGCCAAAACGTCGTTCAAATCTGTGTCGTCTACTAATCACGTAAAGCTTTTACCATACCATTTATTCAATTTTTTTTTCAATTTTCCCTCACATTCAGCTTTACTGCAGCTTCGCATTTTTATGCATTCATTTGCATTTCTTTGCCTTAACTAACCCCATGTCTGAACATACATGGATTTCTTTTCCTTTTAGTCAATTTTAAATATGCTAATTTTAGTTAGCCATGTACTTTTCAATTTGCAGATCGTACTTCCAAAATTTGGGACCTTACCACAGGTCAAGAATTGACATCTTTCTCAGGACACCCAAATACTGTTCTCAAGGTTACTTATTGCCCACGTACACAGCTTGTGTTCACAGTTTCACAATCATCAATTAGAGTATGGGACATGAGGAAGAGCTCAGATCCTTGCATCAAAACTTTAAGGTAAATAATTGAATCAATTTGATGTTTTCTTAGACATATTATTAAAAAACAACTGATTAAGAAAAAATAATGCTGATAACATTATAGTATCTGCCTAATTACAACCTCCCACAAGACTTCTCACATGTTAAAACATTAAGTGCATTTTCTCCATGCCATCATTAATGTTTATGTTGCAAATTAAAAATAAATCACTTTGTATTGGTTTACACAATAAGTAAAATTTAAGCTTTTGAGCTTTTCTTCTGTAATTAATGTTCTTCCTTCACAAATTCTACATAAATATTAATTTGAATTGTTCACACATTTCATATGGCACTTGATATTCTACTTCATGTTCAATGGATCCCAACAAAAATCATATACTAACCTAAAAGAAATACCTTACCTTAGCACAAACATTTTTAACTTTTAATGTTGTAGTAATTGTTTAACAGGAACCAGAGGGTAAGAGAAAAAGAGGCCGACCTAGAAAAACACTAAAAAAGAAAAGAACACTGAGGTGAGAGTCAACAACAGGTGGCATCAGCTCCCTCTCCAAGATTGAGCAACCCGCCCAGAACAAAGCCATGTGGCAAGATACAAAATGGGTTCTATGCAAGTCTGACATTTTATAACAGATCATCAGACACAAGAGTCTAGAATTTCTGCCCTATATGCTGTCTTCGGCTCGAAATAATAATAATCATCATCATGTGCCATACCAGTTGGCGTGGTGATCATGTCCCTCCACAATCTTCTATCTAAAGTGCATCATATCAGTTCTGTTGTTGACTGTTTTCCATGCCATGACACCAAGCTATCCAGTATTTTCTCTCTTTGTCGCCCGCGATATCTCTTTCCTTTTATTTTGCCAGTTGTAACCATGTAAAGTTGATTGCTTCTTTCTGATGTTTTTTAAGAGCTCCCTTTTTGTGTTGGCCTCTTTGAGAACTTCCTCATTGGTCTTTTTAGCTGTCCAGGGAACTTTCAACATTCTTCTGAGAAATCTCATCTCTGTAGCCTCTAATGGTCTTTTCATTTGTTTGTCTATTGTCCATGATTCGCTTCCATAGGTCAGAATTGGTTCTATATAGCATCGATGAACTCTCTTTCTCATTTCCATTGACATAGATTTGTTGCATAAGATATTTTTCATTTTCTGAAATGCTATTTTGGCCTGAGCTATTCTGCTTTTTATTTCTGTGGTGCATCTCCCATCTGATGTTATTATTGTGCCCAAGTATTTGAAATGTTGCACTTGTTTCAGATTTGTCTCTTTTATTTTTATGCTGCATGATGGTGGTAATTGTTTCTTCGATATAACCATTACTTCTGTTTTCTTACTATTCAGACTGAGACCTTTCTTGATGCTTTCTTTTACTATTATGTCTATCATTTCTTGTAGTTCATTCTCTGTCTCTGCTATTAGGACTGTGTCATCCGCATATCGCAAATTATTTATGTTGTGACCGTTTACTTCAATTCCTTTTTTTTGTCTACTATTGATCTCATAATATTTTCGCTGTCAAGTGAAAACAAATCCGGCGACAGAACACAGCCTTATCTGACTCCTTGTTTTATATATTGGAATTGTCCTGTTTGGTTGTTAATTCGTATAGCTGCTGTATGTTGCCAGGACATGTTTTTTTTTTTATGATTCGCAGATCCTTGCCATCAATGTTTAACTTCTCCAGCATATTGATTATTCCCACATGCTTTACTTTGTCAAATACTTTCGTGTAGTCTATAAAGCCCCCGTGTGTTACCGGGGCCTCATTATGAGGGAAGTAAAGAATAGTGACACTGTGACCTTCCAGGCATGTCGTATGAGGCGACTAAGGAGGTTGATCGATGGCTTGACAAGCTGTCATTGTAAAAAGTATTGTTATGGAAACAGCGCCATATATTTTAGAGCAGTGATCTCTGCAATATGTGCCGCTTTGGCACACAAGGTTTCTGATTTTTGAGATTGTGGCTCTGCCCTATGTGCCGTCTTCGGCTCGAAAGGACAATAGATAGATAGATAGTCTATAAAGCACATATATAGATCTTTCTTTATAGATCTTTCTATCAATGTTCTTAAGATGTGTATTGCATTATTGGTGCCCTTTCCTTCCACAAATCCACATTGTTCCTTACACGTCTCATGATGAATCTTAGTAATATTTTCATCATATGGCTCATGAGATTAATAGTGCTATGGTCTTCACAATCAGTGGCGCCTGACTTCTTCGGTATGGCTACAAAGATAGATTTTAGTAGATCTTCGGGTATGTGTCCAGTGTTATATATGTCATTGAGTAATTTTGTTATGACTTGTACTCCTAGCTCTCCTAATGCATTTATCTCTTCGATTGTTATATTGTCAGGATCTGGAGCTTTGCCTCTTTTCATGTGTTGAATTGCGTCCTCCACTTCACTCTGCATTATTGGTGGTCCTGTGTCTTCATTTGAATTGTTTAATTCTGGTCTTTCATCATCATAGAGTTGACTGATATATTCTGTCCATCTTTCCATTGTCTTCTCCTGTCCCATTATTATATTTCTTTCCTTTGATTTCACACATCCTGAAACTTTGACTTCTTTTCTTCCTGTTAATTCATTTAACTGATTGTGCATAAATTTTGAGTCTTTCTTTTGTTGTTTTTCCATTTCTTCACATTTCTGTTTTAACCATTCTTCCTTTGCTTCACTGCATTTGTTTTGGATCTCTTTGTGCAATATTTTGTATGTCCTTTCTTCTTTCTTATGTTTTCTTCTTTCGTCCATTAGTTGTAATATTTCTTCTGTCATCCATTTCTTTTTGTTGATTCTTTTAGTCACTGGTGTTACTTCTTTTGATGTTTGTTGAATTGATTCTTTGAACATTTCCCACTGCTCCTGGATGTCCTGTATTTTCTCAATAGCATTATATCTTGTACTATCGTGCTGTACTTATCACTCATCTGTTTATCTACTCTTAGCATATCTAGTTCTAATTTTATATCTTGGTGATTTCTGTGCCTTCTGCAGTTTTATTCTTGAATATTTAAATATTGAAATAATAATAGATAGATATAATTTTTTAACAGTAGCTATGTTGATTTATATTAAAGATGAAACGGCACCTCTGAGTATTGTAAACATACCTCTTCCTCTGAAATAATTTGTTAATTGATATTACTTTAGTTGGCACTTCTATCTGTACTATGATTAAAAAAACAATAGAAATTTAATTTCCAATGTGGGCCTGCTAAAATACAAATAACACAACTTCAATCTACATAAATTCTTACTTTCAGTAACATAAAATTATATTGCAACGTTGGCAATTTTATCTATGAGTGTTACTATGGAAATTAAATAATGAAATATATAAGATTCCAATATTTTATTATTTAGACGCTAATGATTAATCATCTGTGAGTGAAATATAAAGGCCTATTAAAAATACAAAAGCACTCAAAAAAAATAGTCCATGTCAAAGTCAAATTTTGAGTTTTACTGACAGAAATAATTAGATTTTATTGTTGCATTAACAAGTCTATTTGTCCTGGTTAAAAATGAGTGCTTAAACTTCATTAAAAAATGTGGAATCCTGAATAAACAGAATAAAAATAGATGGTAAGAGAAGCAATTGTTGTTCCTTTGGTCTTCATCTTGGATTTTTCATTGTTTCTCTTTAGTGATCCCATCCAAGTAGGTTATAAATAGCAAAGGTGAAAGGATACAGCCCTGCCTTCCTCCTGAAGTGATTTGGAACCAACATGACATTCCTTCTGATGTTCTAACTGCACTTTGACTATTCTTGTACACTGCTATTGTGTACAATATAAATTAAATCTGTGGTGAATGACAGTTTTTTTTGTCTGTGCAGCTATAGAAGTAGACATTGTTTAAGTGGTTGTGGCAAACTTTTTCATTGTTTGTTGTAACTGTTATTTTATAACTATGATTTATTCCATATTGAAAGATATAATTGTCTTTGCTCAGTATATTTCCATTGTACTTGCCACAGCTCAGAGTATATCATTTTCATCAATTCCTTGCATTACTTGTTTGATAAATTAAATGTTTATATCCCTGTAGTGTTTGTGTGTTTCCAAGGTGTCAGAAAGACATTATCAAATTTTAGTCATAATAAAATGTCAGTGTGACTGTTTTAATAAAAATAATCACAGATATAATAGTAGAACTTGAAGCTTTAGCAACGTGTTTGATCAGGTTTTTAACAGTCATTTTGCATCCTGCAGCTCATCAGGACTGACAACAAGTGGCTCTGCAACATTTTCATCAAACAGATCCACAGATGTGTTTCGTGATCACCAAATAAATGATATTATATTATCTCCTACTGGCAGTACATTGTTCTGTGGAGCTGGAAATGTTGTTCAGATCTGGGATTTGAAAAGGTATATTTTTTATCACAACAATCAGAGGTGGTGTGAAATGATTATGTAAATCACTTAACTTTCTCTAGATGCTCTAACAGCTGTGATTTGTAACATTCAAAAATACCTTCATTTGTAATAGATTTTCATTCTACAATCTATTGGAAATCTTCATCCCAACGTTGTGCTACCAATGCCAGACCTGGACCCTAGATGCAAGAACAATAAGAAAAATAACCTGTACAGAGATTAAATGTGTTAGACAAATGACAGGAAACAGTCTGAGAGATAAAATCAGAAATGAAGAATTGAGAAAAAAGCTAGGGATAGCACCCACTATAGAATATATAAGGAAACAACAGACAAAATGATTTGGCCATGTGACAAGACAGAAAGATCAAAACACAACACAACGAGCCTTCAATAAACGTTGTGAGAACACCAGACCCAAGGGTCGACTACGAAAAAGATGGATCGATGGAATATTAGAAACACTAGAAAACATAACAGCAGCAGAGGCGAACAGAAGAGCAAAAAACCGCAAATTATATCTCCCCTCGATGCTGAAAGGCAGATGAGGAAGGAAAGAAGGAGAAGAAGAATCTATTGGATGGGTGTTATTGTTGAAGATAAAGGTAGTGTTATAGAACTGAACTAGGGTGGGAAGTGTGTCATATCTCTCACTACTACTAATACTTCTCATCAGCATTTTAAAATGTTAAAGTAATTTAATGCAGAGTATCAGGCTCATGAATTAGATTAGTTTGGTTGCCTACTTGTCAATTTGTCACAATTAAAACATGTACACCAGAACTAAAAGCTTTGTCTTATTTCTACATCTCTTGGCTAGATCTCACATTGCACATTAGCTCGCATCATAGCTAGATACTCCCAAAGTATATGTTATGTACTCTATTCCCATGTGGAAATTCTTTCAAGTGCAATATTTTTTGGTCAGTAAAGATGATTTTTCCTGTGTATTACTGGGGCCTCATTATGAGGAAAGTAAAGAATAGTGACACTGTGACCTTCCAGGGATGTCGTAAGAGGCGACTAAGGAGGTTGATCAATGGCTTGACAAGCTGTCATTGTAAAAAGTATTGTTATGGAAACAGAACCATAGATTTTAGAAGCAGTGATCTCTGCAATATGTGCCATTTTGGCACACAAGGTTTCTGTTTTTGAGATTGTAGTTCTGCCCTATGTGCCATCTTCGGCTCGAAAGGACAATAGATAGATAGATAGAAAGATGGTTTAGCACTCTCCTATTGTCTGTTTTAAGTGGAAATTTGATTGTCCTGGTGTCTTTCAAAATTATTGAGATTAAGAACAGGTCATCATCCAGATTTCAGTTATATTTTCTGTGATATCATATGTGTATTCACAAGTATGCACACGTCTATTATCCTTTCAAGTCAAAATTCTAGACTTCATGTCAGACAATTTTTGGTATTAAACAAAACATACTGCATATAACTCACATTGCTCACCACACATTCCTATTGTGGGTGAACATCTTAACTTCAGTAAAGGAGCTAATGCCCACTAGTGTTGCCTCTTACCTCGGTGTTCTTCTTAGCTTTGAGGGCTTCTCTTGTCTCTTCTCATCACATGGCCTATTTATACACTCACCTTTTCTTGATTATAGTTGATATAATGTACCATTTCTCTTACTTCTGCACTAGTCTTGAATGGTATTTAAAGTATTTACCTGAGAAGCATTTGTTCTCAAAAGCATCTAATTTACTTTCTATCTGTTTAGTTGTTTTCCAGTTCTTGTATATGTGTGTGTATACATGTGCACAGGTGCGTATTAGTGTCTTATGCTGAATGCTTTTTCACTGAGCAGCTTCTCTTGTGGTTGAATCTGCCAGGATTTGATAGACCGATCCAACCGTTGAATGAACAAGATGTATTTGTGGTGCCCGGCTTCGTCTCCTTTCTCCTGTGCCTTTTCTTTTCTGCCTTTGATATAGTTGCTTCCTCAAATATTGCTATATATAGTTCTTTATTTTTGCTCTCCATGTTCATTATCTTGCGAAGCCAACACACATTAAAGCTGTTTATTTTGTCTCCTGCCCAGCATAGGTAGTCCGAGTTTCTGATCTGTATAAAAGTGTACTAAACACACAATTTTGGTAAATTAGGATCCTAGTTCTGTGTGTTAGTTTCATGTTAGCCCATGTTCTGTCTTTAAGTTTACCAAATACTGAAGCTGCCATTCCAATTCAGGAATTTATCACTGCATCAAGTAAGATGATGGTTGTGACCATAGAACTCACAGATTCAAATGATGTGTTATTGAATGTTATATTTGTGAGTATGGCTAGGCCCTGTTGAAGCAGCACAGTCAGAAGACTGGAGATGCTGTTGAGATATATATATTTATATAAATGATTGTATCATGAGTTTAATCTTATTTTTTGTGTGATTTCATTCATTACTTTTCTACTCATTGCCTAATACTGGTTCAAATCAGTATTCTACTAATGTGATATATATTATCTTGATAATAGTATTCTGCTTCTTATTGCAGATCTTCATTTCTCCTTCTTTCCTTCCTCATTTGTCTTTCAACTGCTGCCATGCACCAGAGAATAAATGGCTTTGGAAAAGGTAGGATAAAGCAGAAAAACTGTGGAACCAACAAAAGCTATGTAGAAGGCAAATTCAATCAATTCTATGACAACAGCCAAACCATTTAATAATACTTGGAAACATCCACTGTGGAGAAAACATCATCTTCCTGAATTAATAGAGATCCTTCCCAACATATTGTATAAAAACAGCCAGAATGGAACAGAGAAGAATAACACTAAGATTCATAGAGAAACACTACCCAAACTCTCCTGGACACATGCCCACATAGATGGATCAGCAACCAATGGATCAGAAAATGAAGGAGCAGGAATTTTCAAATGCCTTAAAAATGAAACACAGAAAAGTCTCTCTTTTGCAACAGGAGAATATTCAAGTAACTTTAAGGCATAGACAGAAGTTCTGAAAACTACAACTCTCTTGGAGGAAAGATTAAAGAAGAAAATATTGTATTCCTCAAAGATGCTCTGTCAGTAGTTGACACTGAGGAGTCATGAAAACGAAGACCTTATTGGTCTGAGAGAAATACTCTGCAAGCTCTGCCTGAGATGCAGAACTGTGATACAGTGGATCTTATCTCACTGCAATATTCCTCACATCTGAACACTAGCTCTTTAAAACATCTACCTTAGTTTCAAGCAGTCATAACATCAAATACAGAATTCTCTCCCACAAAGTATAACCATAATGTTTGTCTAGTTCACCACTCCTAGAAAAATAACACCATGACTATATATTTTATACCGTTTGGAGGACCACGACTTTGCTGATGACATAGTTCTCATCAGCAGTCAGATAAAAACGATGCAGGAAAACACAAATGAACTATCATCAATAGCCAGCAAAATTGGGCTTGAGATCAATCATGAAAAGACTAAAGTCATGAAAAGTTTAATTCCAACAGATGACAAAATATACATGGAAAACAAACCAGTAGAAGAGATCGATCACTTTATCTATCTTGAAAGTCACATTGATTGAGAAGGGGATACAAGCAAAGAAATTAGAATCAGAATAGCTAAAGCAGCAATGTCTTTCAGAAGCCTTGAAAAGTTGTGGAAATCAAAACTCATCAGTACAAACACAAAACTTAGGCTATTCAAATCAAATGTACTATCAACCCTTACGTATGCGTGTGAAAGCTGGAAAACAACAAGAGATATAGAAACAAAGTTGAACGCATTCGAAAATAAATGTCTAAGGAAAATACTTGGTATAGTGTGGAATGAATTCAAAACAAACGAGGAAATTAGAGAAATCGCCAACAACCACTAATATCTTCAGTAATAAAGAAAAGACGATGGTCATATGTTGGACATGTGATGAGAAGAGATAATAACCAAATACCAAAGCAAGCCCTCATGTGGGAAACAACAGGTAAGAGAAAAAGAGGAAGACCCAGGGAGACACTGAGAAGAACATTGATGAGAGAGGCAAGAGCAGCAGGATTCGGCTCCCTCAATGAGATAGAGCTGCTTGCACAGAACAGAGACAAATGGCGAGATTTGATAAAATATCTTTAAAAGAAAACTGCTATAACAAAAATTCAGATAGGAGAAGGTGTATCTTGGTCTACGCCCTATGGGCTGGCTACGGCTCGAAAGGTCAATAGATAGATAAATAAATATATTTTATACTACAATCCACTTAATTTGCAACATTTAATCTCTCATATTAACATTTAACAGCTATATTTGTTTATACAGAAATACAATTTAATAATTTCTTAAAGTAAAAGTGAAAGTCATAATTTTTTTTTACCTTTTCTCTGTCTCTCTCTCTCTGTGATCAAGACTCAATCAGAGTAGGATTCCAGACTCTCTCATGAAGTCAGCTGTCTGTTTAAGTGATTCAATTGCCCCATATAGTTTCTCTTCCAGGGTGGTGGGTGTGGACCACATTGCTCTTCTCAGGTCTGTGTACTGAGGGCAATCCTGTAGAACATTTTTTGTAGTCATATTGTCCAGTGTACAGTGGCATAGGCTGGTTGTACCTATTTTGAATTTGGTGAACATGTGATTTCTCATTCTATTGTGGCCAGTGCGTAGGCGAAGTATGATGACTTGATCCCTCCTTGATAGTTGGTGGTGACCATCCCTTTCATTATGCTTTGGGTGTTCTCGTTTCCATTTTTCATGGTACTGACCTTTGAGTATATTTTTACCCTTTAAATTATGTTAAATTTGGAGTCTTCTGTGTTTTTATGTTCCGGGCGCTAATGTTCATAAGTGATATTAATAATATCTTACAATCCGCTTAATTCACTACATTTATCTCTCATATTAACATTGAACAGCTATATTTGTTTATACAATAATATAATTTTATAATTTCTGTGAGTAAAAGTGAAAGTCATAATGTTTTTACTGTTTCAATTTTGTGGAAATTTGTCTTGGAAGTTGAACTATATTTTTGTGCTCACAGCACCGGTAAAAGCGACAGTCATAAACACTGGGCTATAAGGACAACAATTGTTATTTTAGCGTATTTGCAAGATGAACTGAAACAACAGACAATGCCAGTGGCAGTACACAAATAATAACTCTATATAGTGGAAAGGCAGAGAAAAATAATGAAAGCTGTGTAGACAGCAATCTGAATGTAAGTTAGAAACATCTAAATTTTTGTCAAGGGAAGGGTTTCATTTGCATCATATTAAGGTCTCATTTGCAGATGAGGAATCAAAGAGATTTATCAGGAACGAGTACATGAACAAATGAAATACAGAACACTAGGGCTACCAGAAAAATGATGTCTACCACCAGAACAACAGAAAAGAACAAGTAACAATTTTTAGACTGAACAGGCCACAACAGATTGAACTACCATTTTTTCAACACCCTAAGAAAATAGGAACCTCTGATGCATGTGACTGTGGCACAGACAAAATGACTACTGAACATCTGCTACTATCATGCCCAACATACGAAAAACAGAAAGGCTCTTGTGGCCATCACCAGTGCCATAATGGCACAATTGTACAGTGACGTGACCAGCCTTGAGCTGACAATTGCTTTCTTCAAACTTATTAATATTGATGTCTAGAGGTGTACACAGAGGAAGATTTGCCTTTCAGCATCCTCGGGGGATATAGTTTGCAGTCCTTTGTTCTTCTGTTTCTCCCTCCTACTGTTTTGTTTCTTCATCATCATCATCATTGAGTGCTGCCTCAGCATCGAAGCTTGTCTACCATGGAGTGCCATTCCGCTATGTCTATGTTGTATTAATTGTATGTGGTCTTTCATTAAGTTGACTACATTTTTCTCTTTTGTGATGTTCATTATCACACATCTTGGTAATTCTTAATTATATCAGATAATTGTGTGTGCATGTGCATATTCTCCTCTTTATTCACTATTATATCCCATGTAACAGATTTAGCCAGGCTGGAAGACTGAGTGGTCACCAAGCCCCAGTTATGGCAGTGACATTGCACAATGATTCGGAGCACAGCCTGGTCATTTCTGGATCTAAGGATCATTACATCAAGGTTTGTACATATTTTGTACTTAATTTATATAGTAACTTTTGAGAGAAAAAATTCCCTCTTAGCTATAAATAACTACATCAATATTGAATTGAGGTATATGAGACAAGTACCTCATAGTAAAATGAGTATCTGGTTGTAAACAATCATGTCTTCACATAACAATAATGTTTAACCCGAGATTACAAAACCTTTGTAAAAATTACGAACTCATAATACAAATTCTTGGAATTCAGCAGTATGTCGCAGGCAAACATTTCCCCCCTCCCTATATCTTCCTAATTACTGCTTCCGATGACCCCTGAGTGTTGAATTTGATTGCTTTGATGTTGGATTTTATATTTTCAAACACCATGTGCGCTTTGTAAAAAAAGTACAGAGCTATCATAAAAATTGGGCTTTTTTTTTTATAAATTTGGCCAATTTTCAAGAAATTTGTTTTTTTCTTATGATAGGAGAAATTTCTTCAGCTGTTGACGAGACATCAAACAAACTTTTGTAACACTGGATATGCAGCAAGTGACACTGCTGAAGCAGAACATATGGCTGGAATAACAGATTGATGGCCAACATGTCAATAGAAACATAACACTTCCGGTAGCCTTAGCACTATGCGGTTGAATTTCAGGCCATAAATCAAACCTAAGCCAGGAAATGATTACCACATCCTATTCCCATATCTCTTCTTGAGTAAACACAAAGTTTTGTAGCAAACGTTCAAAGAAAATACTATTTTCCAAACTCCAATTGTAACAATCACTGTTTGTCATTTTGACAAATGTGTCATAAAAACGTGACTGCCAGGAAAAGTTATTTGGTTATGAAAGGCCCCGGTATCACTGCAGATGAATTAAAATCCATAATTGCTCAACCGCCCGTGCTAGTGGAATCATCCGAATTACTAACTCATCTTCCAAAAGTGTCTTAATCTAGAATTAAATTTTGCCACATCTCTTCATAAAGAACAAATAAAATACTAATGTGACACTATTTTTACAGCTGCATTGCTCTATACTGAGAAGCTATTCTAATTTTAACATTTAATAATAGAAAAAGGCACCATGATTAAAACAAGGATGAAGGGAAGTAAAAAACCTGATTGATTAAAATACAGAAATAGATTTTGTCTTTAAACTAGTCAAGGGCATTGATTGAATATATTTGTATATAGCAATATCTGAAGTCACTTATGTCTTAACACAACATTATTTTATTAATCATCCTAGAAATAATATTTGCTAAAACAGCTTAAGTCTCATAGACTATCAATTGGAAAGAGTCACAAATTGTCTTTCATCTAGTTTTTGTCTCTAGTTCATTTGCCAGATGAGCTTGCTAAGTTTTCAATCTCAGTAAATATATTTGTGTTATTATTTTGTTTTTGTGATATAAAGTTTCCATCTTTAGTTGAGACTCATGCTCAAAAATGCCAACAATCACTCTACATGAAGTAGTATTGCATTTTATTACAATTTCCTTATTTAATCACTTATACTCATCCTTCTTGTTGATTGCTGCGCTATTGAATGCGTCAAAAAATGACAGTTTGTTTTCGCCGGTCTGTCGTCAAGGACGCATAATTAATTTAATTTGTAAAAGGCCCACAGTGTATCCACGTGCTGCAGAGCTATTTACTGGAGTTGGCCAGTTTATAACGTGGAAACGGGTTCTGGACCGTGCGACTGAGTAAGTGCACGTTAGTCTAGACCATCCACAGCATCGACGTTCAGCGACAAAATCATCTATGATATTTTGACAACGGTAAGTATTCAGATGCAGCTCAAACGATAACATCGAAGAAGGAAAACACGACAAGGTAAACGTGGTGGCGTTAAACTGTCGAAGTGTGAGAGGCTAGGCCTAAAGTATGTGCGCGTTACATATTGGAATTGTGGGTCCATAAATCAACGACAGCCCATTCTTGATAAGCTACTGTGCGGTGCCGATATAATGGTTTTACAAGAAACTCTTCTTGGTGACAGGACAGTAAGCACTCCTGGATTTCATTGTTTCTACAATAGGCGACAGCTTGGGCAGGCCATCCTTGTGCGCAACAATATGGTGACAGCTGAGGTTGATATTTCTGCGTCATTTTCTGCGGAGAATTTAATGCTAGAGGAAACCAGTGGGGTAACATCATAACCAACAAGCAGGGAGAAGACCTAGAGAACGCACTAGTGTCAGTCAATTTAGTGTGCTTGAATGATGGAAGGGCAAAAAGAATGGCCACTTGAACAGGGGACTCTAATAGTGTCATAGACCTTGCACTGGTGTCTTCCACCTTCGCACCGGTTTGCAGGTGGAGTGCACTGGGGTTCCACGGAACTATCCATGTGTCCTCCTAATTGAGAAAAACAGAAATAGAAGCCAGAAAAGAAAGCTCCACACATCCCACTATGAGAAAACAGACCAGGACGCCATTAGCAAAATCAGACATAGGAAACAGAGTGCCCCTCGTAGGAGGCAGGAGAGATGGACGCAGCCACCCTGGTGGAACATAGAAGTCGAGGAAGCTTGGCGGAGCAAGAGACAAACAGCCAAGACATGGCAGAAAGCCAGAAAGAATGGAAGAACACAACCTGAGCTCTTGAAGCATCTGAAAGAAGAGGTTGACCAAAAAATGATGCACTTTAAACTATGTGCTAAGCAGGCTAAGGATGCCAAATGGGATGACTTCTGTAAAAAAGTGTGCTCAGAAAAATCGCTAGCCTCATTCTGGCGCCTTCATCAGAGCATGGATGGCACAATATGACACAAAGGCATACCAAACTTTCAGAGCACAGGCTAACGAGCAGAGGCTACTTACTCTTCTGTTCCAGGGATTAATCCACCAACCGAGTATGCCCTGGCAATTCTTACTGTAGGTATGACTCAAATTGATAGGCTGGAGAAAAAACAAAATGAAGTCATGCGCATTATCTTGGGATGTACAAGGGACACTCTCTGTGTAGCAATGAGGTATCTTCTTGACTTTCCAACCATGGATGACAGAATCAAGATCTGGAGAACACGAGCATACCTGAAGATTAGTACTGATAAAGAGCATCCATTGCACTACGTGCTCAACACAGTGAAAGGTGCCAGGCTAAAAAGAGACAAATCATGGGTGGGCCGAGCAGAAGATGTCATCAAACAGGTCTGTGGGCTTACTAATATCAACGTTGGTGAGGAGTGGATACCGATGCCTACGTCATTCAAGGGGACTTTCTCGTGTATTGTCACACTAACAGGAAAAGTAGGGAACAGAACCCGGTCGTGGTTAATGCTGAGGTCAACCGTCTCATCTGCGATAACACCAATGAGAAAGATGCAGTCATCTATACAGACAGATCTGTAAGACGACACCAAAGAAGTGTACGGGCATTTACAACACGCTCGGCAGGCAGAATAATCCACGAAGACAGTGGTGCATATGTCATGACCACGAGTAGCATGACAATGGAGGTGATGGCAGTGACCAAGGCATTCAAATGGTTAGAGTCACAAGACTACACCCACGCATGTATACTGAGTGATTCGATGAGCATGATAAAAAAGTGGAGGTTGGCTCTGTACGCATGCAATGGGTAGAGTTGTTGCAGAAATTCAAAATACGTACGGTCACCTTTGTCTATGTCCCTGTACATGCATGAGTGCGGGGAAATGAAAGAGCGGACAGGTTGGCTAGCTGCGCTGTCGTTGAGGACGGGCAACCAATGGATCGGGCGGACATCATCAGTGACCTCCGAGGTGTGGGAAGAGCACAGGACTTCGACAAACACAAATCTGCGTCACTTCTTCGGATGATGGAAATGGGAGTTAAGATGGGCACAGCCAGAAATGAGAAACTTAGTGGCCATGTAAGAAAACTTATCAACCAACATAGAACTGGAGTCGTCAGTCGCTGGACACTGTGGGAATTGCTGAGGAGGGGATCTGAACACCTATGGACATGTTTGGAGTGCAATGATGATGACCCGCAAATAACTCAATAACTCAATGAAGTAGAAAAAATAAGAACTTGACAAGTTTAGGATGACAAGCTTTCATTTGTTAATATTAAAATGAAGTTCTTATAATAATATTTCACAGATTTTTGAAGTGATTGAAGATGCTGCTGGAATCATCTCTCCCAAGTACAATTTGGAACCCCCTCACTATGATGGTATTCAGGTTCTTGCTTTACAAAGCCACTTTCTCTTCTCTGGTTCCAGAGACATGTGTATTAAGAAGTGGGACCTATCAACCAGACAACTCAAGCATGTATGTTACATGTTTTAGACCCAACATTTTATCATTTATACATAGATAAAGTACATCTTTTATTTTGAATAACAGAAAAATATAGTGAATTTTCTATTTGATTCAAGATTTAAGACATCTTCATGCTTTGTGAAATGTTGTTTAAAATAATATACTGTTAATTTTGCAAATAATCTTATTGTTTTATACAATGAATGCTGATCTATTTAAACCTTATCACAACAGTTATTGGTCTATATATGGCTTTTAATAAAAGATGTACTCGTATATATTTCTGTGTCTCATGAAGTTTTTTTTTAATATGGTTATGCCATTTAAAAACCTAATATACGTCAGGCGATACATACCCTTCTACCCTCCCAATATTAAGGTTGTGATGGGATTTGGTTCGACCTTCTAACATTGCAATTTGGTTATTGAGCTATTTGTGAGTTATCATCATTACAGTGTCTCGGTTAAAGCTAAGACATGTAAGTGTACCATGCTGGTAGAGACCATCGATTCGACCAAAATTGTTGTGTCAAGTAAATGTAGTTATTTTGTGCTGAATATATATTGTAAGCTTTAGAGCCAATACAGCAGGAGGTTGATTTCTGGGAGTCATGACCCAGGCAGGCCCACCTCTCTTAGAGTGTCAAGAAGCTAAAGGGCCGAAACACTTGCTTGACAGGGCCTCTTCTGATGATCGGATTACCTCCTGCTGCAAAGCTCTGTATAAAGAGTTTCCTATTACACTCTGAACATGTTCATAGGTGCTCAGGTCCCCTCCTCAACATGTCCCGACAGCATCGAGTGTTTTTCCGGCCTCTCGTAGGGTATTAATGATGTCCATCTGATCCATTGGTTGACTGTCTTCAATGACTACAACAAGCCAGCGTGTCCGTTCTTTCATTTCCACATACTTCCTCGTGTCCAGGGATGACAAAGTGACTCCACCTATAGTTGACATCTGCAATGACTCAACACACTGCCTGCTTACAGAGCCTGCCTCCACTTTTCTTATCATGATCATTGAATCATTTAGTATACTGGTGTGGGTGTAGTTTGGTGACTGCAGCCAGATGAATGCCCTGGTCACTGCCATCACCTACATCATCAGGATGAAAGAGATGGGAGTTTAGATGGGCATATCCAGAAATGAGAAATTTAGTGGGAAGATAAGAAGTCTTCAACCAACACAGAACTGAAGTCGTCAGTCCCTGGATGCTTACAAACTTGCTGAGGAGGGATCTGAGCACCTATGGACATGTTCAGAGTGCAATGATGATGACCCGCAAATAACTCAATAACCTACATCATCATACTACTCGTGACAATGACTTCATCTTCCTTATCAGTGTTGTCCCAGATAAGGTCGTTGACCTTTGCTTCAACCATGACTGGATTCTATTCCTTACATTTCCTTTTGAGTGTGACAGTACACGAGAATGTACCCCTGAGTGATGTTGGCACTGATATTCACTCCTAGCCAGAGTTGATATTAGTAAGCCCACAAACCTGTTTGATGACATCATCTTTGCTCCCCCCATGATTTTCCTCTTTTTAGCCTGTCACCATTCCCTGCGTTGAGCTTGTGGTGCAATGGATATTCTTTATCTGCAGTTAACTTCAGGTATGTTCGTGCCCACTAGATCTTGATCTTATCATTTATGATTGAAAAATCAAGGAGATACCTCTTTCCTACACAGGGAGTATCTCTTGTGCACTCCCAAGATAATGTACATCACATCATTTTGTAATCTCAGCCGCCTGTCAATGTGCAATTTGGCCAGAATGATAATACTGCTCTCAGATAGTGTTGGTGATGGACATGATGACTAAAATGATGAAAGCACCTCTACACAGGATGTGACACAATCACAGAGGAGAGTCCAGCATAGGGACCCTAATAGCTTTTTTAAAATGTTTTTTGTATGGTCTACTGTTTTGAGAACACTAAGTGACTGGTGGAGATTTTGTTAATGATGAACTCTACCTGTCTCTACTATTGAAAAGCACTTTGAGTCTCTTTCATTAATGTTACAGCATTGAATGCAGGCAGAAAGTTTGTCCCCAGCCACTTTCTCTGAGAAAGTTATTTCAGGCCTACTGTGAGCCGTACAACTTTTATAGGCTAGCATCCTGCCAAAGAGTGACTCACAGCACTTAATTACTGAAGAAGTAAATACTAATTTAATTTCCATTTATTTTATTGGGAGTTAATGACATTAACAATTTTGACATATGTTTTTTTATGTAGATAGTTGATCATATGTCACTTTGATTGTCATTTGCAGTCCATCAATGCAGCTCACAAAGACTGGGTGTGTGCTCTGGACTTTGTTCCAGGCACCAACATCTTGTTAAGTGGTTGTCGAGGTGGCTTCCTCAAGTTGTGGCAGTCAGAAAGCTGTACTAGTCTTGGAGAAATTCGAGCCCACGCCACTCCTATTAATGCAATTGCTACAAACTCATCAGCCATATTTACTGCCTCCAAGTAAGTGTAGAAAGAAATTTTATTAACAGAATTGATCTTCAGACTTTGACCAGTCATTGTAAAATTATTCTAAACAAGAATTTTTGTCCTCTTAATTATACTGTTGCTCCCCCATCATCTTTGCTCGCACTATTAGTGATCGCACTATTAATCTCATGAGCCATATTGACGAAAATATTAATAAGAATCATGAGACATGTAAGGAACAAAATAAAACCAGAAATAAGTGAGCAACAATGTGGATTTGTGGAAGGAAAGGGCACCAATAATGCAATATACATCTTAATAACATTGATAGAAAGATCTATAGAAGTAAAGAAAGATCTATATATAAGTGCTTTATAGACTACACGAAAGCATTTGACAAAGTAAAGCATGTGGAAAAAATAAATATGCTGGAGAAATTAAACATTGATGGCAAGGATCTGCGAATAATAAAAAACATGTATTGGCAACAAACAGCAGCTATATGAATTAGCAACCAAACAGGACAATTCCAAAATATGAAACAAGGAGTCGGACAAGGCTGTGTTCTGTTGCCAGGATTTGTTTTCACTTTCTATCTATCTATTGACCTTTCGAGCCGTAACCGGCCCATAGGGCGTAGACCAAGATACACCTTCTCCTATATGAATTTTTGTTCTAGCAGTTTTCTTTTAAAGATATTTTATCAAATCTCGCCATCTGTCTCTGTTCTGTGCAAGCAGTTCTATCTCATTGAGGGAGCCGACTCCTGCTGCTCTTGCCTCTCTCATCAATGTTCTTCTCAGTGTCTCCCTGGGTCTTCCTCTTTTTCTTTTACCTGTTGTTTCCCATATGAGGGCTTGCTTTGCTATTCGATTATTATCTCTTCTCATCACATGTCCAACGTATGACCATCGTCTTTTCTTTATTACTGAAGATATTAGTGGTTGATTGGCGATTTCTCTAATTTCCTCGTTTGTTTTGAATTCGTTCCATGCTATACCAAGTATTTTCCTTAGACATTTATTTTCGAATGCGTTCAACTTTGTTTCTATATCTCTTGTTGTTTTCCAGCTTTCACACGCATACGTAAGGGTTGATAGTACATTTGATTTGAATAGCCTAAGTTTTGTGTTTGTGCTAATGAGTTTTGATTTCCACAACTTTTCAAGGCTTCTGAAAGACATTGCTGCTTTAGCTATTCTGATTCTAATTTCTTTGCTCGTATCCCCTTCTCGATCAATGTGACTTCCAAGATAGATAAAGTGATCGATCTCTTCTACTGGATTGTTTTCCATGTATATTTTGTCACTTGTTGGAATTAAACTTTTCATGACTTTAGTCTTTTCATGATTGACCTCAAGCCCAATTTTGCTGGCTATTGATGATAGTTCATTTGTGTTTTCCTGCATCGTTTTTATCTGACTGCTGATGAGAACTATGTCATCAGCAAAGTCGAGGTCCTCCAAATGGTCTCCTTGTATCCATTCGATGCCTTTATTACCAGTGCAGCATTTCTTCATTATGAAGTCCATAACAATTCCAAATAACAAGGGCGATAAAATACATCCTTGTTTAACCCCAGTTTCTATTGGGAAACATTCGCTCAGTCCTTCCTCTGTTCGAACTGCACATGTGTAACCATCATACATGTCTTTGATAATATTTATGATTTTTGATGGTAAACCATATTGCTTCAGAATTTTCCACAAAGAATCTCTATGAATACTATCAAATGCTTTTTTGAAGTCGATGAAGTTAAGTACAAAAGGTTTTTGCTTTTCAATGTGTTCCTCCAATATAAGTCGTAGAGTGAAAATGTGGTCAAGACAGCTTCTCCCTTTTCTAAACCCAGCCTGTTCTTCACGCATTACTGTATCTATTGAATCCTTTATTCTATTTAGGATGATTTTGCAGAATAACTTTGAGTTTTCACTTTACAGCGAATGTATTATGAGATCAATAGTAGACAAAAAGGAATTGAAGTCAACAGTCACAACATAAATAATTTGTGATCTGCGGAGGACACAGTCTTAACAGAGACAGAATGAACTACAAGAAATGATAGATATAATAGTAAAAGAAGGCAACAAAAAAGGTCTCAGTCTGAATAGTAAAAAAACTGAAGTAATGGTCATATAAAAAAAACCAATCATCACCATCATGCAGAATAAAAATAAACAGGACAAATCTGAAACAAGTGCAACGCATCAAATACTTAGGCACAATAATAACATCAGATGGAAGATGTACCAAAGAAATAAAAAGCAGAATAGCTCAGGCCAGAATAGCATTTCAGAAAATGAAAAATATCTTATGCAACAAATCTATGTCAATAGAAGTGAGAAAGAGTTCATCTGTGCCATATAGAACTGATTCTGACCTATGGAAGCAAATCATGGACAAACAAATGAAAAGACGATTGGAGGCCACAGAAATGGGATTTCTCAGAAGAATGTTGAAAGTTCCCTGGACAGCTAAAAAGACCAATGAGGAAATTCTCAAAGAGGCCAACCCAAAAAGGGAACTCGTAAAAAACATCAGAAAGAAACAATCAACATTTTTGCGTGCACAACATGAGAAGAAGAAAGTTGGAATACTTGGTTACAACTGGCAAAATAAAAGGAGAGAGATATCGCGGGCGACAAAGAGAGAAAATACTGGATAGCTTGGTGTCATGGCATGGAAAACAGTCAACAACAGAACTGATACGATGCACTGTAGATAGAAGATTGTGGAGGGACATGATCACCTACACCAACAGGTATGGCACATGATGATGATTAATCATCCTGTATATTTTAGATATTAGGAATCTTTGGTAGAAAAAAAGAGAAAATTGAAAATCAAGTTGTATGATATAGTCTCTCTCCTAATCTGTCTTTTAACATCTTTATCATTTAGAAACAAGTGTGTTCTTTTTTTTTCATATTTTTTTGTGTATTGTGGTTTATTAGCGGTTCAACAGTTTGCTGTCCACTGCGTCTGTCATCAGTTTGCATTTGATTGAGATTGCTTCTCGAACCTTTGCATTTCCTTCATCATCCGCAAGGCAACAGTTTTTAATAGTCCAAGTTGTCTCTACTAGTATAACTGTAATATTTATGCATCTTAATGTGTAATTTTAAATTTGGTGATGGACAGTGGACACATTAACCCTAGATTATGATATCTAAAATACCTTTCTTTTAATGATACCATCATAAAAAATACTACTCACATAAAACCATGTGTAAATTGCAAAAATAATATTTATTTGGACATTTTTTTTACAAAAATATGGGACAGTGACACATAGGAAGGACACACTTAAGGTGCACAGTCAGAACAAACATTAACTTTATGTGTACGACATATGGCTTTTTTACAATCAACACAAAAGTTTGTTGTCATTCTTCTATCTTTTCTGGGACACAGAGAACAATTTGTTCATGAAGGGCCAACACCAGAATGTGGTTGAACTATGTCAGCTACTGTTGGTTCATATTGCAGAATTTCTCAAATGAATTATATGACGAGTTGTAAACTCATGATGTCATATCTTTCAATAAAATGTGCTTTCATGAGTTCTTCTATGATTTTCAAAGTGAAATCCTGCCTGGGTAGAATTTTCTTTTTATTCCCTAGTGTTATTGCAGGTGTAAATGCCATATGCATTTATTTTCATCACTATTAAAACACATAAAGCACTAAAGATGAAATAATTATCTTCAACTTATGACATTTTTTAAAGTATCCTCTGTATCTCCAAAGCAAAACTGATCCAAATGAAGGTTTTGATCAGATATATTTTGCCTGAAATTGGAACGCATTACGTTTTGGCTATAAAGAAGCGTGTTTTGTCTGTTAATATATCATCCTCAGTCCAGCTCATTCATTGCCCATTCGTTCTCCATACATTCACTGTTATCTTAGGGTTAGGGTTAGAGTTTGTTTTATGTCTCGCCAACAGCTGGCTGAAGATATTTTTCCTGACAGCCAAAGATTTCCCCCAGTCAAATGGCGAGGTGGAAAAAAAGAAGGAAAAATTAATTTCTTGAAAATTTAGAACGTGTAGTAGAGTATATCTTTATTTTGTTGTCTATGTTGTCCTTTGTTTTCTGAAGTAGGCCAAAACATAAAATATTTTGTAATGCTGTCACCATCCCCACCACTTGTTCCCTGCTGTATTTATTTGCCTGTTTCCTTTTTGAAAATTGGCCCATTAAAAAAGAAGAACCGTATTTTTACAATAGTGTAGTACTTTGACTACAGTGTATGGAAGAAAACAAAAGCCTACAACAAATAAAACAAATCACTCTGGGATCACCAGAATTAAAGGGGGGGGGGGGGGGGGTGTTTTTTGTCTGCAGCAAACTGTCAAATTCCAAAAAAAATGTATTTTGAAATGATAATTTTTATGATGGTATTATAATCTTGAGTTAATTCTGCCTTCCTACATGATTCCATAGTTCCTTTATGAGTAATTTGAACACCAGCATGATTATTTGTTACAATCTTTCTTCACTTTTCTCTTTTGTGTGCCAGTATTTTTTAATATTTAAACAATTTTTTTTAATTAGAGAAATCGCCAATCAACCACTAATATCTTCAGTAATAAAGAAAAGACGATGGTCATATGTTGGACATGTGATGAGAAGAGATAATAACCGAATAACAATGCAAGCCCTCATGTGGGAAACAACAGGTAAGAGAAAAAGAGGAAGACACAGAGAGACACTGAGAAGAACATTGATGAGAGAGGCAAGAGCAGCAGGATTCGGCTCCCTCAATGAGATAGAGCTGCTTGCACAGAACAGAGACAAATGGCGAGATTTGATAAAATATCTTTAAAAGAATTGAAAACTGCTAGAACAAAAATTCAGATAAGAGAAGGAGTATCTTGGTCTACACCCTATGGGCCGTAGAAAGTTCACTAGAAAATTAGATAGATAAATTTTATAATAAGGGTTTTTCATATCCAGTCATTAATATTATACTTTCTTCTTTGCCTCACCTCTCTGGCTTCTGTCTTTCTTTGTTTCCTGGTCTGACCCTTAGATCAAGTGGAACTTCCACATCATCATTTCTCTTTTTTTTTACAAGCATAAAATGTTTTTACCAATGTAAAAAGGTGGCTGTGGTCATCCTTGACATACATCATCCAAAGTGTGAAACTAGTTCCTTAGCAGTACAAGAGTATCATAAACCAACATTTCCAGATTTGTCATTTGCCATTAAATTCACTCGGCTGTACTTATTTGCTCAATAGATAGTCATTTGCTCTCTGTCTAGAATATTGGTGCACCATCTGATCCATCAGGGAAAGCTTTGTCATGACAGTTTATTTTATCTTGTGTCCCTTTCTGGAGTTGTATTTTAACTATGATGTAGTTTTCATAGCTCTCTAGGCACATTGTTTGCATGTGGTGTTTATGAACTTTGATATTTGTTATTTTGAAAAGGTAAGTTCTTTATTTGTACACTAGCATCTACTGTTTGTGTGTTACCCCCGTGTGTTACCAGGGCCTCATTATGTGGGAAGTAAAGTATAGTGACACTGTGACCTTCCAGGCATGTCGTAAGAGGCGACTAAGGAGGTTGATCGATGGCTTAACAAGCTGTCATTGTAAAAAGTATTGTTGTGGAAACAGAACCATAGATTTTAGAAGCAGTGATCTCTGCAATATGTGCCACTTTGGCATGCACTGCATGCATGTTTCTGTTTTTGAGATTGTAGTTCTGCCCTATGTGCCGTCTTCAGCTCGAAAGGACAATAGATAGATTTACTGTTTATCTGTACCCCATTAGATGTCATTATTAAGGTTATGTATGTGTATTAAGAAAAAAGAGAGAGAGAGAGAATGAATTATACAAAGCAATTAATTTTTTTTTTTATGTATGGTACATTCTCTATGCATGTGCTAAAACAGTATTTTGTGCAATTTTCTATATTCATCATGTATTTCTTTCTCTAATGACACATACACTATACACTTTACTTAAGAAGTAGTGTTGGCTTTATTAATTAATTTATGTTGAGAAAAAATAGAAATAGTACTTACTAACATTACTTAATGTTTATGCTGAATGTTGTATTCTACATCTGTGCCATTGTAATGTCTACTTACCATTGTAACTAACATCAAAAATCCCTGTCCTGCCTGCTTTAATATTATAGAGTCAAACCCAAACAAGCTGAACTTTCTCCCTGATATGCACACAGATATTGTCCATAAACTACAATTTCATTGGTTAATAATTGATAATTTAGCTTAAATTTGTTACATAATTTCCATTATGTTTAATTGCAAGTACATGCATCAAATTTAGAGGCTCATTATTTGTCTAGCATTCTGGTTCTCAGAAAGAGTATCTCGGTCTATGCCCTATGGGCCAGCTACGGCTCGAAAGGTCAATAGATAGATGGATGGATGGATGGACGAACGGACGGACAGATTGATTCTGGTTCTTGCATAATGTAAAATGTGTACAGTTCAATATTTATTCAAACAAGTAAATAAAACATGGTAAAATTTTGTTCATATTTACATTTTACAAAATCTTAACTATCTTACCAATACAAAAACAAACTTTAAGATTGAATAGTCTATCAATCTATATATATATATATATATATATATATATATATATATATATATATATATATATATATATATATATATATATATATATATATATATATATATATATATATATATATATATATATATTAGGGTGACCATTCATTCCCGATTTTCGGGGAGAGTCCCTGAAGTGTAGAAGTTGTCCACGAAAGAAATTTGTCCCCAATTTTGTCCCCGATTTCAGTGAATAAATAAATAAATGTTCATACACAGAATCGGCCCTCTTTTAAAATAATCACTAGTACTTAGGACATTACTGAGTTGTGTAATGACTGAGCGGCATTAGCAGGAAGATAAAAGAGAAGACTTGGACACCTTGTATCGGAGATAGCTCTTTGAACTCTTGAAGTGCGGTGCTACATCACTTCTATTCCAGCCACTGACTTCTGTTGGGATGGGTTTCATTTTTAAAAAAAGCAGACACTCTCTCTCTCTCCCCCCACCTCTGCCTTTCCGGACATCTCCCGCCAAAGTATCTTTCCCGGTCAATTTTCAAATCAGTACGAGTGTAATGACAGTACAGTGCAGTCGTGTTTTCTATTTGTGATCAGTGGACGTCTGTTGCATAAAAACAATACTTTCCAAAAAACGTGTCATTTTAGTGATTCACTGAAAGCTGAATTTCCAATTATTATACAAGCAATTTTAGAGGTTCCAGGCATGTCGTAAGAGGCGACTAAGGAGGTTGATCGATGGCTTGACAAGCTGTCATTGTAAAAAGCATTGTTATGGAAACAGAACCATAGATTTTAGAAGCAGTGATCTCTGCAATATGTGCCATTTTGACACGCAAGGTTTCTGTTTTTGAGATTGTAGTTCTGCCCTATGTGCCGTCTTCGGCTCGAAAGGACTAGATATATATATATATAATTTTAGAGGATGGAACGCTAGTGAAATGTAATATATGTAGTTCAAATTTTTCTATAGCAAGTGGTGGAAGGATATCAATAACTAATCATCTACAGGCAAAAAAGCATAAGGATGCGCTGCTTTCTAAGTCTTAGTCTGGGTGTATGACAAATTATTTTTGTAAAACAGAACCCTCAAAAGATGAATACACTCTAGCTGTTCATGAAGGAACCTTCGCATATCATACTGTACTTCATAATCATAGTTTCCGCAGTATGGATTGTACAACAATTCTACAAAAGAAATTTTCCTGCGCAAGAACAAAGTATGAATCCATAATTACCAATGTTTTTGCTCCTTGGGCTATTGATGAACTAAAAAAATGACCTCAAATATGTCAGCTTCGTAACATTGTCTTACTATAATCATAAACATGTTAAGCTACTTCCTATTTTAGTTCGTTATTTTCAGGCATATGAGCTGGAAACTCCAATAAAGACCAAACTGATTGCTTTCATAGATATCCCAGGAGAAACGTCCGACATAATATCTGAACAAATGTTGAAAGCAATTGATAATTTTGACTTAAACAAAAAGATTGTTGGACTCTCAGCAGACAATACAAGTACAAACTTTGGAGGCTTGTTGAGGAAAGGGAGAGATAATGTCATAACTAAAATAAAGTCCAAGTTAAACAGACACATAATTGGTTATTGGTTATGGAAGGCCTCGGTATCACTGCAAACGAATTAAAATCCAAAATTGCTCAACCGCCCATGCCAGTGGAATCATCCGAATTACTAACACATCTCACAAACAAAGAAAAGTAACTGTAGTCCCCATCGTAGCAGTCTCAGCACATGCCAAAAGACATAAGGCGAAACCGCGCAGAAAGTGACCACAGCCAACTGTTCCCTGTCATACGATATTATCATTCATCGTAAACAAGCGGGATATCGAAACAGGATCAAAACGGATGAGACACACAGCTCACGGTGTGCACAGAGCACTTAACTCAGTAGCTCCTGCAACATAATGGGTCTTGGTTGCAACGCACACATAATTCACAATTGTGCAAAAACAGCATTTGATTCCATGCCTATGGATATGGAAGTGACTGTAACAAAAATATTTGAATACATTCACATTTACACGGTTCGTGCAGAACGCCTAAAAGACTTCTGTGAATTTGCTGGACAGGAGTTTAAGCAATTATTAGGTTATTCGAATATATAAGGTGGTTGTCATTACTTCCAGCCTTGGAAAGAATATTGAAACTGTATCAATCACTATATATATTAAAGCACTATCTCCATATTCCATGCCCAGACAGAGTAGGCAAAGTGAAATGAGGAAGAAAGCACCAATGTTTAAACTTGGCACATGGAGCGTAAGAACCATGTGCCCTGGACTTGCTAAAGCAAACACACTGGAAGAAGGGCAAATTAGAACAACAGCCCTCATAGGTAAGGAACTAAACATGTCAATATTGCTGCCCAACAAGAAACAAGACTCTCAGACTGTGGTTTGTAAAGGAAGAAAATTATACTTTTTTTCTGGTGAAAAGTGTCGAAAAGCCATATCTACATGGAGTAGGCTTCGCTGTACATAACAAACATATAAACTCCATAACCATGCCATAAGGAGTGTCTGAATGCTCAATGATACTTCAGCTGCATACATAGAGTGGATTAATAAACTTTATTAGTGCCTATGCACCAATGATAGCTGCATCAGGTGAAGAGAAAGACAATTTCTACCAACAACTTCAAATGATCATAGACTCACTTCCAAAGGAAGAGCTATCATCTATACTTGGTGATTTCAATGCAAGCACAGGATCTGGTCAACAATCTTAGCCAACATGCCTAGGACATCATGGCATTGGAAAAATCATCGAAAATGGCCAGAGACTCCTAGAATTCTGTTCAGATAATTATCTATGTGTAACTAATACCTACTTTAATGTGAAACACAAACATAAAGTAACATGGCGTCATGCTAGAAGTGGTCACTGGCACCAACTAGACCTAGTTCTTACACATAGGCAGTCTTTAAATAACATCAAAATAACACAAACATACCACAGTGCAGACTGCAATACAGACCACGCTCTCGTCATCAGTAAGATTAAAGCTAGAAGTAGTCGCATTTGCAAATCAAGAGAGCCTTCAGCAGCCAAGATTAACATCACAGCAACTAAAATCTCATCAAATAAAGACATTTTTAGATCTAATTTTGAAGAACTTGTAGAAGAAGCAGAAGATCCATCAGGTGTGGATGGAACTGATACTCTCTGAAAACACACATCTATAATTATGCTCTATCTACCTATGGCCAAAAAATGTTCTCAAAGAATGACTGGGTTGAAGAAAGTATAGCAAGACTAGACCCACTAATAGCTAATAAGAAAAAGGCACTACTGAACTTCAAGAATAACCCCAAGCAAATCACTAAAGACCAGCTTAAACATGCACAAGCCACTACAACGTGAAGCAAGAAGATGCGCAAATGAATACTGGAACAATCTATGCTCTGAAATATAGAAAGCCTCAGACATGGGCAACTCAAAAACCATGCATGACAATATAAAAATGGCCCTTGAACCAAAAATAACAAAATTAGTCCCCTAAAATCCATTTTGGAGAACCTATTACTGACAAGGGACAACAAATGGAAAGTTGGGTAGAACACTACTCCAACCTATACCAAGATGACAGACCAGCAAGCACATTTCTAGCACAGTTAATACCTAAATATCCTACAATGTCTGAGTTGGGCATTGCGCCTACTATGAACGAACTTGCTGAAGCCATAAATGCCCTCTCAAGAGGAAAAGCTGCAGGAAATGACAACATTCCCACAGAGATACTAAAGGAAAACTTAAACGTACTACTTCCACTTCTATACAAACTGTTAATTTAATCAAATGCTGGAGATAAGAAATACTCCATGATATGAGAAATGCTAAGTTCATAACACTAAACAAAAACAAAGGAGACAGGGGTGATTGCAATAACTAGAGGCATGTCTCTTCTTAGCACAGCCGGCAAGGTTTTTTGTGAGAGTAATACTAAAACGCCTGCATAGACTTGCAGAACGTGTTCTTCCCGAGTCTCAATGCGGCTTCAGAGCAGGGAAATCAACCATAGACATGATTTTCACACTTAGACAATTGCAAAAAAAATGTCGGGAGCAAAGTATACCGCTCTATATTGCCTTTGTGGATCTCACAAAGGCCTTCGACTCAGTAAACAGAGATTGGCTCTACAGGGTGTTAGAAAGCATGGGCTGCCCACCTAAATTACTTAAGCTGATTATGTCCTTTCATGAAGACATGAATGCTAATATCTACTTTGATGGGAGTTCATCAGAGAGTCTCAAAGTCAACAACAGAGTGAAACAGGGATGTGTCCTCGCCCCCTCACTTTTTTATATATTTTTTGCTGCCCTCCTAAATTACGTCTTCGAAAACAGCTCAGGAGATATTTACATTCGCACAAGATCAGATGGCTCACTGTTCAACTTAGCACGACTAAGAGCAAAAACAAAAACAAATGTTGCCCTACTTAAAGAACTTTTATTTGCTAATGATGCAGCCCTAGTCGCTCACAGTGAAGTCACCCTACAATCGCTGATCAACAACCTGGACAAAGCATGCAACCTTTTTTCACTGTCAATTAATGTTCATAAAACAGTAATACTAAGTCAAGGCGACATCAAACCTCTATTAATCACTCAAAAGATTGTCCACTAGAATCAGTTCAGAAATTTACGTATCTTGGATCCACAATTACACAAACCATTTCTCTTGATGATGAAATAAATAGCTGAATTGGTAAGGCAGCTACGACTTTTGGCAAACCCACAGAAAGGGCCTGGAACAACACATAACTAACACTAAAGACCAAACTCTTAATATATTAAACTTGTGTGCTTAGCACGCTATTATATGGATCTGAAACCTGGACAACATGCTCAAACCAAGAAAGAGACTGAATGTCTTCCATATGCGATGTCTCCGCAGAACAATGAGCATCAAATGGCAGGATAAAATAACCAACTTAACTGTCCTGCAATGTGCTAAGACCCCAATAATCATGTCGATGCTCAGATGTCGAAGACTAAGATGGCTGGGGCATGTCCAGCGAATGGAAGAAATGCGCATCCCTAGGCAAATACTATGTGGTGAACTAACACATAGAAAAAGATAAATCGGCAGACCTACACTATGATATAGAGATATCTGTAAATCATCTCTGAATGACTTTTCCATATGTGAATATGACTGGGAACACCTGGCAAGTGATTGCACATCATGGAGAGCATGTATAAGGAATGGTATAACACTATCGGAGCCAACCATAAACAAACCGACAAAAGGCAACAGAAAACCACCATCGTAATTTCTTTATACAATCATGAATCGCTACAATAATAGAAATCACGACAACAACGTTAAGGGGGATTCCAATGGAAAACCCTCGTTCGGTAGAGGACATCATGTAGTAAAAAGTAAAGAGCTCCGTCACGCCAAGTGGCGTATAGGGAATAAGGTGTTAGTGACCATAATTTTTACAGACCTTTGGCACATAATTTTCGGGGTAATGTGGTCGGTATTACGCCTGTACTGCTTTACTTTCCCAGAAAAAAATCTGGTACCCATTTAAGGCTGGGTGAACCCGGAAGCCATTTGTCAGGATCGAACCCAACGTCTTGTCCTTTGTAGTCCAGTTCACTACCCACTGAGCTATCGCGGCTCCCAGGGGACATCATGTGCTACAGGTGATACCCGATCATCATCAAGCTACCGTAAGCAAAATAAAAATAAAACAGACTCTAAAGATAGGTACTTTGAATGTGAGAACACTCATGCAGAAGGGTAAACTGGGAAACATCAAACAGAAAATGAAAAGAATGGGTTTACATTTATTGAGACTTGGATACACTGGATGAAATTGTATGGAAAGCCAATAGATATAAATCTGATACAAGTTTATGCACAAACAGCAGACAGTCTAGAGGAAACAGTTGATAAATTTTATGACCAGTTAAATAAGGCACCTCGGGAACGCAAACCACATGAAAACACCATAGTTCTAGGGGATCTCAACGCAAAAGTAGGAAAGGAAAGAGTTGAGGAAGTAGTTGGTTATTATGGCTTAGGTGAGAGGAATGAAAGAGGTGACAAACTTATTGACTGAGCAAGAACACACAACATGATTATAGGAAACACCTGGTTTAAGTTCGTTCGTTCGCTTTCGTCAGCTTTGACCTCTGACGAAGTCCCACCCACTCAATTTTGTGGGACTGAATTTTTGCGTGTAAAGTCTGTTTTATCCTATTACAGGATGCCCCTCGCCATGCAGGCAGATTTACTCCGACTTCAGAGGTACTAATTTTTAGGGAATTAGTAAAACCCAGGTGTCCTCGCCAGGGTACGAACCGCGGCTGTTGCCGTGGTAAGCCAACCGCCTATCGATTGCGCTAACCAGACACCCTACCTGGTTTAAGTAACATCCAAGACATCTGTGGACATGGAAAAGTCCAGGAGACTGCACGCAATCAAATTGATTACGTAATGATAAACAATCATTAGAAGCAGTCTGGTATGTGTGAAAACTAGACCAGGGACAGATTACAATAGTGATCATGTACCAGTTGAGGGAAAGCTTAGAGTAAAATTAAAAGCAGCAAAACGAGCCTCAGTTAACATCAAGTTAAATTTAGATTTACTCAAATCAGACAAGAAGTTGCAAGACAAATATAACATCACAATTCAGAACCGGTACAATGCAATAGAGAAGATACAAAGCATTGATGAACAGTGGGAAATGCTAAAAGAATCAATGCAGCAAATATCAAAAGAGTTCATACCACCAATGAGGACAAATTCAAGAAAGAATTGGATGACAGTTGACATTTTACAGATAATGGATACAAGAAGAAGAAATAAAGAAGGGTATAAGAGATTAAATAAAGAAATTATAATAAAATGCAATGAAGCAAAAGAAGCATGGCTAAAACAGAGATGCAAAGAGATTAAAATGCAACAAAAAGGAGATGCCAAAGCTATACACAAACAAATTGAAGAATTAATAGGAAGAAAAACGCAATCAAAAACTGGATGTTTAAGATCAAAGGAAGGAGAACAGTTAACTGAACAAGAAAGCATAAGGGAACGATGGACATAATACATTAAAGATCTTTATAATGATGAATGAACAGAAGTAGATATTAAGGGTAATGGAGAAGGACCAGAAATAGGCAAAGAAGTGGAAGACGCCTTGCACAGTATGAAAGCCGGAAAAGCTCCTGGACCAGATAATATAACTAAAGAAGAGACTGAAGCCATGGGTCATTTTGGAATAGAAATAATAACAAAAATATTGAATGATATCTACAACAACGGATAATACCAGATGACCTGCTCAAATCAATATTCATAGCCCTACCAAAGAAATCTGGTGTGATGGAATGCAATGATCATTGCACAATAAGCCTTATGAGTCACATGACTAAGATATTACTAAGAATCATCATGCGAAGAGTGCGAAACAAAATCAGTCCAGAAATTAGCGATGAACAGTGTGGTTTTGTTAGAGGTTAAAGGAATGAGCATTGCCAATACATCATAAGATCATTAGTAGAAAGAGCCATAGAGGTAAAAACAGATCTATACCTATGTTTCATAGATTATACCAAAGCATTTGACCAAAGCACCAAGAAATAATCAAAATTTTAGAAAGCATAAATGTAGACAGCAAAGATCTAAGAATAATAAAGAACATGTACTGGTGGCCATAAGAACTGGAAATAAATTGGGAATGTATCAACAAATAAAACATGGTGTTAGGCAAGGTTGTGTGCTGTCACCAGATTTGTTTAATATGTAGAGTGAGTTTATTTTAAGATCCATAAGGGGCATCCCTGGAATAACAATCGGAGGTCATAATATAATTAATCTAAGGTATGCTGATGATACAGTCTTAATCGCTAAGAGTGAAAATGAATTACAAGAAATGTTAGACATTATAGTGAAATAAAGCATTAATAAAGGACTCAGCCTTAATAGCAAAAAGGCAGAAGTAATGGTAACAACAAAGAAAAAGACATCACCTTAGTGCAAAATAAAGACGAGTGGAACAATATTAAAACAAGCAAATAAATGTAAATATTTGGGAACTTTGTTAACCTCAGACGGAAGATGTACAAAAGAGGTGAGATGCAGAATGGCTCAGGCAAAAGCATCTTTCCAGAATACGAGAAAGATACTATGCAATCCATTTTTGACAATAGAAACAAGAAAAAAGAGTTCCTAAATGTTATGTGAAACCACTCGTAACATATGGATGTGAATCAATATGGATGTGAATCATGGACAACAGGACAACAGATGAGAAAATCACTGGAGTCTGTAGAAATGTGGTTTTACAGAAGAATATTTTGAATACCATGGAAGCTAAGAATGAAAGAGGACAAAGCAAAAAGAGAGCTAATTTCCAGTATTTGGAAGAAACAGTCATAATTTTTTGGCCATGTAATGAGAAGAGAACAGCTGGAATATATTGTAATCACTAGGAAAATTGAGGGATGAAGAGATAGAGGGAAGCAAAGAGAAAAGATACCAGACAGCTTAAGAGAATGGCTTGGCAGAAGGTCAACAACAGAAATGATAAATAACTGTTGAGATCAAAAGTTGTGGAGAGACATGATTACCTACGCCAGCAGGCCCAGTACTTGATGATGATGATGATGTAGACTACAAATTAGTTTGATGTTCTGGTTGTTCCATATATTTTGTTGATGACACGCCTGCTATTTGGCGAATATGTGTGTTTGACACTTTGGTCAAAGTTTACCTATCTCTGTGATGAAGATATAAAATCAAATAAAAAATTGTGCCCTCTTCAATGTGATAATCAAATAAAAAATTGTGCCCTCTTCAATGTGATACGGATACGCCTTTGGCTTGCATTGTTAGAAAATTAACATAATTTATACTAAAATCTAAAATTTAGGGTTTGATATTTTCCTAAAATTATGTAACAAAAAAACGATTTGTGCAAAATTTAGACTACCTTTGTACTTAAATGTTATAACATCTAAAGGTTGGTGAAAAAAATAAGATTTAATGAAAAAGAATTACTAAAACTCATCAAACAGTTTCCGAGATAATTGATCAATTCTGTGGGCACGAATTTGTGAACGAACTATAGTACCATCCTTTATTAGCAAAATCAAAGGTTAGATCAAAGTCTTGCATGGTATCAAATGCCATTACAAATGAATAGAAGGATCACCCTTTGTTTCCTCTTGTGTAATTTCACATATTTAAATTTCATAGTATTGTTCTTCTTACCATTCATGTGTTAATTGGGTGTGGATCTATTGTATCGCTATATTATGACCAAAGCTGCGATATTTGCACCTTAAGGCCCAACACATTTATTTTCTGCATGAAATTCTTAGTATTGTAAAGGCTTTCATGACGTTTACAAATGTAATGCATGTCATACTTTGTAAACACTTATTTTTAAATGTAATCATGTGCTCAAAATTTACTTTTATATTAGTAAATCAGAACATTTGGCAGGAAGTTGATCAGATTTAAAATTAACAATTATTTACAGTAAGTAAAAATATTTGTTCCTAGAAATAGTATTTGATTTACAAAAAATTGTTTGATCAGCTTGTGTGGGTTTGACACTACTGTGTCTTAAATAGTGCGTGTTAATAATTTTCCATAATTGCTTTTATCAGTTATATAGGTGTGTGTTTCATTTAATTAATGTTCTGTCATTTGTGAAGTTAAACAATTTGAATATAAAGAATAATTTTTACCACTAAACACATGTTATAATAGACAGTGGGAATTCTTTAAAATAATAAGGCTGGTGGTTACCAGCCATACTATTAAAATTCATTCAGGGGACTGGTTGGTCTCGAGGCAAGATGCCGGTCTCAAGATAGAGAGGTTATGAGTTCAAATTCCATCTGCACCAGTTGGGATTTTTATTTATGATTTCTCTCTGTGGCAACCACCCCTGATCTCACCAGCGAGGTTTGGCTTGGCTTGAAACCTCAATTACTCATCGATTAAACTAATATCAGTACCTCTGAAGTCACAAGTTATCTGTTTGTGCAGTAAGGGACCCCTGTGCATGCAGCTGCCGGGGAAAAACGGATTAACAAGCAAAATTCAGTTATAGACTGTATGGGTTTCACCAGAGGCAAATACTGACAAAAACTATAAAAAAAATTAATTCATTTATTGGGAACCATCTCCACATCGATGGGAAAAGTTGGCAACCATGGAGGGGGAGCGCCATTGTACTCTACCTTGTACTTTCCCTTCCAAGATAACTCTTAGTAGGTTATTGTGTCTCTTCACATGTCCCAAAATTTTCAGTTGACTTTTTCGAATTGTCTTAAGTAGTTCCTTTTTTATTTGCGGGTGATTCACAGCCCCCTTTTTTGTCTACTTTTACTTCCATGCAATTCTCCACATTTTTCTGTGGATCCGTATTTCAAAGGCTTCAATTTTCTGCTCAGTTTTCTTATTTAATGTCCCTGTTTCTGCACCATACAGGAATGTTTAGTAATAATAACATTACTTTTTGTATTTTTAGCTCTGATGTTTTATGCTTTGATGTGGTATTTTTTATGTTGTTCAAATTGCTATTTGCCATTTGTACTCTTTTTTTTTTTAATTTGTGTTTTACATTTTTCATTATTTATTTTCATATGTCCAAGATAGCTATATTCTTGAGCTCTTCCTAGGTTCTTTCTATCTACTTTGAGATCCACTTGTGTATTTTGTGTGTTTTCTCTACTAAATTAATTCTAAATTTCTGCATAGTTTTGATATTTTTTTTTATATCCAAAGCATATTCTTTGCTTGTCTTATATATTTTGTTAACTAGTTGTAGATCTTCTGGATTTTCTGCCAGTAATATGTTTTCATGAGTATATCTTAGATTATTGGTTATATATCCATTAATGTTTAGAGCTGGCATCCCCATGATGTCTTTAAGATCTGCTCAGAGTATAAGTTGAATAAATATGGAGATAGAATTCAGCCGTCATATTTCTCTTTTTATATCAATAGGTGCAGAGTTCTCATTGCTGGATTTTGTCATAGCTGTTTGTTCCATGTGTAAAATGCAGATCAGTCTTATGTAAACATCATCCAGATGTATATCTTTCAGGCATTCTATTAGTTGTTTATAGTGTACACTGTTAAAAGTTTTGGTATAGTCTATGAAACATGCTTAAATTGGTTTGTTTATTTCTGTATATTTTTATATTAATATGATAAATGTAGAAGATGGCTTCACTTGTCCCACTGTTCTCTCTAAATCCAAATTGTTCTGTTGGTAAAAAAAGTGAAGTAAAGAGCCCCCGTCATGCCAAGTGGCGTATAGGGAATATGCTGTTAGTGACTATATATTTTACAGACCTTCAGCACATGATTTTTGAGGTAGTGTGATCGGTATTACGCCTGTACCGCTTTACTTTCCCAGAAAAAATCTGGCACCCATTTAAGGCTGGGTGAACCCGGAAGCCGTTGGTTGGGATCGAACCCTACCTCTTATCCTTTGTAGTCCAGTTCATTAACCACTGAGCTATCACGGCTCCCTTTGTTCTGTTGGTACCATATTGATTTTATTTTGAATTCTTCCCTGTATACCTTTTTTTTTTTTAATTTTTGTGATATGACTCATCAAACTTATTGTTCTAAAGTCACTGCACTCTCCAGTACCAGCCTTCTTGGGCAAGGTAATAAATACTGATGATTTTAGTTCATGTGGTATATATCCTGCGATGTATATATCATTGCACAGATCTGTGATTATTTATGTGCCATAACTCATAGAGCTTTTTCCTATCTCAATCTGTGTGTTGTCTGGCCCTACAACTTTACCTTTTTTCATTGTTTTCACTGCTTTCTCTACTTAAGATTTTTAATTTTATAGCCTGACATACACCTTATGGTTGGCTTCTAATCTCTTTCATCTGCAAGCAGTTCTGCTATGTATTCCTGCTTTCTGTTGATTATATCTTAGTCTGTTAACATATTTCATTTTTTTTTTTACAATGCATCCTCCATCTGTGACTTTTTTAATCTTGTTGGTAATTCTTATTTCTGTGTGCATCCCTCTTAGATCTTGTTTCTTTTCCATGGTTTCTGTTACCGGACATCTTTGAGTGAACCAGTCCACTTTTGCCTGTCTACATATATTGTGGATTTTGTGACCTATTTTGGTGTATTGGCTAGTCTAAAGATCAAGTATTATTTATTTGTCTTAGTAATCATAGATGATGTTAATTGGTCATTACATTTTTACTAGTACTTGAATAGATCAATATATAATAATAGTTCTCTGCTAGCTTATATATATATGATCATGAAATTTCTATAGTATTTTGCCACTTGTTCTGTTTTTTTTATTGGACTGCTCTTAGAACAATATTTTCTTATCAATTTTTAAATGAAGCTTCTTCATAATCAACCCCTACTTTCTCTCACGACCTATCAAGAAGGAAAACAATTATTATCTCCTTGTAGTCTCTATAAATAAACCTTCCTAATGTGTTAAACATAAGTCAGCAAACCTTCATCTGTTTAAAGCAAAAACAATCCATTGTATTCATAACATTGTTTATAAAACCACCTTTGTGACTTGCAGTGGTCTTGCTCATTATTTATTGTTCAGCATTTGCTTCCATATTTTAGATGTGCCATTACGCTCTGTAATTGTAAGAAACCAGTTATAAAATGTACATCAGGCTATAAAATCTTAAAATCTGAGGTGGAAAAAGCTATAAAAACAATGAAAAGGGGAAAAGCAGCAGGACCTGAAAGCATACAGATAGAGATGATACAGGCACTTGAAGATTTTGGCATTGAAGTGATTACAGACATATGCAACGACATATACCACACAGGATACATACCAAATGAACTAAAAACATCAACTTTCATTGCATTGCCTAAAAAGAATGGTGCAGTTGAATGCAGTGACTTTAGAACAATAAGCCTAATGAGCCATGTTACAAAAATCTTGCTAAAAGTTATACAAGGAAGGATTCAGAATAAAATCAATACTGAATTAGATGAGCAGCAATTTGGATTTAGGAAAAATAGCGGGACAAAAGAAGCCATATTCTGCATGAGAACATTAATCGAAAAATACACAGAAGTAAACAAACCAATATATGCCTGCTTCATAGACTACACCAAAGCTTTTGATAGAGTACACCACAAACAACTTATAGAATGCCTAAAAGAGATACATCTAGATGACATGGATATACGACTAATATGCAATCTATACTGGGAGCAAACAGCAATAATAAAATATAACAAAGAGTTCTCTACACCCATTGATATAAAAAGAGGAGTAAGACAAGGATGCATCCTATCACCAAGCTTGTTCAATCTATACACTGAGCAAATCTTTAAAAACATCATAGAGATGCCAGGCCTACAAATTAATGGAAAGATAATCAATAACCTAAGATATGCTGACGATACTGTACTACTAGCAGAAAATCCTAAAGACCTACAACAATTACTTAATGAAATAAACACGACAAGCAAAAAATATGGACTAGATATGAATATCAAAAAGACTAAAACTATGATCATAAACAAAGAAAATACTCAAAACCCACAAGTGGATATCAAAATTGAAGGAATAGACCTTGAGACAGTTCAGAACTATAACTACCTTGGACATACTATAACCAGTGATGGAAAATGTACAACTGAAATAAACAAAAGAATAGGAATGGCAAAAAGTAATTTTAATGTCATGAAGGACATACTAACATCAAAACAAATAACACCAGAGCTAAAACTAAGAATAGCAAAATGTTACATCTTCTCAATATTCCTATATGGTGCTGAAACATGGACATTAGACAAGAAAACAGAACAGAGAATTGAAGCCTTTGAAATGTGGATATATAGAAGAATAGGTAGAATTGGATGGAAGGAAAAGAAAACAAATGACAAAGTCTTAAAACAACTAAAAATGAAAAGATAACTTCTGAACACAATTAGAACAAGACAAATGCGATTCTTAGGCCATGTTAAAAGACACAACAGCCTACTGAAAGTGATCCTGGAGGGGAAAATACAAGGTAAAAGAGGCAGAGGCAGACCAAGATTAACATGGACGAGTAACATCAAAAGATGGACAAATCAACCGATGACAACCTGCACCATCAAAGCAAGAGATAGAGCAAAATGGCGCTCCATGGTAGCCAACCTTCGTTGCGGAGACGGCACTCAATGATGATGAATGAATTGTAAGAACTTCTGTTGTCATGAGTTTCTTTGGGAAAAAAAATGATTTCCAATTTCTTTCCTAATAAGTTTTATTTGTTTTCTAAGTTGTAAGCAAATGAGATTTTAATCCTGAAAGTATTACTGTACTTTTTTTTTCATAATTTCTTTTTTCTGGAGAATACTTAGAAACAGTATTTTTTAAATAATAAGGGTTAAAGGAATGTTGTTTGCTTGCGTTCGCCAGATTTATATCTCTAGTGAAGTCTCGATGAGGGACTGAATTTTGCACGAATATAATTTTTTCCTATTTTTCATACTAGCAGCCATGCGATCAGGTATCCCTGCTATAGGGGCAGATTTTCTCTGACTTCAGAGGTGTTCTCATTTTTATCATCAAGAGTTTTAACATTTTGGGTTTTCCTATTAATTTTGCTCGTGTAGTGGCCATTTTTGGGCTATACTTTTCAACTTCTAACTACCAAGGGTTAACATGTGCAGCGTGCACATGGGTCCACCTGTTTGATTTTTTTTTCAAAAATCCAATAAGACTAAAAATTGGATCTCACTACTCAGAGATGAGGTGAGGTTATAGCCATGAAGAAATAACAGGTTGTGATATTTAAAATATTTTTTTTTGTATTTTCCACTGCCTGTGGTGCAAATGATGAAGGGGATAAATAGAGAGAAGTTAAATTACATAATAAATAACATGATTAATTAGATATTTGAATGATGTTGCTTGTTTGATGTATTTCTTTCCTTTTTCTCTATCTTGTCACTTTGGGGATTTGACTTCTAAACCAAGCAAGAAAAAAGTGATAAATATTTTAGATGATGCTTCCAATATATAAGCTACCTTGGTTTGAAGTCAGGTCCTTGTACAAGCACTAGGCTGGGAAACTTTATTTCTGCATGATGATTTGTGTCTAGCATTTCTATGAAATATAACAGTATTTGAAAGCAGTATTCAAAACAGACTTTGAAATTCAGGTATTAAAGCTCAATAATTGATCCCATTTCTGATATTTTACAATAGATTTTTGTAATTAATGCCAAATCTCAAACATTCTTTAATAATCCATCTTAGTAGTCCATGATGAAGCATGTAATAATGTATATAGATTACAAGTAATTAATCACAAAATTATCTAGCAATATAAAATGAAACAAGCAAAACTCAAACCTAACAGTGTTCTAAAGTTTCATGTGTTTTTTTTTTCTAAAACTTTCATACCCTGCTACATATACTCATGCACTGTATGATAACCTTCTAACATCTTTCTTCTCTCCTAACACATTGCCATGTTGCAGTGACAAGTCAGTACATATTTGGAGAGCTTCTGCTGAACTTCTGACAAAGCAAAGCAGACACAGGCACAGATAGTACTAGTCAGTTATGTTCTTTTTACAATTGATACTTTTCTGTTACATTTTCAAATGTTTATAAAGCTCAGTATTTGTTGAATTACTGGTTAAGTAATCTCGGGTATCTGTATTATATGAAACATATATTACCAATGTAGATAAATCATAAAGGCTCACTACTGTGAGCACAGAATGAGATTAGTGTGTTCTGCTAATTATGAAAGGTAGATTACTACTGGAATAATAAGCCCGTTCTTATTTATAGCATAATAAGATACAGATAACGGGTGATGCCAGGAGACCAACTGCAGTGTTGTTGTCCCCTGCCTTCTTAAGAAGTAATAAAGTGAGTCTTACAGAATATAAACTAGTCACTGCTGTCACATGGCAGTATTAGCTTTTATACATACTTTATTGTAATCAATTGTACATTATGACTAATTGTTACTACAAATTATAGTATTTATTTAGTTTTGCTCTATTCTAATTGTAGTTTTTGTGCATGTGTTCTTCATGCCTTTTATCTTGATATACTTGTTTAGTAGTTTATTATTTTAATATCCAAGTTTTACATTTTTAGATCATGTAATCAAAATGTCTTGTTGTCTGGCAATCACATTGAGAGGGGAAAACGTAATAATGATAAACTTCAAATTTAACAGAAAATCTAATATTTTTGGTTGTAAATATTAAATATAAATCTGTACAAACGTCTATCTACCTATATTTTGCTCTTTTGAGAAAAAGACAGCACATAAGGCAGAAAATTTAGACTGTCGCCATACGTCCCTTTTATAGACAAGTCATTCAATCTCAGCTTGTGTGCTGATTTCTACTGTTGCTGCCTCTCACCTCAGTGTTCTTTTTAGTTTCTCTTTAGGTGATCTCCTTTTTTCTGTTACCCTCTGGTTGCCATTTGAGGGCTTGCTTTGAGATTCTCATGTTTTCTCTTCTAATCACATGGCAACATGTGACCACCTTATTCTTTTAATATAAATGATATTTTTGAGTGTTTTGTCATTTGTCTTATTTCCATACTTGTCTTAGGTTTATTTCTTGGTATATAATGTATTTTCCTGAGGAATTTATTTTCAAATGCATCTAATTTACTTTCTATTTCTTTGTTTTCCAGCTCTAGCATGCTTAAGTAAGGGTGGATAATACAATTGATTTGAAAATCCTGAACTAGCGCCATATATTTTAGAGCAGTGATCTCTGCAATATGTGGCACTTTGGCACGCAAGGTTTCTGTTTTTGAGATTGTGTTTCTGCCCTATGTGCCTTCTTCAGCTCGAAGGGACATTAGATAGATAGAATTTTGATTGCCATATTTTATCAAGAGTAATGATAAAACTGCAGAAGACACAGACATCCCCAAGAAATATTAAATTAGAACTAGATATGCTTAGAGTAGATAGACAGATGAGTGATAAGTACAGTAAGATAGTACAGAATAGATATAATGTATTGAGAAAATACAGGACATTAAGGAACAGTGGGAAATGCTCAAACAATCAATTCAACAAACATCAAAAGAAGTAATACCAGTGACTAAAAGAATCAACAAAAAGAAATGGATGACAGAAGAAATATTAAAACTAATGGACAAAAGACAAAAACATAAGAAAGAAGAACGGACACACAAAATATTGCACAAAGAGATCCAAAACAGTGGCAGAGAAGCAAAGGAAGGATTGTTAAAGCAGAAATCTGAAGAAATGGATAAACAACAAAAGAAAGACTCAAAATTTATGCACAATCAGTTAAATGAATTAACAGGAAGAAAAGAAGTCAAAGTTTCAGGAAGTGTGAAATCAAAGGAAGGAAATATAATAATGGGACAGGAGAAGACAATGGAAAGATGGACAGAATATATCAGTCAACTCTATGATGATGAAAGACCAGAATTAAACAATTTAAATGAAGACACAGGACCACCAATAATGCAGATTGAAGTGGATAACGCAATTCAACACATGAAAAGAGGCAAAGCTCCAGGTCCTGACAATATAACAATCGAAGAGATAAATGCATTAGGTGAGCTGGGAGTACAAGTCATAACAAAACTACTCAATGACATATATAACACTGGACACATACCCGAAGATCTACTAAAATCTATCTTTGTAGCCATACCGAAGAAGTCAGGCGCCACTGATTGTGAAGACCATAGCACTATTAATCTCATGAGCCATATGATGAAAATATTACTAAGATTCATCATGAGACGTGTAAGGAACAATGTGGATTTGTGGAAGAAAAGTTCACCAATAATGCAATATACATCTTAAGAACATTGATAGAAAGAGCTATAGAGGTAAAGAAAGATCAAGTAGAAGAAAATAAAGAAATTAAACATTGATGGTAAGGATCTGCGAATTATAAAAAACATGTACTGGCAACAAACAGCAGCTATACGAATTAACAACCAAACAGATCAATTCCAATATATAAAATAAAGACTGCGTTTCTTCACCAGATTTGTTTTCACTTTACAGCGAACATATTATGAGATCAATAGTAGACAGAAAAAGGAATTGAAGTCAACGGTCAAAACATAAACAGCTTGCAATATGCGGATGACACAGTCTTAATAGCAGAGACAAAGAATGAGCTACAAGAAATGATAGACATAATAGTAAAAGAAAACAACAAAAAAGGTCTGTCTGAATAGTTTGAAAACAGAAGTAATGGTCATATCGAAGAAACAATCATCATGCAGCATAAAAATAAACAGGACAAATCTGAAACAAGTGCAATGCATCAAATACTTAGGCACAATAATAACATGAGATGGAAGATGCACCACAGAAATAAAAAGCAGAATAGCTCATGCCAAAATCATCATTTATCATTGAGTGCCATCTCCGCATCGACGGTTGACTACCATCGAACACCATTCTACTCTGTCTCTTGCTTTGATGGTGCAGATTGTCATAGGCTGACTTGTCCATCTTTTGATGTTACTCGTCCATGTTAGTCTTGGTCTGCCTCTGCCTTTTTTACCTTGTATTTTCCCTCCCAATATTACTTTTAGTAGGCTGTTGTGTTCAGTAGGCCAAAATAGCATTTCAGAAAATGAAAAATATTTTATGCAACAAATCTATGTCAATAGAAGTGAGAAAGATCTGTGCTACATAGAACCAATTCTGACCTAAGGAAGTGAATCATGGACAGTAGACAAACAAATGAAAAGATGATTAGAGGCCACAGAGATGGGATTTCTCAGAAGAATGTTGAAAGTTCCCTGGACAGCTAAAATGATCAATGAGGAAATTCTCAAAGAGGCCAACACAAAAAGGGAGCTCCTAAAAAACATCAGAAAGAAACAATCAACATTTTTTGAGCACATCATGAGAAAAAGAAAGTTGGAATATTTGGTTACAATTGGCAAAAAAAAAGGAGAGAGAGAGAGATCGCGGGTGACAAAGAGAGAAAATACTGGATAGCTTGGTGTCATGGCATGGAAAACAGTCAACAAGAGAACTGATACGATGCACTGTAGATAGAAGATTATGGAGGGACATGATCACCTACGCCAACCGGTATGGCTCATATGATGATATTTTATTAAGGTTTCTCAAAATCATTACTGCCATGCTATTCTGATTCTAATTTGTGCGTGTCTCCTTCTCCTATGCAGTTTCCATGATGTACAAAGTGATTTATTTCTTCTACTGTTTTTCCTTCCTGGTATATTTTTTCTTCTGGATGAAGATTTTTCATTACTTTCATCTTTTCTTGGTTGATCTTAAGTACTATTTTCCTAGCCATTAATGACAGAACATTTGTTTTTTCTTCTTTTCCCCATGTGGCTACCAGGGCCTCTAAGGTGAGGAAAGAAAAGAATTAGAACCATTGTTACCCATACCTTCCATATAAAATGTTTTTCCCATATTTAATATGCTTTTTATATGTTTTTTTTAAACGGTTCGTATTCTAAATTAATAAAGGAAAAACACCATATATTTTTGTGAAATTCCGTATTTTGTTTTTTCTTAAAATTACTCTACACATACATTTTTTTAAAAACTGTATATCGGCTAATTCCAGAAGCAGCGAAAAGCCAAAACAAAAATTTACCAAGAACAACTCACATTTTAACACATTTAACGAGAGACATCACATGTGGTGTTAACTATATTTTATATACATCAGGTGAAAGACCAAGAAAGAAAATATCTATGCTCGCACTGCTATAACAATTCGCTTCTATATATGGATGGAAATTGCGGTCTAATATAACCTAGAAGACTTGGTCTAAAATTGTATGGGTTGTCTCTCGCTGAGAAGTAGGCAAAAACTCCAAGACATAATTGAAGATATACACCACGGTACCCCCATCGTGTTTCCCCATGGAGTGAAAGTTGAACACAATTTATTATTTATTTTTTGCCATAGTTACATTAAACACTGTCACTTGGTGGTTTCAAGATATTGGATTCACAATTCAGAACCACTATTAAATGGAGTAGGTGTGCTTTTTTCAATATTTATTTTACTATTTATTTAGACACGTTAAACAAAGCTGCCCAAAACAATTTTACATTTATTTTCACAAAATTTGATTGATCAACTGATCTCTACCTTTTAATTTGCGTCAAAACAATACTTTTTAACGAAGGGGAGCATCTCTGCCTGTGTGGTACGAAAACAAGGCATCAGCCATATTCATTGTTAGTCAAATCGCTCGCTTCTGTCAATAGCTCTACATTTGTTAATGTTTAATTAATTTACTGGATAATATTTTTTTTTTAAAACAGGATTTTAAAAATTTAGCACTAATTTTAAGTTAAATGTAACATAAATGCCACATTTGAAAGTAATCTGACGAAGACGATCATGGTATATGGTAAACGATGTCATGCCAAGTCAAAACTTCTTGCAGGAATAATAATTATTTTTATTCATATTTATTAGTATTAGTATAGTTATACTTAATAGTATTAATGATTTTTTATTTTAATATTTAATATTAATATTTATTATTATAATAAACACTTAAAATTGACATGTATTTTTTTTTTATTTGTATGGGTTTTTTCTGGTCTTGTGTACAGTTTCACCTAAATATATATGGAAGGTATGGTTACCTGCCATGCATGTCATAAAACGCAACTAAGGAGGTTTGAAATTGTCACCTGTGCAGTCACGTAGGACATGCATTGAGCAACCTTGTCAAAGGAATTTACATATGCATTTTAGGAAACACTTTGACAAGTGGTGAAGCAGATATAATTCTAGACTGCTATGAAACTGGTTTCATGGATAGAATAAAATAGACTAGTTTTTTTCTTGCACCATGTTCACATTGCTAATGATAAGAACTATGTCACCTGTAAAATCAATATCTTCCAACTGAGATTCAAATGTCCATTAATTGTCTTTGTCAGGGGTTAAGGCAAATAAATGCAAATGAATGCTTAAAAATGTGAAGCTGCAGTAAAGCTAAATGTGAGGGAGAATTGAAAAAAATAGAAAAAATGGTATGGTAAAAGCTTTACAGGATTGATAGATGACACAGATTTGAACGACATTTTGGCTCACTAGGCCTTCAGAAGGAACAAACAAACAACACGCACACACAGATATGTAAGTAAATAAAACTCTATCCTACATAGCTAACTAGTAATGAAACATCCAAAACAAAATAATTGAAATTGGTTTAAGGAAAGAAAAATTTCTTCCCTGTGTCATGGACCATGGTCAGAATGGGAAAGAGAGAGTCACACGGGTGTAGCTGTAATTATACCCTGCTGGTCAAGACCGTGTAAAGGGTTCTAAAAATATGCAAGTGGGGGTAACGCTGTCTAGGTTACCTCGACTGCAAAGACACTGCCAATATCTTTTTTTAAAATAGTTTTAAACAGTTTTTCCAAAATATTTAGCTCCTATTTTTAAGTGGTCTGTATCTTTAACTTGCTTACTTTTTAACAGCATCTATTTGAGAATTCAGTTTTCAAGGATTTGTGTCAAATTCTCTCACAGTATTCTCAAACATTTTTTTGCTCGGATAGTTCTCTAAATCGCTTATGATTTGAGTGCAAGAATCATGATGGAACAAAATTTAACCATGAAACTGGACATAGCTTGTCAGTATTAATGACATAACATTAACATTTCACTATTATAGTGAGTACAGTTCAATTGTATTGTGTAAAAAGAAAGATGCTGCAGATATAGAAATATAAATTCTATTAAGTCTGTCCTGTTGTTGATTTTTAAAGAGCAATAAAGTTGTATATATTTATGTATAATGAAACCATTAACAAAGTTTTGTTATGCAGGCAGCTTAGATATTCTGAAATAACATTATATATGTTGATTCTTTGGCTTTCATTATTATTTTTTTTCCTTTGTGCTTCCAGCATGTAACATTTCTTTGATATGCTTGCTTTAATAGTCAATAATTATAACTCCACCTAACAATTACATAGTATTGGTCAGTGACCTGGCATGTTATATTGTTGAATGATTTCTTAAATGTTTACAGTTATGTGATGGTGAAAACTCTTGTCATTGAAACTAAAAACACATTACAGTAAGTCCTTGACTAACACTAATTTGGAATCTATACAATTTGGATTGTGATGGTAATGTCAAGCCTCAAGGGCCACTTTGAGTATACTCATTGCATTTATATTAAAGCTAAAAACCAGTTGATTATAAATTATTATAAATCTTTTGTGTTAAGAAAAGATTATATATTAACTGACATTGAACTCACTCTTTGCTCTTGTGCACAAACCTTCAGAGCAAATTAATTTTCTGTGTTGAGGACTTCCTGTGTTAATATAACTATATATAACTATACATAAATCAGTTGTAGTTTTAATCTGTTGAACATAATTGAAAGTCTTTATTTGGTAATGTAAGTTAAGTTAGAAATATTGTATCAGTTGGTCAGGAATACCAGTATAGAATGATACTCTGGTTATTTATACAATTAGATGGTGGCAAAAACAAATTGATAGATTCATTCAGTTCTTTCCTTATTTGACAGGCTGTATTATTATATATTTGCTTGTATGAGGATTCTTTCCCACATATCTTCCTTTATTTTTTTCTTTTAACTATAGTGACTGTGTTGGCATCTGGCAGCCTTGTTCTGCACTTGATACTACTGAAGCTTCAGATTTGAATGAGGACACAACAGCTGTTTACTCTTGACTCTAAAACACTACTGCAGAGCAATTATAAATGACAACAGTAGCTTAACATCATTTTTTAATATATACTGGAATAACTGAATGTCTTCTGTTAAAATTCATCATCATTTTATTCTGATTTTAATAACAGAAGTTAGCACATCAAAGTCACAAACTTGCAGTCTATTTATAAACGTATTAACAAATAAAATACTAAAAATCCATTTATTACAAACTTAATGTGTTACAGTAATACAGTGTTATAATGTATCATGTTATATATTTTAAAAGTCAAAATTTCTTGTGTATTTAGCACTTCTGGATTATTATGAAATAGTATACAATAGATTTTATGTTTATAAATTGAATGTTTATGGGCAAAATACTTGGTAAACTAAAATGTTGATGGAAAAGAAATTTGTGTAAGAATCTCTTTATAATGTCCTTTACATTTAGTCTTTCATGGTGGAGTATGTTTTTTATTCTGTTTAGCTGTTGACATGCCCAAATTATATTTATTATCAAAACCTGACAGGATATAGCTGCTGTTCAGTAAATTTATGAGTATTGTCTTTCAATTTTCATTGTGCTTGATTTTCAAACTCCAAATGCTTGGCAGTAGTTTATGGCCAAAATGACATTCCACTTGTTATATTTTTTAAATGAATATTCTGTGATTATGAAAGGACTAAATTTACTTAATGAAGTTGTTGTCTTGTCATGTGTTGTTATTGTCATACTAAGAGAAACATGATTTCTGGAAACATTTTTTTTTTGTGTATCAATTTTCAGTTGTAATGATTATCTACTTTCTCAAGTTTGATAACATAGTCCACTGATTTGGTGATGAACTTTACCCATTCAAAACATCTGAGCATGTCTGGATTATGTAGCTTGTCATCAAATACCAGTGTACACAATAATAGTAATGAAGATTTCACACAACCTTTGAGATAGGGCTTGTCTACCTATTGGTATAAAGATTAAGCTGATTAAATAGGCAGGAAGATGTCCCATGTCAATACTGTGTGGATTGCCAAAAGTACAATGAAATACTCAGAAAACCTGTATCATCTACTGCAGCCTGCTCCATGTCCAATGATATCAACTCTGTTTTGTCACAGAATTCAGACAGACCAGAACAAAGAGAATTAAGATGAGCAAATTGTTATTGTATGTTTGATGCGTGGTGAACATTAACAGAGAATAAAAATGTATTGTTCATCTCAGAGAAGAGAAAATGTTCACATATATTAATATTGTCTTTCAGACTACAATTGCTTAGTTAGTTGGTTGGTTGGCTGGTGGGTTGACTGCTGAATGCTGTTTAGTTAGTTAGCTCACTTCACTTCAGCTCAGTTCAGTTAGTAGGGCAGAAATAATTATTTTTCTTGTCTGTCAATTCACTGCTAGATCTTGTAGGTTTTGATTTGTTCTTAAGCCCATAGTTGAGCCCTTTCTGTTAATTGTTTATTTTAAAGTTTCTTTGGGTCTTCTTTGTTTTGTTTTGCCACCTAGCAAACTAATTTAAGAGACAAAATTAATTTAGTTATATGCCTTAAGGATGCATTTAGAATGTTTATTAATCATGTTTGCACTTGACAAAATTAAAATAAGAATCATCAAATAATTGGGAAGCCAGTTTGCAGTTTTCTTTAGTAATTTTGAAAACAGGATTTTCTTTTGTCAAAATTTTTCAAATATAATATCTGGATGGTATTTCATTTTCATCATATCCTTCATATTTTTGGGTTCTGTCTCTTATATGTTGGTGTTAAATTATACATTACTCAAACTTATTTATGACCTAAGAAAATTACATTCGAGTGATAACTTTATTTATTATATTCTCCTTAAACATTCCATTTATACATGAAAACTTTGTTTATGCTTCATGCACAAGAGTCTAGCATCTTGACCTGCAATTTATAAATACTTTTTTTTCATTATCCTTGTGATGTGAAAAATGCCTAATCATGGTCTCCACTTTTATACACTTTATAGAAGATTAAAGTTTAAAATTATTTAAATGTGTACATTCCATGACAAATGTTGGGTAGCTGTCTACATTTATATTGTGGCTGAGTAAATTTCATCATTCACCATATTGCTCCTTACTTATTTTCATTCAGCATAGGGATAATTAGATATTTTCTTTCATTCACCATAGGGATAATTTAGATGCTTTCGTTCACTATAGGGATAATTAGATGTTTTCATTCACCATGAGGATAGTTTGGTGTTTTCATTCACCAGAAGGATAATCTGGTGTTTTCATTCATTATGCAGGTTGCTACATTTCACCATGTAAGTTGCTACATTTCAACATCATGCTCCATTTAGCGCTATGGCCATTTAGCGCTGTTTCTGTTTACCATACAACTAACTTTTTTTAATGTAGAGTAAGGCTACGTTGGACATGTGATGAGAAGAGATAATAATCGAATAGCAAAGCAAGCCCTCATATGGGAAACAACAGGTAAAAGAAAAAGAGGAAGACCCAGGGAGACACTGAGAAGAACATTGATGAGAGAGGCAAGAGCAGCAGGAATCGGCTCCCTCAATGAGATAGAACTGCTTGCACAGAACAGAGACAGATGGCGAGATTTGATAAAATATCTTTAAAAGAAAACTGCTAGAACAAAAATTCATATAGGTGAAGGTGTATCTTGGTCTACGCCCTATGGGCCGGTTACGGCTCGAAAGGTCAATAGAAGGCTAACTAGCTGTTTCACTTTACAGCATAGCTGTTCATTTAACCATATGGCTGATTAGCTGTCTCATTTCACAGTATAACTTATTAGCTGTTTAAAGTCACCATATGACTGACAACTTTTACAATATGGTTGAATTTCTTCTGTTTCCATTCACAAGATAGCTGAATAAATGTCATCAAAATGTTTTGTTTATTTAGCCTATTTATTAAGGCCTAATAAACTTTTGCAAATTATTTCCTAGCTTTCTAGTCTGTTTTGGTTGTTTGACTTCTATTCTTTTTCATGTATTTCAAGCTGCATCACCACAGTAAAGGGATTTGTATCTTATAAATCATTATAGTTGCACATCTTCCCATGTGTCAAGAATGCTTTTAATGAGTTCTTGACTTTCTAAAGTTGTGGAAACACATGATTATACAAGAAATTTATGACATTAGTTTTCCATTCCTGAGTCCTTTCTTAGATTTATTTACAATAATATCTACTAGCCTTTGGCTAAAGTCTCTCACCAACAATGCAGTGGAGTTGTTTAATTTTAAGATGCATTCCCTTAACAAGCATGCCTGCAAGACAGCAGAGCAGCTAAACTACATATTATCTACTGTGTACAGTAGCTGGTAAATTGCCAGACCTGACATTAGTCCTGACATATGAGAGTGAATCCTGGACAATGAGACAACATACAAGAAAATTGCTGGACCATAGAAATGTTGTTTTACAAAAGAATGTTAAGAATACCATGGAGAGATGAATAGAGTAACAAGGACTGTTTAAAAGCCGTCAGAGCTAAAAGAAGCTTGTTTCCAACACCAGGAAGAAACAATCATTTTTGCAACCATGTAGTGAGAAGAGAACATCTGGGGTATATCTTGTGACAAGTGGAAAAAATTGAGGGAACATCTTCCCTCAATTTTTAGTTGGCTGATTAGACAGCTAATCAGCCATATGATAGAGGAAACAAAGACTAAACATACCAGATAGTTGTGAGAATGTTTTGGTATAAAGTCAACTGCAGGATTGATAAACTTTTGAAAGTTGTGGACAGACATGATCATCAATGCCAGCAGGCATACTTGATGATGATAGGAAATAAAACATAAAATTTAAGTATCACATAGATTGCTTAGTTTCACAGTTCCTGGAGAATATGATTGAAGAAATGAAATTACCACAAAATTGAAAATAACCAAAGGGTCAGGGACGTGTCTGTCAGTGGTCATGTAACCACACTGATGTGGCAAAATACTCAACAGTTCTAAAAATAATATAAAAAAGGAAATTCAAACATGTCACAAGATCTGACCGTGACGTAAGTAGAGAAGAGAAAAGGGTAAATGGTTGTTACAGAAAAGAATGAGAGGAAAATCCCATTCAGGTAGAGAATAGAGGAAAGAAAAGGGCTAAAGGTTATGGTAGAAAAGAGCAGTTCCCTTTTAAGTAGAGAGTAGAAAGAAAAAAGACTAATAGTTATGATAGAAAATAAAGGGAACTGATCTCTTTTAGGTTGAGAGACCATGAGATGGTTCTCCAGCTTCAGTCATCTCAGGAGCAAATGATGATACAAGTTACTTGGATATCTTAGGGGTTTCAGTGAGAGTTGAAGTGGGTAGAGACTGAAGTACCAACCTCTCAAGAGATGTAAAGTTGTTCCTGGAATTGATCATTCAAACATCTTCCAGTTTCACCCTGATATGTTTTGTGGCAGCATTTGCAAGTAATGTGAAGTTTTGGAAAATGCAGAAAAACTTCCTGGTACTCAAAGCTCCATTAGGAAAAATGACTTGGTCTCCTGCATGAAAGGGCACATTTTACATATAAGTCAGCCTCAGGGGTCAATACCTCTATCATCCTGGCAAGGGTTACTGAGTTTTGATTATGATGATGAGTTTGGTATGTGATCTACATAGCCCACCCAGCAGGTTAATGAGTTATTTGCGGGTCATTATCATTGCACTCCGAACATGTCCATAGGTGCTCAGATCCCCTCCTCAGCAATTCCCTCAGTGTCCAGCGACTGACGACTCCAGTTCTATGTTGGTTGATAAGTCTTCTTACACGGCCACCAAGTTTCTCATTTCTGGCCGTGCCCATCTTAACTCCCATTTCCATCATCCGAAGAAGTGACGTTGATCTGTGTTTGTCGAAGTCCTGTGCTCTTCCCACATCTCGAAGGGCATTGATGATGTCCGCCCGATCCATCGGTTGCCCGTCCTCAACGACAGCGCAGCTAGCCAACCAAGCAGGTTTGTGCATGCATCTGAATGCTATCAATGCTGGGAATATCAGCTCTGTCCAGAAGGGTAGTTTCTCAGATCTTGTCTTCTACAGTAATGGTCCATTTTTATGGGATTTTTTTGTTCAAAAGATGTCAACTTTGATAGCTTGTAACTGATGTCAGCAATGTACTTCTCTAACTATTGCTTTAATGTGTATGGATTCTCTGCACAAATGTTCAAACAGTGTTGAATGCAATATCTGCTTGCTCCCCAATTATTCTGTTGATCAGGATAGACGCAAGTTTGAAACAGTAGTATGCTAATAATATTGTAGAAATGTCTCGATAAATTATATGTAGTTATGTAGCATTGCATGTTTTATTATTTTTTTCTTTATGTAAATAAGTTTTTAAAAATAATGATTAATTAAAGTACAGTTCTTTTATATATATATATATACAGTAATCCCTCAGTTATCGCGGTTAATAAGGACCACAACCGGCCGCGATAAGTGAAAAACCGCGAAGTAGTGTCACCTTCTGTACTATCAACCCTTATGTATGCGTGTGAAAGCTGGAAAACAACAAGAGATATACAAACAAAGTTGAACGCATTCGAAAATAATTGTCTAAGGAAAATACTTGGTATAGCATGGAACGAATTCAAAACAAACGAGGAAATTAGAGAAATCGCAAATCAACCACTAATATCTTCAGTAATAAAGAAAAGACGATGGTCATGTGTTGAACAAGTGATGAGAAGAGATAATAACCGAATAGCAGAGCAAGCCCTCATATGGGAAACAACAGGTAAGAGAAAAAGAGAAAGACCCAGAGAGACACTGAGAAGAACATTGATGAGAGAGGCAAGAGCAGCAGGATTCGGCTCCCTCAATGAGATAGAGCTGCTTGCACAGAACAGAGACAAATGGCGAGATTTGATAAAATATCTTTAAAAGAATTGAAAACTGCTAGAACAAAAATTCAGATAAGAGAAGGAGTATCTTGGTCTATGCCCTATGGGCCGGCTACGGCTCGAAAGGTCAATAGATAGATAGATAGTGTCACCCTCTCATTTTTAACATACGTACATTTTTTGTGTATGTATAACATCAATAAGTGTATATGAAACCATATAAGTGCATATGTTATCATTAGAACATTAAAGAATAGTTTCAAACATGTAAATAAAATATTAATAGTATAAATAACATACATAAAATAATGTTGTTTTTTTTTATAATAATTCCTCAATTTTGAATTTTTGAACAATCCGCGATGTATTGAGGCCACGATAAATGAACCGCGAAGTAGCGAGGGATGACTATATATATATATATATATATGGCTTTTGGCATCTTGATAGACGGTTGGTAGCAAGCAATTATGATAAGTCAGTAGTTTGGTAAAAATGGTAGTGTCTTATGCTGGATGCTGCTTTGCTGAACAGCTTCTTTCATGGCTAAATCTGCCAATATTGGATAGACAGATCTGCCACAGAACGTACAAAATGTATTTGTGGTGCCTGGCATCGTCTCCTTTCTCCTGCGCCTTTTGTCTTCTGATTTTGATATCAGCATTAACTCGAAAGTTGCTATGCCATTTTGTTAATTTTGTTCTCCATGTGCTACGATCTGCAGCCAGATTTTCTCAGTTCTTTTCACTGATAGAAAATTAACTCAAGGAAGCCCTGCAAACATCCTCACATCTTAGCACTGATCTGCTGTTTGGTCTCTTTCAGTCCTTAAGTTTGCCATACAGTATTTGTTTGGGAATTCTTATATTTATTGAAATGATATTAAACAATTTACTTGAAATTATCCCACTGATTCTCACCAGTGATATGGATTTTGTTCCATGTGTCTAGAGATCTTTATGTGATTAGGAAAGAGATTAGAATTGAGTGTTGTGATGGTTCTACATACAAAAAAAAACAGATTGATAATTTAATTAATTTTATATTAACATTTTCTTCATGCTTGCTATGGATGATTGATAAGAGAAACCACTATTGTGAAATATCCACTGTTATTGAAATACAAATGTTGACTCTTGAAAGAAATTACGAAAATCAATGTGATAAGATATAACAAAAGAATTGTGAAATAAGGCCTCAAATGGGAAACTGCTAGCACAAGAAAAGGAGTTTGACCTTGAGGAACAAGGAACATTGATAAGTGGTGGAGTGGGGAAAACTAGGTGGTCTAGAGGTAAGACATCCTCTGGATAGGAAGGTCCTGGGTTTGATTGCCACCATAGTCCTTTGGAATTTTTCACTTCAAATCCATGCTTTCTTCGTGGCTTTGCCCTCCTCTGGTCTTTGTATAGCGAGATCCCTTGTCTGGCCCTATAGAATAACAGCGAAAAACTGTCCTGTGTGGACTTGCATGCATTAAAGAACCCTTGACAGTTCTAAAGTCGAAAAGAGTAGGCAAAAAATGGCCGCTGCCCAGGCAAAATTGTTAGGCAAATCTACCATGCCGAAGACGAATATGTCAGGCCGAAAAGCTCAGATATCACAGTTTTTTGCTATAAACTAGTGATGCCACACCCACTTAACAGGTGAATGCTAAGGAGAAGAAGAAAAGAAGCGAGGCAATGACAGCAGGCATTAACACACTTGTTGAGATTGAGAAGCTTACCCAGAACAAGAACATGTACTTGCACAAGCGAACTTTGTGAACCCGGAAGCTGTAAATTCATGATGATCAGCAGCAAATTGTACTTCCACATGTTCAAGAAATTATTGTAGGAGCCAATGATTGGAGAATTAATATAACTAGATTTTAATACTGTGTTATCTTTTATGCAAAATGTGATTAATCAAGGGCTAGGAACAGAATATTTGCTGCATGTAAAGGTGAAGAAAAGTTATACCACTGGCCATCTTGGACACCCTAAAAGATGATTATATAGCTTGATGAACGCTGATGTAATCTTGGTTAATCAAAGTTTACACAGCCAAAATCAAACTTCAGGACCAGGATGACTGTTAGTAACATATGACTTTTTTTTCACAGAAGACTACCTCACATAAGTATGAAATTGTCAAAGTTGCGCTTTATAAAAAGTGTTACTATCATATTTCGTGTGTACAGATCAAGGGTGTATATATCTGTTAAGCAACTTGGTAATAATGGCTAATCTTTCTAACATTGTCTTTAGTTGACAAAACATTTTATGAAATTGAGCTGTGTTTCAGAAATTAAAACTGAAAGTAATGCCCCATTGAGCAAATATTGTTTTTTAAAAAAAGAAAAAAGAGATACACAAACTATTTATACTGATATCAAAGTGATGCTGGGACAAAACAAGCTATACTTTTATGATATATGAAAGTGAATCTGGCACTTAGGAAACCATACAGATATGAAAGTGATACTTCAAAGACTGCAAGATAGTCCTATAAATTTACAGAAATACACCTAGCATTTTCACCTGCCAAATTCACAACTATTGATCAGCTAGGAGCATGTGCTGTCACATTGTTTCTGCTAAGCAGTAATATTCATTGACTTTTTGCTGATCAACAAATGTGACTTTATGCAATCTTGGGTTCCTTCAGGTTTATGTTAATTGTCAGTCATATATAATGAATTGTTCCTATGTTTTTCAAATATTTATCTCACATGGTACACAATATATTCCCTCAAAATAAATTCCACATATTTAAATTTTACATTAATACATGGTCTGTAAAATTGTTAATATATTTCTTGCTCAATATCATCAGTTTTTTTTCCAGTTCATGAAATAATTGTTGGGCTGCTGCTTTATCAAAATTGCATGCAAAATGTAAATGCATAGCAAGTGAATCATATGTTATTTATATTACACATAACAAAGTGTGTTGTTCAAAACATTATCATTATATATTCTTGTAATAATCATTATTCATTACTGCTGTTTTTACTTTTCCTATTGACATTGGAAAGATGAAAGGCTGATTTATGTAATCTATATATGAAGCACATACATTAATTGTTGGTACTCCTGAATAAAGTATTGAGACATATACCTCATAGAATAAGGATTTTAATTATTTGGTTATTTAGAAACAAGTATTGTAACATTATTTTCATAGATAATGATGTGATTATTATTATTGTTTTTCATGCACAATAAATCATCCACTGATGTTCTGTACTGCTAATATAAAAAAATGTATAATTTTGTTGTTGTTTTTACTACTCTGCTTTTTCTACACTAGTGTTAATTCTCAATTCCTGTTACTGAATGACCAACACAAATGTGGCATCAGAGGCCTCATACCTTTATAATGCACACAAGTCCTTGAAGGTATGAGGCCTCACATGTCTTTCTACATATAACATAGCCACTTATTTAGGCCCAAATTAGCACAAACTGGGAGTCTGACACAATAAACGTGATCATGAAAAAGGTTTCTGAAAGCCAGCACCTCTTAAGCTGGAGGTAGTATGCTAGCTCTGCTTTGTTCAGTGATGGTTTTACTTTTCATTCTAGCAGAAAATCCCCGTTTCAGCACTCCTCACAGATGCGCCAGTACATACAACTGATCAACTGTGTCATTCGCACCGAAGCTATTCAATGCATATACTGGCTGTTAGAACTCAGCAAGTGGATGGAATGGGAAAATATTGTTTTTCTGACAATATTTTGTGTATCAAAAGGGCAAAGATAGGAATGAGCTCAGCCAGTCTCTGTAAAGCAAACTCATTCACATCACTTTGTCGTGTAATAAAGACCTATTCCACCTAAGAAAAGCAGCAGTGACGTGGTTCTCTTTTTATAATCATATTGTTAACACATACATGCCAGTTATGAAAGTGTGTGTTGCGAGTAAGTAATTAGAACCAAAATTATAATTGATATATATCTGGTAGTCAAGTCTGATCACCGCCTGTGTTTCAAAAGTCATATTGACCTAATGGTAACAAAAGCTTCCAGGGAATTATCTGCGATGAGAGCCATGACAGCTGCCAGTATCAAATGATAGTTGATGGTGCTCTTGTATCTGGAACTAGTCCTCTCACCCAAAGTATATCATGGTCCGGATGTGCAAGAGACACTTCATGTGTGGCATGTGATTCATATTGGATTTTCTCACTATGGAGGACAGACTCGTGAGCACATGCATACCTAGAAATGAGAGTTGATCATGAACAGCTGCTATTTGAGAAGTTAGCTGAAGATTGGGGGAGAAGGCTGGAGAGAGAATAGATTAAGAGGTGGCAATTCATGGATAGATGTAGCCGAAGATACTGTTAAATTGATGTATGGACCATCTATAATATTAATCCTGGAGCAGATTGGACCACGTTTCAGCACCTTTTCTGTCATCTCCACTCTGGACAGAAGATGCAGAGAACAGAACCTGATTATGGTTAATGCCCTTTTCTGTGCAAATTCCTATGACAATGATGCTTTGATCCATGCAGATGGTTATACAGTGTGCCATCAATGGAGTGCTTGGGCATTTGCTGCATGTTCCTGTGGCAGAACTATTCATGAAGATAACGGAGCCTACGAACTGAGTGTTTAGTGACTCAATGAGCTAGATCGGTGGTATTCAAACAGGCTGCACCCACTGACAATGGTAGGAGTCAAAACAAAGATTTGCATTGTTACTTTCTTGTTCACCCAGGGTCACACTGGTGTTGACAACAACCAAAGAGCAGAGAGATTTGCAGATTCAGTGAAATCTGCAGATGGACAGCCAATGGATAGGGCAGACATTAACAAGCTCAGAGATTAGAATGAAAGACTTTGAAAGAAATGAAACTACACTGGTATTTAGACTGTGTGAACTGGGGTGAAGAGTGAGTAATAGTAATATATACACCTTTCGGCTAGTATTTGTGGATTTCTGGAGATATTATATAATATATATAGTATATAAGAAAATAGTGTGGATTAATAGAGGAGATATATAGTCCACTCCACATTTGATATTATTGTGCAGAATATAATTTATGCCATCATCATCATCATCATCAAGTACTGTGCCTACTGGCGTAGGTGATCATGTCTCTCCACAATTTTCGATCTCAGCAGCTATTTATCATTTCTGTTGTTGACCTTCTGCCAAGCCATTCTCTTAAGCTGTCTGTTATTTTTTCTCTTTGCTTCCCTCTATCTCTTCGTTCTGCAATTTTCCCAGTTGTTACAATATATTCCAGTTGTTCTCTTCTCGTTATATGGCCAAAACATGATGATTGTCTCTTCCTAATATTGGAAATTAGTTCTCTTTTTGCTTTGACCTCTTTCAGAACGTTTTCATTACTCTTCTTAGCTGTCCATTTATGTCATAGGTGGAATTAAAGGTTAGGAAAAGAATAGTATTTAATGAGTGGGGTAGGAATAATTGTTTTTCCTTCTTAAAAATTGTCAGATTGACTGAGTCATATGTTATGTCATTATAGAAAAGCATAGGCTGCCTACCTAAATTACTTAAGCTGATTATGTCCTCTCATGAAAACATGAATGCTAAAATCCACTTTGATGGGAGTTCATCAGAGAGTTTTAAAGTTAACAACGGAGTGAAACAGGGATGTGTCCTTGCCCCCACCCTTTTTGGTATATTTTTTGCAGCCCTTCTAAGTTTAGTTATTTGGTTATTACGGAAGGAACCGGTATCACTGCAAACGAATTAAAATCCATAATTGCTCAACCGCCCGTGTCAGCGGAATCATCCGAATTAAAATCTCATCTTCCAAACAAAGAAAGGTAACTGTAGTCCCCATCGTAGCAGTCTCAGCACACGCCAAAAGACATAAGGCGAAACCGCGCAGAAAGCGAACACAGCCAACTGTTTCCTGTCATACGATATAATCATTCATCGTAAACAATTGGAATATCGAAACATCAAAACGGATGAGACACACAGCTCACAGTATGCACAGAGCACTTAACTCAGTAGCTCCTGCAACAAGCCGGACTTTGAATATAAGGAAACTGCAACAAGGAACACTTTTCATGCATAGCCTGCAATTGTTCTCGCCGTCTATCCACCATATACCGAAAGTTCACGTCCTCTTGAAAATGATGATCGTCGTATTTTTTAAAAAAATGTATAGCGCTTGATGATGTTAGGCCATCGTTTGACTTCAGTTCCGAACATATAGACACACAGTTACCTTCTAAATTACGCCATCGAAAACAGCTCAGGAGATATTTACATTCGCACAAGATCAGATGACTCACTGTTCAACTTAGCACGACTAAGAGCAAAAACAAATGTTGCCATACTTAAAGAACTTTTATTTGCTGACGATGCAGCCCAAGTCACGCATAGTGAAGCCATCCAACAATCGCTGATCAACAACCTGGACAAAGCATGAAACCCTTTTTCACTGTCAATTAATGTTCAGAAAATAGTAATACTAAGCCAAGACGACATCAAACCTCTATTCATCATCATGTGGGATACCGGTTGCTATAGGCGATGATGTCCGTCCACAAACTTTTATCTACAGCGCATCGTATCTATTGGTTCTATATAGTACCTATGAACTCTCTTTCTCACTTCTATTGACATAGATTTTTTGCATAAGATATTTTTCGTTTTCTGAAATGCTATTTTGGCCTCAGCTATTATGCTTTTTATTTCTGTGGTGCATCTTCCATCTGATGTTATTTTTGTGCCCAAGTATTTGACGCGTTGCATTTGTTTCAGATTTGTCCTGTTTATTTTCATGCTGCATGATGGTGATGATTGTTTCTTTGACATGACCATTACTAAACCTCTATTAATTACTTTAAACGATTTCCCACTAGAATCAGTTCAGAAATTCGCGTATCTTGGATTCACAATTACGCAAGCCACTTTTCTTGATAATGAAATAAACAGCCGAATTGGTAAGGCAGCTACGACTTTCGGCAAACTCACAGAAAGGGCCTGGAACAACACGAAATTAACACTAAAGACCAAACTCTTAATATAACAAACGTGTGTGTATAGCACACTATTATATTGTTCTGAAACATGGACAATATACTTAATTCACGAAAAAAGACTAAATGTCTTCCACATGCAATGTCTCCGCAGAATAATGCACATCAAATGACAGGACAAAATAACCAACTTAACTGTCCTGCAACGTGCTAAGACCCCAACAATCATGTCGATGATCAGATATCGAAGACTAAGATGGCTGTGGCATGTCCAACGAATGGAAGATAAACGCATCCCCAAGCAAATACTATATGGTAAACTAATACACGGAAAAAATACAAATCGGCAGACTTAAACTACCATATAGAGATATCTGTAAATCATCTCTGAATGACTTCTCCGTCTGTGAAAATGACTGAGAACATTTGGCAAGTGATCGCACATCATGGAGAGCATGTATAAGGAATGGTATAAAACCTTTTGAGACTGTGCTATGGCAACACTTAGAAAAGAAAAGAATCATGAAAAATGATGGAAAACCCTGTGGATCAGTGGGCCTGACAGTAGTGATGGTAGCTGTTCACCCACTCCATTTCTGGAAGAACATGCACCAAAGACAATGGATTTTGCACCGTGCAATGGTGCAAAAAAAAACCCAAAAAATTCGCTATTTTTTCGAAATTGAATATTTTTGGGGGGTAATTTTTTTATATATTTTTTTTGGAGGTTGGTCACTTTGTCGAAACGGTCAGCTTAACTCAGGTAAATTGAAAAGATCGTCGAAACGGTTACGTCTCAGAGATTATCTTGCGCGGCTGAGATGATGAAAATATTTGTGAAAGATGCGGCTACCCCTCGACGGCTCGCGCGCGCGAGTGGGTGGGTGACGCTAAGAAATATCCTATCATCATCATCATGCCACACAAAGTATCAAGCCGATTATTAGCTTCTACATTTTTAGTGACACATAATCATCATGTGCCACCCTCAACAGCATCATCATCATCATGCCACACAAAGTATTAAGCCGCGAAAGTCTCTCTCTCTCTCTCTCGCACAAAGTAGCGATGTTACTGTATGACGGTGGTGGTGGTCTCGCGGAGATTAGGGCTTATTAAATGTCGAACAGCGTGGTCTTAAAAAAATATTATCCCTCCCCAGAAAAGTCGAGCTTCCGGTCGTCGATTGTTAATAAAATAATTTTTAAAATTCAGAATTATTAAAAAATAAAATAAAATAAATATAAAAAAGGCTCCCACCGAGATTCGAACACGGGACCTACGGCGTGACAGGCGATGATACTTATCACTATACAACAGATGACTACAGAATTAGAGGCTAAATGAGCCACATGACCATTGATGATAAGGCTAGGTTGTGATTGTTGAGTGTCGACCTTCCGGTCATCTTCCGGTCACGTGATCGATGACGCGTCAGGTGACTCGTGACAAGGCGATTTTTTTTTGAGTGCGTGGTTCCTTGACCTGGTCTCGGCTGGGTGGGTAACATGTAAAAAAAATGCTGACAACCAAAGGACAAAATTCCTTTATTACCTTCCCAAATCGATTGTTATGGAAATATTAGGCGACATTCGTGACGCGACTCGTGACCCGTGACATGTAAAAAAATGCTGACAACGGGCTTGATACTGCATGACCAGGTCACATGTATAGTACTAACCTATCACATGTCAAGTCGCCCCCTAGAATATATATTCCAAGTGATACCAGCCTTCATTTAATACAGTAACCTCCAAAGCAGACGCCTCTTAATATTAACACAAGTACTCAGTGATCGGGGAGCCGCGATAGCTCAGTGGTTAGTGAACTGGACTACTACGGACAAGGGGTAGGGTTCGATCCCAACCGACGGCTCCGGGTTCACCCAGCCTTAAATGGGTACCAGATTTTTTTCTGGGAAAGTAAAAGCAGCACGGGCGTAATACCGACCACATTACCCCAAAAGTCATGTGTGCTGAAGGTCTGTAAAATATAGGGTCACTAACACCATATTTCCCTATACGCCACTTGGCGTGACGGGGGGTACTTTACTTTACTTTACTCAGTGATCGACTAACTGTAAGTAGAAATACGTTAGTTCTCTTAATTCCATTGACGTTATAGCAAGCAAGTATTTCCTTAGCCGTATAATTGTGAATAAATGGTGATCAATAAATATTTAATTAATTAATAGGAAAATGACACATGGTAAATAAAACAAACAAATGTGTTGGTTAGTATATATTTTATTTTTCACACTTATAAATGTACAACGATGGTTTAATGCTCTCGCACCATGTCTATTTATTGTAATTAATCATATAGATTATCAGACGTGTTGAAATGTGTGGCAAGGGGTACCGGTACTTTATCACAGATTCAGTCTAGTTGCTAAAATAATTGTTCTGTGTCCAGACTCCAGAACATGTGAGATGATTTTACTATACTCCAGAATACGGCATTCAAATCCTTCACGGTCAAGTGCAAACTGGTGCCAATGAGGAATGAGGTCCCCATCTTCCAGATCAACAAATAAAATGATATCAGGCGCCGCGGCAAAACAAACCTAAGAACTATAAGGTTTAATGCAACTTTCATTAGGATAGTTAATCTTGGTACATTATTGGTACTTAAGTTTTAAGAATACAAAATCTATATTTGGCTTAGAAGATGTGATGTTGGTATACGTAGCTAAAACTAACCTGAATGTCTGTGTTTAGAAAAAAATGAGATTATAGAAATCTCTGTTAAGTCATGAAATTAACGACCGATACATATGGGTTTGGTGTTGGTATATCAGACTATAAATCGCCTGTAACACTAAGTAACCGAAAAACAAATACATACCCTGTTAATTATATTTTTTGTCGGATCGTGTGGTTGAGTGGAAGTGTTGCTGATAGTAGGGTAAATTTCATTCCAGCGAGCATTAACTTCCTCATAATCTAACTCCGGAGCAGAATTCTCTACACCTCTGATCTCGGAACTTTCATCACTCTCCTCATCCTCTGATCTCGAATTTAATATGGAAAGTGGCTGAATCCTCACATGATCAGATGTTTCATTTCTGTTTACCACACTATCGGGGATCTTCTTGAAGATGGAATCTAAAGTTAACCCATTATTAAAATAAGCATTAGGTGGTGTCCAAGATGGGAAAGCTTGCTCTTCCAATGACCACTCAGACTCTTCAGAACTTTCCTCGTCTTCTGAGCTTGAACTTACACTAAAAAGTAGCTGGGTCATAGTACGAAATTCTTTAAGTTACAATTCCACTAAAATGATTTTCATTTTGTTTTATCCTGTTTAAATAGGTTACTTAACACATTTTTTTTTAAATTATACACACACACGCAATCAAACATTTCATGTCAATCAATAAATGTTATAGTTAAGCGAAACAATAATATCATGTGTCTCGCAACCAAGAGGCTCAAGTTCCTAGATATCATAAATTATCTAGTGCCAGGTTTCAGTTACAGCAAGTACTTGGCAGCTTACAAAGTAGAGGAGATCAAGGGTGTTTTCTGTTACGAGTACGTAACCGATTTAAACAAGTTGAATGAGATGGAGTTACCTCCTCACTCAGCTTTCTTTTCCAAACTAAAAATTTGCAATTTTTCGGACGAGGAGTACGCTCTGTGTAAAAAGGTTTGGAAGGACAATAAGATGGCGACCCTTAGGGACTTTTTGGTTTGGTATAATAAAAAAGATGTAGTCCCCTTCTTAGAAGCCTTACAACAGCAGGTTTGGTTTTTTATGAGGCTTTGAACATCGATATGTTCAAGAACGCGATTTCGGTCCCGGGAATAACTCTTAGGTACCTTTTTAAAACTCTCCCCCGAGATGTTGGCTTTTCGCTGATTGGAAAAAAGGAAGCCGATTTGCATCATACCATAAGACAGAATATCGTCGGAGGCCCCTCTATCATTTTTCGTCCGTACCACGAAAAGGGTAAAACTTTTATCAGAAATACTAAAAAAGTGGTACGCAGCATTAAAGGTTATGACGCCAACGCCCGTTATCTGTGGGCACTTATGCAAAAGATGCCTACCGATTATACGGTCATACGCAAGGCTGAAAATGGGTATACACCCCTTAAGATGAACTATTACACGCGTCAGTGCCGAGAGTATCTGACTTGGATTTCCTCCAAAACCAGGTCCAACTGCAAACCCAGTTTAACGCTCGTGAGAAGGCTTTGGGTACACGCAAGATTAGAGTGGATGGGTGGGATAAATCTAGTAGGATCGTGTATCAGTTCCATGGTTGTCTCTTTCACGGTCATCCAAACTGTGACATCACCAGTGGTCGCGAAGTCAATCCGGTGAATAATATTCAGTTGGCTAAATTGTACCGAACAACCTGTGAAATAACGGCTTATTTAAAGAACCTCGACGATGTTCACGTAGTCGTTATGTAGGAATGCGAGTGGCAAAAACTAAAGAAAACAACACCGACCATTCAAGTCTTCCTAGGTGAGAACTTGCGTGGTTCTAAACCCTCTTTTGCTAAACATAAACCCATCACGGATGAAGCCATTATAAAAACCGTTTCAGACGAGTCCTTTCTCGGTCTCGTTGAGTGTGACATTCACGTCCCGGATGCATTAAAGGCCCATTTTAGCGAGATGACCCCCATCTTTAAAAATGTAGATGTTGGCATAGACGATATCGGTCCCTTTATGCGTGAGTACGCCATCAAAAACAAGCTGTTGCGTACCCCCAGACGTACGCTCGTGGGTAGTTATAGTGGAACAAAGATTCTGTTGGCCACACCCCTGTTAAAGTGGTATTTAGAGCATGGCTTGGAGGTAACTAGAATATATCAGGTGGTAGAGTACCTACCCGTTAGTTGTTTTAAGGAGTTTGGTGATAAAGTCACAGAGGCGCGTCGGGCTGGTGATTTAAATGCAAACCAATCGATTGTTAGTGATACGATGAAACTCCTTGGAAACTCGGCCTATGGGAAGACTCTAACCACTATGGCGAAACACGTGGACGTGACATGTTAAAGAGGGGGCCGATACATCCAAGTTGGTAAATAACCCACTGTTTAAAAACATGACGCCTATTGGTGAGGACATGTACGAGGTGTCGATGGGAAAACGAAGTATCCTGTGGGATCTTCCGTCACAGATTGGTTTTTTCATCTACCAGTACGCCAAATTGAGGATGTTGGAATTTTACTATGACTTCCTGGATAGATTCGTAGAGAGGTCCGACTTTCAACTCTGTGAAATGGATACTGATAGTCTGTACTTGGCACTCAGTGAGGCATCGTTAGAAGAGGTCATTAAAACCGATATGGTAAACGGGTTTTTCTCACAATACGACAAATGGTTCCCCTCAGAGACTTGTGAAGTCCATGGCGCAGATTTCATTCGATACAGGGGCATCGTAAAGTATGACTGTTCAGATTGTAAGGCGAGACAGTTATACGACAAATGGACTCCTGGTCTGTTCAAGTTGGAATATTCGGGCGATGGGATGATATCCTTATGTAGCAAGACCTATTACTGTTTTGGGGATTATGCGAAAGTTAGCACCAAAGGAATTAATAAACATCATAATAAGTTAGATAAGGATACTTTTATAGAGATCCTAACCAATAAACAAGCCGGGGGGTGGTGAGAATATAGGGTTTAAAACACACAAGGGATCTGTAAACACATGCACACAGCACCGACACTCACTCTCCTATTTCTACATCAAACGACAGGTTCATTCTGACAACGTGGCCATCTCCCCTTTAAACATTTAGTACTCTCATATATTAATTTTCATATATATATATATATATATATATATATATATATATATATATATATATATATATAAATATATATATATATATATATATATATATATATATATATATATATATATATATATATATATATCCCATTAAATCAATTTATTTTCTACTTGATGTTTATTTATAAGTTTCATAATGTTTTGTTTATTATCCCCTAGAGTCTCCTCCTGTATGGTGGTTTTTAACGGAACATTAATGTAGAAACCTACCAGGCCCAGGGAAACAAATGACTTTTTTTTTGTTTGTTATTATTTATGCTTATATATTTTTTAAATAAAATTATTTCGTTTAAACTTATCTTGGAAGTATTTGTTTTTATTTGACTTGAGTTAGCTTGGATACGCAAGAGAGAGAAAGCGAGAGAGAGAGAGAGATACCAGTGAGCACCAGAATGCTTGTAGAAAATAAATTGTTGTCTGACAACACAGAAATAAATTTTTAAACAACAAATATATACTCTACAGCACATTTATTCCACTTCAGAATCAAGTATTAATAAAGGATTAGAGCCGATTTTAACAGATTGAGAAAGTTATATGAAAGAGAGAGAGACTTTCAGAGACATGGAAAATAAATTGTTGTCTGACAACACAGAAATAAATTTTTAAACAACAAATATATACGCTACAACACATAATTTTTACTTACGGTTTGAGCCCTTTATTATAGAAAGTTCGACATCACTAGTATGATAAACCTATACTATTTACTTGTGTCTTGAGCTGTAACTACATAAAAAAGGTCTCTTGCCTCAACCAAGACCACCACGGACTCAAAAAAAAATCGCCTTGTCACGAGTCACCTGATGCGTCATCGATCACGTGACCGGAAGGCCGACACTCAACAATCACAACCTAGCCTTATCATCAATGGTCACCTTGCTCATTTAGCCTCTAATTCTGTAGTCATCTGTAGTATAGTGATAAGTATCATCGCCTGTCACGCCGTAGATCCCGTGTTCGACCCTCGGTGAGAGCCTTTTTTTATATTTATTTTTATTTTTTAATAATTCTGAATTTTAAAAATTATTTTATTAACAATCGACGACCGGAAGCTCGACTTTTCTGGGGAGGGATAATATTTTTTTAAGACCACGCTGTTCGACATTCAATAAGCCCTAATCTCCGCGAGACCACCACCACCGTCATACAATAACATCACTACTTTGTGCGAGAGAGAGAGACTTTCGCGGCTTACTACTTTGTGTGGCATGATGATGATGATGATGCTGTTGAGGGTGGCACATGATGATGATGTGTCACTAAAAATGTAGACGCTAATAATCGGCTTGATACTTTGTGTGGCATGATGATGATGATAGGATATTTCTTAGCGTCGCCCACCCACTCGCGCGCGCGAGCCGTCGAGGGGTAGCCGCATATTTCACATCTTTCACAAATATTTTCATCCTCTCAGCCGCGCAAGATAATCTCTGAGACGTAACCGTTTCGACGATCTTTTCAATTTACCTGAGTTAAGCTGACCGTTTCGACAAAGTGACCAACCCCCCCCCCAAAAAAAAAAAAAATATATATATATATATATATTACCCCCAAAAAATATTCAATTTCGAAAAAATAACAATTTTTTTTTTACCATTGCACGGTGCAAAATCCATTGTCTTTGGTGCATTTTCGGTGCATGTTCTTCCAGAAATGGATTAGGTAAAAAGCCATCATCACTACTCCTGACTTGTTCATTCTGTGACCTTGTGTGTTTGTCAAACATTAGTAGAATTAGCCACGGGAGAAGCTGTTCGGCAAAAAAAAAAAATACATAATAGCCTCCACTAGACCGTCTGACAAGACGAAAACGGTCATACATTTAAAATAACAAGCAATATATCTACAGATATTCTATCTATCTATTGACCTTTCGAGCCATAGCCGGCCCATAGGGCGTAGACCCAGATATTTCCTCTCTTATCTGAATTTTTTTGTGCTAGCAGTTTTCAATTCTTTTAAAGATATTTTATCAAATCTCGCCATTTGTCTCTGTTCTGTGCAAGCAGCTCTATCTCATTGAGGGAACCGATTCCTGCTGCTCTTGCCTCTCTTGTGATAGTGTGACTCATCCATGTAGGATAATGAGAAGAGGAAAATGACGATCTTCGGAGGATGAATAAAAGAACGACGCGGCGACGATGGAAGGTAGAATAATTTCAGGCGGCATACAAATTAAGAAAGTCTTGACGATTAGCAAGGAGACGTTAAGTCTACTAGTCCGTCGCTGTGTCGTAATCAACTCTTAGATTACGGGTAAAAGACGCGCAGGTGTTCAGACAGAACTTGTTATTGGTCCGGGGAGATGTCTGCTCTGGCCGACACAAGTTGCGTAACGCAACGACGCGGCCACTGCTTTCTGGATACCTGCTGGTATGGGATGGCTAGCCCACCCCTGTAACATTGAGTTAAGCCGGAAAAGGGCGTAATCATAAGATCAGGTTATCTTTATGTTCAGAGGTGAGTACCGCTTTGAGTCTCTCTGAGTTGGAGATCAAAGAGGGCCGCACGTGAACAAAGGGCCAAGGGAGGAGTTATAGTTGTAGGTTTTAGTTGTGGGAAAAGAATGTTTGAGAAGATTGACAGGTTGTCGACTAAAGTGATTAAAGTAATAAACTATGGACATAGTCAAGAAAGGCGGAGTTACAGAAGTAGTGACGGTCAACAGACGTAGGTTAGGCCGTATCAGTGGTCGGGGGTGTGGTCACCTGGGACTTAAACGCGAGACACAGGGAACTGGTGGATTTTTCAGAGGCAGACAGGCAGACTCAAATTCAGACATTCAGATTCTGACATTCAGGGGAGAAACATTGAGATGGACACAGACCTTCAGATAGAAGAGACGGTGAAAATATAGTGAAAGAAGTAGATACCTGCCTCAAGATATGAGATGTTAGTCGGGACTTAGATGTACAAGTACGTTTAGAGAATATTGTGACAAGAGTTGGACTTAGAAAGTAGAACAGTTTAAAGTAGTCCTACTATACCAAGATATTAGATGTTAGTAAGTCCCAAAGGAGATTTTTAGAGAACGGACAGAGATAATCACACCGAGAGAAACGTGGATGTACAAGTAAACTTAGAAACGGATAGAACTGAATGAACTTATATAGACTTAAGAATATTATACGATCACGCTTATTTGACAATTCATCATCGCCGATAGGTTATGTCAAGTAACAACAGAATTGTAAAACCACATGTAGAAGTCACTAATAAAAACTGTGTTTATACTTGTTCAAAAAGGATGATGAGTGTTATATATTTATATGTGTCCCTCTGAAGTCAAGCCAGCGGAAAGCTACGAAGGCTATCAAAGTCTATAAAAAGATTCCTCATCAAGAAGTTACTTGCTAGAAGATAGACTCCTCAAAATATATAAAACAAGGTAGACTCATCAAGGCCATAAAAGAAGTTAGATAGTCAAGAAGATAGAACATTATGGATATAGAAACCCTGCCATATATACATTATCCTTTCTGTTGCACTGGACGCAGGATTTTATTCTTTTAAAGAAGAACCTGGAAGAAAAAAAAGTAAGAATTTTCTCTTAACCAACTATGACGCCACCTACGCACTTCCAGCGTAAACCTACGTACTTCCAGCAACGAGTGCCACCGTACAGCCAAGAAATCATAAGAAAAACGCTATAGTTACTTTACAGAACACATTGTGAAAAAAACACTAGAGAAGCTGTCAGTTCGCGACTTTTTACTATTCCGGATGTGAAAGATTACTTAGTTTAAAAACATGTATTTTATGATTGTGTTTGAAATAAATGTGAAATGCATCGGAGAGCAAAGATAGACATAGAGAACCATATGTGAAAATGATGTCCACGTTGAGAACCTGAAAAAGACTAAGTAGTTCATTATTGTTTTAAATTAGTATATTATTGTGTAGTTGTTAGGATGTTATAAAGGTGTGTTAGGTATTCCAGGACTTCAGAATCATTTAAGTTAAATTTTTCTTATATATTTTATAGATTCATTTGATATGTTGAACAATGTTAGTGTGAAGTAAATAAGTTTTTTCTTGAGTGTTAGTGGAAGAAAGTAGAAAGTCTTTGATTGATCTAAACGTGTGTGCATGTGTGTGTTGCTAGCGAATAAGTTTATTATTAATTAATTAATTATCAAGATGAAGATAGGCCTGACTCCCACTTTGCAGACCCTGCAAGAAATTAGTAGAGTCATCACCGGTTTAGAAAATAGTTTTAGACAGCAAGAAGTGAGTGCCAGTATCTCAAATTACTCTGGCGACCCATCCATGTTCAGACAATGGATGGCAGAAATTGAAAAGTATGCTCTCACTTTTCCTATAAATGAGGAAGACAAGAAATTAATAGCTTTTAAAACAAGTAGAGGCGAAGTATCTGACTTCATCCAGAGAAGGCTAAAGAATGAACCTTCAAGCACATGGAAGTCCCTCTAGATAGATTTAAAAACTAGGTATGTTGCGGTAGGAGATGCCTACACTGCTTTCATACTTTTGAGGAAGTTTAAACAAGAAAGAGGAGAGACAATAACTGCATACAGTAATAGACTTTTAGAGCTAGCAGAGGAATCTGGTTTAGAAACCGTCAGTTTTGGTAGACAATTAATAGAGATTTTTATAGATGGACTAATATCCACAGATCTGAAACTACACTTAGCGAGGCTGAACCCTGAGATGCTAGATGAAGCGATTAATGTTTCTATTAAAGAAATCGGGTTCATGAAGAAATTGAATTTAAACCTACCTGAAGAAAGTCCAACCATCAGTGAATGGTTTAATAAAAGAAAAATAGTAGAAAAGCCTAGGGAAGTTAATCAAGCGAGTATTAGATGGAGAAATAAGGGACGACTAGGTGAAGTAAGTAAAGAAATATATGCAGTGAGAAGGGAAACAAGGCATTTTCACGGAAGATTACCACCCCAGGAATCTAGGTGGAGATGGAAGGACAAAAGACAAACTGCTGGACGTAAGAGCTATGAAATAAATAGTGTAGACATGATTGAAATGAATAAAGTGAATGGTAAATCAAACTTTTGGACACATCATGTTAACCCAACACCCAGGCGTGGTTGGCAAGATCCCTCTGGAGTCAAAGAGAAGCGCGCAACCAAGCACGTGGATGCGAGAACGACCAAGTGGTCCAAATCAAACGGCCCAAACATCAAGACAAACAGACAGTCTAGCCTGAAACAAAACAAATTAATCAGAAAGGAGAAGGAATTAGAGGGAATGGAACGGAATTTAGAAGATGGGTCGAGTCATGCGATCAGTAATAAAAATGAATGTATGTTAGTGAGAATTAAAGAGACTGAGGACAGAATGATCGACAGTGCTACACAAACAGAAGGTACTGATAGAGAAGTATTAGTGACACAGGTTAGCTGTGCACAAACACAGACTGTAGAGGTTAGAGGACAAACTAAACATAACGATAAAATAATACAAACGAGGGAGGTGAAGAAACAATTTAGAGACGCCTGTGTGGCTACAAACATCCTAGAAGATGTAATTTCAAGACAAGATGCCGAAATAAGAATTATGGAAAAGAGAAATGAAAGAGATGAGTTGATACTATTAGAGCTGAAAGACACAGTAGATAGGCTAGAGTGCAAAAACAAGTGTCTAGAAACAAGAATTAAAGAGCTGGAAGCACTTGAAGAACAAAAGGCTGAGACTGACAGACACAGTGAATGTATGATTCGAGAAGTTGATGAGATGAAAGCACAGAATAGCCAACTTTTAGGTGAAGTCAAAGCGTCCAAGGATTTAGGTGCAAGTTTAAGAAAGGAGAAATCAGAAGTAGATGACAAAGTAAAGAACCTAATACGAGAGAAGTCTGACTTAGAGGAAGAGGTAGCGTCTCTAAGGCGAAAGAAAACTACTACAGAAAATTTGAAGAAGGAAAACGAGAAAGGGAAACTTGATAGGATAGAACGCAACAGTGATACAAATAGTGTAGAGGTTGTAAGTAAAAGTGCTGAGAAGAAAATTAACGAACTTGCAGTGTTTCATGCATTAGAGAAAGCAGCTGATAAATATGCGCGTGAAATGGACAAGGAATTATAGGATATGGCAGATGGGGTAAAAGGTAGCAAGAAACGTCCTGAAACTGACAGATTACCTACAATACGAGAAAGGAGGGTTGCTGCCATAAATAAAGAGTTTGAAACAAACCAGATAGAAAAGGTAGAGCAAGTGAAATTTTGGCCTTTGGGAACCCCAGAACGCGATTCCATTATTGCTGAAAGGAGAAGAAAAGACGATGAAAGAGTCAAAGTAGACCTGCCTTTTGCCATACGATTGGGACGGCGGCAAGAGTTTGTTGACCACCAGAAAGGAATAGACAGGGGCAAGAGATTCAGAGAAGATGATAGGTCAGAAATAGGAGACCTGGCAACCACTAGTGATGGGAGAGATACAAGATACAAACAGAGGAAAAGTAACCATTTTAAGTGGTAACCATGTTAACATCGGTTTGATTAAGATTATGCAGGTTGAGGGAAGTAAAGTAAGCCCGTCAGTAAAGAGAATGAGAAGAGATATAAATTAGTCATAGAATCAGCCCCAGAAGGTGACAAGATGTAATAATTGAGTTTTCTTGCTATTTCATATTTTGGATGTTGTAACTAATAATGTGTATGAGTCTACTAACTTTTAGACGAATTTTATATGTATAATGTCAGTGTGCACTGAATGATGAGTATGAGTCTGTAAATGTTCTGTTGCCTTAATGAGGAGACAGAACTATATGTATGAAGTTGTTAGTGAGTCACCTGAAGTAAACAAACAAAATGGAAATGGTTGTAACCATGTTTACATCGGTTTAAAAAGGTTTGAGTCAAGTTGAGAGGGCGCTAAATACAGACGCAGACGTCTTAGCGTACCTAGAGTTAAGAGAACTTAGAATTCACAGAAAATAGAGGAATATGCGAGCCGCATTAAAAGAGAAGAGAGAGTCTCTCTGGGGAGAAAGACATAGGAAACTAAGAAGAGTAGAGAGAGAGTCAGAGACCCGAGATGGAGAGACTATATGAGTTATATAGGGATTCAAAGTGTGGAACAGCATTGTGAGATGTACAGATGTATGTATGAAGTGTATTGTGGATATTTTGATGGAAGTCTAGACAGACTAGATTCTGTATCAAATTTAAGTCATAATTTTGATTGCTATGTGTTTGTGATTACTCTATGCTTCAATGTTCGGTCTGTCCAAGACTGTGGTGTGTATGATTTCATGACAAACATGTTGTGAGATGCACATTTTTTTAAAGACAATTTTATGAAAATGTAATTATATGTTGACGGGGAGAATTGCCTAAAATTTAGGAATATGTGGTGAGAGAGAACACATAAGAAGACTGTCGACCCGACATGAGTTGACCAGTAAATTAAGCCTGTGGGCTAATAGATCTTGTAAGAAAGCGTATTGCTATGCAGACAACTTTATTAGCAGTGCCAGAAGAGCACGTGTTCAGAGAGAATAAGAGAACAGAGTAGACGGGTCTTGTTTCTTTTTCAGAAGTGGCACAGATATGATGCCGAAGAAAGACTAAACACGTCTTATTAGGCAATTAAGAGAGTACAGTACGAAGGCCGATCGAGCCTTAAATATTTAAGAATTGTTTCCACAAAATGTTTTGCATACATGAGACACATATTGTGTCACAAAGATGTTTATTGAATGTCATGATATTGTTGTAGAATTATGAATATGGTATATGTAAACACCAATTACAGAACCTGCCAGTTTAAATTAATAGACGGAAAGGAATGTGGGTTAGACATAGACAAAACAGACGCTGACCTCAATTTAGCCGGCCTACATTCAGGCTAGGTCCAGAGTGACGTCACGTTAGGCAGAGGCTTCAAAGCAAAACAAAGTGGAATGGCAGAGCCATTTTGTAAGATGATTGTATACATAATGAATTTTTTTGAGATTCCAGTTTATAGATGTTGAATTTGTATTTCTAATTGTTGTAATAATTGATGTACAAGTATAATAATTGATATGCGAATGAGAAAAAGGAAATTGGTTAGCCCATTAAGGAAGTAGAAAGAGAGCAGTCACGCTATGTTTATATTTTGAGTTAAATTGATCTATGAATATATCAATTCAACTGAAATGTTGAGGGAGTGTGATAGTGTGACTCATCCATGTAGGATAATGAGAAGAGGAAAATGACGATCTTCGGAGGATGAATAAAAGAACGACGCGGCGACGATGAAAGGTAGAATAATTTCAGGCGGCGTACAAATTAAGAAAGTCTTGACGATTAGCAAGGAGACGTTAAGTCTACTAGTCCGTCGCTGTGTCGTAATCAACTCTTAGATTACGGGTAAAAGACGCGCAGGTGTTCAGACAGAACTTGTTATTGGTCCGGGGAGATGTCTGCTCTGGCCGACACAAGTTGCGTAACGCAACGACGCGGCCACTGCTTTCTGGATACCTGCTGGTATGGGATGGCTAGCCCACCCCTGTAACATTGAGTTAAGCCGGAAAAGGGCGTAATCATAAGATCAGGTTATCTTTATGTTCAGAGGTGAGTAACGCTTTGAGTCTCTCTGAGTTGGAGATCAAAGAGGGCCGCACGTGAACAAAGGGCCAAGGGAGGAGTTATAGTTGTAGGTTTTAGTTGTGGGAAAAGAATGTTTGAGAAGATTGACAGGTTGTCGACTAAAGTGATTAAAGTAATAAACTATGGACATAGTCAAGAAAGGCGGAGTTACAGAAGTAGTGACGGTCAACAGACGTAGGTTAGGCCGTATCAGTGGTCGGGGGTGTGGTCACCTGGGACTTAAACGCGAGACACAGGGAACTGGTGGATTTTTCAGAGGCAGACAGGCAGACTCAAATTCAGACATTCAGATTCTGACATTCAGGGGAGAAACATTGAGATGGACACAGACCTTCAGATAGAAGAGACGGTGAAAATATAGTGAAAGAAGTAGATACCTGCCTCAAGATATGAGATGTTAGTCGGGACTTAGATGTACAAGTACGTTTAGAGAATATTGTGACAAGAGTTGGACTTAGAAAGTGGAACAGTTTAAAGTAGTCCTACTATACCAAGATATTAGATGTTAGTAAGTCCCAAAGGAGATTTTTAGAGAACTGACAGAGATAATCACACCGAGAGAAACGTGGATGTACAAGTAAACTTAGAAACGGACAGAACTGAATGAACTTAGATAGACTTAAGAATATTACACGATCACGCTTATTTGACATTTCATCATCGCCGATAGGCTATGTCAAGTAACAACAGATTTGTAAAACCACATGTAGAAGTTACTAATAAAAACTGTGTTTATACTTGTTCAAAAAGGATGATTAGTGTTATATATTTATATGTGTCCCTCTGAAGTCAAGCCAGCGGAAAGCTACGAAGGCTATCAAAGTCTATAAAAAGATTCCTCATCAAGAAGTTACTTGCTAGAAGATAGACTCCTCAAAATATATAAAACAAGATAGACTCATCAAGGCCATAAAAGAAGTTAGATAATCAAGAAGATAGAACATCATGGATGTTCCCTGCCATAATCTCATCAATGTTCTTATCAATGTCTCTCTCTGTCGTCCTCTTTTCCTCTTACCTGTTGTTTCCCACATGACGGCTTGCTTTGCTATTCGGTTATTATCTCTTCTCATCACATGTCCAACATATGACCATCGTCTTTTCTTGATTACTGAAGATATTAGTGGTTGATTGGCGATTTCTCTAATTTCCTCGTTTGTTTTGAATTCGTTCCACGCTATACCAAGTATTTTCCTTAGACATTTATTTTCAAATGCGTTCAACTTTTTTTCTATATCTCTTGTTGTTTCCAGCTTTCACGCGCATACGTAAGGGTTGATAGTACATTTGATTTGAATAGTCTACGTTTTGTGTTTGTGCTGATGAGTTTTGATTTCCAAAACTTTTCAAGGCTTCTGAAAGAGATTGCTGGTTTAGCTATTCTGATTCTAATTTCTTTACTTGTATCCCATTCTCGATCAATATATCTACAGATATTAGATCACATTATATTGTCCTCATTTCTTATACAGCTTCAAGCAACAGCAAAAGGACAAAAGAATACCGAAAAGACAACGTAGATATTTTTAATACTATAATAAGTGTTTCCTAAAGTGGGCGCTACCTGGGGAGGGGGGCGTGGAAGCTCCTGTGCAATTGGGAAGGGGGTGAAGACAAATAAGGACCGATGAGAGCATTAAGAAAGAAAAGAGGCGTGAAGAAAATGTAGAAAGAAAGCGCGCAGTAATGAATTATTAAGATTAGTCATGTGTGCGATAAACAAATGAAGTCATGTCATTTGATTTTTGGTTATGTTCAGTAACTCAACGCGATCCCACATTAATAGAATAGTAAAAATCGTGTAGTCTGTGAATAAATGCCAAAGTCCGATCTGGCATCATGAACATTAATCTGATTACATTGCAGTTTGATGACAGACCTGCTTCCTTGTCTGTCAGGTCTGGTAACCAAAAAAAATTGGTCAATATTCATATCTGCTTGGTTGCTTGCGTCCTGCTTAATTAGCTTTGGCTAGGACAATGTTTACTTTCTTTGAATTTGTTAACAAAACTCGCGGCAATCTGAGGACTGATAGACGCCTTCTCAGATTAACAAGCACGTGTTGTATGGAATGACTGGATTACAATACGATACTATCAATAGACGGCATGTATGAAATCTATTTTCGGCTGTTCCTTAAGTGTGACTGACAGTTTGTATTATGCTCTAGTACAAATAGTTGTTTTCTTCAGAGAGTGATGTATTCTTCGTTGTGACGGCAGTCACTATTGCTAAGAAACTTTCCTTCAGCAATAACACGAGTAGTAAGGTGAGGGTTAACGCAAGCAAAAAGTTAAGATACATGCACCAAAACTGCACGAAACATGCATATTTCTGGCACCAACTCTCTGCAATTTATGGTACCAATTCCGTGCAATCTTTCTGGTCGTCCGGCGCGTGGTGACCCCTCGGCGGCTTATCACGTGGGGGATTATCTCGAGTGGACAACAGCAGTTCTAAAACTTGGGAGCGGGTGGCGGGTGGGTCGTCGCGCTCTCTGTCTAACGCCGGCTATCTCGCGGGCGGGATTATCTCGAGTGGACAACAACGGTTCTAAAACTTGGGGTGGCGGCCTTATTTTGATTGGTCGTGTGTGTTAGTAGTATCGCTGACATCATCATTTGTTGGCGTGTTTTATAGTGATGTGATCGGTGTGTAAATCAACTATCAGTCTAATAGTAATATTAAATAGTGACGATCTCTCTTTCTCTCTCTCTCTCACTCACATTCAAGGTAAAGCAAATAAGAAACAAAATTCGTTCATTTTCCACAGCTTTATTAATACAACAAATATTTGAAACTATATTACTGTCCGGTTGATGATACTTTTATTCATCTGGGCTTCCTTGGATCCCACGAAGTCGAAATAGCCACGGTGCGAGCAAACGATAAATGATACGGTCGTTAATGTGTTGTCTCGATGAAAAAGGCACGAGAATTGTGTTTTTTTCGCGCCACGACACTTAAGAAGAATATAATAAACACAATATAGACCGCACGTGTTTCTAAACAAATCTTGCAACACCCGTGGGTTGTAGACAAATGGAACGTGTAAGTTCCGCTCGATAAAGTTTAAAATGTCCGTGTGTCTGGGAGGTAAACTGTAGGAATCGAAATACTCACATTCTCCGAGACCGAGGGCCACCCAGTGTTCACCAGGTTCGTGTGCAGGGTCGGTATTTATGACAAAGGCTGCGGTCGCGGTTGGGTCGATGGTGGGCGATAAGTGGTTTCGTGGAATGACACTAACAAACGAACAACGTCGAACGAAAATATCCGACATCAATAGGTTGTAAATCTCGCTCGTATTCATCTTCTTTCTCTCAAATGGCGAAGGCTGTTAGAATCTGTCATGTCTTGGACACCTCGAGTACTGAGTCCAACTTGGCGTAGATGATAACTTGTAGGGGAGTAGTTGTGGGAGTGGCAAACTTGAGTTCTATCGACAAGGGTCCGATTGTGACTAGCTCAAAATGGTAGCCGTCCAGTAGGCTGAAGGAGAGGTCGAAACCAAATAGACAAAATCCGTCCTTGAATTCTCGATAATCAATGTTATTCCCAGCGTCTTTACCAATCAGACCCATGGCCAGATTTGTACCAAAGAAAGCTCTCGCGTATTGATTTCGCTCAAAGTCCATAGTTAGAGGCTTTCCAGAGATACATTTGCCGTCGATCGTCAGGTTCATATAAGTCAGACCAAAGTTGAAAATTGAACGGGTTAGCGGTATAAACACCATTAAAGGCACTGGCTGTAATCAGACCTATCACTATACGGGTTGGTGTTTGAGACAAAAATAAATTGTCTTGACTGTGGGAGAACATCCCGCTAGCGATGGTAAATGTCTTGGTGGTAACCAGCTTGATCGGATACCGAGCATTCCCGCTTAAAAGAGCCTTTTCGTGGGCCAGAGAAATCGCAGGGTTTAGCTTAGCTTTCCTGACCACGAGCGCGGCGTAGGTGATAATACTCTTATAACCCACAGACCTATTGGAAGCAATGAGGTTGAACACATCCTTAGAGGGCGTGAGTTTGATCTTTACATCGTCTCTGTTTAACATATAACGATCCTGCACAAAGACATCAGAGTGAAAACGACCCATCATTTCAACCTCTTTACTACCCGAAGTCAAAGCGCGCCGTGTTTTAAATCCCTCATTTTCTTTCATATCGTCATGATGACCCGCTGTGTCTTTGTAGAACAGAGCGGCCGTCAAGTATCCCGTTTCCGCATCCTCACCGTAGTTTAGCGTGGCCTCAAACACTGCTCTAAAAGGATAGGTATTCTCCGATGGTGTAACCAATGTGCCACTTAGAGATACGTCGACTTGTGAAAATAGACTGTAAAGATAATTGTTAACTGGTCCTACCTCAACATCAGCTGGTACACTATCCCCATTCGGGAGGGTGATCATGACCCTGAGATGCAAAAACGTGTTGAAAAGATCTAGATACTCCTCACTGTTTCCCGAAATGAAAAACTCTATCGGTGTGCCATGTGCAAAACCTGTGATCGGTCAAATTTCAATAAACTGACCAGAGTCTAGAGCTGTCTGTGTGGGTGGAACGCTAAATAAATCCAAACCAGAGTGAAGACATTCACACGACTTGGGGTGAATGAGAGACATTATTAATCGAAAATATCACTTGCCACCCTCGTTTTCGTCTTCTTGTTGTGCACCAAATGAAAGGGGAACTGTCTACCTGTCGGTTTTATCCTCTTCGTAACGGGTTCTCCGGGTGGAGGTACCTTCATAACTCGTTTTCTGCTTTATCGTAAATCACTTCCTGATTGGTTGTAAACACTCATGTGGTCTACGGCCCCGTGTATCAAACGCTGACCGGCCTCCTTAGCTCATTCTTTGATAGCTTCACCTACATTTTTCCCGGCTAATGCGTCCTGTGCGACCTGCAGACCGGTCCCCAAGCCTTCTCTGAGCAAGGCCTTACCGCCTGATTTTAACCACAGTAAAATAGCCCCGATTCCCCCAAAGTAAATACCGATTCCTCGAACGCTCTGACTTCAACCTCCTATAAACACGGGCATTACATCACCCGCCTGACAACAGTAAAAGTCTTAATATAACTCGACATCTCGATGAAGAGGGGTGTGTTTCACCATTATACCCGATCGAGATGTTTCTTCGCTCGAAAGTGTACCGTTAGCACCGATTTTCCGTGGGTGAATGGAATTGTTTTTCCATGTTCGTTGGCTAAAAGGATTTCAACGGTATCGAAGGAAAATCGACTCAAGGGTAGGTAGTGAGGCTTATCGTAGATCTGAAACACCACGGTGTGATTTCTATTGAGAACAGGCACGCTCCTGAGGAGAGATACCATCACATCCCCGACCGGTCTGGGGGAAACGAGATCGCAGTAGACGTAGATATTCTTCGCAACACTTTACAAGTCCATTACGCCCACGCTGTAGATTTCGGAAGCTGTGTCTGATATTGAGGTCGTGGGGAAAGCTAACATGTTTTTCAAAGTGTTGCTTATGGTAACGCTGACTCCTTTTTCGTAGAGTTGAAAGATGGCTTTATTCACCTCCTTTGCTTAAATGAATCTCATTTTTTTCGCTGTCACATCTGCGTTCCAATCCTCCGCCTCCGCTTTTACGATCAATGCACTCAACGCGTTGATGAAACCATCGGGTTTCTTGTATAACCCCGGCTCCAGGGTCACGTTGAAATGAAATCTAGCATCGCAAATATCGTCGTTAGCGAGAGATTCGTAACGAATCCAGACATCACCTTCTATTACATTGAAAAAATTAAGCGGAAACTGTATCTCCACCAGGGTGATCTCACACTGCGTCGAAATGTCAATGGTCTGAGGGAGTTTAACGAAAAAGTGGCCGGGGTTATTATCCTTAAAAAGTTCCATCGATGCATTGCTGGGTAGGGTGACATAAAAACTCATTTTACTTGTTTCACCGTCGCCTCTCCAAGTTTGGATTCGGTAGCATGTAACCCAAACAGCTACTCAGTAGGGCTATCCACAGTTTTCCGTCCTTTGCACCTGTCTTTTCAATGGTCAGATTGAACAGCGAGACCGCTACAACGGTATATATAACTACCACTTGACAAATAAAGACAAGTTCTAAGTAGGGGGATAGTTTCCCAAACACCGACCCCAGCATGGTTCGCTCTCTCCTCACTCCCGAGTTTACGGCTCGCAAATCTGGCTCTCCAAAAGTTACCACTTCTTCTTCTCTCATCCATAGTTTTTGTATCTGACAATGTCCTTGGTCGGTATCCAACTGTTAAATGAGGAATCGTACCCAACCCACTTGACTAAACTCTCTTTTCGGCCAAATGATGTGCGACGCTCGGTTATGATACTCTCGATTCTGTACTCGTGCTTGTCTCCAACTTTTTGAATTTCCGGTGTGTTGAATGACCCTTCTATCTCATCGCCCTTATCGTCTTTCAATACATATGTAACGGGGTTTGTTTCATTTACTCGACTGATGGAAAACAGTTCCTCTGTCCAAGCCGGAGCATAATCCTTTTTAAAATTGACTCTGCCCAGGACCAGTATAACTCGATCACCAACCTTATACAAGGGTCTTTCAAATTTAAAGTTGTGTTTGTTACTATACAACGTGTTCCATACCTGTTCTTGATTGTCTGCTTTGACGTCGACCGGTGCCATTGTTATACTTCTGTGACACGAATGGTTATAACTTCGAAGTAGGGCGGGTAGGACTCGGACATAAGACAGTTTATCAGATTTCGTGAAATATCGCCACATCCGTTGTTTCAGAGTCCTATTAAAGCGTTCCACCACGGCGGCCTTAATATCTTCGTTCTGTGAAGTGAGAAAGTGAACGTTGTTCTCAGCGAGTAATTTCTGAAATGTTCTGTTCAGAAACTCTGACCCTTTATCCGTTTGAAAACTCGCGCGTTTCCCATCGAGAAATATCTTACCGACGGCTTCCACTAATGATTTCCGCATTTTGGTTCGTATCGGTACAGACCATGCGAATTTACTGAAAACGCCCACGCAAGAAACCAAATAGGAATACCCGTCGTTGTGTTTTTTTCAAATGTCTCAAATCAATTAGGTCTGCCTGGTATTGCTGTTGGGGTCCACTCGTTATAATGGGACGCCTTTCAAATCTGCGACGAATTGGTTTATGAAGGGTATAGGTATCTTGACGACTCAACCAATGATTGTTCTCTTTAAGTCCCTGTTTGGTGTTACGTTGCAGGACCGTTGCACCATTATACGCCCCTGGTCGACTAGGGTCAAAGTAATGACGTCTTAATATTTTCTCCACCGTTCCCATTTTGGTGTTGGGATTCCACTCTTTCTTTTGGTAGGTCTCAGTTTATATGTGGTTACGGGTGGAGTGGTTTCATTACCTATCTTTGGGGTTTCGGCTGCTGGTGTCTTGGTCTGCTCTGGTGGTGCCTCGATTGATGGTGGTGGTGGGGAAGGTGTTTTTTTCTGTTGACGTGTTATGTTGAACGAGCCCAATGAGCGTCGTTTATACTGCTCCAATCTAGTTAAATATTGATGCAGAGCACGTTGGTACACTCTGGCTTTATCAGTGGGTGCTAAATCATCGCGGAATAGGATACGTTGCATTTCATCATCTAAATCTCTCAAGTTGTCACCGATCGCCTCGGGCGGGGTATACGTGCTAGTAGTCTGTTTAAGACCCTCGAGGAATCGAGGATCCATCAAGATGATTTTTTTTGGCCATTGTTACGCACCTAGTACTCCGCCGAGAATACTTAATATAGTCGGAGCAAAGCACCTATGACCCCGCCGGTTTGTAGAATCTCTCTCCGCTGCTTAAGATTCGGTTTCTTTTTAATGAGAAGTCTCAACTTGTTCTTGTGTCGACGTAGCTCGCACTTCTGTCGCTGAGTGAGTCTAACATTACCTTTTAATATGTTATGACAACACTTGCACAAAAAAGTTAATGAGTTTGGGAGAGGCTGTTTTCAATATGGCTCTTAAACCACTCGGCGAGGCGGCGCGCATACATTTCAACATTTCACCGTGCCGTCTAAGTGATTCATCGCACATGATTCTCTACTTTGGCACGTAGACGTTTTGTCTCTCCCCTGAGAATATTTTTTTCTCAACCTAAGATTATCAGGTGTATCTTGACGAAGGTCAACCAGCAAGTAACTGTGAGGAGATGCTGTCGCGTCCTTAAAACTATCTTGGAGGTACCCCAACTGTCGTGGGTACATTTTTTTAGCCAGATTGATAATTTGACGTCTGTCTCTCGGGTTCTTGAAAAGGACTAAATAGTGTGTATTGAGACTTATGGTTCGATGTTATTTATTTTTTCCGAATAGATTTTGAACAATGTACATCACACTAATATCTCTGTGAGATACCTTTGGTGAATAATTTTGTTACCCTCTCGTCCGTCTCAGACATCAAATCGTCGATGACGATCAGTCTTCTCTTCTTACCACCATCCAATTTATCAATGTCTGGTAGACCCTCAATAAATCTCACTGACTCCGTAGTCTCGTATATCGTTTGCCATTCGGCATAACACCATATAACTTCCTCCGGTACTGGGACAGCTAGCTCGTGAAGGCTCTGTATAAACTTTTGAACAAATACCGTTTTCCCACACCCTGTAGGCCCGGCTATCAGAGCTGTGAATGGGTGTTTCCAGCTCGGATCTTTCCTCACAAGTGATACTTTAGTCATTATACCACCAAAAAAAATGACAACAAGTGATTTTAAGTCAGCACGCGAGGTTTCCCCTCTTCAACTCAGGTCTATTTTAAAATCTACACCTTATATAAACACAACGAATTGTTAGGGGTCATCACTGATCATGTCGCAACACGTCTGGTAACGTATTGCGTTAGTTACTATAAATAGACGGTCCTCGACCCAATAACCGTAAGGGTATAAAGCCCAGTCGATCAGTGTATTTGCACACATACATAGATAACCAGCGTCTGTTACCAGGTGGCTTGTGTTTGTTTTCTTTGAATATGGAGTCGTGTAGCTTGAATATGCCAACTTCGTTTGATGTCTGCGATCAGCGTATATTCATGTCACGTGGTAATGAGAATATAGTTCCATTGTCAAAGGATGGTGTTAAGGCAGTCTCGGTTTGTGTTTTTCGTAACAGACCATTGATAAATATAAGGACATATAGCGGTGAGAGTTTTTTGAAGTTTCCTACCAGAACTGGGATAACACTATAGAGAGAGGAATTTATCACGTTAGTTGAGATGCGAGATGAAATTGTATCCGCTTATGCTAACCTCAAATACACGACACCTTTTGTTAACCACCAGAACCTCACACTTGTTAATCAGATGACAGATCATGCAGTCAGCATGGATTCCGCGGCTGAATCAACAGAGTCACCAATTACATACTCCAGCTTTGATAAAGATTTTGTCAAAATGGAGGGGGGGTTGTGTTTTGACGGCTAATGAAACTTCCTATGCACCTGAGTTTGATAGACATTTAACACAAATACACAGTACCACCAAAACAGGCGGGAGGAAGCCCAGACGAATAAAAGTATCATCAACCGGACAGTAATATAGTTTCAAATATTTGCTGTTTTAATAAAGCTGTGAAATATAGAACGAATTTTGTTTTTTTATTTGCTTTACCTTGAATGTGAGTGAGAGAGAGAGAAAGAGAGATCGTCACTATTTAATATTACTATTAGATTGTTAGTTGATTTACACACCGATAACATTACTACAAAACACGCCAACACATGATGAGTCAGCGATACTACTAACACACACGACCAATAAAAATAAGGCCGCCACCCTAAGTTTTAGAACCGCTGTTGTCCAATCGAGATAATCCCGCCCGCGAGATAGCCGGTGTGAGACAGAGAGCGTGACGACCCACCTGCCACCCGCTCCCAAATTTTAGAACCGCTGTTGTCCACTCGAGATAATCCCCCACGCGATAAGCCGCCGAGGGGTCACCAGGCGCCGGACGACCAGAAAGATTGCACGGAATTGGTACCATAAATTGCAGAGAGTTGGTGCCAGAAATAGGCAATTTTCGTGCAGTTTTGGTGCATGTATCTTCACTTTTTGCTTGCGCAAACCCTGCACTTTACTAATAACATGGTGCAAAGAAGAATCGATGAAATGGCCAATGACTCATTATGTGTTTTAAAATATGCCATTTCTCTATACAGCTTAATGTATCAGCTTTTCCAGGATGTGAAGTCTTAATTTCATCATGTGTGCGATTCATTGAAATAGAAAAAAAAATTATCAAGTATTATTTTTTGTAAGAATCTGCTGATACCAAAGAAAAATCTATATTTAATTTTTTTGGAAGAGTTTTTCAAAGAAAACGACATCTCCATGTGTATCACATTGTCCATTTTTACTGATGGTGCTCCAGCGATGATAGGGCACTACCGGGGTTTTCTTGCATATTAAAAGCTGTTACAAAAGTATTCACTGTGCACTGTGTCATTCACCATCAACATTTAGTTACCAAAAATCTGAGTGAACATTTACACAGGTATTATGTCAAGCAACCAACGAAATCACTAAAAATCTGAGTGAATGTTTACACAGGTATTATGTCAATTTCCGGTGTCATGGCGGCTTCGTGTAGTCGATTTTTATAATTCGGCTCTTGCTGATATATTTAAATGATTTACGCGACACTCTAGTTGTGAAATTATGTGTTGCTATTCTCCCGTTTGGTGTATGTTTTACTTCTAACGTGGGGATGGACTGTGATTGCCGATATTTAAGTGGAATATGATTTATTCTTCTTTGTGTTGTGTGTTCGCGGTTCGATAGGCAAGCACATGGTTTGACAAAAATGTCAACGGAAAAACGGGTATGTTCAACCCTTATGTGAAAAGTCTGTGACGGTGGATGGAGGCGGAGGAATCAAGAATGATCAACGGCCCAGAAAGCGAAAACAGCAAAGTGTGTGGTACACAAGAGGCATGTTCAGAACACGAAAGACGAACATGGCTGACCACCGTGAAAGAGATTGGAGCCTCATCACGTACCAGTCCAGAGGAAGCCATGGAGAGTCTGAGAAATTCGAACTTATGTCGGAGGAAAGATCTTAAAATAAGTACTTGGAATGTTAGGACTCTATATCAACAAGGGAAATTGGAAAATCTAATTCAAGAAGCAGAACGAATGAATATAGATATTTTAGGCATATCAGAGACTAGATGGAAGGAATGTGGGTACATTGAAGACGAAAAATATACATTTATATACTCAGGAAACACAACAGAACATCAAAGGGGGGTAGGAATACTGATAAAAAGAGAGCTACAAAAATATATAAGTACCCACTGGACATACAGTGATAGGATTATACTACTCAAGTTGAAAGCAAAACCATTCGACATAGCAATAATACAGACATATGCACCTACTCAAGACTACACAGATGAACAAATAGAGGCATACTATGAAGACCTAAATAAAGTTATGAAGCAAGTGAAATCTTCAGACATCTTGATTGTAATGGGTGACATGAACGCTAAAGTAGGAAAAGGTAGATATAAGACAATTATAGGAAATCATGGTTTAGGAAAAAGAAATGACAGAGGAGAAAGATTAATACAATTCTGTGAAGAAAACAGGCTGATAATATGTAACACCTACTTTGAGCAAGAGAAAAGGAAACTATACACATGGAAAAGCCCTGGAGATAGGAAGAGGAATCAAATAGATTACATAATGATAAAAGAAAGGTTCCGTAACAGCGTAAAGAAAGCCAAAACCTACCCAGGAGCAGATATTAATTCAGATCACAATCCTGTAATGATTAAAATGAAAATCAAACTAAAGAGAAACAAGCAAAAATCTGATTCATCAACAAACCCACTCGACATAACAGCTTTAAATCAAAAAGATATTAAAGATACCTATACAATACAAGTAAAGAACACATACCAGAAGCTGCTAGAGGAAGGAATTGAACAATACAGAAGAGAAAATCCTGATGAAAAAGTAACAACCAAATGGCAATGCATAAAGAAAAGCATACAAAAAGCCTGCGACACCTTACCCAAAAGAGAAAAGAACAAAAAACAAAAATGAATAACTAACACCATCTTAGAAAAAATGGAAGAAAGGAGACAAGCGAAGAACACTGCCCAATACAATAAAATAGATAATGAGATACGCAAAATGTGCAAAAAGGCAAAAGAAGACTGGCTCAGCCAAAAATGTAGAGAAATAGAAACTATGGAAAGCAAACAAGACCTAAGAGGAATGCACACCGAAATAAAGAGAATGACTAATAAAAATAAAAAAGCCACAGAAGGTGGATGCATTGCAGACAAAAAAGGAAAAATGCTAACAGACAATAAGGATATCATAGATAGATGGCAGGAATATATAACAGAACTATTTCATGATCAAAGGGACAAGAAACCAGTTATAAAATGTACATCAGGCTATAAAATCTTAAAATCTGAGGTGGAAAAAGCTATAAAAACAATGAAAAGGGGAAAAGCAGCAGGACCTGAAAGCATACAGATAGAGATGATACAGGCACTTGAAGATTTTGGCATTGAAGTGATTACAGACATATGCAACGACATATACCACACAGGATACATACCAAATGAACTAAAAATATCAACTTTCATTGCATTGCCTAAAAAGAATGGTGCAGTTGAATGCAGTGACTTTAGAACAATAAGCCTAATGAGCCATGTTAAAAAAATCTTGCTAAAAGTTATACAAGGAAGGATTCAGAATAAAATCAATACTGAATTAGATGAGCAGCAATTTGGATTTAGGAAAAATAGCGGGACAAAAGAAGCCATATTCTGCATGAGAACATTAATCGAAAAATACACAGAAGTAAACAAACCAATATATGCCTGCTTCATAGACTACACCAAAGCTTTTGATAGAGTACACCACAAACAACTTATAGAATGCCTAAAAGAGATACATCTAGATGACATGGATATACGACTAATATGCAATCTATACTGGGAGCAAACAGCAATAATAAAATATAACAAAGAGTTCTCTACACCCATTGATATAAAAAGAGGAGTAAGACAAGGATGCATCCTATCACCAAGCTTGTTCAATCTATACACTGAGCAAATCTTTAAAAACATCATAGAGATGCCAGGCCTACAAATTAATGGACAGATAATCAATAACCTAAGATATGCTGACGATACTGTACTACTAGCAGAAAATCCTAAAGACCTACAACAATTACTTAATGAAATAAACACGACAAGCAAAAAATATGGACTAGATATGAATATCAAAAAGACTAAAACTATGATCATAAACAAAGAAAATACTCAAAACCCACAAGTGGATATCAAAATTGAAGGAATAGACCTGGAGACAGTTCAGAACTATAACTACCTTGGACATACTATAACCAGTGATGGAAAATGTACAACTGAAATAAACAAAAGAATAGGAATGGCAAAAAGTAATTTTAATGTCATGAAGGACATACTAACATCAAAACAAATAACACCAGAGCTAAAACTAAGAATAGCAAAATGTTACATCTTCTCAATATTCCTATATGGTGCTGAAACATGGACATTAGACAAGAAAACAGAACAGAGAATTGAAGCCTTTGAAATGTGGATATATAGAAGAATAGGTAGAATTGGATGGAAGGAAAAGAAAACAAATGACAAAGTCTTAAAACAACTAAAAATGAAAAGATAACTTCTGAACACAATTAGAACAAGACAAATGCGATTCTTAGGCCATGTTAAAAGACACAACAGCCTACTGAAAGTGATCCTGGAGGGGAAAATACAAGGTAAAAGAGGCAGAGGCAGACCAAGATTAACATGGACGAGTAACATCAAAAGATGGACAAATCAACCGATGACAACCTGCACCATCAAAGCAAGAGATAGAGCAAAATGGTGCTCCATGGTAGCCAACCTTCGTTGCGGAGACGGCACTCAATGATGATGATGTCAAACAACCAAAGAAATCACCAAAAATCTGAGTGAACATTTGCACAGGTATTATATGTCAAGCAACCAACGAAATCACTAAAAATCTGAGTGAATGTTTACACATGTATTAAGTCAAGCAACCAACGAAATCACCAAAAATCTGTGTCAATGTTTACACAGGTATAATGTCAAGCAACCAACGAAATAACCAAAAATCTGAGTGAACATTTACACAGGTATTATGTCAAGCAACCAACGAAATCACCAAAAATCTGAGTGAATGTTTACACAGGTATTATGTCAAACAACCAAAGAAATCACCAAAAATCTGAGTGAACATTTACACAGGTATTATGTCAAGCAATCAATGAAATCACCAAAAATCTGAGTGAATGTTTAGACGGGTATTATGTCAAGCAATCCACAAAATCACCAAAAATCTGAGTGAATGTTTACACAGGTATTATGTCAAGCAACCAACGAAATCAGAATCAATTCATTAAAGAGAAGACTGGACAAGTTTGTATTGAAAATGATGAATTCAATCACATGCTGTTTTATACAGAAGTTTATTGACTATCAAAAAGTGCTTCTTTTCATCAGTTTTATAAACTCTTTGGCTAAGTGCTAGAGTTCCTAGAAAATGATGATATTGCTTTACAAGTCAACGATCGATTCCAAAACTGTCATAGCTTATATGACACACTTGTTTAAGATCTAACAAATATTAAATTTAATGAAACTAATCTACAGCTCCAAGGCGATGAGTTAAATTTTAATCAAAACAAAAACTGGTATTTTCACGATTGCGGCAAAACTTCTGTACAGACTTAATTTAGAATGATGGGAATTTAGTATGTTTCCATATTTCTCAACAGTAGAAAAACGTGTTAATAGGTGCATCTTGATGACTTTCCTAATGACCTAGCTCTCTTATCACATAATCATCAACATATGCATGATAAAATGAGTATACTTGATGATTGATTACACCTGCGATTGAAAATAAATAGCGATAAAACCAAAATTATTATAATTAATGCAGTAACAGATGAAGCAGTGTCTTTTTAAAATGTATTTTAGTAATTGAAGAAGCACCATTTTCAGTGCTCAAAGCATGATCATAAACCAGTACATGATACTTGAAATACCACTGCAAACTGAGTACCTCACTGATTCATATATGAACAAGATACTGTTTGGATAATACAACTCACTTTATTCAGCTGATAAACACTACATTCTGTGCCCGACTGGACCCAGTGCTGTCCGCCTCATAACCTCAGCATGTTACCACATCACCCTTACAGCTGTGTTTAAAAGCACATTAGCAAACCCAAATGTTACAAATATAAAGGTTACACAATGCCTCTAAACTCATGTGCAGGCCTCTCGCCCGCCCTCACCTCTTAGGACGACTCTGCTGTTCATCTCATTCATTGTTGATATAAATTAAGATTCTAGTGTTTATCTCACTCACACTAGTTAACGTGTCGGTCTCTCCTTATGCACACTTAAATGATACAACACAAATGTTACAAATATAAAGGTTACACAATGTCTCTACACTCATGTGCAGGCCTCTCGCCCGTTCTCACCTCTTAGGACGACTCTGCTGTTCATCTCATTCATTGTTGATATAAATTAAGATTCTAGTGTTTATCTCACTCACACTAGTTAACGTGTCGGTCTCTCCTTATGCACACTTAAATGATACAACACAAATGTTACAAATATAAAGGTTACACAATGTCTCTACACTCATGTGCAGGCCTCTCGCCCGTTCTCACCTCTTAGGACGACTCTGCTGTTCATCTCACTTATTGTTTACATAAATTAAGATTCTAGTGTTTATCTCACTCACACTAGTTAACGTGTCGGTCTCTCCTTATGCACACTTAAATGATACAACACAAATGTTACAAATATAAAGGTTACACAATGTCTCTACACTCATGTGCAGGCCTCTCGCCCGTTCTCACCTCTTAGGACGACTCTGCTGTTCATCTCACTTATTGTTTACATAAATTAAGATTCTAGTGTTTATCTCACTCACAGTTGACATAACGATGACGACTTACAACTCAGTATTACTCCGCCTACGCACTTAGCGTTATTCCCATCAGGACTTTTGAAATAAATGCCTCCTCACCTCTTGCATAAATAATTTGTAAGCCCACTGCTCCTGCACAGGAACTCACGTGTTCCATGTTCCTGTCCCTTCTGTTCTTGCTGAGTTACACGGCCTTCCCAGAACTATTTGGTGACGGTTCACTAAAGATTTGCTTCACAACCTTGAGCACACTGCTCGTTCACTATATCCAATTGAAATTACTGCACCATCAGAAGAATATACGTCACCTACCTAATGAGCTTGTCTCTCTCCACCGTTGCACGGTCCGTCATTCTCTGATTGCCTGTTGCTAAATGCTCTTCTTGACCACGACACCCTCTTGCTACGTCACTTTTCTCTCCGCACACTGTATTGCACTGCTTATCGTGGCGTACCAACAGTTTATCCATCCCATCCTCCATTTTAGTGTGCAACTTCGCGTCTACACAGAGAACGATACCAAAATAAGGATATAAAAAACAAGAGGAACATTCGTTGTGCTAAGGAACATATGGAAATCCAAAGAAATTGAGTTAAATAGAAAAAATAATTTTAAACTCCATTGTTAAGTCAGTCTTATTAAATGGCTGTGAAACATGGAGAACAAGAAAAATTACAATCACGAAGATACATGCCTTCATTATTGGATGCTTACACAGAATAAAAGGATGGAAATGGCAGGACAAAATCACTAACAGAAATGTGGAAATGTACCAGTCAAATACCAGTTGATAAAGAGATACAGCGAAGACGATGGCGCTGGATAAGACACACACAGCAGAAGTCAGCTGAGAGTATTACACGACATGCTCTTTTTTTCCTTAATTCCCCATGGGAAAAGACAAAGAGGAAGACCAAAAATATTCTAGAAGAAAACAGAAGAAAGCATAAATGAAGATGATGGGGATGACATGGAATGATGGGGATGATTTGGAATGATGGGGATGATTTGGGATGACCAAAAAAACGGAAAGTGTTTGTTGAAAGCTTATGCTCTACATGGAGCTGAAAGAGAGAGGAAGAAGAAATACAAGATGAGGACAAGATGAAAAAGTAAAAGTAAAGTACCCCCGTCACGCCAAGTGGCGTATAGGGAATATGGTGTTAGTGATCATAAATTTTACAAACCTTCAGCACATGATTTTTGGGGTAATGTGGTCGGTATTACGACCGTGCCGCTTTACTTTCCCAGAAAAAAATCCGGTACCCATTTAATGCTGGATGAACCCGGAATCCGTCAGTTGGGATCGAACCCTACCCCTTTCCTTTGTAGTCCTGTTCACTAACCACTGAGCTATCGCGGCTCCCTAAGATGAGGACATGCTTATCGTTATATATTACACCTATAGGCTCTCCATTCTGACTTCAATCAACGATTTCTTACAATGAATATACATTAATTGGGTGTTTTTTGTTTTTTTTAAAACTTTTTCAACTACAAACACGGAAGATTATCTAAAATTACAAGAACATAATGAAGTAACAACAATCAAGGAATTAAAATCTAACTAGAGTCACAAGACTACACCCACGCCTGTATACTGAGTGATTCGATGAGCATGATACGAAAAGTGGAGGCGCGATCTGTACGTAGGCAATAGGTAGAGTCATTGCAGAAGTCAAAAAAGGTCACCTTTGTCTACGTCCCAGGACATGCTATGTCCAGGAGTACATGGAAATGAAAGGGCGGACAGGTTGGCTAGCTGCGCTATTGTTGAGGACGGTCAACCAATGGATCGGGCCGACATCATCAATGCCCTCCGGGAAGTTGGAAGGACACAGGACTTCGACAACCATGAGTCCACGTCACTCCTTCGGATGAAAGAGATGGGAGTTAAGATGGGCACAGCCAGAAACGAGAAACTTAGTGGGCGTGTAAGAAGACTAATCAACCAACACAGAACTGGAAGTCGTCAGTCGCTGGACACTTCGAGACTTGCCGAGGAGGGGATCTGAGCACCTATGGACATGTTCGGAGTGCAATGATGATGACCCGCTAATAACTAAATAACTCAAAGAATTAAAATTAAAGACAGCTACCAACATTACAAAAAACAGCTAGCCAAACTTTAACTTGGATTAAGGACGATAGTACAAAAGTTGTTGATTGCATTTCCTTTATCATATTTACTGGAACGTACACTTGGCAGGACAAAATCACTAACGTGGAATTATTAAAAAGTACCAGTCAAATACCAGTGGATAAAAAGAAATACAACGATGGCACTTGATAGGACGCACACTGCGGAAACTAACTGAGAGTATTACACAACAAGCCCTTTTTATGGAATCCCCAAGGAAAAGGAGAAAGAGGAAGACCAAAATATTCTTGGAAATATCCTCTTAATTCAAAAAATTGCCTTCTGACAGATAGCAAAGATGAAGATAATGGGGAAGACATGGAATGATCTTAAAAAGAATGGCAAGAAACAAAACAGCCTGGAAAGTGTTTCTTTTAGACCTATGCTTCATATGGAGTTGAAAGGAAGAAGAAGACATTCAATGCGGAAAGAAGCCGCCTGTGATAGCTTACTGTGGTGATTTAAGATTGCTGCTGTCAAAACTAGAGTCAAACATTAACAAATTGATAGCAGCGCACCAGGTTCAATCTTTTCATTATCTTATTCCTCTTCTTTCCTTCCTCATCTGCCTTTCAGCGTCGAGGGGAGATATCATTTGCGGTATTTTGCTCTTCTGTTCGCCTCTGCTGCTGTTATGTTTCCTAGTGCGTCTAATATTCCATCGATCCATCTTCTTCGTGGCCGACCCTTGGGTCTGGTATTCTCGGAACGTTTTTTGAGGCCCCGTTCTGTTGTGTTTTGATTACTCTTCCTAGTCACGTGGCCAAACAATTTTATCTGTTGTTTCTTTATATATTCTATGGCCGGAGTTATTCCTAGTTGTTTTTTTTTCAGTTCTTAACTTCTGATCTTATCTCTCAGGCTGTTTCCTGCATTCGTCTAACATGTTTCATCTTAGGAGAGGTTATTTTTCTTATTGTTCTTGCATCTAGGGTCCAGGTCTGGCATTGGTAGCACAATGTTGAGATGAACATTGTATTGTACTGCTGTTTATTGTCAACAACACTACGACCTAGATCATTCCTTAGCGTGGGTGGAGTCCATATGTCTAAAGCACAAATGTCTGTGTCGTCAACTACCGGTAAGAGTGTAAAATAGGAGTTAATCGTCAGATCAACTTGGAGCTGTATACTAGCTATGTATACAGGTCAATGGCATTACATTTAAACAGAGATGGCGTTGCATTGCCAGGTTACTACACATTTTTCAAGAAAATATCAGAGGTGGAATCAAAGCAGGCAGAGATGCTGATGAGGTACCAGAACAAGAGAGGAGGCAGACTCGTTTACAGGATATCAAGAAACCAGAGATAGGAGAATGGGGAAGCGGGTTGGAAGCCATGATGTCCGTTCAGAAACTTGAAAACCATGTCAACCAGTGTCTGCTAGAGCTACACAGTCTTGCAGAAAACAAGAAGGATGCACAGTTTGAAGATTTTTTGGAAGACGAATTCCTTAAAGTTCAAGTGGAATCTATTAAAGAGATGTCAGACTATGTAACACATCTGGATCGTGCTGGGTCAGGTCTTGGGGAAATATTTTTTTGATAAAATTACTTTGCAGGAGCTCGAGAAGATAAACCATTAATAAGTAGTTCTTGTTTGTTTTTATTGATCATTTTGTAAAATATCAAATATATTGTTAATAAATGAATAATATAAAAATAAATAAACATTTATATATATATATATATATATATATATATATATATATATATATATATATATATATATATATATATTATTACTAATGTTTAATGTTTAAACTAAAAAATGCTTCAGAAACATTCTATATTTGTACACTAGAACGTGTTTCACACTGAGAGTTTTAGTGCTTTATACTAAGATGTTACATATTTTTTTACAAGAAAATGCTTACCCGACACTGAAACCTCGCCCGTGCGCTGCCGAGGCCCGAAGGGGGAGTAAAGAATAGTGGCGCTGTACCCTACCAGGCATGTTCGTTAGAGGCGAGAAAGGAGGGTTGGGCATGTGACTAGCTATCCCAGACTGTAAAAAAATAAGCCGAAAAAACTTCACAAACATGGACAAGTCAAAGAGAGAAAATGTAAATCCGCCATCCAGGAAAGAGAAGGGTCCTCTGTCTAAGAGACATATGACGCAGGCCGGAGAAAGCCGTAAGGAGTCCGGGTTGCCGACTCACCCTTTGTCTACCAGGAAATCCTCCAGAATTGGCACCTGGAATGTTCGTACTCTAAACGAACAAGGAAAAGCTGCACAGGTAGCAGCAGAAATGACAAACTACAAGATAGATATTCTGGGAACGTGTGAAACAAGATGGCTAGGAACGGGCAAAATAAAACTAAATACAGGAGAGATGATTTTATCATCAGGACACGAAGCACAACATAGTGACGGGGTAGCTATAATGCTATCAAGGAATGCACAGAAGACACTAATAGAATGGGAAGCAGTAGGACCGAGACTAATGAGAGCAACATTTCAAACAACCAAAAACAAAATAAAATTACACATTATCCAATGCTATGCACCAACCAACGATAAAGATGATTTAGTTAAAGATGATTTCTACAAACAGCTACAATGTCAGATGGATGCAAGACGAGCCAAGGATATTATAATCTTGATGGGAGACCTAAATGCTAAAGTAGGATCAGACAACAGAGACTTCCAAGAGATTATGGGAAAACATGAACTTGGAGATATAAACGAGAATGGAGAGATATTTGTGAATTTCTGCGCCCTTAATCAAGTGAGGAGGAACAATATTCCAACATAAAAGAATACACAAAGCTACATGGGTGTTACCGGATCATAGAACGGAAAATCAAATTGATCACATATGTATTAATAATAAGTTTAAGTCATCCTTACAGAATTTAAATGCGTATAGAGGGGCAGATGTAGCTTCGGATCATCATCGTCTGATAGCCAACTTAAAATTAAACTAAAAAAGGTATACTACAATGAATAAGGGTAGAAAGTATTTCAATGTAGGGTTTCTTAAAGAACAAAGAATTAAATATAAATTCGCAGTCACAATATCAAACAAAAACAAAGTTCTCCAGCAACTAGAAATAGAATAGAAATAGAAACAAATAAAAATAGATAGAATTCTATCTATTAGATAAAATTTGGGAGGGGGAAGAAATATCTAAAGACTGGAAAGAAGGTTATATGATCAAACTACCAAAGAAAGGAAGTTTACAGGAGTGCACAAATTATAAGGGAATTATGCTACTATCAGTGCCAGGAAAAATATTAAGCAGAATCATTCTGGAGAGACTAAAAGAGGCCATAGAGAAACATTTGAGAGATGAACAAGCAGGTTTAAGGAAGAACAGATTTGTGCTGATCAAATAAATACTCTACGTATAATAGTTGAACAAAGTTTAGAACTAAAATCCCCACTTTATATTGGATTCATAGATTACGAAAAGACATTTCATAGTTTAAACAGAAGAATGCTTTGGAAGTTGCTGAGTCATTACGGAATCCCCATAAAGTTTATTAACCTGATAAAAACAATGTATGAAGGAACGAAATGTAGTGTGGTGCATGAAGGACAGCTTACAGAAGCATTTGAAATAAGAACAGGAGTAAGGCAGGGATGCCTTCTGTCTCCATTTCTCTTTCTACTGGCCATAGATTGGATTATGAAAATAACTTAAAACAACAGAAATGGAATCCAGTGGTCACTGACCAAACAACTTGATGATTTAGACTTTGCTGATGACAAAGATCTCCTATCACACAGCCAACAACAGATGCAGGATAAAATGAGCATATGCTCCTCAAACTGGCGGTTCACCCCTTCTGATACCAGGGGTGATGGGAGGGGAAGAACTATGACTTTTGCTGATGATATTCTGGTATATCGACAGGGAAGAGACAGACAGGGATTCGCTTCCACAATGCAAGACGAACTCGAATTTCCTCCTGGTGTGGGGTATCAGGTGCCGTGGCTAATCATAATAAAGCATCAGTTTCATGGTTCTCCCTTAACAATCATATCGTTCATACGACCACACCGGTAGTACGAATGGGAGCTGATAAGGTGACCAGGGACAAGTTGATGACATACCTCGGAGTTAAATTTGATCGCAGCCTGTGTTTTCGGGACCACGTCGACCATGTGATAACAAAATCCCGTAAAGGATTAGCCGCCTTGAAGGTCATGGCAGCTGCCAACATCGAGCACAGGCTACTTATTCTTCTGTTCCAGGGATTAGTCCTCGCACCAATCGAGTATGCCCTGGCAATTCTTACTGTCAGTACGACTCAAATTGATAGGCTGGAGAAAATACAAAATGAAGCCATGCGCATTATCCTGGGATGTACGAGGGACACTCCCTGTGTAGCAATGAGGTATCTTCTTGACTTTCCAACCATGGATGACAGAATCAAGATCTGGAGAACACGAGCATACCTGAAGATTAGTACAGATACAGAGCACCCATTGCACCACGTGCTCAACACAGAGAAAGGTGACATGCTAAAAAGAGGCAAATCATGGGTGGGCCGAACAGAAGATATCATCAAACAGGTCTGTGGGCTTACCAATATCAGCGTTGGTGAGGAGTGGATACCGGTGCCTACGTCATTCAAGGGGACTTTATCGTGTATTGTCACACTCGACAGGAAAAGTAGGGAACAGAACCCGGTTGTGGTTAATACTGAGGTCAACGGTTTCATCTGCGATAACACCGATGAGAAAGATGCAGTCATCTATACAGACGGATCTGTAAGACGACACCAAAGAAGTGGATGGGCATTTACAGCACGCTCGGCAGGCAGAATAGTCAAAGAAGACAGTGGTGCAAATGTCGTGACCGAGAGTAGTATGACAAAGGAGGCGATGGCAGTGACCAAGGCATTCAAATGGTTAGAGTCACAAGACTACACCCACGCATGTATACTGAGTGATTCGATGAGCATGATAAAAAAAGTGGAGGCGGGCTCTGTACGCATGCAATGGGTAGAGTCGTTGCAGAAATCCATAATACGTAAGGTCACCTTTGTCTATGTCCCTGGACATGCGGGAGTACGGGGAAATGAAAGAGCGGACAGGTTGGCTAGCTGCGCTGTCGTTGAGGACGGGCAACCAATGGATCGGGCGGACATCATCAATGCCCTCCGAGATGTGGGAAGAGCACAGGACTTCGACAAACACAGATCCACGTCACTTCTTCGGATGATGGAAATGGGAGTTAAGTTGGGCACAGCCAGAAATGAGACACTTAGTGGGCGTGTAAAAAGACTTATCAACAACATAGAACTGGAGTCGTCAGTCGCTGGACACTGTGGGAATTGCTGAGGAGGGGATCTGAGCACCTATGGACATGTTCGGAGTGCACTGATGATGACCCGCAAATAACTCAATAACTCAATAATAACTCAATGATCATACTTGATAAGAGATCAGAACAGCTAGGACTGAAGATTAATAGAGATAAGACCAACATTATGAGAATTAATACAGTTGGCAATAACCAAATAAAACTAGGAGAATTACCTCTATTAGATGTACAATCTTACATATATCTGGGTAGTAATATAGATAAAGAGGGAGGAACAAAAAATGATACCAAAATAAGGATATCAAAAGCAAGAGGAACTTTCATTGCACTGGGAAACATATGGAAATCCAAAGAAATTAGGTTAAATACAAACATAACAATTTTCAACTCAAATGTTAAGGCGGTCCTATTATATGGCTGTGAAACATGGAGAACAACAAAATTGACAATCACGAAGATACAGACTTTCATTAATGGATGCTTACGTAGAATAAAAGGATGGAAATGGAAGGACAAAATCACGAACATAGAATTATGGAAATGTACCAGTCAAACACCAGTGGATAAAGAGATATAGCGAAGACGATGGCGCTGAATAGGACATACACTACGGAAGCCAACTGAGTGTATTACACAACAGGCTCTTTTTTGGAAATCCCCAGGGGGAAAAGACAAAGAGGAAGACCAAGGAATTCTTGGAGAAGACAGATAGAAGCAGAGATGAAGATGATGGGGAAGACATGGAATGATCTTAAAAGAATGGCAAAAAAAACAGAACGACTTGGAAAGTGTTTGTTGAAGACCTATGCTCCACTAGGAGCTAAAAAGGTAGAAGAAGACACTGAAACCTGTATTTCATACTCAGACATTTTGTATTTTACACTGAGACATTGTGTAGTTAACATTGAAACAGTGCAGATGTAAGGTAGAGTAGGTATCTTCAAAATATAAAGTCAATCTCTATTTCTTCTCCATCGATCGCTATTGCTACGAGATTAAACATTTAGACCGGTATGAGCTATTGAGTTATTTGCGGGTCATCATCATTATTGCACTCCGAACATGTCCATAGGTGCTGAGATCCCCTCCTCAGCAAGACCGGTATGAGCTATTGAGTTATTTGCGGGTCATCATCATTATTGCACTCCGAACATGTCCATAGGGGCTGAGATCCCCTCCTCAGCAAGACCGGTATGAGCTATTGAGTTATTTGCGGGTCATCATCATTATTGCACTCCGAACATGTCCATAGGGGCTGAGATCCCCTCCTCAGCAAGACCGGTATGATTCACAGACAAGACGGCGCATTTGAGGTCTTCCCCAGTTCCCTATAACTTGTCATGCATCATTGTGGGCCATATTTTTGTTTGAAAGTGTTGAGAATTCAGCAGTCCTGTAGGATACGCTTTTAGCTTTGTCTAGATGCTCCACAGTTGCAGGTTACAAAGTCAGTGGTGTCCTGCCTTGTGTAGTTGTGCTCTGAGGTCACAGTGACCTGTTATGAGTCAGAATATCTTGGTCTGCTCATGTCTGCTGTGTTTACTTACGTTGTTTTGTTCTGGATCATATTTTCCATTTAACTCTCCCCAGTCTGTTTTCCTGATTTGTTTCAGGATTGTCTTTATTTCCTTGAGGCTCTAGAATTGGTTGGACAGTTGAAGGCTCCCAATGGCTTTTGCAGGTTCATCTGTTTTCTTGTTGCCGGGAATTAGAGAAAATGATCCCTGTGTTATTGTGGTATGTTCTAACAGCAAAAACGATTACTTAGGGATGTGAAAGCATGCACTAATTGTCAATATTTCTAATAATATTAACTCATTATAACTGAATACTATACGATCCAGATGGAATTGGTTTTTAGAGTGTCCTTTTTAGACATAAACCACCTTTTAATAATTGATGAGTAAAAGTAATACCAGTTTGTTAAGGTAAAGGAAAATATTAGACAAGAAAGAACATGTGCTGGCGTCTGTTATTTTGTTCATTAAGGCGATTATCATTATTTATATGGTAAAAATATGTCCAATCTCTTTTTACTATCTAGTTTTCATCTATTTTCAATTCTCATAAGAAATTTATGTTGGTTCTTTTATCTATCCACAATATTTGGAGGGTTATTCTGCTTTATTTAATCTAAAATGACGACATTTTCATTTAGTCTGCCAGATTCCAGGTCTCGCACCTCTAAGTTGAAATTGCAAAAATACGGGCCCTGATTATCCTCAGCTTGACATTATTAGAAGAAAAATGTTGAAAGTTCTCTTTACAAAAAAAAAGACCAACGAGGAAATTCTCAGAGGCCAACACAAAAAGGGAGCTCACAAAAACATCAGAAAGAAACAATAAACATTTTTCGGCACGTCATGAGAAGAGGAAAGTTGAAATACTTGGTTACAACTGGTAGGAACAGGGAAAAAGAGAGTGCGGACGACAAATAGAGAAAATACTAGCTTGGTTTCATGGCATGAACAACAGTCAACAACAGAATTGGTACGATGCATGGTGGATAGAAGATTGTGGAAGGACATAATCGCCAACTGGTATGGCGCATGATGATGATAATGGCATTATTAGTCACATAGGTTTTATCATTTAATATATGATCAAAATATACTACAAGTCCATTTTAACTCAAGCTGTAGCCTGTACAAGACTTGCTGATTATGTCTAATAATGTCCCCATCTAGCAATAACTAACAGTCATAAATGTTGAGAGTGGACATGTGTGAGATAGAATGAGTGTTCTGATAAGGGATGACCTTTGAAAGACTTCCAACCTGCTGGAGTGATGATTACTTGCAGCAAGTCTGTTAGCCATAATTCAAGCTAACAATTAAATGTACAATGATGGCAGGACTGTTACATTTTGTAATGGAGCTGTTGCTTGTTTAAATTAATAACTTGATTCCGTCTTATATCATTCCAGTACTGTCGTTTGTCACACTGGACGTGCTGTGTACCTTGCATTAAGTTTCTATTCTGGGTGACTTCTCAATATCATTTATGGAATCATCATCAAGCGCTATACATTTAAACAATTATGACGATTAACATTTTCAGGAGGACATGAACTTCCGGTCAATATGGCGGATAGCCGGCAGGAGCCGTTAAAGACTGTCTCTGAAAAATGTTCCTTGTTGCAGTTTCCTCATATTCAAAGTCTGGCTTGCTGCCGGAGCTACTGAGTTAAGTGCTATGTGCACATAGTGAGCTGTGCGTTTCATCCATTTTGATCGTGTTTCAATATTCCGATTGCTTACGATGAATGATGATATCGTATGACGAGGAACAGATGGCTGTATTCACTTTCTGTGCAATTTCGCCTTTTGTCTTTTGGCGTGTGCTGAGACTGCTATGATGGGGACTGCGGCTACCTTTCTTTGTTTGGGAGATGAGATATTAATTCGGATGCTTCCACTGGCACGGGCGGTTGAGCAATTATGGATTTTAATTCTTTTGTAGTGATACCGTGGCCTTCTATAACTATAACAAAGTTCCCAAATATTTAAATTCATTTACCTGTTTTAATATTGTTCCACTTGTCTTTATTTTGCACTGAGGTGATGTCTTTTTCTTTGTTGTTACCATTACCTCTGTCTTTTTGCTATTAAGGCTGAGTCCTTTATTTTTGCTTTCTTTCACTATAATGTCCAACATTTCTTGTAAATCATTTTCACTCTTAGGGATTAAGACTGTATCATCAGCATATCTTAGATTATTTATATTATGACCTCCTTCCAAGCATGTCCCTTTATGGATCTTAGAATAATCTCACTATACATATGAAATAAATCTGGTGACAGCACACAACCTTGAATAACATCATGTTTTATTTGTTGAAACATTTCCAATTGATTTACAGTTCTTATGGCCACTGTTTGTTACCAGTACATGTTCTTTATTATTCTTAGACCTTTGCTGTCTACGTTTATGCCTTCTAAAATATTAATTATTTCTTTGGTGCTTTACTTTGTCACATGCTTTGGTATGAAACCTAGGTATACATCTGTTTTCACCTCTACGGTTCTTTCTACTAAAGATCTTATTCATTATATCATCATAATTATCCAGCAGTAAGTTGACGCATGGGAGTCATAACCCAGGCGGGCCTACCTCTCCTAGAGTGTCAAGAAGCTAAAGGGCCGAAACACTTGCTGGACGGGGTCTTGATTCTGATGATCGGATTGCCTCCTGCTCCGAAGCTCTGTACAAAGAATTTCCTACTACTGATATATGGTTAGTCCATTGACAGTCGGGACAACGACCGACGGACATCTGGAAAGACAGATGACACTGGAAAGACTAGGACCAACGGCTGGCTGGGCCGGCACCCCGTCAGCTGCTAACCTACTAGCTACAGAAACGACATCGAAAATATCCTTTGGCGCCCTCGTCTTCGTCTTCCTTCTGTTGTGCACCGAATGAAGGGGGAACTGTCTAGCTGTCGGTTTTATCCTCTTCGTAACGGGTTCTCCTGGTGGAGGTAACTTCATAACTCGCTATCTGCTTTGTCGTAAACCACTTCCTGATTGGTTGTTAACACTCAGGTGGTCTACGTCCCCGTGTATCAACCGCTGACCGGCCTCCTTAGCTCGTTCTTTGAAAGCTTCACCGACATTTTTCCCGGCTAATGCGTCCTGTGCGACCTGCAGACCGGTCCCCAAGCCTTCTCTGAGCAAGGCCTTACCGCCGGTTTTTAACAAGGGTAAAATAGCCCTCCCGATTCCATCAAAGAAACTACCGATTCCTCGACCGCTCTGACTTCGACCTCCTATAAACACGGGCATTCCATCACCCGCCTGACAAAAGTAAAAGTCTTCGTATAACTCAACATCTCTATGAAGGGGAGTGTGTCTCACCATTATACCAGCTCGACATGTTTCTTCACTCGAAAGTGTACCGTTAGCACCGACGTCCCGCTGGTGAATGGAATGGTTTTTCCGTGTTCGTACCTGGTCGACTAGGGTCAAAGTAATGACGTCTTAATATTTTCTCCACCGTTCCCATTTTGGTGTTGGGATTCCGCTCTTTCTTTTTTTAGGTCTCAGTTTATACGTGGTTACGGGCGGAGTGGTTTCATTACCTAGCTTTTGGGGTTTCCGCTGGTGGTGTCTTGGTTTGCTCTGGTGATACCTCGATTGATGGTGGTGGTGGTAGGGAAGGTGTTTTTTCTGTTGCCGTGTTGTGTTGAATGAGATCGACCGAGCCCAATGAGCGTCGTTTATACTGCTCCAATCTAGTTAAATATTGATGCAGGGCACGTTGGTACACTCTGGCCTTATCGGCGGGTGCTAAATCATCGCGGAATAGGATACGTTGCATTTCATCATCTAAATCTCTCAAGTTGTCACCGATCGCCTCGGGTGGGGTATACGTGCTAGTAGTCTGTTTAAGACCCTCGAGGAATCGAGGATCCATCAAAATCATTTTTTTTGGGCCATTGTTACGCACCTAGTACTCCACTGAGAATACTTAATATAGGACGGAGCAAAGCACCTATGAACCCACCGGTTTGTAGAATCTCTCTCCGCCGCTTAAGATTCGTTTTCATTTTAGTGAGAAGTCTCAACTTGTTCTTGTGTCGATGTAGCTCGCACTTCTGTCGCTGAGTGAGTCTAACATTACCTTTTAATATGTTATGACAACGCTCGCACAAAAAGTTAATAAGTTTGGGAGAGGCTGTTTTTAATATGGTTCTTAAACCGCTCGGCGAGGCGGCGCGCATACATTTCAACATTTCACCGTGCCGTCTAAGTGATTCATCACACATGATTCTCTACTTTGGCACGTAGACGATTTGTCTCTCCCCGGGAATATTTTTGGTATCAACCTAAGATTATCAGGTGTGTCCTGACGAAGATCAACCAGCAAATAACCGTGAGGAGACGCTGTCGCGTCCTTAAAACTATCTTGGAGGTACCCCACCTGTCGTGGGTACATTTTTTTACCCAGATTGATAATTTGACTCCCGTCTCTCGGGTTCTTGAAAAGGACTAAATAGTGAGTATTGAGACTTATGGTTCGATGTTATTTATTTTTTCCGAATAGATTTTGAACAATGTACATCACACTAATATCTCTGTGATGACTACCTTTGGTGAGTAATTTTGTTACCCACTCGTCCGTCTCAGACATCAAGTCATCGATGACGATCAGTCTTCTCTTCTTACCACCTTCCAATTTATCGACGTCTGGTAGACCCTCGATAAATCTCACTGACCCCATAGTCTCGTATATCGGTTGCAATGGAGGGCGGTTGTGTTTTGAAGTCTAATGAAACTTCATATGCACCCGTGTTTGATAGACATTTAACATACAGTACCACCAAAACAGGAGGGAGGAAACCCATACGCTTAAAATTATCAACAACCGGACAGTAATATATATTTTCAAATATGTGTTGTATATTTGTTGTATTAATAATAAAGCTGTGAAATATAGAACGAATTTTGTTTTGCTTTACCATGAATGTGAAAGAGAGAGAACGTGACTATTTAATGTTAGCACACCTTACTACACGACACATGATGATGTTGGTAGCGATAACACACACGACCAATAATCTTTCCCCAAGAACCGCTATCCTGGCACATGATGTTAGCGATACTAATAACACACACGACCATTCAAGGCATATCGCCCCAAGTTTTAGAACCGCTGTTGTCCCGCAAGAGACCCGCGCCAGATAGCCGGCGACGACCCGCCATCCGACGACCCTAGAACACAAGTTTTAGAACCGCTGTTGTCCGAGATAGCCGGCGAGCGAGAGGCGCCCCGATCACCGTCACGCACCACCGCACTCCACGAGATAAGCCGATTACTGGACCGCACGCCACGACCACCGAGATAATAAGCCGATTATCGGACTTTTGCACGGATTTGGTGCCAAAAGTATGCATGTTTCGTGCGGTATCGGTGTAAAATCCAATGTCTTTGGTGCAGTTTCGGTGCATATGCGTGCACTTTTGGGTGGGTCGCCAGCCACTACTAGCAGAGACAGAGAATGAGCTACAAGAAATGGTAGATATAATAGTAAAAGAAAGCAACAAGAAAGGTCTCAGTCTGAATAGTAAGAAAAAAGAAGTAATGGTTATAACGAAGAAACAATCATCACCAGCATGCATTATAAAAATAAACAGGACAAATTTGAAACAAGTGCAACACGTCAAATACTTGGGCACAATAATAACATCAGATGGAAGATGCACCACGGAACTCTCTCTCTCTCTCTCTCTCTCTCTCTCTCTCTAGTAGTATATATCCAGTGAAAGGATGCGTAAAAGTGCTTCCAGCCGCACATAATTCCTTATATGAGAGTCTACCCGTACATGGAAGCACATTTTTTGGTGCGGTTTTTCCTTATATGAGAGTCTTCATTTTTTCTTATATGAGAGTCTACCCGCCCATTTTGGTTCCGGTGACCTCTCGTTGACCTTTCAACCTCTCGTGGCGGCGTCGAAACGCACCTAATTCCTTATATAAATAGTCTAAACGCAGATCAAGGCACAATTTTGGGTGCCGTTTTTCCTTATATGAGAGTCTTCATTTTTCCTTATATGAGAGTCTACCCGCCCATTTTTGTTCCGGTGACCTCTCGTGGCGGCGGTGGTGGTGACCTCCCGCGGCGGTGGTGAAGGGGTGGTGGTGGTATCATAAATCTATTATATTCTTTGTACTTTCAATGGTTCCGTAACTTTCATAATCTATTCTTTCTTTATACTCTCAGGCAATAAAAAACAGTGACAAGTTTATTTATTGTTTTTAAAAACTTCCTTTAGAATTAAAGGTAACAGCTTAGGCCGTTACACACGCTACACGCCAAACACTGTGTTTAACGTTAAGCGAGAGATCAAAGAGCTCGGTACACGCGCAGCCGCGAAGACGTGCAGCGAAGACGCGCAGCAAGGGGCCGCAAGATCAAAGAGCTCGGTAGACGCGAGGCGACCTCGCGCAGCGAGGGGGCCGCGTTTAACGTTAAGCGCGATCAAAGAATCCGCCTCCCGTGAGTACTTACTTCCCGTTAGACGGTAAGTGTTCATCAGGAGAGTCATTTAACAGGGGAATTTCACGATACCGATGTTTTAATGTGAGATGCTTGGGGGTAATTAATATCTTTGCGCCGTTTCGTGTTCAAAGACCGTGTTTCGCTGTGAAAAGTTTTGATTGAATGTTTGAGTGCCAGACTGGCCAGGGCTACGTTAATGACTTTTTATCATCTGAAGATTAGAATACCACTTATCAGGGGAATTTTAGTGGGTGGTTGTTTTAATGTGGGATGTTTAGGGGAAAATTAATATGGTTGTACTGGAGAGTACTTGATCGATCAAAGAGGTTAGAACTGTATATAAGTAGATCCAAGCAGCCAGGATTTTATTCTCTCTCTCTGAAGCAGTTTCAACGAGTGTCTTGGCTGTAACTCAAGCAAGAGTGTGCTTGGCTGTGCAAGTAAATTTACTTTACAAATCGTAAGTAGAACCTTATTTCATAGATTCTATACTGTCATTTATTTTAATTTAACAAAATAATTTAAAATTAAATAAATTAAAACAACTCAAATAAAAAAACAAACAAATATACTCTTTTTATAATGTTTATTTTCACAATGAAACATAAATTTATTTCAATACATCAACGTGGACAACACATGTTACACATTCAAATGTTTATAATTGAACAATGATGATTTCAATAGTACAAATATGAATTCAAATCATCTGAAAAAGTACACAAATAACAACATAGTCATGTATAAGTAATAAAAAATGTCACTGTCCCACTGCAGAATTTATTAATTTTACTCGTCTCGGCTTCCTCGCTTTGTTGGAACTGTCTGTTTGGGCTAAATGGTTATCAAACACTGGTGAATACGAAGGTTGATTAGAGTTCAAAACACAGCCACCCTCCATTTTGACAAAGCCTTGATCAAAGACGGCGTAGGTAATTGGCGACTGAGTGGAAATTGAATCACTCGAGGCATACATATCTCTTGGTTCTTTCGGTTGCTCAACAAGAGGCGTAGTATAGTTGATGTTATCATAAGTTGCTAAAATGTCATCTCGCATATCAACTAGCGTGATAAATTCATCTCTCGAGAGTGTTATTCCAGTTCTGGTAGGAAACTTAAGAAGACTCTCACCACGATATGACCTTATGTTTATCAATGGTCTGTTATGAAAAGCAGAAACTGAGACTGCCTTAACACCATCTTTGGACAGTGGAATTATATTCTCATTTCTACGAGACATGAAAATACGTTGATCACATACATCAAATGAAGCTGGCATATTAACGCTAGCCGATTCCATGTTTGAATCACACGACTTGGTAGCAGGGCTCTGAGTTTCTGTATGTAGCAGCACTGAGAACGGCTGACCTTTATACCCTGTAACAAGTGGGGCGTGGCCAGCCTAATTATAGTAACCAATGGAATACGTTCTATTTATAGTAACTGATGCAATACGTCATCGGACGTGTTGAGACATGTTCAGAGAGCCGCCATCTTTGATGAGTCATGGGAAGTTTGTTCCACTCAGTCGATGGATCCAGGACGTCATCAACCGATAAATGATACGGTCGTTAATATGTTGTTTCGTGGAAAATGGCATGAGAATTCTGTTAATGCTCGCACCACGACACTTTAAAATTATATAATAAACACAATATAGACCACACGTGTTGCTAAACAAGTCTTGTAACACTCGTGAGTTGTAGACGAATGGAACATGTGAATTCCTCTCGATAAAGTTTAAAATATCAATGTGCCTGGGAGGTAAACCGTAGGAATCAAAATACTCTATTTGGCCGAGGCCATTGTAAAAGATGGCCACCCAGTGTTCACCAGGTTTGTGGGCAGGGTCGGTGTTTACGACAAAGGCTGCAATCTTGGTTTGATCGATGATGGGTGGTAAGTGGTTTCGTGGGATGACACTAACAAGGGCGCAACGTCGAACAAAAACATCGGACATCAAGAGACTGTAAATATCCCCCGTGTTCATTTTCTCAAATAGCGTAGTCTGTTAGAACCTGTCTTGTCTTGGACACTTCCAGTACTGAATCCAACTCGGCGTAGACAATAACTTGTAGGGGGGTTGTCGTGGGAGCGGCGAATTTGAGCTCTATCGACAAGGGTCCACTCGTGGCTAGCTCAAACTGGGTTCCATCTAGCAGACTGGGTGAGAGGTCAAAACCAAATAGACAAAAGCCATCCTTGAACTGATGATAATCAATACCATTGCCAGCATCTCTACCAATCAAACCCATGGCCAAATTTGTACCAAAAAAGGCTCGCGCATAGTGATTGTTTTCAAAATCCATAGCTAGGGGCTTTCCGGATACACATCTCCCGTCAACCATCAGGTTCATATAAGTCAAACCAAAGTGTTGAAAATTGAATGGGTTAATGTTATAAACTCCATTAAAACCACCGGCGGTAATCAGACCTATCACTATACGTGTTGGCGTTTGAGATAGGAATAAATTGTCTTGGTTGTGGGAATACATCCCACGAGCAATGGCAAATGTTTTCAGGGTAACCCGCTTGATTGGGTACCGTGCATTCCCACTTAAAAGCGCTTTTTCGTGGGCCAGAGAAATTGCTGGGTTTAGCTTGGCTTTCCTGACCACGAGGGCAGCATAAGTGATTACACTCTTATAACCCACAGACTTATCCTGAGCCATGATGTTGAACACGTCCTTAGAGGGTGTGAGTTTAATCTTTACATCCACTCTGTTTAACATGTAACGGTCCTGCACAAAGAGATCAGAGTGCAAACGACCCATCATTTCAACCTCTTTACTATCCGAAGTCAAAGCACGTCGTATTTTAAATCCCTCGTTAGCCTGCATATCATCGTGGTGTCCTGCTGTATCTTTGTAGAACAGAGCAGCCGTCAAGTGCCCCGTTTTCGCATCCTCCCCATAGTTTAGTAAAGTCTCGAACACTGCTCTAAATGGATAGGTATTCTCAGATGGTGTAATCAATGTATCATTCAGAGAAACATCGACTTGAGAAAATAGACTGTGAAGATAATTGTTGACTGGTCCTACCTCGGCATCCAACGGTAAACTTTCACCATTGGGGAGGGTGATCCTGGCCCGCAGATGTAAAAACGTGTTGAAAAGATCTAGATACTCTTCAGTGTTTCCAGAAATGAAAAACTCTATGGGAGCCCCATGCGCTAACGAGGCAAGAGGTCGAATTTCAGTAAATTGGCCCGAGTCTACAGCAGTCTGAGTTGGTGGAACGCTAAATAAATCCAAACCAGAATGAAGACATTCACATGACTTGGGGTGAATGAGAGACATCATTAATCAAATATATCCTTTGGTACCAACAGCTTAGTTCGCCTCTTGTTTGTGGAATGAAGGGGGAACAGTCTAGCTGATGGTTTTATTCTCTTCGTAACGGGTTGGCCAGGTGGGGCTGCCTTCCCGATTCGCTTTCTGATTCGTCGTCGTAAACCACTTCCTGATTGGTTGTTACCCGTCAGGTGGTCTACGGCCCCGTCTAATAACCGCATACCGGCCTCCTTAGCTCGTGATTTGAAAGCATCGCCGATATTTCTGCCAGCTAAGGCGTCCTGCGCGACCTGCAGACCGGTCCCCACGCCTTCTCTGAGTAAGGCTTTACCCCCTGTTTTTAGCCAAGGTAAAATAGCCCTCCCGATTCCACCAAAGAAACTACCGATTCCTCGTCCTCGTTGATTTCGACCTCCTATAAACACAGGCATCCCATCACCCACCTGACAGCAATAAAAGTCTTCGTATAACCTGGCATTGCGGTGAAAGGGTGTATGTCTCACCATTATACCAGCTCGAGATGTTTCTTCACGCGAAAGTGTACCGTTAGCACCGACGTCCCACTGGTGAATGGAATGGTTTTTCCGTGTTCGTTGGCTAAAAGGATTTCCACGGTATCGAAGGAAAATCTACTCAGGGGTAGGTAGTGAGGTTTATCGTAGATCTGAAACACCGAGGTGTGATTTCTATTGAGAACAGGCACGCTCCTGAGGAGAGGTACCATCACATCCCCGACCGGTCTGGGGGAAACGAGATCGCAGTAGACGTAGACATTTTTTGCAACACTTTCCAAATCCATTACACCCACGCTGAAGATATCGGGAGCCGTGTCTGATATAGAGGTCGTGGGGAAGGCTAACATGTTTTTCAAAGTGTCGCTTATGGTAACACTGACTCCTTTTTCGTAAAGTTTCAAGATGGCTTTATTCACCTCTTTTGCGTAAATGAATCTCATTTTTTTCCCTTTCACATCCCCATTCGACTCATCCTCCGCTTTTATGATCGACGCATTCAACGCGCCGATGAATGCATCGGGTTTCGTGTATAACCCAGGCTCCAATGTCACGTTGAAATAAAATCTAGCGTCGCAAATATCGTCGTTAGCGAGAGATTCGTACCGAATCCAGACATCACCCTCTATTACATTGAAATAATTTAGCGGAAACTGTATCTCGACCAGCGCAATCTCATATTGTGTTGTAATATCAATGGTCTGAGGAAGTTTGACGAAAAAGTGACCGGGGTTATTTTCCTTAAAAATATCCATAGAAGCATTGCTGGGTAACGTGACATAAAAACTCATTTTCCTCTATTCACCTTCTCGTCTCCAACTTTGGATTCGGGAGCATGTAACCTAAACAACTGCTCAGTAGGGCTATCCACAGTTTTCCGTCCTTCGCGTCTGGCTTTTCAGTGGACAGATTGAACAGCGAGACCGCGACAACGGTATATATAACAAGCATTTGACACATAAAGACAATCTCTAAACGGGGGAATAATTTCCCAAATACTGGCCAGAGCGAGGTTCTCTCCCCACCAGAGCTCAGGGTTCGCAAAACAGGATCTTCAAACGATTCACCTTCTTCCACCATCTCTAGTTTTTGTATCTGACAATATCCTTGGTCGGTATCCAACTGTTGAATGAGGAACCATAACCAAACCACTTGACTAAACTCTCTTTTCGTCCCAATGACGTGCGACGTTGGGTTATAACCCTCTCGACCCTGTACTCATTCTTGTCTCCAACCTTTTGAATTTCTTGTGTGTAAAATGACCCCTCTATTTCATCACCCTTATCGTCTTTCAGCACATATGTAACGGGTTTTGTTTCAGTTACTCGACTGATGGTAAAGAGTTCCTCCGTCCAAGCTGGGGCATAACCCTTTTTAAAATTAGCTCTGCCCAGGACCATTCTAACTCGATCACCAGCCTTATACAGGGGTCTTTCAAATTTCAAGTTGTGTTTGCTATACAACGTGTTCCACACTTGTTCTTGATTGTCTCTGCTAACGTCGACCGGTGCCATTTTTATACTTCTGTGGTACGAATGATTATAACTTCGAAGTAGGGCGGGTAACACATGTACATAACAAAGTCGATTGGATTTCGTAAAATATCGCCACATCCTTTGTTTCAGAGTCCTGTTAAAACGTTCCACAACAGCAGCCTTAATATCTTCATTCTGGGTGGTGAAAAAGTGAATATTGTTGTCTTCGAGAAATTTCTGAAATGTTTTGTTCAGAAACTCTGACCCCTTGTCGGTTTGAAGACTCGCAGGTTTCCCATCGATAAATATTTTACCAACAGCCTCCACTAATGATTTCCCCGTTTTTGTTCGTATTGGGACGGCCCACGCTAATTTACTGAAAACATCCACACAAGAAACCAAATAGGAGTACCCATCATTGTGTTTTTTCAAATGTCTTAAATCGATTAAGTCTGCTTGGTATTGCTGTTGGGGTCCACTCGTTATAATGGGACGCCGTTCAAATTTATGTCGAATCGGTTTATGAAGGGTATAGGTATCCTGGTGACTCAACCAACGATTGATCTCTTTAATTCCTACTTTGGTGTTACGTTGCAAGGCTCTTGCACCACTATACGACCCTGGTTGATTAGGGTCATAGTAATAACGTCTCAATACTTTGACCACCTTTCCCATTTTGGTGTTGGGATTTTGGACTTTTTTCTTTTGGACCTCAATTTATACGAGGTTAGCCGTGAAGTGTTTTCATCACTGGTCTTTGGGGTTTCGGGTACCTTGACTTGTTCTGGTTGCACATCGACGGGTGGTGGCGAAGTTGGAGGAGAAGGTATTCTTTCTGTTGATGAGTTATGTTGAATGAGATCGACTGATCCCAAAGGACGTCGTTTATACTGCTCCATTCTAGTTAAATACTGTTGCAAAGTACGTTGGTACACTCTGGTCTTATCAGCAGGGGCTAAATCGTTACGGTCTAAGATACGTTGCATTTCATCGTCTAAATCTCTCAAGTTATCATTGATCGCCTCGGGTGGTGTATACGTGGAAGTCTGTTTCAAACCCTCTAATAACCGAGGATCCATCAAAATCATTTTCTTGGCCATGTTTACAGACCTAATACACCGCCTAGAACACTTAATATAGGCTTGATCAAAGCACCTATGAATCCACCAGTTTGTAGAATTGCTTTCCTCTGCGTAAGATTCGGTTTCTTTTTAGTGAGGAATCTCAGCTTGTTCTTGTGTCGACGTAGCTCGCACTTCTGATGCTTAGTGAGTCTAACATTACCTTTTAATATGTTATGACAACACTCACATAAAAAGCGAATGAGTTCTGGAGAGGCCGTTTTCAATATGGCTCTTAAACCACTCGGCGTGGCTGAGCGCAGACATTTCAACATTTCACCGTGTCGTCTAAGTGAAGCTTCCATTCTATTACTTTGGAACGTAGACGATTTGTCTCTCCCCTGGAAATATCTTTGTTCTCAGCCTCAGATGATCCGGTGTTTCCTGTCGAAGGTCTACCAGCAAATAACAGTGGGGAGACGCTGTCGCGTCCTTAAAACTCTCTTGGAGGTACGCCACTTGACCAGGGTACATTTGCTTAGCCAGATTTGTAATTTGACTTCCGTCTCTTGGATTCTTGAAAAGGACTATATAATGAGTATTGAGGCTTATAGTTCGATGTTCCTTATTTTTTCCAAATAGATTTTGAACAATGTAGATCACGCTCATATCTCTGTGATGACTACCTTTGGTGAATAATTTTGTCACCCTCTCATCTGTTTCTGACATCAAGTCGTCGAGGATGATGAGTCTTCTCTTCTTACCCCCTTCCAAGTTATCGATATCTGGTAGACCCTCGATAAATCTCACTTTCTCCATAGTCTCATATATTGGTTGCCATTCCCCGTAACACCATATAACTTCCTCGGGTACGGGGACAACTAGCTCTTGTAGATTCTGTAGAAACTTTTGAACAAATACAGTTTTTCCACAACCGGTGGGACCAGCAATAAGTGCAGTGAAGGGGTGTTTCCACCGAGGGTCCATCGTCACTAATGACACTTTGATTGAGTATTAGCACATTTAAAGTATTTTTTATCATGTATTACATGTTCTGTCCCATTCCAAATATTTGTGATGTGGTTTTCTTATATTACAGATTCCCGTAAAATGGCATCTATCAGACCTTACATCCTATTTGACAAGGTGTTGTGCATTCTACAGTATCAACCATATGACTATTGTAAAGGGTGTCAGGTGAAACATGACAACTCGTTACCTCACTCGTGTCTTCTAGAGTTTGAGGAACGCCTTAGCGCGCAAATAAATGATATTTTATATCATGAGTTCACGAAAGAGGATGTAGTCTTCTTGTGTGGGGAACATTTAGCCCAACGAATAAAGGAATACATCAATTGGGAAGGAGTTGACTCTGCACCACCCTCCCCTGTCAGTTCAACTAACTCACCACCCGCATTACTTGACCCCACCACTGAACCAACAGCCACTACATATAACGCGGAGGATGATGAAATTTTACCGCCACCACCCCTATTTGCCGACCCCACCGATGAACCAGAGTCGACGGCCTGTCAACCGGGAAATGAGGTCAGTATTCACCCACTTCTCTGATTGGTTAATCTAGCTGTCAGTCATTTCTTTGCCCCGCCTCCATACTAATACTCTTCTCTGATTGGTTAATCCAGATATCAGTCGATGTTTTCATAGTCACTCGCTGATTGGTTAAAATCTTGTACCAGGATATATTTAAACTAGTCTCATGTGAGAATTTGTGTCAAAAGTTTGGTTGCTTCAAGGAAAGTTACTGTTCATTCTAGCGGAGTTTTGCACTGTAAGTTGGATTGTTTTCACTTAAAGTATGTTAAGTGTTATCGATAATAGGTTATATTCAGTGTAGATGATTGGAGACTATATTTTGCGTTATAAGTTGGATTGTTTTCTCTTAAAGTATGTTAAGTGTTATCGATAATAGGTTATATTCAGTGTAGATGATTGGAGACTATATTTTGCGTTATAAGTTGGATTGTTTTCTCTTAAAGTATGTTAAGTGTTATCGATAATAGGTTATTAAATTTTTGTTTTCTCTTAAAGTATGTTAAGTGTTATCGATAATAGGTTATATTCAGTGTAGATGATTGAGACTATATTTGCGTTATAAGTTGGATTGTTTTCTCTTAAAGTATGTTAAGGGTTATCGATAATAGGTTATTCAAGGTATTTAAAGTAGTTAAGATATGAATTGTTTAATTCCTTCGTTTATTGGATGCTTAAACTAAGTATTTTAACTCTTGCTATTCGATGTTATTAACATGTCTTTAAACTAGCTATGTAAAGTATCATTGACAAAGGGTTATTTATTTTTCTACAGATGGTTTCTCATAACGATGCAGCACCTGGAGAACATCAGTGTGCGTTGTGCCCAAAGATATTTAAATGGCACAAAAGTTTGTTGGAGCACCATCGAGGTGCACATCGACTTATACGACACGCGTGTGACATTTGTCAACGTACGTATACGAGTCGAAGTTCGTTAGCCAGACATATGAGAGTAAAACACTCTACAACAGCACCAGCTTCAGCATCGGTACCTGATACAACACCCAATTTACCATCAACAACATCATCAGCAACTGAAACAACATCACCCACTTCACGATCGACCTCTTCTACAACAAACAAACGAAAGATAGATGCAGAACATTCAACTCCAAGTAAAAAATTCAAAGATGATGATCCATTAGCAACACTGCCTGAGGATGTACGGGTTGTATATGAGCAAAATTGGGCAGCTATAAACACCAATGCTACAATCAACAAGACAGTTTCAACATATACATTTTTCCATTCACCAGCACGTCCATTTATCACAGACTGGTCTGCTCTTTTAAGGGATATATTTGACACTCAGACAACCCGATTCAAAATTAACTATGGTCACCACCTGATCCTTAGACACCGGGACACCGGTGATCTACGTTTTTTCCACTCTTCCCTCAACAACTCGGCTGTTCTAGAATTTCCTCAATTAATCAATAATCTTGGAGATTTCAACAGCTTCGTTGATTCTCTAAACGAACAGAACCCTGTAGACATTGCCATGATCAACAGACCCGATACTAAGTGGATGGTGGAGAGCATTCCAGCAACTAGTTTCTATTTATTCCACATACGTGACTTCCCCATTGGATGTTGCCTAGAGGAATTACCGTCACATATCACTAACAATAGGTACATTTACACCATGCAGAAGTGTCGGTCGACTAAGAATTTTTATAATGACAATCTCTGTTTTTTCCGCTGTTTGGCGTTATTTAAAGGAAGTGATATCGACAATCTAGAATTGACCACTTGTCATCTCGTGAGTCAGTGGCACTTGCACTGGGACATTCTTTTCGTTGACACTTTTCCAGGTGTGACGTTACAACAACTACCACACTTGGAAGAATGTTTCAATATAAACATCGATGTATTTGAGTTCAATGATGAAGAGGCCCTCTGTCCAAAACTCCGAAGCAGGGGATCACATGATGATACTATGCGGGTCTTGTTTCACAAGGACCATTTCATGTACATTAGTAATATTAATAAAGCAGCTAGTGCTTTCTCTTGTCCACAGTGTGGAAAATTATGGGCTTGCTATTCTATGATGACCAGGCATGCCCAAACATGTAATGGTGGTAAACCTAAAGATTATTTTAGAGGTGGAATTTATATGCCTAGCGAGACTATTGGGGATGTAATAGAGGAAGAGGGTATTGACGTACCCGGCGGTTTCGTGTATCCCTTTAGGGCCACCTTTGATATGGAATGTTATTTTGATACAGTAATACCAACTTGCCCACCCCCAAAGGTACCTCTGTTAGTACACATTTTTTAGCAAAACATGTCCCTCTGTCTGTATCTGTGGCCTCTAACGTTCCTGGGTTTGAAGATCCTGTCTGTTTTGTTAGCGAGGGAGATCCTCAGAAATTAGTAAATAAAATGATTAAGTATCTAAAATCTATCTCGAAGGAGGCGTATAAAATTTTAAAAGAGGATTTCAGAGAACTGTTTGAAAAGCTGGCCGGATGTGCGCAAAGGCGTGATCGGAAGAAATCTGACCCAAGAGGTCGTCTAAAAGCTTACTTGAAGCAGCTCCCAGTGATAGGTTTCAACTCGGGCAAGTACGACATAAATTTAATAAAGCCGTATTTAATACATTACTTCGCTGCCGCCTCCGTACCTGAAACAGCTGGAAAGGGTAACCACTACATTGAGGACAGCGATCAGGAAGACGAGGGAGAGGATGAGGAGCACGAGCAGGAAAGTGTGATACAGGATGCTGAGGAGGAACGGATAGAAGAAGAAGAAAACCGACTTGGTGAAATAAATTTTATAGTTAAACGAAATAATAACTTTATGTGTATTGCAACACCGAATCTAAAAATTCTTAGATATAGTAAATTATTTAGCCCCTGGGTTTAGTTATAGCAAGTACTTGGCAGCCTATAAAGTAGAGGAGACAAAGGGTGTTTTCTGTTACGAGTACGTAACAGATTTAAATAAGTTGAATGAGAGGGAGTTACCCCCATACGAAGCGTTCTTTTCGAAACTAAAAAATTGTAATATTTCCGAGGAGGAGTCGGAAGAGGAAGGAGGAGTAAGACACTACTGCAATAGCCAATTTTTTAGTTGGCTGCGTGGTAGTGTGCCAAGCGTTCGGCTTCTCGTGGCAAGGCGCGGTGCCACTGAGTACGGGTTCGATCCCACTTCGGACCATATATTGTTCTTCGTTTTTTTCTATTGTTGTTTGTCTGTCAATTTTTCCGAGTGCTAACACATACTTCTTTGTTCTATTATTCCCTATTATCGCCTCGGAAGTTCCCCATATAATAATATTTATGTATTATTATTTGTACCCAGTATATAATCACTGGGAACTACTATTCGTGCTGTTTCGTCCAATAAATGTTTGTCTACAACACAAGTATTCAGCCCTACTGGGAGATACTTGCATTAATAGGAAAGTACAAATATACAATTTATTTCCGGTCTGAGATCGTTACCCTATGCTATAGTCATTGAGAGCGCCTTTCGTGGAAGACACTACTACAATAGCCAATTTTTTAGTTGGCTGAGTGGCAGTGTGCCAAGCGTTCGGCCTCTCGTGGCAAGGCGCGGTGCCAGGGAGTACGGGTTCGATCCCACTTCGGACCATATATTGTTCTTCGTTTTTTTTTCTGTTGTTGTTTGTCTGTTAATTTTTCCGAGTGCTAACACATACTTATTTGTTCTATTATTCCCTATTATCGCCTCGGAAGTTCCCCATATAATAATATTTATGTATTATTATTTGTTACCAGTATGCCATATCCACTCTGATTGAACACCCGTTAAAACGTTGCACTGTGTTCTGTGCCAGTGGTCCAGTGCATCCGATTTCAGCCAGCATTTTATTCAGGTTTGCTTTCCTTAGCCTTTGATTGTCCTCAATCTTCCTGCAAGGCAGCAGATTGTCTTTTCTGTAGGGGGATTCTGCCCTTAGATGGTCGGCCCTCCCAGGTTTACGAGCACCATCTGCCCGAGTCACTAGATGTGACTAACACAGACATGCACACACAAAGATATGCGATATGACTAACACAGACATGCACACAGCGATACGAGGCATGACTAACACTTACACACATCAAGATATGAGATATAACTAACACAGATATACACGCAAAGATATGACACATGACTAACATAGACATGCACACAAAGATATGAGATATGACTAACATAGATATGCACACACAAAGATATGAGATATGACTGACATAGATATGCACACACAAAGATATGACACATGACTAACATAGACATGCACACAAAGATATGAGATGTGACTAATATAGACATGCACACACAAAGATATGAGATGTGACAAACACAGACATGCACACACAAAGATATGAGATATGACTAATATAAACATGCACACAAGGATATGAGATATCACTAACCCAGACATGCACACACAAAGATATGACACATAACTAACACAGATACACACTAAGATATGTGATATGAATAAATACAGACACACATAAAGATATGAGACATGATTAACACGGACACACCAAAATATGAGATATGACTAACATGACACACACCAAGATATGAGCCATGGCTAGCACAGAAACACACTAAGACATGAGCCATGGTTAGCACAGAAACACATTAAGATATGAGCCATGGCTTCACGGAAACACACCAAGATATAAACCATGTCTAGCACAGAAACACAATAAGATATGAGCCATGGCTAGCGAGGAAATACACTAAGATATGAACCATGGTCAGCACAGACACACACTAAGATATGAACCCTGGCCAGCACAGACACCCACCAAGATATGAGCCATGGCTAGCACGGATATGCACTAAGATATGAATCATTGCCAGCCCAAACACACACTAAGATATGAGCAATGGTCAGCACATACACCCACGAAGATGTCAGCCATGGCTATCGCAGACATCCACTAAGATATGAGCTACGACTAGCACGGATATACACTGAGAATTGAGCCATGGCTCAATTCAAGTGAAGTAAAAGAGGAGGTAGAAGAGCAGCGATCGCGAAAGGTATCCATATTCTTGGGTTTGTTGTAGTCGGCAGACTCTTCTTAACGTGCGAATCATCGACATACGAGTCGCAGGCCCCGGTTAACTGTTCACAGGTTCCGTTCAAACAGTTGTCCGGAGGTTTGAGAGTGTAGTCTGACCCGTAGAACGTTCCCTTGCATGTACAGTTCCCAGTTGACTGTTCACATGTGTCGTTGAAACAGTTGTCCGGACATTTGAGAGTGCAGTCTGACCCGTAGTACGTTTCCTTGCACGTACAGTCTGCACTTTTCGGGTCACATATGATGTCACAGCCATCAGAACACTTCTGTTCGCACTGTAGCCCAAAATTACCATCGGGACAAGTATCATTACAGGTATAGCCAGGATGTTTACATTGTAGGCATAAAAAGTAAAAGTAAAGTACCCCCGTCACGCCAAGTGGCGTATAGGGAAATATGGTGTTAGTGACCCTATATTTTACAGACCTTCAGCACATGATATTTGGGGTAATGGGGTCGGTATTACGCCCGTGCTGCTTTACTTTCCCAGAAAAAAAAATCCGGTACCCATTTAAGGCTGGGTGAACTCGGAAGCCGTCAGTTGGGATCGAACCCTACCCCTTGTCCTTTGTAGTCCAGTTCACTAACCACTGAGCTATCGCGGCTCCCACATTGTAGGCATTTTCCGGATTTTTTCTCACATAAAGGACAGACACTGAGATCAGACCTGGAGCAGTCGTGTCCACAGATCCCATGTGAACAGTTTCCGTGACACTTACCGATGATGACGCTGCAGCCTTTGGTACACCCGCTACACACTTTACAAAACGACCCAGAATGCCCGTCCAGACAATAGGTGTCTGTAAATGTTTGCACTTCACACACCGTCAGTGCACTGTCGGCCTGCGAAATGGTCGGTGAGAACTCAATCTTAATGTGTGCCATTGACGTTTGTGTGGTGACTACAATAGTGTTCACAGAAACATTAGGGTATGATATATCATTATACTGGAACACTACTCCGCCACTGTCAAAGAAAGCCTTTAGAGTGGCATTCTTTACCCGAATCATAGTGCTAGCTCGATGATAGATTCGAATGGTGTGAATTTTCTGGGTCATGGCAAAGTTCAGATACCAGTAAACAGGATTGGTTCAACTTCTCAATTTTGTGTTTGTCTTCAGTCTTTGTTTTGCCATTAACTGCGGCCTCTGGTCCACATCCGTCTCCTGTATAACAAACATTAAATGTGTCGGTCTGGTTTGTGTTCTGTTTGAGAGCCACATTCCGACCTCCGCCAATGTAGATGGAGCAGATATTTGCAACTATCGCCCCTTCAATCCGTAACTTGTTGATCAGACCAGCCCCAGAGCAACCGACATCAATCTCGTGCTGACTAACTACAAACCTTGATTCATTGTTACATGAGGCAGAACCATTTAGTCTTACCGTGAAACTGTCTGGATCTATTAAGTCATTCACATAAATCCTAAACCAGGAGAACGGCAAAGTTTGATTGAGAGTTGCTTCAACTTATGTAGAATTTGTGTCCGGATTACATGTGGTGTCGTTGTTATCAAACAGGAAAGTAGGTTCCGATTTTTGGGCGTATGTGTACACGAGATTCAAATACTGACACTGGGGTCCGAAATATTCGTGCTGACAACTGTCATTGTTTGGACATGTCCCTGTAGTTTTGTCACAAACTGAGCCATTATAGCAGTGACATCGTAACGTACAATTTGCCCCAAACCAACCGTCTGCACAAGTTAGGTCATTAGCTTCTAAGGCCGCGAACGAAGCCAGCAGAATAAAGACTTGATCTACAGCGATGGTTAACGAACTGTGTTCAAACATTTATTATCAAACCCATGATTACATTTCTAAAAATCCGCCAACTCGCTGTTATAACAGATAGCGTGATGTTCTCTAATAGAATGAGATAAACCGTTGGAGACAATCAAAATCAACATTGTTTACATCATGGCTCGAATGCAAACCACCAGGGAAATAAAAAGTAGAATAGCTCAAGCCAAAATAGCATTTCAGAAAATGAAAAATATCTTATGCAACAAATCTGTGTCAATAGAAATGAGAAAGAGTTCATCGGTGCTATATAGAACCAATTCTGACCTATGGAAGCGAATCATGGACAGTAGACAAACAAATGAAAAGACGATTAGAGGCCACAGAGATGGGATTTCTCAGAAGAATGTTGAAAGTTCCCTGGACAGCTAAAAAAGATCAATGAGGAAATTCTCAAAGAGGCCAACACAAAAAGGGGCTCCTAAAAAACCTCAGAAAGAAGCAATTAACATTCTTCGGGCACATCATGAGAAGAGGAAAGTTGGAATACTTGGTTACAACTGGCAAAATAAAAGGAAAGAGAGATCACGGACGACAAAGAGAGAAAATACTGGATAGCTTGGTGTCATGGCATGGAAAGCAGTCGACAACAGAACTGATACGATGCACTGTAGAGAGAAGATTGTGAAAAGACATGATCGCCTACGCCAACCGGTATGGTACATGATGATGATGATCTTGTGCCGAGTATATAGTGTAAGCTTTAGAGGCAATACAGCAGAAGGTCGACGTCTGGGAGTCATGACCCAGGCGAGCCCGCCTCCCTTAGAGTGTCAAGAAACTAAAGGGCCGAACCACTAAATCGACGGGGGTCTTATTCTAATTATCAGATTGCCTCCTGCTGCGAAGCTCTGTACAAAGAGTTTCCTACTACTTATGATGTGTGTGTGTGCGCGCACACACACGGCTGCCAGGGAAACATGGATTAACACGCAAAATTCAGTTCCTAGTTGAAAAGTGGACGAACACCTGGTTCTTACCAATCAACGAAAGAAAAACTACATATACAATTCTCAGCCTTTCAAGAAAAGCACTCTCTGCAAACTTGAAGATAAAAGACCATACACTCCCTATTGACCACAACCCAACATATCTTGGCGTCACCATGAATCGCAGAATGACTTGGAAAAATCAAATAGACAGAGCAAGGATAAAAGCCAGAAAACGGACAAATATTATGAAGAATTTGGCAGGAACGGACTGGGAGGCAGACAGCAACATTTTGAAAAGACTATACGTAGGAAGAGTCAGACCAGTTCTAGATTATAGAGTCACAGCCTGGGCTATGGCTTCCAAATCACACCTTAGCAAAATTAACAGAACACAGAACCAAGCTGCCCGTATCATCACTGGTGCTATGAAATCTACACCTATCAAGACTCTAGAAACAGTAACTAAAGTATTGCAACAAGCTGAGAAATATAGAAGGCTCCTTAGCCACCCCATGCACCAAACAATATCTGGTTCCGGAATTGTACGACTAAAGAGGAGCAGCTTCGCTGCAATTGCCAAGGAACTAACTACTGGAGACCCAGTACTTTCCCAAACAATATCGAAACCCTTGAGCCCATCTGATATGTCTCCTCGTGGAAAACATAAAATACCAGAGCTTAAGGAAAATATAACAGGAATCATCAAAACAGGCACCCAATCAGACACAGAAAGAAAACACGTAGCAGAAGAACACATACACAATACCTACCCACAGGACTCTTGGTCCCACATATACACAGATGGCTCTGCTACAAATTCCACTAGAAATGGAGGGGGAGGTGTGTTCTTGACGCTGAATAATCAGGACGAGATCACCAAGTCAATAGCTACTGGAAAATTCTCTCTAACAACTTTAAAGCAGAAACTGAGGCCATCAGGGATGCTGCAACACTGACTACTCAACACAAAAATAACATGCACAATAAATTGGTGATTCTAACTGATGCACTGTCAGTACTATCAGCTCTAAAAAGCCCCAAGAACAATGAACTAGATTACTTGAGAACTACCCTGGTCCAGCTATGCAATTACTTCCAGAGAGTAGCCATTCAGTGGATACCTTCACACTGTAACATACACGGGAACGGACGCGCAGATAAACTAGCTAAAGAGGGAGGGAGATTACCACAAAAGAACCACCCGCTCAGTTATGATGAAGGAAAATACATCCTCAAGGGTCAGTTCCATGAAAAATGGAAACGAGAACACCCAAAGCATAACGAGAGTGACGGATACCACCAACTATCAAGGAGGGATCAAGTCATCATACTTCGCCTACGCACTAGGACACTACCACAATAGAATGAGAAATCACATGTTCACCAAATTCAAAATAGGTACAACCAGCCTATGCCACTGTACACTGGACAATATGACTACAAAACATGTTCTACAGGATTGCCCCCAGTACGCAGACCTGAGAAGAGCAATGTGGTCCACGCCCACCTCCCTGGAGGAGAAACTATATGGGGCAATCGATTCGCTTAAACAGACAGCTGACTTCATGAGAGAGTCTGGAATCCTACTCTGATTGAGTCTTGATCGCAGAGAGAGAGAGAGAGAGAGAGAGAGAGAGAGAGAGAGTTTCTAGTCTCTAGGGACTTCGTCAGAGGTAAAAGCTGGCGATTGAAATAAAAAAATATATATATATATGTATATCTGCGATCGGGACTCAATCAGAGTAGGACTCCTGACTCTCACACGAAGACAGCTGTCTGTTTAAGCCTGTTAGATCCACTCTGCTTGAATACCTGTTAAAACGTTGCACTGTGTTCTGCCTCAGTGCATCCGATTTCAGCCAGCATTTTGTTCAGATTTGCTTTCCTTAGCCTTTGATTGTCCCCAATCTTCCTGCAAGGCAGCAGATGATCTTTTCTGTAGTGGGGTTCTGCCCTTAGATGGTCGGCCCTCCCAGGTTTACGAGCACCATCTGCCCGAGTCACTAGAGGTGACTAACACAGACATGAGACTTGTAATATGAGGAAACTGCAACAAGGAACACTTTTTATGCACAGCCTTCAATTTTTCTCGCCGCCTATCCCCATATACCGGTAATTCACGTCCTCTTGAAAATGATGATCATCGTAGCACTTGATGATGTCAGGCCATCGTTGTTGACTCCAATTCCGAACATATAGACACACAGATAGTCGTCAAATTATCCCCTCGCACACCAAACAGCAGACCGTAACATTAGCGCACGGCCGGTCTAAGGAACCATTACGATGACGTGGCACACAACAATGCCGAACACAATCTCGCTCACTTTAGATTTATGATTACTCTAGTTTAAGCAGCCTACGACAAACAAAATACGAAGCAAATTCCCCAAAGACAAAACTGCGGCTGACGAAGTAGTTTACATTAATGAGTAACATGGAAATAACTTGCGTCAAGGAATTCCAACAACGGTCATGAACAGCACCAATGTGACATAAAGCGCAGATCAAGCCTAGACGGTGGAAGTTCTCATTTCACAACACTTGATTTGTCAAAAACGGACTGTTGTCGGCCTACGGCCTCGCTTTAGCAGCACAGATGTATTAAGTATATCATCATTTTGACTTTAGCGCAGAAAAGTGCAACGGAGAACCGAAATTAATCAGACCCTGGATGCACTTTCTACAGCGATCGGGAGGATGTGAACTAGATCCGCCATCTTGGAGACGGTCTGCTCTAATATATATATATATATATATATATATATATATATATATATATATATATATATATATATATATATATATATATGGCATTGTTCGTTCTTTTACCTCCAACAAAACCACACTGTTCATCATTAATTTCTGGACTGATTTTGATTCTTACTCTTCGCATGATGATTCTTAGTAATATCTTAGTCATGTGACCCATAATGATTATTGTGCGATGACATCGCATTCAATCGCACCAGATTTCTTTGGTAGGGCTATGAATATTTATTTGAGCAGGACGTCTGGTATATATCCACTGTTATAGCTATCATTCAGTGGTTAGTGAACTGGACTACAAAGGGCAAGAGGTAGGGCTCGATCCCAGCCGACGGCTTCCGGGTTCACCCAGCCTTTAATGGGTACCGGAATTTTTTCTGGGAAAGTAAAACGGCTCGGGCGAAATACCGACCACATTACCCCAAAAATCATGTGCCGAAGGTCTGTAAAATATATGGTCACTAACGCCATATTCCCTATACGCCACTTGGCGTGACAAGGGTACTTTACATTTTTTTTTATAGCAATCATTCATAACTGTTGCTATTATTTCTATTCCAAAATCACCCATGGCTTCTTTAGTTATATTATATGGCCAAGGAGCTTTTCCTGCTTTCATTTTGCGCACGGCGTGATCCACTTTTTCTTTGAGTATTTGTGGTCCTTGCCCGTTATCTTAACATTTACTTCTGTTCGTTCATCATCATACAGATCTTTAATGTATTCTTTCCATCGTTCCCTAATGCTTTCTTGTTCAATAAAGTCCTCCTTCCTTTCATCTTAAACATCAAGTCTTTATTGCGTTTTTCTTCCTGTTAATTCTTCAATTTGTTTGTATATAGTTTCGGTATCTCATTTTTGTTGTGTTTCAATCTTTTTGCATCTCTGTTTTAGCTTCTTTTGCTTCATTGCATTTTATTACAATTTCTTTATTTAATCTCTTATACTCATCTTTGTTATCCTTATTTCTTCTTGTATCAACCACCCCTGGTCTCAGTAGCGAGGCCCGACTTGAAACGTCAGTTACTCATCGACGAGAAAAAAAAACATGAGTACCTCCCAAGTCGGAGTTATCTGCCTGTGCGGCGAGGGACCCTTGTGCACACGGCTGCCAGGGAAAAATGGATTAACACGCAAAATTCAGTTCTTAGTCTCTAGGGACTTCGTCAGAGTTGAAAGCTGGCGAACGCAACAACAACATTTCTTCTTGTATCAATTAACTTCAAAATGTCATCTGTCATCCATTTCTTTCCTGAATTTGTCGTCACTGGTGGCATTAACTCTTTTGATGTTTGTTGCATTGACTCTTTTAGCATTTCCCCATTTATTATAAATAATGCATTAATTAAAATATTTCAGCATAAGAGAAATGACAAAGCATTAAAATATATCAGCTATAAACAAGAAAAAGTAGTCATATGTTGGCCATGTGATGAGAGAAGAGAAGATAATTTCAAAAGCAAGCCCTTACATGAGAATCAGATGGTAGAAGCAAGAGGTCGACTAGTGAAACACACACACACACACAAAACAAGAGGCAACAACAGCAGGCATCAGCTTCTTCGCTGAAATTGAATAACACTCATAGAACGGAAATTTGTGGCGAGATACAATACGGATCCTGTGCAAAGTCTAATGCTTGATAACAAAGACAGTCGGACACAAGTCTAGAATTTCTAACCTAAGTGTTTGGATGGATGGATAGAAATGAAAGCCAGAAACTTAAACGTTTCTCCGCCTTGAGTGAGACGCAAGCGAGTAAGCTAAAAATGAAAGAAAGACGAATTAAAAATGACAATTCTATTTTCTTTTTCATAATAGTCATTTACATTAGATCCCTAATTGTTACCATTGGTAAAGTAATGTTTGAAAACTATTTTATGAGCATTTTAAAATGTAAAATATAACGAAATGATGCTGGGAGTTTAGGACACTCCAATTACACTTCAATTTGACAAGAAATGCAGAAGAAACTGTCCAGCTGTACGAGTCTACGTCAACAGTCGCCGGCAGTCTAAATCTGTCTGAAACTCTGCATTTAAATGCAATTGATTGTTACAGATCTGAGATAAGTATTACTTATGATGGATTGATGCTGTAGTGTTATTTCACAAAAACTTAAATATTAAAAGTGAGTCCGTAGTACAACATTTGAATATTAGAATATTGTTGAGTTTAATTAAATTAACTTTATATTATTTAGTATTTTATACTATAATTATAATAAATAATCATCATCATCATGTGCCTTCTCCACAACGAAGGTTGACTACCATGGATCGCCATTCTACTCTGTTTCTTGCTTTGATGGTGCACCGTGCAGGCTGTCATAGATTGACTTGTCCATCTTTTGATGTTACTCGTCCATGTTAGTCTTGGTCTGCCTCTGCCTCTTTTGCCTTGTATTTTTCCTTCCAATATTACTTTTAGTAGGATGTTGTGTACAATTGTATTGTTACATTTGTACATGCCATGCCCCAAAAATTTCATTTGTCTTGTCTTATTTGTGTTCTGCAGTTCTCTTTTTATTTTCAGTTGTTTTAAAACTTCATCGTTTGTTGTCTTTTGTTTCCATCCAATTCTACCTATTCTTCTATAAATCCACATTTCAAAGGCTTCAATTTTCTGTTCTGTTTTCTTGTCTAATGTCCATGTTTTTGCACCATACTGAGGAATATTGAGAAGATGTAATCATTGTAATGTAACATTTTGCCATTCTTAGTTTCAGCCCTGTTGATATTTGTTTTGTTGTTAGTATATTTTTCATGGCATTAAAATTACTTTTTGCCATACCTATTCTTTTGTTTATTTCAGTTTTGCATTTTCCATCATTGGTTATAGTATGTCTAGTTGTAGTTCTGGACTGTCTCCAGATGTATTCCCTCAACTGTGATATTTAATTGTAGGCCTTGAGAATTTTCTTTGTTTATGATCATTCATAGTTTTAGCCTTTTTGATATTCATTTCTAGTCCATATTTTTTGCTTGTTGTGTTTATCACATTAAGTAATTGTTGTAGGTCTTTAGGATTTTCTGCTAGTAGAACAGTATCATCAGCATATCTCAGGTTGTTGATTATCTAAGATAATATCTTTCCATTAATGTTTAGGCCTGGTATCTCTGAGATGTTTTTAAAGATTTTCTCAGCGTATGGATTGAACAAGCTTGGTGATAGGATGCATCCTTGTCTTACTCCTCTTTTTATGTCCATGGGTGTAGAGTTCTCCTTGTTATATCTTATTATAGCTGTTTGCTCTCAGTACAAATTACATATTGTTTCATGCTTGTTGCTTGTTTCATAACTCGTGCCCAACTTTTAAAATCGATAGCTTTTTAACCTCTTGTTGTAAGTTGTTCAAAATTTGCATGTAAAGTTATAATGATTAGAACCCAACAGGGAATTAATTTCATTAAAAAAAAACATTTGGTTATTATTGTTGCTTATTTGATTTATATACATTTATAACGACCCATTGATGTAGTCAAAACTTAATGTTTACAGTATTTTAAGTTAAAAATAGCGAGTAAAAATCCATACACGGTAAAATTGATGTGTTTTCACGCTTTCGCCGTGGTTTTTTGACACAATTAGACACTTGTAAAAAACACGAGAAATTGTGTGTTCCATTTCAGTTCTTTCAGAGGTGGAGACGGGGAACGATAACATTTATCATGAGTCTTAAAATGAAATTCTGCAGTTTACAAAACATCGCAATAAAAATGTATGACTATTTTTGCAAAGAGGCTAAACGAGGAAGATTATTTCATTCTTTAGAAAACCCTGAGAATAGGACAAGACACATTTTGGATTTATCTAAACGGTCATTTAATCGCTGGATTCAAGCACGTGACCGTCAATGTTCAAAATATACAAAATCACAAGGAAGAGCAAAAATGTTGGATAATTTCGACAGTGAACTTATTAGAAGTGAAATTCGCAAAATGTTGGGTATGAATGAAACTGTTACAATAAGAAAATTAAAAGTATCGCTGAAAAAGAACAACAGTATTGAAATATCAAAGTCTACATTATGGAGGAATGTGAGAGCAGCAGGCTTTACATTCAGAAAGTATTCCAATGGACGAAACATCATCTGTGAGAAGCCACATATAGTAGTCATGAGAAGCAAGTACTTACGTGAAGTAAAAGAGGTGCGCAAGCAAGGTAATGATATTGTGTACTTGGATGAAACATGGATCAATGCTCACCACACTAACCAAAGGGAATGGCAGTCATCAGATGGAAAGATTAAGAGATTAATACCTAGCAGCAAAGGACAGCGCTTGATAATTGCCCATGCAGGTAGTCGACAACATGGACTAATACAGAATGCAGAGCTCATTTTTCTTTCAAAATCCATAGACAATCGGGATTATCACTCTGAGATGAATGGTCACATATTTAGACATTGGATTGAAAATTCTGTTCTCCCATCACTAGATCGACCATCTTGCCTAATAATGGACAATGCAGCGTACCACAACATTGTTGCACTTGAAGATAAAGTCCCGACGTCATCCAGTACAAAAGATGCTATTAAGATATGGCTCACAAAGGAGCACATACAATTTAATAACATGTACTTAAAACCTGAATTACTATCTCTAGTAAAGCAAAAACAAAGGACAAAGATTTTTCAAATAGATAAGATTATCCAAGAGCACGGTCATATAAGTTTGAGGCTGCCACCTTACCATGCTCATTTAAATCCAATAGAACTAATCTGGGCAAAATTAAAAGGACAAGTGGCAGAGTTCAACAAACGGTCCTTTTCAGGACCACACAACTATGAAAATTGGACATACAGGTATACCTTGATATTATCGTCCGTCCTCGAACTGAGAAGACAATAATTCTCCTGGTGTTTTGTCTCATTCAGTTATTTCCCCATTACGGCCACGCCTTTACCTAGTGAAAATTAATCATAGACCAGCAACTACGGTAATTTCTATTATTTAGGGGTTCACAATTTACAATTTTGACAAACATCAAAGAAATTTGCCGCTTTAAGAAAACTGCAGCTGCAAGATATTTGTTAAATATACATTTAAAGGGTCTTTTGCATTCTAATAACATTTGGAAAATTTCAACAGTTTTTAACAAACGGATACTGAGTAATAGCGTTTTGAAGTTGGGCACGTGATTTGAAACGAGCTATAGTCGTATGTCTGCGTCGTCTAGGTTTATATCCTTTAGGCAGTCTATAAGTTGATTATGGTGTATTCTATCGAAAGCTTTGGTGTAGTCTATAAAGCAGGCATATATTGGTTTGTTTACCTCTGTGTACTTTTCAATCAATCAATGTTCTCATGCTGAATATGGCTTCTTTTGTCCCACTGTTTTTCTTGAATCCAAATTGTTGCTCCTCTAATTCAGTATTGATTTTATTCTGAATCCTTCCCTGTATAACTTTTAGTAAAATTTTTGCTACCTGGCTCATTAGGCTTATTGTTCTGAAGTCACTGCATTCAACTGCACCATTCTTTTTAGGCAATGCAATGAAGGTTGATGTTTTTAGATCGTTTGGTATGTATCCTGTATGGTATATGTCATTGCATATGTCTGTGATCACTTCGACACCAAACTCTTCTAGAGCCTGTATCATCTCTATCTGTATATTGTCAGGCCCTGCTGCTTTTCCGTTTTTCATTGTTTTTATGGCTTTTTCTACTTCGGATTTCAGGATTTTATAGTTGTATATTATATATATTATAATAATATCATCACATTATTTATATGTATTATGTATTATCCCCTATGTGCCATACCGGTTGCCCGTAGGTCGTAGGCGATCATCATTGATCATCATCATGTCCTTCCACAATCTATCTACAGTTAGACTGTTAGTAAGTTAGACTAGCCTCACTAGGTACGATATCGTTTCAGTTCTGTTGACTGTTTTCCATGCCATGACTATGACAGATGACACCAAGCTATCCAGTATTTTCTCTTTGTATTCCGCGATCTCTCTTTCCTTTTATTTTGCCAATTCAATTAATAACCAAGTATTCCAACTCTCCTCTTCTCTCATTATGATGATAATTTATCATGTGCCCGAAAAATGTTGATTGTAAAATGTAATCTGGTAATCATCGGATCAGTAATGAGTAATGTTTATTTCTGATTTGAAATTTTTAGGAGCTCCCTTTTTGATTTTGTGTTGGCCTCTTTGAGAATTTCATGGTTGATCTTTTTAGCTGTCCATGGAACTTTCATTCTTCTAAGAAATCCATTTTCTGTGGCCTCTAATCGTCTTTTCATTTGCTTGTCTTCTGTTCATGATGATTCGCTTCCATATGATAGGTCAGAATTGACTGAGAGTTGGATCTATATTATAATATATATAGCACCAATGAACTCTCTTTCTCACTTCTATTGACATAGAATCTATGATAGATTATGATAGATAATATATTTTTCATTTTCTGAAATGCTGTTTTGGCCTGAGCTATTCTGCTTATTATTTCTGTGGTTTGTCTTCTTTCTGATGTTATTATTGTGCCTAAGTATTTGTTTGACACGTTGCACTTGTTTCAGATTTGTCCTGTTTATATTTATATGCTGCATGATGGTGATGATTGTTACTTCGATATGACCACTATTTCTATAATTATATAGTCATTTAATTAAATATTATTTATTTCATTATTGATTATGTATATAATATTGTATAGTAGATAATTCTTTTGTCTGGGCTAACTTAACTTTTAGTTAATAACTTATAATATAAATAATTATAAGTTTTATTAAGTGACTTATAATTTAAAATAAACTACTTTAACTTGACTGACACTGTGACCTGATAATCAGGTTGATTGTTTATTAACTAAATTTACTTACTACAATTAGTAAAATAATACTTGCTTATCACTTTGTGGCTTTATGTATGTAAGTGTAAGTCAAGTGATCTATGTTATTTTGTGCTTAGACTAAACTAAACTAAAACAGACTTAACTGAACTACAACTTTGAACCATAACTAATTATTATAATAATAATAATTTATAGTATTACTTTACTAAGTACTCACATACTGTCTCTTGAGTAACAGTGCAGTGAAGTAACAGTTGTCCAGTTAGGTTAGTTATATAACCCTGACAGTAGAGTTAGTTTAGCAGTTAGGTGAAATTTGATCTTACTAACTTATATATTCTCTGAATATTCAAATTTTTCATTAGAAGCACTAAGAGAGACCATCAGAGACAATAACATCTAATGGTTAATATAAAAATATAGTATATTAAAAACAGCTTGCAGGAAAAATGACAGAAGACAATCAAAATCAGTACAAAGCTTTCATAGACCAAGAAAAAACATTTCAGTAAACAAAGAACAACTATGGGAGTTACTAACAATATACAGAATAAGCCAACATCTAACCAACTTATGTAAAAGTCTCTACATCAACAGTAGCTGCACAATCAGAACAGCAGTGGATTATACGGACCACTTCGAAGTAAGAATAGGAGTAAGGTGGGAATGCATACTATCTCCCCTATTGTTTATTACCTACATGGACTACATATGTAAGTTAATCTATACATCGGAGACAGAAGTGATTAACAAGCTATTAATTGCAGATGATCAGGCACTAATACAGGGAAAATTAGAAGACTTAGAAGGACATTTAAATAGACTTCATTTAACAGCACAGGTAATCATGAGAATTAATATGAACAAAACAGAAGTCATGAATATCACAAAAGAGAAACAGAACATCAACATAACAATAGATGGCAGACAATTAAAACAAGTGGAGGAATATAAATATCTAGGAAGTTTAGTGACAAACAATACACTAGCAGCAGAAATAGACTCAAGATGCAACAAAGCTTGTAAAATCATCGGACAACTAATCACCACTATTGTCCAGCAAGGAGATAACTATCTATCTATTGACCTTTCGAGCCGTAACCGGCCCATAGGGCGTAGACCAAGATACACCTTCTCCTATATGAATTTTTGTTCTAGCAGTTTTCTTTTAAAGATATTTTATCAAATCTCGCCATCTGTCTCTGTTCTGTGCAAGCAGTTCTATCTCATTGAGGGAGCCGATTCCTGCTGCTCTTGCCTCTCTCATCAATGTTCTTCTCAGTGTCTCCCTGGGTCTTCCTCTTTTTCTTTTACCTGTTGTTTCCCATATGAGGGCTTGCTTTGCTATTCGATTATTATCTCTTCTCATCACATGTCCAACGTATGACCATCGTCTTTTCTTTATTACTGAAGATATTAGTGGTTGATTGGCGATTTCTCTAATTTCCTCGTTTGTTTTGAATTCGTTCCATTCTATACCAAGTATTTTCCTTAGACATTTATTTTTGAATGCGTTCAACTTTGTTTCTATATCTCTTGTTGTTTTCCAGCTTTCACACGCATACGTAAGGGTTGATAGTACATTTGATTTGAATAGCCTAAGTTTTGTGTTTGTGCTAATGAGTTTTGATTTCCACAACTTTTCAAGGCTTCTGAAAGACATTGCTGCTTTAGCCAGTCTGATTCTAATTTCTTTGCTCGTATCCCCTTCTCGATCAATGTGACTTCCAAGATAGATGAAGTGATAAGGAGATAACACTAGAGGAAAAATGAACAATCGTCATACCAATATTGTGCCACCAACGCCAGACCATTAATCTAGACTCGAGAACATTAGGAATAATAACCACTGCTGAGGTAAAATGTGTTAGATAAATGACAGAAAATAGCCTGTGAGATAAGATTAGAAATGAAGAACTGAGAAAAAAACCTTCAAATAACTCATGCCATAAAATACATAACGTAACAACAGATAAAATGGTTTGGCCACATGATAAAACAGAAAGATCAACACAACACAGTGAATCTTAATAAATGTGAGAACACCATTTCAAAGGCCTACCATGAGAATCATGGACCTATGGAATATTAGAAGCACTAGTAAGTGTAACAGCAGCAGAGGACAACAAAAGAATGAAAGACTGCAAATTATATCTCCCTTCAGAAGAAGAGAAAGAATTAATATTATATTATAATTAATATTATATTATAATTAATTAATTATTATATTATTATTTAATTATCTCAGGTTACACAAAACTTGAAATAAAGAAAACAAAGGTTTACGTGACATGTGAATTTGTGAAGTTTTTTTTCCAAGTAGTAAAAAAAAGTAGACTAAAAAATGACATAATTTTATTTAAATTACATTAATTTAGTAATTTGCACCAGTTATCAGCACATTATCATTACATATGTTGATGTATTAAATCATAAATTTATATTTAAATTGTAAGTTATAAAATAATTGTATAACACTTATAGTGAACAACAGCCATGTCTTTGATATGTATCATACATAACCTACAAGTTTGCAAAGTTGGAAAGCATTATATTATTGCAGGACTTAATAGAGAAAGAAATTATACAGAGAAAATGCATGTTGCAGTTTATATTGAGTGATGTCTTTCTTCTGCTAATGATATATTTCAGTAAATTTTTAGTAAGTAATGGTTTTCACCATGCATTAGGAGATAAGGGGAATATGGTATTATTGCTTTTATTTTTCAGAAGACTACAGCATGTTAAAAAGAAATGGATGATGTGGTTAGTATCATGCTAATCCACCCTATATTCCCAGAAAAAAAAGTGTCACAATTGGAAATTGAACCTGGGCTCTTCTGGTCAGTAGTGAGCACACTGACCACTCAGCCACCAAATTTAGTGTTCGTTAAGGATTATATAGGAACTCTGTTACAGTTCCTTTGTATGGATCTGAATCAAGACTTATCACTTCATACAACCTGCTTAAGGAATATTCTCATAAATTTGTGGTCAAACAAAATCATGAACCAAGAGCTACTCAAAATCATTCAAAGCGTTGAATTTTGCATGAATGTATAATTTGTTCTAGGTGATCTTGGTGACAATCTGAGCAGGTTTCCCTCATACAGGCATTGTCTTCAGAGGTACTCTTATTTTTGTCATCAAGAGTGTGACATTTTTGGTAGATTAACTCTTTGCGTACGTTTCACCGCACTGTGCGCCATACCGATTTTGGCAGCATACGTTTCGCCGCATAGTGCGCCACGCTCAATTTGATTAGTGTGAACGCCATCAAACCATATTCTTTTTACATGTCTTGTATCATCTTGATATTGGTGAAATCTAATACCTTGTTCAGTTATCTAAACATTCATATATAATATGTTATATGTTAGATAAATATAAATATGTAGATTGATTCTTAAAACCATGAACAATTTTGTCTCTGAAATCTCTTCCGTTGCGTCGATAAAAAGCTTCCGTACAGAAAGAGTTAACCTAACAATTTTGAGAATGGCTTGGCAGAAGGTCAACAACAAAAATGATAAATAGCTGCCGAGATCGAAAGTTGTGGAGAGACATGATCACCTACGCCAGCAGGCCCGGTACTTGATGATGATGACATATAGTCATTCTACTATATATTAATTATGAAATATGTAACTCAATTTGGCTTTTCACAAACTATTTTTCTGTTTAAGACTGTAAATTACATGATAGCAAATTGTAATATCTTGTTTTGACTGTTCATTATTCTGTATATAGTCCGTGTTATTTTCAGTCCAGTTTCAAAGTGTTAAAGTAAACAATTTTTTACTTAAATTTGTGTCTTTATTTCTATAGATTTTTGAAGACAGTCAACTGTATAGCATACTGTAGCCAGCAGCATGAAAGTAGTAATGATGGTGGCTGAGAAGCCATCACTTGCCCAGTCACTGGCCAAGATTTTGTCTAGAGGCAACATGAATTCCAGAAAAGGGTCTAATGGAGCATGCTCTGTCCATGAATATACCGGAAAGTTTAATGGAGAGACTGTTTACTTCAAAATGACATCAGTGTGTGGACATGTTATGGGTGTAGACTTCCAAGGAAAGTATAATAACTGGGATAAAGTGGATCCAGTAAGTTGATTGGTTAATTTATTACTGATCTTTCAGTTCAATGGCATGCAATGCCATACAGTGGTTATTGCATTTTATTTAGATAATTTCATATGACCAATGTGATCAGAGTAAAGCAGAAAAATGCATTTGTACATTTTCTTCTTGTGCACCGCTGAAAATATTTTCAGATATTTCCAAGATGTTATGGTTGCTTGTCTCACTCACACACACATGCGTGCGCACACGCACGCGCATACTTTTATGTGCTCAGAAAAAAAAATCAACAGAAAATATAGGAAGTAACAGGATGAAAAAGAATTGCCTATTATTTTCTTTTGTTTCTGTATTTATCTAAGATTGAAAGGAAAAGAGACAGGAAGACTGAGAGAAGACTACATACAGTTAATCAAAGTGACACAGAATGAAATAAAACAGTGAAATTGATAGGAACTGCTGATGAAAGAGAGTCTTAGTGGTTGAGTTTTTAGTGCTTGCTTCCTGATCAGAAGGTTCCTTATTCGTGTGCCCGTTTTTTTTCAGACCAACAACGCTCCAGGTACCAGAGATTTCTCTGGGAAGTAATGCTGCCCGTGCATGATATAGACCACATCACCCCAAAGTATGCTACGGTCATTGAAAATATGGTCACTAACACCATATTCCTCTAGCCCTACAAAGGCATGGAGGGAACCTTTACATTTTTTTTACTGATGAAAGAAAGAAAAAAACAATCACTGATGGGCACAGTGATATTGATAGTAATATATTTTTCTTATTTCATATCATCATCATCAAGTACCGGGCCTGCTGGCGTAGGTGATCATTTCTCTCCACAACTTTTGATCTCGGCAGCTATTTATCATTTCTGTTGTTGACCTGCCAAGCCATTCTCTTAAGCTGTCTGTTATTTTTTCTCTTTGCTTCCCTCTATCTCTTCGTCCCTCAATTTTTCCAGTTGTTACAATATATTCCAGTTGTTCTCTTCTCATTACATGGCCAAAAAATGATGATTGTTTCTCCCTAATATTGGAAATTAGCTCTCTTTTTGCTTTGACCTCTCTCAGAACATCTTCATTACTCTTCTTAGCTGTCCATGGTACTCTCAACATTCTTCTGTAAAACCACATTTCTACAGACTCCAGTGACTTTCTTGTCTGTTGTCCTATTGTCCATAATTCGCATCCATATGTTAAGACTGGCTCTACGTAACATTTAAGAACTCTTTTTCTTGTTTCGATTGTCAAAAATGAATTGCATAGTATCTTCCTCATTTTTTGGAACGCTGCTTTTGCCTGAGCCATTCTGCATCTCACCTCTTTTGTACATCTTCCGTCTGAGGTTAACAAAGTACCCAAATATTTAAATTCATTTACCTATTTTAATATTGTTCCACTTGTCTTTATTTTGCACTGAGGTGATGTCTTTTTCTTAGTTGTTACCATTACCTCTGTCTTTTTGCTATTAAGGCTGAGTCCTTTATTTTTGCTTTCTTTCACTATATTTCTTGTAACTCATTTTCACTCTGAGCGATTAAGAAATGTTTCATCAGTATTTCTGACTGTATTTCATATACCAAAGAGTTATTGGAAACATCAAAAAAGTCCAAGCCATTGAAACAAAATAGATTTGGCCTGTCTCTGTTGTTTTGCATACTTGTTTGTTAACAACACTTGTATGAGTTTCACAGAAACAAAGGAAAACCAACAGTGTCAGTGACGTTTAAGACTTTTGATTCTCCACAAATGTAATTAATAGTGTTCATTCGTTTGTACAAACAGAATTTCCTAAATTATTTAAGCCATGTTCTTGATTCTCCCAGTGCCCTAAGATGGTGCATAGGACTTGTAGAGTTTTTTTGCCAATTGTATCTGTTTTGAGCAAGCTGTTCAAATATAGAGAGTGAGTCTATGCCTGCCAACCTTGCCTCTTTTGTTAGAGTTCTTTTCTATGTTTCTCAAGGTAATCCTCTTTTCCTTTAACCTGAAGTTTGCCATTTGAGAGCCTGGTTAGTAATTCTCTGGTAATTTCTTCAAAATACATGCCCGACAGATGCCCATCTTCCTTTCTTAATAGTAGACGAGATAAATGGTTGCATGGCCATTTCTCTTACTTCAGCATTATTCTTGAATACATTCCACATAATAAGCTTGTTCAGACTAGCAAAAACTGTTAAGACTGTTAATCCAAACTGTTAAGACTGTAATTCTTTTATTGATATCACTTGATGTTTCAGTATTTCCCAGGTATATGAATGATGTTGCTAACTCCTTTTTATCTTTAAATTTCAAGGGTTCTCTCTTTCATTTTCATTCTTTTAAATTATTTTTTATTCTCTTAATTTCTTTAGTTAATCCAATGTTTTTTTCATAGGGAATTGGACAAATGGTTTGTTGGACTCTGCATTATCTGTTTTATATATCTCAAATTTCTGATTGGTGTCTTCAGCAATCAACTCCTGAATCTTGGCTTCATGATAACACCCTGAATATCTTATATAATACAAAGTAGCTCTAGCAGATATGTCCTTCAATTAATCTTCTTGTCCATTAATCTTCTTGTCGGTATGTTTGCTGATTTATTTGCTTATTTCTTTACTAGTGAAAAGTGTACCTCTAGTTGCCCATTTTATTGTATGCTATGGAAGTCTTTTCCAATTCACATTTACTATGCCAGTTTATCCATCTGTCTTTCTGTCCATCCATGAAATCAGTTTCATTGTAATTGGCAGCATTTACCCCAGCACTTTCAAAGTTTGTTCTGATTGATTGTCCCTGTCAAATATTTATTGTGGATACATTTTTGTCCTTCTAACCACACAGGGTCTATCAGATCCACTTTTCTTACATGAACTCATCAGTCTCACAATGTATATATCTATTTCCTATCTATCTTTTTTGTCTCCCATAAGGATTATAGAACAAATTTCACAGTGTCTTCTTTGTGAAAACTGGTTTATTTCTCGTCACCAATTCAACACGATTTTACATCGATGTTGATGTAGTAGTAGCCTCCGTCAGTCATAGTTGACTAAGGATTTTTAAACACCCCTAGAAATTTCATTTTTTCTTTTCTTTCCTTTTGCCATGTATTCTCTTTTCCTATGAATCTGTCTGTTTTTTGTTTGAGTTGGAGCATTAGAGTGTTTCAAAAGATTGTGGTCTGCAGCTATTTCTTCCCAGGCTGCAGGGTTTATGTTCAAAGTCTTCATGTCGTGTTTATATACATCTACAAATCAAAGTTTTGGGCGCCCCCTAGTCCTTTTGCCATCTGCCAGTTGTCCATAGAGTATATCTTATGGTGTGCGACCATCTTTCATATGATGTATGTGACCAAGTCAGCATAACCTATGTTGTTTGAGCAATGTGTAGATGTTCGGGAGGCCTGTACGAGTCATGACCTCCACGTTTGTCACTTTATCCTTCCATGTTTAACTGGCCGATGTTGATGATGATCCTTGATAAAGTGATATTATCTTTAGTGTTATTATCTTTGGCTTCATGGTCCTTGATAAAGTGATATTATCTTTAGTGTTATTATCTTTGGCTTCATGGTCCTTGATAAAGTGATATTATCTTTAGTGTTATTATCTTTGGCTTCATGATCCTTGATAAAGTGATATTATCTTTAGTGTTATTATCTTTGGCTTCATGATCCTTGATAAAGTGATATTATCTTTAGTGTTATTATCTTTGGCTTCATGATCCTTGATAAAGTGATATTATCTTTAGTGTTATTATCTTTGGCTTCATGATCCTTGATAAAGTGATATTATCTTTAGTGTTATTATCTTTGGCTTCATGATCCTTGATAAAGTGATATTATCTTTAGTGTTATTATCTTTGGCTTCATGATCCTTGATAAAGTGATATTATCTTTAGTGTTATTATCTTTGGCTTCATGATCCTTGATAAAGTGATATTATCTTTAGTGTTATTATCTTTGGCTTCATGATCCTTGATAAAGTGATATTATCTTTAGTGTTATTATCTTTGGCTTCATGATCCTTGATAAAGTGATATTATCTTTAGTGTTATTATCTTTGGCTTCATGATCCTTGATAGTGGATTTGATTAATTACTTCACATTGTTTTCTTGTACTGTTAGTATTATTGTTATTAGGCACTCTTGCCTTCCTGAACACTTCTTTATGTAAATATCTTGTCTAAAACATATATAAAATTGACAAGGCATAAGGTGTAAGACAACACCAACTTCTGTTTATTACATAAGTCCAAATGGAGTAAATAAGCCTTGAACACTTAGATTATCTTCTTATTCTAAGTTACACAAGTCATAACTACTTGACGGTTTGGAACAGCCACATAGTCACTAATCACAAACATATCTATGTACACAAATTCAAATTAGTTCACATCTCACAATCCTAGCGAGTCTATGAATTCTATACATCCTGGAATCTTAAATATTTCGCAGTTCTGTCGAGGACTATCTCTACCGTGGTCTCCGAGGCAATCCTATGATCGGTGAAGCTGTTCACGTTATTGTTTTCCTCTAACTCATTAGTTCTATCTTTCTCTGAGTGTGCTTGAGAGTGAGTTTCTCTCTCCAAGCGTTTCTTTGTTTCTGGTCGGCTTAGCGATTGCCATTTTGGCTTGTTACATGACTCTTTTGTCAATTGGTTCTCTATGCTCTGGTCTCTGGTTGACTTAGCTCCTTTGCCATCTCAGCAGATTTCTCTCTCAGCTTTCTAAGTGAGAGTTTTGGTCTCTAAGCGTTCGTTCTACTTCTTAGTGAGAGATGCATTTCTTGTCTCTGGTTGACTTAGCTTTGTCATAGCTGCAGATATCTCCTTCAGATGTGTGAGTAATTCGCTCCGAGGTTCCTGGGGTACTTCTAGGGTTCAGGCTAACGCTCTCTCAGCAATACCCAACCCGTCTCTCACCAAGTGTTTTCTGCTAAGTGTTGTGTTCTTCTCAGTTTTGGGTTTAAGTATCCCCTCAATTTCTGGTCTTTCCTTTGTCTGTCCATCTTCCCACACTTTTGTCAGGTGACATAGCATCTGGTGACATACTGTCTGGTGGCGTGGCATCTGTCCTATATCTATAATAATTCATACACCCACGTGTGACCTTGACCATCTGATCTATTTTTAACCATTCTTCTCTGGTCTCTCAGCAACCATCTAAAAATACATTGTTCTGACCTTGACTTTAATAATGTCCCAGTCCCCATTTAGATTTGTACAGAGACAGGTTTCAACTTAGTTCTAACATCATCAGAGAGAGAGTCTGCAATTTCATTGCTGTGAACACTATTGATGTAAACTTGCTGTACCCACATACTGTCAAATTGACATTGGGGTTTGTACTATGGCAGGATGACAGATGGCAATTTTTTACAGGACCTCGTGATGGTTTGTTAGATATCAATATAATGTATGAAAATTATGTTTGATGCTAATGTTATGGTATATTAGACTGTATTGAGTTATTCATGGACTATCATCATTGCACTCTGAATATATCCATAAGTACTTGGATCCCATTCTCAGCATGTCCTGCAGTCCAGCAACTGATGACTCCAGCTCTGTGTTGATTAAGTCCTCTTATGCATCCACTAAGCATTTCATACTGTGGTTGTACCCATCTTTACTACCATCTCTTTTATCAAATTCCTGTAACCTTTCAGCTTTTGTGAGGACATGAATAATTTAGATCTGATCCAGTGGTTGATTGGCTTCAAAGACAGCACAGCTAACCTGTCCACTCTTTCTTTTTTTTTTCCTCATGTCAAGGGATGTAAACAAAGTAGACTGTGCATTGTTGACTTCTGCTATGACTCGACCCACTGCCTTCTAATAAGGTTATATTTTCGATATAATGGATGTTGATAAGGTCACAGTCTTGAAAACACAAGAATTGGAAATGCAATATCAGACTAAATAGAAATAATAATCAACAAAAGCTCTCACTAGTGTGTACAAACAGCAAACCACAGAAACCATCAGCTCACACACACCTCCTCATCTTTTGAAAACAACTGAGCACCTGTGGGAGTACTGTGGTGTCACATACGTAATATTGAGCAATACGCCAATTCTGCATTTTCCCACTACTTTCTCTTTGCATTTTCCCACTACTTTCTGTTTGCATTTTCCTACTACTTTCTCTTTGCATTAACCCACTACTTTCTCTTTGCATTTTCCCACTACTTTCTCCTTGCATTTCTTTTCTTATCTGTCTTTTACTTATGATATTTTATATTGTAATAATGGTCACGTTATTATTTCCAAAGGATTTAATGCAATGTTTTGCATCCTCTCTTACAGAATAGAATATTGTTTCTTCAGTCGTTGTTTCAGTTTGTTCAATGTTCTCATTTTTCTTTTTATCTGTTTCAGTCTCCTCACTTCATCATGGATTTATTTTTTCAGTTGTTTATTTCCTACCAAACTAAACTCATAAAACATGGGTATCTTTTCTCTCTTTTACCCTCAATTTTTCCCCATTGTCATAACATACTCCAGTTGTTTCCTTCTCATTGTATAGTCAAAGTTAGATGATTGGATCTCTTCACAGTGCCTTGTTACTGAACTTTTAGTTGTTCCCTTTTTTCCGCCAAAAGCCAGAGCACTAATGGTAAAAAATCAATGACATCATCGTTATACAGTCAGTGAAATATAGTTGGAAAAGGTTTTTTAACATACATCATTTGTAAGTACTTAAAACATAATTTAATTATTTTAAGTTGATAATCTTATGTTATTCTCTTAAATAATCTCTTTTATAGCATATAAAATAACTTAGGAATAATAGTATTTGAGGAGCAGCTGATCGTATTTTCCACGCCTGTGCAGAATAATCCGCCCAGCTTATCTAATTGATCAATAACATGTTTACTGAGCTCTTTGTGTTAGATATTTGGAAATAAAAACTTCTATGTAAAATGTCATTGTTTTAAATCTAGTTCAATGTGGCTTTCATGTTATAATAGCACATTCATATCATAGCAACATCATATTTTGCTCAAATGTGCAAGGAACACCATGACAATAAAAAAATTAATTAGACTTAAGTGATTAATTAGACACAGAATTTACCATAGTAATATCATGATGTTGTTGTTATGGATCCAGTGACCTTTGAGCAAGTTCTGCTGTTGTTCCGTACAGAGTATTCCATTTGGAGGGTCTTTGGGGAAATAGTATTGTTCTGATGTCAGTGAGCTCAGGACATTGAAACAGGTGATGTTCTACAGTTTCTTGTGGGTGATTACAGAGTAGACATATGGGGTATGGTTTTGTTTTATTCTATTAATGTGGTTATTCAGCATAACATGTCCTGTTCTCAGTCTGAAGATGGTGGTTTGGTCTCTTCTTGTTAGGTTGTTGATGTTGTTTTGTGGATTTGGTCTTGCCATATATTTAAAAAGCTCTCTCCCAGTTTTCCCTAAGGCCCATCCATTCAGCCACTCCTCCCTACTGTTGGAGTTTATGACTTGTTTGGCTGTGTCTAGTGTGATGGATGTATGTATCTGTGTCTGTTTAGATCCTCTCTTAGCTAATGTATCTGCCTTATCATTTCCTGGTATATTTGAGTGTCCCGGGATCCATTGCATTACCAATGTTATGTTATGTGTTTCAATGAGTTTGTCTGTGTCTATGATAAGCTGTGTGAGTTCTGTTTTGTTCGTGTTGTTTTCCAGTGCTTGCAGAGCCGATTTGGAATCCGTAAATATAACTGTGTTTGTTTTCTTTGATGGTGTGGTATCGAAAATTGTATTTAAATGATAAATTGCTGTTTCAATAGCTGTTATTTCTGCTTCATAATTATTACAGACTTCACCACAAGGTCCACATATTTCTTCTGCTGTTCCATCTGGATAATGTATTAATATTCCATATCCAGCTTTTGAAGTAGCGTTAGTGGCTGCACCATCTGTGTATATATGTATCCAATCCTCTGGATGAGTATCTATTGTTTTCCTTGCTGCTAGTGTTACTGATACTGGGTCTGCTTTTTTACCTGTTCTGTTACATATCTCTACATTTATTTCAGATTTTTTATAATTCGTACTTGGTGGCATTTCTTTGATGACTCTTGATGTTTGTAGTCGTTTTTCAGGTAGATGGAATTTATTTTGTATATTTCTAACATGTCATACTGACATCTGATTAATTCTTTGTTTTGGAGTCCATGTATCTACTAATTTTCTTTTAGGGTGGTCCTTCTCCATTCTTTTTTGTCTTTCATAGAGAACCATAGCGGCCTTGTTTCTCCTCAACGCTAAATGTTCAACATTGCAGTGGATTTCGCAGGCTGCAACTGGAGTGGACCTCATTGCACCGCTGATGAGTCGTAATGCATTATTTTGTATCTTGTCCAGTGCCATGTTAGTTGTTTTGCTGCATGTCACTAGGAGCGAGCTACCATGATCCAAATCAGAGCGAACAAATCCCAGATAGAGATTTCTAAGTGTTTCTTTATCTGCTCCCCATAAGGTACTGGAAAACCTTTTCATTAGTTGAAGTCTTTGTGTTGCTTTCTTAGTGATATTCTCTACGTGTTTCTTCAGGTTCAGTTGCCGGTCTAGTTGTATTCCTAAGTATGTAGGGTGTTCCTCTTTTTGAAGACTATTGTGTTGGAGATTGAGTTTGATGTTTGCCTTAGCTATTTTGTTACTTCTAGTAAATACTGTATATACTGTTTTCTGTACATTTATTTTTATTTTCCAGGTATTACAGTATTCTTCTAGGTGCCTCAGGTCTTTGTTTAGTTGTGCTTCAACTGTTCTAATATTTTCGTTTGTACTCCACATGACCAGATCATCCGCATAGAGAGCTTTTTTATTTATCAGGGTTTTGGTCAGATCATTGATATATATCAAGAAAAGGATACAACTGGATCCCTGTGGTAATCCTTCTTCTAGCACCTCTTTGTCTAAAATGGATTAATTTAATTTAGTTTGTATTGTTCTGTCAACTAGGAATATTTGACCCATTTGTACAGTTTCCCATGTATTCCGGCATCTCTCATCTTCAATAAAAGCCCCTTACGCCAGACTCTATCATAAGCCTGCTGCAGGTCTACTAGGATGGCTAGAGTATTTTGTCTCTTCTGAAATCCATCTTGGACCTGTTGTATTAACCTGAAGATTTGGTCTTTTATGTTATTGCCTGCCCTGAAACCAGCTTGTTCGTAGCACAGAGTATTAGAGGTTTCCAGATACCAGTATAGTCTGCTATTGACCATACTCTCAGCTATTTTACCTATGCATGATGTTAAGGATAGGGGACGATATTCTGGGGTCATCTGGAGGCTTGTTCTTTTTTGAGCAATGGCACTATATAGGCATTTCTCCATGTCTTGGGAATTTTGCTTTCTCTCCATGACTTGTTGATCAGTCTGAGTAATGTTTCTTTCCCTGACTTGCCGAGATGCTTTATCATCTCATTGTGTACCTTGTCAGGGCCTGGGGATTTTCTACATTTAAATTTTCTTAATGCCTTTTCTAGTTCCCTCATGTTAAAATCTTCTTCAAATATTGAAGCATTTGTTGTTGGGGCTCTTTCAATTAATTTTAAATTATGTAGCTGAATTTTATCACTTTCTGTAAGTTTGTTCGCTCTGTTGACTGAAGCAAAGTAACTATTACATTTTTTAACTATATTTATTTTAGAGCTGATGATTTCATTATTAAATTTGATTGGTTTAGGATTTGGTTCTCTTTATCACCAGACAAATGTTGCATAAGTCTCCATGCTTTATTTCCTTCATGTCGCAAATCGAGTTTACTGCATGTTTCTTGCTATTTCTCTTTCTTTGCTTTTTTAGTAACTAGTTTGACCTTAGCACTAGCCTAGTTATAGCTTATTTTATTAATCAAAGTTGGGTTCTGCTCAAGTATTGATCTGGCTTTCTTTCTTTCTGATACTGCTGTCTCCAGTTCTGCGTTCCAAAATGGTCGATATTGTGTTCTACATCCTTTAGGTATAGTTTGTTCTGCAGTGTTGAGTATTATTTATGTGAACATCTCGTTTAATTTTTCTATGCTGTTGTCTGTCAGATTGTTCAGGAGGTCGGATTTTTCTTGATATAGCTTCCAGTCTGGTCGGATTTTTCTTGATATAGCTTCCAGTCTGGTCGGATTTTTCTTGATATAGCTTCCAGTCAGCTTTCTTGAAATTCCATCTCGTTCTCTGTTTTGTTTGGATTTTTGTTGTTTTTGTGTCTACTATGGTGACTATGGGTCTGTGATCACTGCCTATGTAATCAATAACTTCAATGTGGCAGTAGCTTATGAGATCAGCAGAGTAAATGGTCAGATCGGGTCTACTAAGGGAGAGATGAGCTCTATGTAGGAGAATTGGTGTTGATTCTGTGTCCTGCATGATTGTAAGATTAGTTGATTGGCAAAGATCGTCTATGTATTTTCCTGTGGGATTTGAGTTAGAATATCCCCTTTGTGTTGAATGTCCATTAAAATCTCCAGCCAAGATAGTTCTATGGTAGTTGACTTGATCAAGTTCTGTTATGTTACAATTTGTGCCTGGTGGATTGTAAACATTATAAATATTATATTTGCTGGATGCAAACCAAATTGTGGCTTTCTGAACATCTGTTAGTTCTGTATTATTTAGTGGCACTACATCTCACTGTATATTGTTTTTGATGTAAGTGATTATGTACCAGAGTGCCTTATATAATTATAATAAATGATGATGTTGAATTGATTAATTCTTGAATTTGATGTTAAAGATGTTAGTTGTCACCTCGGGTTCTCAACGCTGGTTCTTCTCCATGTTTAATTCTTGAAGCCAGCGCCCCACCTCTGCAGTGGTCGCCAATGCCTGTCGCCATGCCGTGAACGTAATTCCCTTAATGGCTATTTGCCACCTCTGTTTACATGGAGGCCTTCGCGCTGTGTAACGCCTTCCAATTTCCCCTCGTTGCTACGAGGGGATCATGAATGACAATTTGACCTGGCCTAGTTCGGCCACAGCTGACCGACACCAACCAGGCTTGCTGACTGTGTTGTGTCAATTAGTACTTTGTTGTGTGTAATACTTGGACAACCCGGTTCGTTCATCGCAAAAACCTTATGACAATTACGTAACTGCAACACACGACAAACTCACTGGTATAAAAAATGAAGAACTTTATTGTTGCTCGCTGCCGTCAATCGATCACGTCTGTGATCGATGTATCAGCAGCCCTGTGTCTGCCAGCAATTTACATTGAAAATTGAATCTTTCACTCTCACTAGTCTACCACACTTGATAAATGCAAACACCTGGGCTATTCCAGCCACGCTGTGTCTGCCAGCATATAAGATAACATTGAGAATCTTTTGCACTCATTAAATTGACAATTGACTTGATTAAGACACACACCTGTGTCTCGTTAGCAGCACTATCGCTGCCAGTATAAGAACAACATTGAAATTCTCTTGCGCTCCATTAAATTGACAATGACTTGATTAAGACACATACTTGTGTCTCATTCAGCAGCACTATCGCTGCCAGCATATGAACAACATTGAAATTCTCTTGCGCTCCATTAAATTGACAATGACTTGATTTAATAACGTAACTAGTTCACACACATAATGACTGAGTGGGTGAGTTTCTTACTCACCAAGTATGAATTAAACATGTCCTTGTCTTCTGCCAGGTTCTCGCCGAATCAAACGGCACTGTTAGAACAAAAGTGAACACTACGCTAACTAGATTTAGCAACCTAACTATATCTGGGTTACTGTTTAAGATCGTCCCTTCTCATAGACCTTGGACACTTCACTACTAACTAACCACTGACTAAACAACTACAACTGTTAGCCCTAAAGGCTAATGCCTTTAGGCAAGACCTGTTCCTCGGTCCACAGCTAGCTCGTAACTAATCTGTTTTCACTCTCAACCTGTCAACTTTCTCACATGATTCACACAATTCTCGTGCGGCACACCTCTCCCTGAGTGATTCCTATTTTCATGCTCTCCACGCTTTTCTGTCATTTCTTCTCTCACTCGGCCTACTCATTTAATTCTTCCCCTCTCCTTTAATTCTTTATGTGACCTTCATTCTTTCTTTAACTCTACATCTCCATCTTCCTCTCTGTCCTTTCTCTCTCTCTATTTCAATTATACCCCTGCAGTTGTTGGTACACTTACATGGATAGCTGGTGTAACCTGTTATATGTGTGTCTATGTTCTTGTGTTGTGTTTCCTGCAGTAGGACAATATGGATCTGGTAATTGTACATGATTTTGGTTAGATCTGTTTTCTTATTTTTGAGGCCTGAAATATTAAGTTGTAGTATGTTTAATTTATTTGTTTTTTCTCTCTGGCCAATCTTCATGCTCTTTCTTTCATTAAAATATTTATATATTGAACTTTGTTGGATCCGAGGTTTCTGGTTTTTGTATGAGTTGTTTGTATTTCTTCCAGTAGCTAATTTATCGCACAGTCCAGCCTGGTCGCTCACTGTCTGGCGCGGTCCTTGTTGACCGAGGGCGGCGTCCGAGCTCGTATTGATTTATATTCTTGATGTACATGGCATTGTTAAAACTGGGGGACCTGTGGGCTATCTTCCTACCCCAGGGTGAAGGTTTTGCAAATCCTCGCCTCAATTCCATCCATGTCATGTATTGTGTCTCTGTCTCTGCTGACATATCATCCATCCGTTTGTTCACTTTCTAGGCCTTGTATTCAAGCAGGATTCACAACAGCCCATTCCCCGCCACCTACTGTCACTGGCACTTACTCCGTTCATTCAGGCGTATCTCATGGGGCCAAATGTATCAACAGAGGATCGTCACATCCTGGGTTACTTGTGTCTGTACGATGTACTACAGGGAACATGATGGACTCCTAGTCAGTACTAGAGTCATTTGTCTTCAAGTATGTCAGTAGATGGTCTCGAGGCGGTTTCGCTGAAGCTCTCACCCTGTCCACAGGGGGTTCCTATAGAAATAGTAATAAGATAGAAGACAAGACACTTACTCAAGGGAGAGTGAGGGTGATTAGATGAGGGCAATGGCTTATACCACATGTTGGTTGGCTCTAGCCCTGCATCTATAGGGGCTCACCTCCTCCCGACCCAGTTATACAACTGGGAGCTCGGTCGCGCCCAGGACCAACTTTGTGATAACAGAGGGACCACGTGTAGGTGTGGCCTTGGACACAGTAGCCCAGTGGAGTTGAATTTAGTCCATCAAAACCAGAGAGGATTTTGTCAAGACTGAGAAGGTTTTGTCATCCGATATCATTCTCCTCCCCCCCCCCCCCCCCTTAAAAGTAGACTTATCTTCATATCATAGAATATTATAGTCATTATGTTATATATTATTAATATATTATAACTGTGTTTTTATTCATCAAACATGTACACACACTATTTAACTTTGTTATGTTATGTAGGGTATATCATCATCATCATGTACCATACCGGTTGGCATAGGTGATCATGTCCCTCCACAATCTTCAATCTACAGTGCATCGTATCAGTTCTGTTGTTGACTGTTTTCCATGCCATGACACTAAGCTATCCAGTATTTTCTCTCTTTGTCGTCCGCGATCTCTCTTTCCTTTTATTTTGCCAGTTGTAACCAAGTATTCCAACTTTCCTCTTCTCATGATGTGCCCAAAAAATGTTGATTGCTTCTTTCTGATGTTTTTAAGAGCACCCTTTTTGTGTTGGCCTCTTTGAGAACTTTCTCATTGGTCTTTTTAGCTGTCCAGGGAACTTTCAACATTATTCTGAGAAATCCCATCTCTGTGGCCTCTAATCGTCTTTTCATTTGTTTGTCTACTGTCCATGATTCGCTTCCATAGGTCAGAATTGGTTCTATATAGCACCGATGAACTCTCTTCTCATTTTTATTGACATAGATTTGTTACATAAGATATTTTTTCATTTTCTGAAATGCTATTTTGGCCTGAGCTATTCTGCTTTTTATTTCTGTGGTGCATCTCCCATCTCATGTTATTATTGTGCCCAAGTATTTGAAACGTTGCACTTGTCTCAGATTTGTCTCATTTTTATGCTGCATGATGGTGGTGATTGTTTCTTTGATATGACCATTACTTCTGTTTTCTTACTATTCAGACTGAGACCTTTCTTGTTGCTTTCTTTTACTATTATGTCTATCATTTCTTGTAGTTCATTCTCTGTCTCTGCTATTAAGACTGTGTCATCCGCATATCGCATATTATTTATGTTGTGACCTTTGACTTCAATTCCTTTGTTGTCTACTATTGATCTCATAATATATTCGCTGTAAAGTGAAAACAAATCCGGTGACAGAAAACACAGCCTTGTCTTAATATATTGGAATATGTAGGGTATATATGATTAGAAAATAGATGAAATTATTAAAATCAAGTTTAATTGGAAAGTTTCGCAAGTTGATGTTGAATAATATTGACTAAAATATTTATAATAAAAGTTATTATTAATATCTATTATTATTTAAATTATATTAAAGTCTATATTAAATTAATATTATTTTTGGAGATATATCTTGACTAATAGAATAGTAAAAGGTCAACAGATAAAGGAAACACACATGAACCACACGACTCTCAGAGGTTGACAACACAGAAAGAGCAATACACGGAGCAGGCTTTATCATTGACCCAGAACACATAAAGAACATTCTAGAAATAAAATAGAAAGAATTAGGCCAGATAGATTTTATACTAACAAGAAAAGAGTAACCAACAGCAGAGCAATCCCTAATATCACAGACAATACAAACCACAAAATGGTTATGATTACACTCACACAACCAAAAACAAAAAAATATATACGAAAACAAACAAAAGAACAGACAATAAAAATAGAACAATTAAAAGATCAAGAATCAAAGAAAGCCCCAGAAAAAAATTAACAGAGGAATTCAAGAAACTCTCTAACAAAGTAATCACAGTAGAAGAAGAGTGGAAACAATTTAAGGAAACAGTAACCAACCTCTCAAAAACAGTATGTGGAATGAAGCTAAGGACAAAAGAAGGGAAAAAGAATACCCTGTGGTGGAACGAAGCAATCAGAGAAGCAATTAAAGAAAAAAAAAACTGTTTAAAAATTGGAGGAAGAATAAGGATAAATAAAAATATGCCTTAGTTCGAAAAAGCGTTAAAAATGTCATCAAAGAAGCTAAGCAAAAGAATTGGACAAAATTCTGACAAAATATGAGCAGGGACTTCAAGACAGCCACAAGAAATTTCTACAAAGCAGTAAAAGCCACAAGAGTGAGAAAAGAAAACCACGATCCTACTGAGCTCATAAAGGACAAAGATGGACAACCAATATCAAATAACCAACATGTGGAACAGAGATGGAAAGAATATTTTGAAGACCTATTCAACATGACAACAACAACAAATACCATGCAAGAATGCACAAACACTGAACCAAACATCATGAAAGAGGAAATAAAGAAGCAATACTTATGTGCATCAAGAAATAAAACACAGGTGATAGACAACATACCAATAGAAATAATAACAGCAGCAGGAGAAACAGGAGTTTCGTGGCTGTACAGAATATTCAATGCAGCATGACACCAACAACAAGCCCCCAGAAGACTGGCAACAGGCAATCAATACTAATATGGAAAAAGAAAGATAGCAAGAGAGACTGCAATCAATATAGAGGTATATCTCTTCTCAAGAGCCTCAAAGGATTGAAGCTCAAAAGTTCCCCTGGTAAAGATGGAATCTTCAACAAAATGCTCCTAATGTAACCAAGTGCCCTACTCTTTTCCCATCTTCTGCATAACACCGACGAACAGCAACCAACCGTAGACTGCAAAGGCGTTGAACCAGCACACGAGCACCAAGGACTCCCCCAACTGTGATGTCAGCATAGAAGGATTTGACTTCGTCTTCACCTTGGTATCGCCCACATGGTCGGCTACTGGACGACCAGCAACTCTGATCGTGTACTGGAACCCGGAATTCCTGCAACTACATAGGCTCATGAGATCCCTCACTCACTGGCCGGTTACACCCTCCTAGGGTTGACCAAGACTTCTCACTTCTTGGTCGTGCTAGGAACAGACCGCTGTAGATTCAAGCCAGGCTCCTTGAGACTTGAGCCCACCTTATGGTGCAGCCCGGACAGATTTACTCAGAACCTGCCTCCCCGTGGCCCCCAATCAGATTAGACTTGACTTCACGTTGTGATGGTAGTGACCCGCGACACCAGTGTTCGTTCTTCATGGTGACACTGTACAGTGACAATTATGAATGATGGAATTGACAACTGAGAACTTTGCACACACTGACTTTATTCAATCCCAGACCACTCTTGTTGGCCTGCCACATGACATCGTGAAATTCAAACATTTCTTACAACATAACATTAATGTCCTAACTCCCTTCCTACAATGTCTGGTGTATTCCCGAGGACACACTCTCTCTAGGACGTGCACCCTCGGTGTCAAAACTAGTACTATGCTGATACACCCTTATGCCTTTGATAACGGCACAACCTCAACGGCAGCTGCTCTCCATCCCTTGCTGCACTAATCACCCTTTACATAACATAGCCTATTCATTTGTTCCCTAAAGTCTCTTCACAACCTAGTTAATACTGAGTTCATGCGACTGTAGCCTGATGGCAGACAGTCAGCCTAATGATGGTGGGAACAGAACACGTCCCATAAAGTCTCTTCACAAATTACTATCGTAACTTGATGGCTTACAATCATCCTAACATTGTTGGGAACAAAGCACGTTCCATAAAAGTCTCTTCACAGTTACTGTCGTAACTTGATGACTTACAGTCAGCCTAATGTTGGGAACAAAACACGCTCCACAAAGTCTCTTCACAAATTACTGTCGTAACTTGATGGCTTACAGTCAGCCTAATATTGGTGGGAACAAAACACGTTCCATAAAGTCTCTTCACAAATTACTATCGTAACTTGATATTAGCATCCCCCTTTTCCAGCGATGCAGTTTACTAACTAATTATTCCTTGGATAGGCTACCATTAAGCCTTCCCCTCCAGTTGGCATTACTTAGCTCACTAATTCCACATAAATCTACTGAGTGCGAGTATCATAACTCCATGCACTCCCACCAGTTCAACTATCCACTGAACGGTGTCTCTAACTGTACTAGTTCTACACTAGCTGATTACTTTAGTATCTTAGTCTAAACACACATTACATTGTCCAGTACTGCAGAGTCTATCTATTCCCTACTCTACACAAAATATCTCTGGAATCGTTTTCCTCCTTATTCTATCACAGCTCACCATGTTAGTGACTGGAAATATCATGTCCCTCTCAGCTCTCCTGTGCTTGACTGTCACATCCTAAGTCACCACCCATCTGGGCATTACTAAACTACCTCTAATCCAGCCCACGGTATCGGCTTGTTAACTAACAACCCGTCCGCACAGAGCGATCTCTCAATCTCGAATGAATCTTTTTCCTACTCAAAATCCTTTGTCCTCCTAACTTCCCCCTCATTTTCACAACTTCAAGGTTCACAACCCGCTCACCCGAGAATTCCCCTATCCCGTGGGTTCTGAGTTGTTCTCTGTTTACAACCATATCTAAACTTCACCCTTTGACCTCTTCCGTCTAATTCCTCCTCATATAACCTCTCCGTCCCTTTACCTCAACCCTGTTTCACTAAATCTGGGACAGAAAGCCAAGAGCCAGCTTCTAAGGATAATAAATGCTAGCTGGAAGAGAGGTCATGTGCTGGCAATCTGGAAAGAAGCTATTATGGTGTCCATCCTCAAGCGTGGAAAAACCCACTAGACCCAAGTAGCTATAGACCAATTAGCCTACTGAGCTGCCTGAGTAAACTCATGGAAAGGCTGGTTAACAGAAGACTTATGTGGCATTTGGAGACAAAACAACAAATCGTACCACAACAAAGTGGCTTCCATCAGCACAAATCAACTGAAGACCTGGTCACCTACATTGCACATGAAATAGAGGATGCTCTACAAGAAAAGAAACACACTGGCAGTGTGGGTGGACATGGAGAAGGCTTTTGATAGGGTTTGGCGAGAGGGTTTAAAGAACAAGCTTTTTAGACTTGGCATCTTGGGTCGTTTATTCAATTGGGTCTCTCAATACCTTCAGGAAAGAATGGCCAGAGTACAAGTTCAAGGTCAACTAAGTCAGAAGGTCTCTATTGAACAAGGTGTCCCACAAGGCGGAGTCTTGTCCCCAACACTCATTTTAATTTTCATAAATGACATCGTAATGGACATTCCACCCAGAATACACTCAGCAATATACGCAGATGATCTGGCGTTATGGGCTCGCGAGGAAAGTATGTCAGTGGCTGGACCCAGGATGCAAGATGCCCTGGGTGAACTTGAAAAATGGACGACCACCTGGTTCTTACCAATCAACAGAAAAAAAACTACATATACAATTTTCAGCCTATCAAGAAACACACTCTCTGCAAACTTAAAGATATAAGACCATACACTCCCTATTGACCAAAACCCAACATATCTTGGCGTCACCATGAATCGCAGAATGACTTGGAAAAATCAGATAGACAGAGCAAGGATTTAAGCCAGAATAACAAACAAATATTAAGAAGAAATTGGCAGGAACGGACTGGGGGCAGACAGCAATATTTTGAAAAGACTATACGTAGGAAGAGTCAGACCAGTTCTAGAGTATGGAGTTACAGCCTGAGCTATGGCTTCCAAATCACACCTTAGCAAAATTAACAGAACACAGAACCAAGCTGCCCGTATCATCACTGGTGCTATGAAATCTACACCTATCAAGACTCTAGAAACAGTAACAGGTTTACAACCCTTAGATGACAGACGGGTCACTAAAGTATTGCAACAAGCGGAGAAATATAGAAGGCTCCTTAGCCACCTCATGCACCAAAGAATAACTGGTTCCGGAATTGCACGACTAAACAGGAGCAACTTCACTGCAATTGCCAATGAACTAACTACTGGAGACCCAGTACTTTCCCAAACAATGTCGAAACCCTTGGGCCCATCTGATATGTCTCCTCATGGAAAACATAAAATACCAGAACTTAAGGAAAATATAACAGGAATCATGAAAAAAGGCACCCAGTCAAACACTGAAAGAAAACACGTAGCAGAAAAACACATACACAATACCTACCCACAGGACTCTTGGTCCCACATATATGCAGATGGCTCTGCTACAAATGCCACCAGAAATGGAGGGGGAGGTGTGTTCTTGACGCTGAATAATCAAGACGAGATAACCAAGTCAATAGCTACTGGAAAATTCTCAAACAACTTTAAAGCAGAAACTGAGGCCATCAGAGATGCTGCAACACTGGCTACTCAACACAAAAATAACATGCACAATAAATTGATGATTCTGACTGATGCACTGTCAGTATTATCAGCTCTAAATAGCCCCAAGAACAATGAACTAGATGACTTGAGAACAATCCTGGACCAACTATGCAATACTTCCAGAGAGTAGTCATTCAGTGGATACCATCACACTGTAATATACACGGGAATGAACGCGCAGACAAATTAGCTAAAGAGGGAGGGAGATTACCACAAGAGAACCATCCGCTCAGTTATGATGAAGCCAAATCCATCCTCAAAGGTCAGTTCCATGAAAAATGGAAACGAGAACACCCAAAGCATAATGAGAGTGACGGATACCACCAACTATCAAGGAGGGATCAAGTGATCATACTTCGCCTACGCACTGGCGACAATAGAATGAGAAATCACATGTTCACCAAATTCAAAATAGCTACAACCAACCTTTGCCACAGTACACTGGACAATATGACCACAAAACATGTTCTACAGGATTGCCCCCAGTACACAGACCTGAGAAGAGCAATGTGGTCCATGCTCACCTCACTGGAAGAAAAACTATATGGGGCAATCGATTCGCTTAAACAGACAGCTGACTTCATGAGAGAGTCTGGAATCCTACTCTAATTGAGTCTTGATCGCAGAGAGAGAGAGAGAGAGAGCCATGTAGGAAAGTTATACACCAAAATTGTATAAAAAAAGGCTGAGACCAATAATAGAACTACAGCTAAGCGATTCTCAAATGGGGTTCCAAAAAATAGGATGTACTGACACTCTATTCACCTTAAAACAGCTTGCAGAAAAAATGACAGAACACAGTCAAAATGTGTACATAGCTTTCATTGACCAGGAAAAACATTCAACAGAGTAAGTACAGAACAACTATGGGAGATACACCAACATACGGAGTAAGCCAACATCTAACCAACCTAATTTAAAGTCTCTACATCAACAGCAGCTGCACAGTCAGAACAGCAGCAGGTTACATAGACCACTTCAAAGTTAGATTAGGTGTAAGACAGGGGTGTGTACTATTCCCCTTATTGTTTATTACATACATGGACTATATATGCAAGTTAGCCAACCTATCAGAGACAGAGGAGATCAACGAGCTTTTATATGCAGACGATCAGGCACTGATAAATGAAAAAATAGAAGACCTACAGGATCACTTAGACTCAACAGGCACAGGCACAAAATACAACAAGAAAATCAACAAAACAAAAGCCATGAATGTCGCCAAAGTGAAACAGAAGGTCAACATAACTGTAGAAGGCTGGCAACTAAAACAAGTAGAGGATTCAAATACCTAGGAAGTTTAGTGACAAACAACAATTCACAAACAGCAGAGATAGAATCAAGATTTGGTTATTTGGTTATGGAAGGCCCCGGTATCACTGTAAACGAATTAAAATCCATAATTGCTCAACCGCCCATGCCAGCGTAATCATCCAAATTAATATCTTATCTCCCAAACAAAGAAAGGTAACTGTAGTCCCCATCATAGCAGTCTCAGCACGCGCCAAAAGACATAAGGCAAAACCGCGCAGAAAGTGAACACAGCCATCTGTTCCCTGTCATACGATATCATCATTCATCGTAAACAATTGGAATATCGAAACATGATCAAAACGGATGAGACACACAGCTCACGGTGTGCACAGAGCACTTAACTCAGTAGCTCCTGCTACAAGCCGGACTTGGAATATGAGGAAACTGCAACAAGGAACACTTTTCATGCATAGCCTTCAATTGTTCCCACCGCCTATCCACAATATACCGGAATAACAGCATAATTGTATACTGGTAATAGGAGGAGATAGATAGAGGGAGGGAGGCACTTAGGGAGAGAGAGAGACACACACACACACAGAAAGAGAGGGAGGGGAGAGAGACACGGAGAGGGTGGGAAACACACACACACACACAGAAAGAGATGGGCGGAGAGAGCGAGGAAAGGAGGAGAGAGAGAGAGAGGAAGGGAGGAATGGAGAGACAAAAAGAGGGTAAGTACAGAGAGAGGGGGAGGGTGGGAGAGATACAGATAGAGACAGAGGGGGAGGGTGAGACAGAGAGGAGGGTGGTGAGACAGAGAGGAGGAGGGTGAGACAGAGAGGAGGGTGGTGAGACAGAGAGGAGGAGGGTGAGACAGAGAGAAGGAGGAAGAGACAGAGAGAGGAGGAGGGACGGACAGAGAGAAGGAGGAAGAGACAGAGAGAAGGAGGAAGAGACAGAGAGAGGAGGAGGGAGAGACAGAAAGAAAGATAAGAACCCCGTCACACTGTGTAGAATCTAGGAAACCTTGCGCTAGTGTCATACGGCGCATTTGTGGGTAATGTTGTTAGGGTTATGTGCTACCTGTGGAAGCGAGGCTAAGACTCCATCTTACGTCACACAACAACTATGCTGACCTTCAAGATGCAACAGAGCTTGTCAAATCATTGGACAGCTATCACCACTATTGTCCAACAAGGAAATAACTCTAGAGGCAAAACGGGCACTGTACAATACAATCTTCATCCCAACATTGTGCTACCAATGCCAGACATGGACCCTAGATGCAAGAACAATAAGAAAATAACCTCTACGCAAGAACAATAAGAAAAATAACCTCTACTGAGATGAAATGTGTTAGACGAATGACAGGAAACAGCCTGAGAGACAAGATCAGAAACGAAGAACTGAGAAAAAAGCTAGGAACAGCCCCCGCCATAGAATATATTAAGAAACAACAGATAAAATGGTTTGGCCACGTGACAAGGCAGAGTGACCAAAGCACAACACAACAAGACTTCAACAAATGTTGCGAAAACACCGGGTCGACCACGAAAAAGATGGACTGACAATATTAGAAGCACTAGGAAACAACAGAAGAGCAAATATCAGCAAATTATATCTCCCCTCGACGCTGAAAGGCAAATGAGGAAGGAAAGAAGAAGAATGAAATAGTATTATCACCAGACTCACTGTCTACGAGTTCAGCTAGTAGTAACTTTTTACTTTCCTTTGAGCTGATTTAAGTTTAATTAACAAAATAGAAAGTTAACTAGAATGACTATTGACTTTGATTTGAAATTGTATATTTTCACATAATTTAATAAATTACTCTTCATAATTTGTCCAGTCAGATTAACTTTGAAGATCTCAGGAGATTTTTGATGTTGGAAATAAGCTTTATTTTATTGTTTATTGTCCAATCTTTGAACACCCATAATACTCTTTTCTTCCTCTTCTACCTTTCAGCTTCCTGTGGAGCATAGGTCTTCAACAAACACTTTCCAAGCCGTTCTGTTTCTTGCCATTCTTTTAAGATCGTTCGATGTCTTCTCCATCATCTTCATCTCTGCTTCTATTTTTATTTTAGTATTTAACCTAATTTCTTTGGACTTCCATGTTTCCCAGTGCAACAAATGCTCTTCTTGCTTTTGATATCCTTATTTTGGTATCATTTTCTGTTCCTCCCTCTTTGTCTATATTACTGCCCAGATATATGTAAGATTCTCCTATTTTTATTTGGTTATTGCCAGCTGCATTAATTCTCATAATGTTGGTCTTATCTCTTATTTATTTTCGGTCCCTTCTGTTGTGATCTCTCATCAAGTATGGTCATTTTATCTTGCATCTGTTGATGGTTGTGTGATAGGAGAGCTACATCATCAGCAAAGTCTAAATCAGGGATGGCCAATAAGGTGCTCGCGGGCCACTTGTGGCCCACGGCGTCCTTATTTTGGCCCGCGGCGGATAAAAAATAAAATCAGGTTGCATTGAGCAAAATGTCCTGGGTAAAATTGATTTAACGTTTGTTACATTAACTTCTACCGTGGAGAAAGCTAACTCAAATATTCCCTAGTATTTTGTTTAAAATAAAGTATAATTATTGGTGGAAACATCCGAGGTAAATCAAATATGAATAATAGTACAAGTAGACCTATGTTTAACACTCGGAACACTCTAGTCGTCATTCCTGACCCATCCTTTTTTTCTCTGTTTGATCATCCTGCGATCGACTGAAACAAAGGTAGAAGCTGACAAATGGTTCTAGAACTGACTCTTGGTTTCGCGAGTTCAAACAGTTTCCGCCAAAAAATAGTGCCAGTCACCCACATCCTCCTCCCCAACACATTCTCCCCACAATTATTTTACATTCAGTTTCTTTCCCTCCAATCCTCTTTTCATCAGTCAAAATCATATATATCCGATCTGATCATTCTGATTTTGTCGAGTTACAGTGAACAGTTCCATTTTTAACAGGAAACCGTGCTATTGTTGTAATCTGTGTTTTCATTGTCTGTGCTTCGGTCGTGGTATAATATGAGCAATAAACGTCAATTAAATGGAAAAAAAATCAGATTTTTTTCATGAGAAATGGGAACATGATTTTTTTTTTCATCAACAATAAGGATAGCAAACCACAGTGCCTTGTGTGTTTGCAAGTGTTGTCTGTAAATAAAGAGTATAATCTTAAACGGCATTACACACAGCACCACGCCGCTAAATACAAGGACTACATTGGTACAATACGTTTTACACTTGTGTGCGATTTGAAGAAAAAGGTTAGTGCTCAGATATCTGTTTTTACTACATTAACAACAAAACAAACAAGTTCCTTAATGGCATCGTGCAGAATTTGTAACGACACTCTTTAATTTACTAGATATATGAGAACTTATTTCCTCAATCCTTCTAGTGACTGTTCTTTTTGATAGTGGAACGCTCTCAAAATGACTGGCAATTTTTTCTTCCCCAAATGCACACTCTATGTTAATAGAACGCTTTACGAAGAGTGTATGAATATGGGGGTGTGTGATAGAAGTCGAGGGGAAAGTGAGAAGAGTTCACTCAAATAGAAATATCGAGTTTCACGTGGAAAGAGAGAAGGAAGAATGTAAACAGGGATATGATTGGTTAGAAGGGAGGAAGTTAGGAAAAATGATAAGTTAGAAGGTCAGTCTAGATGGGACCAGTACTCAATGCGGACGGTGGCTTTTTGCAACTGATACCATGAGTTGTAGCCAGGTTAGTTACACAAAACAGTGTGATAGGGTTAGTCAGTTTGTGCTTGGCAGTTGAGCGGAATGGACACATGGGTCAATGTTAAGTAAACCTTGTGTTACCAGTATAGAGGCCAGTAATGGTAGTTGTGAAACTCAGAAGCAACGAACAATTTATGTGACAGTGAGCAAGACAGCTCTCGCCGATTTTGTGCTCAGTGATGTGTGTGCTATTCTAAAGGAGTTGTGACACTCATAAGCAACGAATAATTTAGGTGATAGTAAGCGAGACAGCTCTCGCAGATTTAATGCTCAATAATGAGTGTGCTATTATAAGGTAGTTGTGAAACTTAGAAGCAACAAACAGTTTATGTGACAGTGAGCGAGACAGCTCTCGTCGATTTAATGCTCAGTGATGCTTGTATAAGGGAATTGTGAAGCTCATAAGCAACGAACAATTTAGGTGAAAGTAAGCGAGACAGCTCTCGCCGATTTAAGGCTCAATAACATGTGTGCTATTGTAGGCACGAACAGATGACATTGTGAAATTCATCAGCCAAGACCAGTTGCCGATAGCTAGCGGGAAGGTCCCGCGTAGTGTTTTTCAAGAGAGTCCGACCGAGTGGAGTCGACTCCAACAGGATGTCACCAAATTGCATGGTGGCCTGAAGGAAGTACCGCAACTCTGCACCCTATCATGATGAAGCCGTCCAGTGAGTTGATGTAACTACAAACCAGTGCTGAAAGTGTATAATTTATGGAAGGGCAGTGGTACCAATGTAGCCCTTAGTTAAAAGCCACGACACGTTGGCGTAGGGTGTGTGGGTGGAAATAGCCCGACCACGTGAAGGGGTCACATTGACAGTAGTGTGGGAAAACGAGGTGAGTGTATGTGTTACGCCTCATTGTAAACAAGTATCGTGAGAAGTGCAGCTGACAAACATACTGTGGTTGGGAGTGTACAATGTTGTGTGAGGGTGATATTCCATAAATAAACCTTGATTGTGTACTTTTTAAAATGGTGTTCAATTGACTACTTACTCAATGCAGTCTGTATATGTCTGTGCCTAGTGAAGAACGAAAGCTGGGGGGCGGGGGGCACCAAGCATGTGCCCAGCGAAGCAGTGACGGTCATAACAACAAAACATCGCGAAGTACAAGGTTATACGATCATAACAGACAAGTGTGTCGGGCCACTAGAAGGGTCCTGAAGGAGTCAAGCCAAACGCTGACTGAAGTGTGTCAGTACATGAAGGTGTCAACAAGCAAAGGTGATACAGGGCAGTGCAGTACAATTGCAGTGTCCAGGCAATCGAGCATCAAGATCTGTCACCATCGATTATAAAGAATAGGTCAACACGTCATCGAGGCGGGATGTCAAACTTCCTGGTATACTAAGTCAATGTGTGGTACTCAAACAAGTGCTCTGTGCACACCGTGAGCTGTGTGTCTCATCCGTTTTGATCATGTTTCGATATTTCAATTGTTTACGATGAATGATGATATCGTATGACAGGGAACAGTTGGCTGTGTTCACTTTCTGCGCGGTTTCACCTTATGTCTTTTGGCGTGTGCTGAGACTGCTACCATGTGGACTACAGTTACCTTTCTTTGTTTAGGAGATGAGTTAGTAATTTGGATGATTCCACTGGCATGGGCGGTTGAGCAATTATGGATTTTAATTCGTTTGCAGTGATACCGAGGCCTTCCATAACCAATAACTCAAACAGGTTTAGTTGGATTATTAAGTAAGGCTGGAATCTATTTCCCAACATTACATTGCATTATACACTAGGAGGTGCTGTGTGGCAAGATTCTAAGCGTGGAGGATGTTATGAAAACTATAATAAAGTGTGTGAATTTAATAAAATGCAGGAATCGGGTTTTGACACACCGACAGTTTATAAATTTTCTATCAGAAGTTGAGGCGGAATATGGCGATTTGGTGCTCTTCACACAAGTACGCTGGCTAAGCAGAGGGAATTGTTTGAGGCGGTTTTTTTCCTTTGAGAAACGAGATAAAGCAGTTTTTAGATAAACATGATACCAACAAAGAACTAATCAGAAAAATGTCTGATCCACATTTTAACAGCGTATTGGCCTTTTTAACTGATATCACCCAGCACATGAATGAACTCCACGTGAAGCTGCAGAGACGTTCCCAAACAGTCTCAGATTTGGTAGGACACCTAGGTGGATTTATAAGTCAACTAAAAGTTTTTAGATTTACCCTGGCCAAAGAAACTTCATTCATTTTCCTTCGTGCAAAGAATTGATTGAGGAGCGCAGTGACACTGATTTCAAATTTTCTGTATTAATGTTAGACAAACTATTGGAGCAATTCAATGAATGATTTTCTGCAGTGAAGTTCTAACTTCAACGACCAGAACTGGCATTGTTTAACAACCCTATGAAGTGTGACATTTTCCAACAACATGGCACTTTTCAGTTGGAGTTATGTAACCTCCAAAGTGACTCCTTTTTCCAATCAAGGATGGAGATAGGAGTAGACTTTTGGAAACTTGTGCCACGGGAAAAATATCCCGCATTGAGTGATTTCAGTTTGAAAATTACTTCTATGTTCGGAAGCACATATATATGTGAATGCGCTCTTTCAACAATGAAGGCGATTAAATCATCATAAAGAAACAGACTCACTGATGGCCACCTTCAGGATTTATTATGAATATCATCATCATCTTTACACATTGACTTTGATGAACTTTTTGCTGCACATGGACGTCCACATTGTTCTCATTAAGGTTTGTTACATGTCAACTTTAAAATAACCTAACTAAAACATGTTTATTATACAATATAAATAGCAACTTTTATTCATTGTTATAAATTAACTAGGCATTTTTAACTCTGTTGCAACAAAATTATTTATGTAAGCAAATAATGCAGATAAATAACAAAAATATTACCTTAAAACAAATGCCAAGTTTATTTGTATTGATGTTGTTATGTGTGTGGCCCGCCACAAAAAAAATAATTAAAAAGTGGCCCGCCATTTGAAAGAAATTGGCCATCCCTGGTCTAAATCATCAAGTTGCTTGGTCAGTGACCACTGGATTCCATTTCTGTTGCTTTGAGTTATTTTCATAATCCAATCTATGGCCAGTAGAAAGAGAAATAGAGATAGAAGGCATACCTGCCTTACTCCTGTTCTTATTTCAAATGCTTCTGTAAGCTGCCTTTCATGCACCACACAACATTTAATTCCTTCATACATTGTTCTGATCAAGTTAATAAACTTAGTGGAGATTCCATAATGACTCGGCAACTTCCAAAGCATTCCTGTCTAAATTATCAAGTGCCTTTTTGATAATCCTTTGGCTGTCCATAAATTTCTTAACATGCTTCTTCTAAACAACCACATTTCTGTCCAGCCTCCAACAATATTCTTAGATCTTGTCTGCTTTCTGATTGTCCATGATTTGCTTCCAATAGTCCAGATTGACTAATTGACTGACAAAAAAAATTGTTGCATATTTGTATCATTCTTGTAATGCAGTATGTCTCAACTACTCTTCAGCCAACCTCACTTGTGTACAATATTCCATGTAAACTTAACATTGTTCCCTGGTCTTTTTCATCATCATTGAGTGCCGTCTCCGCATTGAAGGTTGGCTACCATGCAGCGCTATTTCACTCTGTCTCTTGCTCTGATGGTGCAGATTGATGTTTTGATGTTACTCGCTCATGTTAGTCTTTGTCTGCCTCTGCCCCTTTTACCTTGCATTTTCCCTTCCAATATTACTTTTAGTAAGTTTTTGTTCCTTTTAACATGTGCCAAAAATTTCATTTGTCTTGTTCTAATTGTTTAGTAGTTGGTCTTTTTAATCTATTGTTTAAATTCTGTTTCATTTACTGTAATTATGCTTTTAAGATTTGTTCTTTTCTTTGTTATGACTAATACTTGTATTTCCGCTGTTCAGAGTTGCTTTATAAAAATGTTAATCTTTTCTTGAAATAATTTTTACTTTTAGTGTTCTTGACCGTGTCATCAGTATACCTCAGATCATTTACATTATGGTAGTATCTTTCAATAATCTCTCTATGTAGATTGAATAAATCTAATTATCATCATCATCAAGTACCGGGCCTAGTGGCGTAGGTGATCATGTCTCTCCACAACTTTCGATCTCGGCAGCTGTTTATCATTTCTGTTGTTGACCTTCTGCCAAGCCATTCTCTTAAGCTGTCTGTTATTTTTTCTCTTTGCTTCCCTCTATCTCTTCGTCCCTCATTTTTTCCAGTTGTTACAATATATTCCAGTTGTTCTCTTCTCATTACATAGCCAAAAAATGATGATTGTCTCTTCCTAACATTGGAAATTAGCTCTCTTTTTGCTTTGACCTCTCTCAGAACCTCTTCATTACTCTTCTTAGCTGTCCATGGTATTCTCAACATTCTTCTGTAAAACCACATTTCTACAGACTCCAGTGATTTTCTTGTCTTTTGTCCTATTGTCCATGACTCGCATCCATATGTTAAGACTGGCTCTACATAACATTTAAGAACTCTTTTTCTTGTTTCTATTGTCAAAAATGGATTGCATAGTATCTTCCTCATTTTTTGGAAAGCTGCTTTTGCCTGAGCCATTCTGCACCTCACCTCTTTTGTGCATCTTGCGTCTGAGGTTAACAAAGTTCCCAAATATTTAAATTCATTTACCTGTTTTAATATTGGAAAACAAACCAGTAGAAGAGATCCATCACTTTATCTATCTTGGAAGTCACATTGATCGAGAAGGGGATACGAGCAAAGAAATTAGAATCAGAATGGCTAAAGCAGCAATGTCTTTCAGAAGCCTTGAAAAGTTGTGGAAATCAAAACTCATCAGGACAAACACAAAACTTAGACTATTCAAATCAAATGTACTATCAACCCTTACGTATTCGTGTGAAAGCTGGAAAACAAGAGATATAGAAACAAAGTTGAACGCATTCGAAAATAAATGTCTAAGGAAAATACTTGGTATAGAATGGAACGAATTCAAAACAAATGAGGAAATTAGAGAAATCGCCAATCAACCACTAATATCTTCAGTAATAAAGAAAAGACGATGGTCATACGTTGGACATGTGATGAGAAGAGATAATAATCGAATAGCAAAGCAAGCCCTCATATGGGAAACAACAGGTAAAAGAAAAAGAGGAAGACCCAGGGAGACACTGAGAAGAACATTGATGAGAGAGGCAAGAGCAGCAGGAATCGGCTCCCTCAATGAGATAGAACTGCTTGCACAGAACAGAGACAGATGGTGAGATTTGATAAAATATCTTTAAAAGAAAACTGCTAGAACAAAAAATTCAGATAGGAAAAGGTGTATCTTGGTCTACGCCCTATGGGCCGGTTACGGCTCGAAAGGTCAATAAATAGATAGATAGAATATTGTTCCACTTGTCTTTATTTTGCATTGAGGTGATGTCTTTTTCTTTGTTGTTACCATTACCTCTGTCTTTTTGCTATTAAGGCTGAGTCCTTTATTTTTGCTTTCTTTCACTATAATGTCCAACATTTTTTGTAACTCATTTTCACTCTTAGCGATTAATACTGTATCATCAGCATACCTTAGATTATTTATATTATGACCTCCAATTGTTATTCCAGGCATGCCCCTTATGGATCTTAAAATAATCTCACTATAAATATTAAACAAATCTGGTGACAGCACACAACCTTGTCTAACATCTGTTTTATTTCTTGAAACATTCCCAATTGGTTTCCAGTTCTTATGGCCGCTGTTTGTTGCCAGTACATGTTCTTTATTATTCTTAGATCTTTGCTGTCTATGTAAATCTAATTATGGTATACATTAATTTCACTATTGTACTGTACCACTTTCTAACCCATGTAATCAAGAATATTTTATTTCAACAGGTTTGTTATTTCTGGTCCTTCTGATTGTTTGAATTGAATTTCACTGACTGTGAAGGGCCTCTAAAGAGAACTGACGGGGAAGAACTTTTGAAAGTCGTACTTTAATTTACGAGTCCAGTAACAACTTTTCAGTGTTATTTTATAATTATTGTCATAAAATGCCACATGTTTTGTTCTTCAGTTGTGTCTAACAGAAATGTCATTAATAAAATAAATATAATAAAATCCTGTTACATTTTTACTTTTGTTTTTATTTCACAACCTTTGTTCAATGAGAGTACTTTGATAGGCATTGCAAAAAAGCATAGAGCTACATTCTCCTAAAAGATATGCCCATGATAAGTGAAACCTCACACAACACTTAACACAAAGAACTTCTCCACATATCCAAGTAATCAGCACACCCCAAAATTCAAGACTTGATGTCCATGAGAACAAAAATAAAAAGGTTTGAACGTCTACAAATACTTGCATAAGAAGTTTAAAACAATCCTTCCTAGTGCTCACAAAAGTGGAAAACTATGAAGATATGAAAGACCACCTGGAATGAACTAATATAAGAATATCTATTATTCAATATAACATGCATACAAAGTATTGTACACGCCCTCAATTCTCTTCTTTCTGTTAATATAAACACCTTATCACCTGGGGTCAGTATGCACATGAACACACACACATGAATCTTGACCGCTGCGTCGATTCCTCAGTGACCCCAGTTGCACCCCTCCGCTGTTGAATGGCACCTGTTGTGAGTGGCAGTCTGACCAGCTATTTGTTCAGCCACCGTTGACCTTACTGCCTGCCTATCATTCTAGCCGTACTTCGTGCTGTTGACCGATGGTTGCCCATCGGCCCTGCCTTGAATGCAGCGTACAACCCTTTGGTTCGTTCGTCACAACTCACTGACGAGTACCTTCCTGCTCAAATCATAACACAACTCACTCTTAATAAAACAAATAGAACTTTATTGACTCATACCACCTCCACTCGATAGCTCAAGTGGTCCACAATAATTATCTCACATAGACTGAATGTTATACAGCCCATTTCACACCCACATCACGAAACTCTGTTGCCCTACAATGTACACATATCACAACGCCAGCGGCTTGTTTATCTGCCGGACTTCTTAATGACCTATGTCCCCTCTCACGCTCCACACATGCATGGACAGGCCTTGTTAAGTATACACACAATATGTTACATTATCAGCAGCGTTTTGTCTGCCTATCTTCCACATCATTGTCATGAAAGTTGTTTAAGCTGCCACATACACATATCACAACGCCAGCAGCTTGGTACCTGCTGGACTTCTTAACGAACTATGTCCCTCTCATGCTCCACACATGGACAAGCCTTATTAAGTGCACACAAAAATGTTACATTATCAGCAGCGTCGTGTCTGCCTATTTTACACATCAATGTCATGAAAATTGTTTAGGAAATCTTCGTGTCCTACAGTTGCAATTCACATACAACTAACTGCTCTTGGTTCGTGAGCCTCATTACTCACCCGTCAGAAAAATCAGCGTGTTCATGCTCTATTCCCTCATTCCTCGTCAAGTTAAATGGCTTTCCTGAAATATTGGTGACTGTTGTCACGAATTAATGCACTGTGAGACCACTGTTCATACGCTGTCTAACCACTAACACTGTCACTGTTCACCAGTTTGTGGGCAACTGTCCAACCCCTAGACACTTAACACTATACACTAGACTAACTGTACAAGAGGTAACCAACTGGCTCCCTAACTGGAAGTTACAACCTTCCTGGTCACAAACTTGAAGCCAACTGGCTTGCACAACAAACTAATTATGTACGTTAACTACTTTAAAGGCTGCTAGCCCTAAGAGGCTAACGCCTTTCGGCGAGACCTTCCCAGTCCACCACCTGATCAACTCTCATCTGTCTATCACGAATTTCCCTACTCTTGCCCATCAGACACTCGTTCTCCCTGACTCTCACAATTCCCGACACTCACGAGACCCACTTAGTCCTTTTTCCTTTTGTGATCTCATGTTTACTGTCCCCCAATTTTCACATTTTTCTCTAATCCCCCATTCACTCTCTCTACCTGATTTGTTCTCTACCTCTCTCACGTTATTTTCCACCACTCCTTCCCACTATTCTCTTTGTCTTCCTTTTCTCTTATCTGTCTCCTTTCTTTCTTTCTCTCTCCCTACTACAGTATCAATAAGAAAGATAATATGTAGGCCGACCATGCCTAAGAGTGCAGTGGTAGCATTGGACCAGGATCCAGCCTGCAGAGTGTGACGATGTTCCCATCCTCATGAAACATAACAAAGAGTCAAGTTCGTACGCGGCAAATGCCTTCAATTAGTGGAAGTAACAATGTCAACATGTTGCATTTAACAGTATTACAAAAAGAATGCCTTAAAAATTGAACTATGCAACTGCGAGACACCATTTGAAATGTAAATAAATCATTACCTTCCTGTTTTGTTAATATAATTTTCGACTCTGCAGCCGTGTAATTTTGTCATAATTGTAATTAAATGTGTAGGTCACTTTGACTTTCTACCGACAAGTATCGAGATCTGCGGTAAAAAAAAGTAAGTAGAGTACTGTCCTGCCAAGCGGCATATAGGGAATATGGTGTTAGTGACCATAATTTTTACAGACCTTCAGCACATGATTTTTGGGGTAATGTGGTCAGTATTACGTCCGTGCTGCTTTACATTCCCAGAAAATATCTGGTACCCTTTTAAGGCTGGGTGAACCTGGAAGCCTTCTTTCAGGATCGAACACAGCCTCTTGTCCTTTGTAGTCCAGTTCACTAACCACTGAGATCTGGGACTATTTAGCAAACAAGGCACTATGTCTTGATTTTGGTAATAAGCTTTTGTTTTTGCTTTGATCTCTTTAATAACATCCCCAATACTCATTTTTGCTGTTCATGGTATTCTCAACATTCTTTTGTACAGCTATTTCTGTGGCCTCAAATGATAATTCTTTTTCAGCTGTCCAATTGTCCAGAATTCAAAAATTAATTTAGATATAAATATTGTCATCAAGACAAAAATTATATCAGAGAAGAGCACATCAAACTCATTAAACATTCAGACAAATGAAACTTCATTTAACTGCCACGTTTGAGGCAACGCAACAAGGGCTACTTATTGCCCAGGATGAACCTCAGAAGAAGAGAAAGCTGTTGTGGTGTTACCCCTTCTTCTTTTCTTCTACTTCATTTCATCATCCCATAACCCTGAGGGTTGTTAGGGCACAATGCTTTCTTCAAACTGATAAATGTTGTCATGTGTACACAGAAGAAGAAGTTAGGGCACTGCGGACAGTCATCATCAATCTTGTCCATTGATCTCCACCTTCATTCATTATTTGGGACTTTGCGAAGTTAAGACTGGCCTATTTTTGCATGTTTTCTTCCCATCTCTTTCTCTGTCTACATCTCCCTCTTGCTCCTTGCTGAATGGTCTTTGCCAGGGCAGATTATAAAGATGTGTAGCCAAACAATTTTATTTTGCACATCTTCATAATAGTTGATAGATCATCATATATTCTGATTGCTTGTATCCTTTTGTCGTCTTTTTCATTCACGATATGATCTAATAAGAGGTGCCCAAAATCTTCTAACATTTCATCTTCACAGCTTGTATTTTCGGTTGGCCGTGTTCACTTTCTATGCGGTTTCGCCTTATGTCTTTTGGCGTGTGCTGAGACTGCTATGATGGGGACTACAGCTACCTTTCTTTGTTTGGGAGATGAGTTAGTAATTTGGATGATTCCACTGGCACGGGCGGTTGAGCAATTATGGATTTTAATTCGTTTACAGTGATACCGGGGCCTTCCATAACCAAATAACCAAATTTTCAGCTGGAGCTCTATTGTAAGGGTTCATGTTTTGCAAGGTACAGAAAAATTGATTTAGCAAGAGTACCCTTTAGTCTGATTTTAGAGCCAAGAATGATTTTCTTATCTTTCCAAATAGCACCATTGCAAGAGCTGCTGTACTTTGCACTATTCTAGCATATATTTCAGGTTTTGCACCTTTGTCACTAAAAAATGATCCTAAGTATTTCAGTTTGCTAGCTGTTTAAAGTTCTTATCCATTTATTTTTATTTTGATGAACAACAAAAGATGCAATCATTGTTACCCTGACTGTGACTTCCCTGTTTGGAATCTGTCTGTGATTTGTGTCTAATGAGCTAAGATAACCTGGTGGGGCCCAATCTTCTCCAGGACAGCTGTAACTATACTAGTTGAAGTTCGCAGCCATTGTCTCAATGTAGGTTACTGCACAATTACAAAAATCTTATGTATCTCCACTCAAAAGCTGCACAATACATAGTAAACTCAGTCTTGAGTACAAAGTAGCAAATATAACAATCTCATAACAGTTTCTAGCGTGTAAACAATCGTTAAATTTATTTTTACATTTCAGGTTGAGTTATTTACAGCTCCAATAACCAAAAAAGAGGCAAACCCTAATCTTCATATGCCTATGTTCCTTAGAAAAGAGGTACTCTTCACATGTCTTTTTAAAATATTGTCAATGACTTTCATTTTAATGTTATTTGATTCTGTTCAGATCTTTTCTGCATTTATTACTCTCCTGCTTGATTTTTTGCCTACCTTTTGTATACTAAGTATTTTAATTTGAAAGAGGTATTTAAGTTATTGTCAAGTTCTATATAGATCATTTGTCAAGTTTCATGAGATTTTAAAGGATAGTTCTTAGGGAAATTATTTTTCAAGTATTCATGCATAACGATAACAGAAAATTGGGGGGGGGGGGTGATAAATTTAGATACTGAAAATGTTGTCACTGTCTCAAGATGAATGTTGAATGTTTCAAATATACATAAATATAACAAGAATTTGTTTTCATTTTATTTTAACTTCAGAATCATGGTGTTTGCACACAAGACATTTTTCAGTATATTCAATGAACCAAAAGAGTTCTTTTGTGAGATCAATAATCGCTATTGTTGTGCAATGTGACATATTTTTGCTGATCGTTTGAAAGAAATGCACATTCCCATTTTGTATGTGGAAGATTATATTAAAGGACATTATAGTGGTTTTTTTTTTAAATAAGCTAATCAGAATTAGGATTAAATGCCAGATCAGTATTTAAGTAGGGCAGAGTGTCACAGAGCTACATAGAAAAGTTAAGAATATCCATATATAATTTAAATCAAGAATTACAACCTAAGTGAATTAGTTTATGAAGAAAAAGACTGTAGGTAAAGTATGGATTGAAACTGCATCAGACAAAAGGTCAAGGTGGTACATTATTTTATGAGCAGGTTATCAACTAAGGTTTTTTTCTGGACGTGATACACTGGAGAAGAAATTATGTAGAGTTTTAGTTCCAGGCTTCAAGGCTTCAAGGTGGAACATCAGGATGGAAAATGACACATACAGATTGCTGCTTCTACTTTCTGTTTCCATAACAATACTTTTACAATGACAGCTTGTCAAGCCATCAATCAATCTCCTTAGTCGCCTCTTACAACATGCCTGGAAGGTCACAGTGTCACTATTCTTTACTTCCCTCATAATGAGGCCCCGGTAACACACGGGAAAGGTGTACATAGTTAGCTAAAATATAGAATAGAGATAGACATGATCCAGAGGTAAACTTTAGAGTTAAGAAGTCCAAGAATGGAATTGTAAGTAAAAAAGTAAAGTGCCCTGCCACGCCAAGTGGCGTATAGGGAATATGGTGTTAATGACCATAATTTTTACAGACCTTCGGCACATAATTTTTGGGATAATGTGATCAGTATTACGCCTGGGCCACTTTACTTCCCCAGAAAAAATCTGGTACCCATTAAGGCTAGGTGAACCTGGAAGCCATTGATCAGGATCGAACCCGACCTCTTGTCCTTAGTAGTCCAGTTCACTAACCACTGAGCTATCGCGGCTACCAAGAATGGATTGTGGTTAGTCATAATTGATATATCTTCCATGTAATTAGAGAGATGAAGTTACTCAGGCGACTGAACATTGTGATTCATACATGGGAAAGATTTGTTGTGTCATTGAACATTTATACTTCAATTTGTACATAGACTTTTAATTGCATAAATGCCAAGTTAGCAGAGGATCAATTCAACTCAGTATCCATAGGATTCTGTTAATTCTAAGTGATTAATCCTTCTAGTACTTCTTAGCCTCATATTCATTAGCAGTACGCAGTGTAACAATTCAGATAAAGTAACAAGGTATGTCATATAAAAATGAAATAAGATATTAAAACAGAAAAAAGAGAATTCCTTTACATGGTGCACACATTGTCTTATGTGAACACTGATTCTAGGCTGTGGAAAGTGACTATTTGTTCTAGCAAAAGTACACAAACATACTTGTGTTGTGTTGTAAAAGTGTTTTATCAATAAAGAATATAAGTGTGAATAAGAATATAAATAATAAGTGGAAAAAATCCCCCCCACACACACAAAATTACCATATTTCAGTGACATACATCCCCTTATGATAAATTATTATTCGCATGCACAAAATTGCAGAGATCTCCCATCTGTTATGTTATATATAATAGCATAAAATAAAGTTATAGTCTCGTAATTTATTACAATCTTTCTTTTACTTTATAACTGACAGGCAGCAAATACAGACTATTTAGTCCTATGGTTGGATTGTGACAAAGAAGGAGAGAACATTTGCTTTGAAGTAATTGAGTGTGTGAAAAGTGCCATGAATCGAGTGTCTGGTCAGGTAAATGTCATTGTCCCGTTATTAATCGATTTTTATAGATAACTTTAACTATCATTTTGTGACAGTTTTGTGCTATGACATCCTCAGATTCCTCATTTAAACAATCTGTGTATTCTGAATAGCTATATCTACACCACCAATTGAAACTGCTATTTGTTCATTCAATTCCTATGATGTTGTTTTATATAGTATGATTGACTCTAAAACTCAAAGTTCTTATGCTTGTTTATAAAAACTTGTTGATTATACCTTCTTTCTTGAATGCTGTTTCTTTTTGCTTGACATGTTGTTTATATTTTGTTTATTTCTGTTTTCCACATATGATTGTATGAAAGGCAGCTTTCACATTTGGTAAACTTAAAGATAGAGCATGGACCAACACCAAATTAACACTCAGAACTAAGATTCAAATTTACCAAAGTTGTGTGCTTAGTACACTTCTATATGGATCCATGACTTGGACTACTAATGCAGGACAGGAGAAAAGGTTAAACAGCTTTCATGTGCATTGCCTTTGAAAGATTATGAATATCAAATGGCAGGACAAAGTAATCAACTCTAATGTCATACAATGAGACAAACTCCCATCCATCATGGCAACACTTAGGAGTCATAGACTAAGGTGACTAGGTCATGTAAGAAGAATGGCAAACAATCATATTCCCAAACTAATATTGTATAGTGAACTTAAAGACAGAAAGAGAAAAAAAAAGGCAGACCAGTGCTGAGAGATATAGCGATGCTTGCAGGGCTCCCTTGAGTGAATTCTCTATCAGTGAAAGAAACTGGGAAAACCTGGCTGCAGATCGTAGCACATGGAGAACAAAAATAAAAATTGGCACAGCTACTTTCGAGGCAGTGCTGATATCAAATTCAGAAGGCAAAAGGCGCAGGAGAAAGGCGACTAGGTTAGGCATCACGAATAAATCATGTTCATTCGGTGGCCGTATCTGTCTATCCAATATTGGCAGCTTTAGCCATGAGACAACCTGTTCAACAAAGAAGCATCCAGCATAAGACACTGAAAATTTCTTACCAAACTACTGACTTATCATGATTGCTTGCTACCAACCATCTGTCTAGATGCCAAAGACCATATTTATGATTTTATCATATAGTTGGTACTTATATTGTTGGATTTGATGTATTTAGAGAATATAAAATAATATTTATATGATATTTTTGTCATGCAGCAAATATTTCGAGCAAAGTTTAGTGCAATAACAGAAACAGATATTGTACATGCAATGAACAACCTTGTAGAACCCAATAAGAATGAAGCTCTCTCTGTTGATGCAAGACAAGAGCTAGACCTAAGAATTGGCTGTGCTTTTACTCGATATCAGACCTGCTTCTTTCAGGTGATTTTTCAAACTTTTTTACAAACATTAATTTAGTTGACATAAATGTCAAATGTTTTTTAATGTTATAATTTTTTTTCATTCCACAATGTCTTTGCTACTATCTACGAATTCAAGTAATTTTGCTTTTAATTTACAAACCTTACATTATAAGCATGGCATATATTATCATTGTTATAGATGTTAGTTGAATCATTAGCATTAGTCAAGGTTGTATTGTCTCTTGGTAATATTTGTATTGATGCTATAGTCTGGAAAGTAACAAATTTTAATGCATTTAAAGGGTAAATATGGAGATCTGGATTCAACACTGATCTCTTATGGACCTTGCCAGACACCAACTCTTGGCTTCTGTGTAGAACGCCATGATAAGATACAGTCGTTCAAGCCAGAGCCTTTTTGGGTCATACATGTTCAGGTGTGTACAGAGCAAGGTTTAGTTTTAAATGACATCAAAGAATTACTCATGTATATGAGATGGTTGGATGTATAAGTGTGTGTGTATGTCTCATATTTTCTGTGGAATCTAATTCTTTTCCCCCAAAAATGGACATTAATAATAGTTGTATTAAGCTGTGTAGTCATGTTTTCTGTCACAGTTTATCATTACTGTTAATCATTATCATTGCAGTTAATCAGGTAATACCCATCTGTTTTCTATTTTATTTTTTATTACAATTGTAGTATATCCTTGTCCATAGCTAATTTCCGCAGAGTGTTAGAAACAGATGGTACTTTTTTCAGTTTTATATGATCAAATTTACATATATTATTGGTAAGATCTAATAAAGAATACAGATATAAACATTGAAATTCTATACAAAACTGTTGAAAGAAATCTATATTGTGTATTTGTAGACCTTGTGAACCTACAGGTATTTTGAAGGAGTGTTATAACTTTCAGATCTGTCTGTCTGCCATTCATCCTAATGAGCCAAAGACAACTCATAAGGCAGAAATTCTACCACAGGATCCATGTGTTTCCATTCTGAGTGAACTTCACATCCTTGGTACTTTTGTTGCCTTTTGTCTTAGAGATCGTTAGTATTTTTAAGGTCTGCCTCTATTTTTTTTTGCCAACTGTTTCCCATTTGAGGACCTGGTTTTTTAATTCTCTTATCTCTTCTCATCACATGGACGTCAAATGCCCATCTAAGAATCCAGCTTTCAGTTTAATTTGCAATGGATGTTTCGCAGTGCCAGCTTTTTAGGCCACTGATCAACCATCAATAGCATACATTTAAAACAGTGTTTTACATAGGGTACACAAAAATTGTCAAAATGAGATTGGGGGGTGGGGCACAGCATATCAATGCAGATGTTTGTAGAATACAATGCTCATGTATCATTTTTTTTCACTCAATTAATTGTTTCATTAGTGGCACCTATAAGAGAAGTGCATATCAGAAGAATTTGACAGACCTCAAAAGTAACTATCATTGATGGACAGATTGCCTTTGATGTATGTCTGTGGCAACATTAATTTCTTTTCTTATTTCTCTTCAACACATGCATGAACACACACACCTCTTTTACTGCTGCAAGACCTAGCCATCCTCTGTTCTTTAGTCATTTGCAAGGTGTGTGTACAAACTTTAAGGGAGCATAAAATAGAAAATTAATTGACTCAAAGTTTGCTAATCAGAGTATTAAAGAACAAAGCTTTTGTCAGTTCTTTTCGTGGTTGCTGGGTTTAATTTCTTAGCATTGTAATAATCTATGGTGATCAACATAAACCTTTGATTTGTAAATATATATGTATAAAATTATATGATAATATATTATTTTGTAAATATATTATTGATAACATTATGAACTTAGAAAAAGTATTTCTGACATTATGCGCTTGAAATATATAGATAAAATAAGTTTTGCAATGACAATCTTTTATTTGTCTTTGTTTGAGAAGTTCCACTACAGCTGTTTTATTTATTTAAAAAAATTATCTTTATTATTTTGTAGCTGCAAATAAATGTACAATTTGTCTATTTCTGGTTCTAATTTTTTTACCCATTCCCAGTACTTAATATACTGAGTACACTGTACATCATGGCTACCTCGGCAAAGATATAATATCATCTATACTCAATTGAGTATCTTGGTTACAGATTTATCCAGTCACCACAAAACCCATGTGCTTTTGTTTTGCAATATTACACTTTCCATGAAAGTCCATTTATGTTGCAGAGGCATTTGGAAACGTCTCATAAAGATAAAAAGATAAGCCACTTGGATATTTTTGCACGTTGTGAGATAATTTTGAATCTAGACAGATCTACAGTGAACAATTTTTTTTCAGAAATCTACAAATTTAAATGACAAAGGTATAATCGCTTCTTATAAATATCAAAATTTATAGCCAAATGAAGGAAAACTACACACAATAGGGGAATCCTTGATTTTTGCCAGTTGCGTCTATTATTACAACCGTCACATTTTAAGCATTTATTTCTATGTAACTGTTTTGTGTATATATATATATATATATATATATATATATATATATATATATATATATATATATATCAAACAAAAACAAAGCTCAGGATTTTCAAATCAAAGGGTTATCCATCCTTACTTATGGTGTACGAGAGCTGGAAAACAACTAAAGAAATTGAAAATAAACTGAATGCTTTTGAAAGCCTCAGGAAAATACTTGATATATCATGGAATGAAAAAAAGTAAAGTAATGTACCCCCCGTCACGCCAAGTGGTGTATAGGAAATATGGTGTTAGTGACCATAAATTTTACAGACCTTCACACATGATTTTTGGGGTAATGTGGTCGGTATTACGCCCATGCTGCTTTACTTTCCCAGAAAAATATCCAGTACCCATTAAAGGCTGGGTGAACCGGAAGCCGTCGGTTGGGATCGAACCCTACCTCTTGTCCTTTGTCATCCATTTCACTAACCACTGAGCTATCGCGGCTCCCATCATGGAATGAGTTTAAGACTAATTCAGAAATAAGAGAAATGACAGAGTATAGTTATATGTTGGCCATGTGATGAGAAAAGAATTACGAAGCAGGCCTTCAAATGGGAACCAGGTGGGTAAAAGAAAAAGTGGCCGGCATGGGGAAACACTAAAAAGAACACTGAGGCGAGCGGCAACAATAGCATGTAATAAATATATAAAACAGATTCATTTGCAAAATAGAATGTTTAAATAGTTATATTTTTCATAAAAGGACAGGTGAGCCATGGTACAAAAAAAGGTTGTGAAACACTGGATTAGTAAAAGAGTCCTCCTCCTTGGACTGGAACTGGAAATGTCAAAGCAATTTAATAATAACCATCAATTTATCTCTTCAAACACAATCCTTTCTCTGGATAAAACTGACAGCAAATCTTAATAATAGGTTGATGTAAACAGTATTACAGTCACTTAATTTTGTTAACCTATTGTGTCCTCCTCTCTTATATTTATAAGTGGACACATAAGGTGCCATTGATTCAAACCTGTCATATCTCTCTTATTGTTTTTAACTTCCTATGTCTAGGGCAGTAGATCCATATGAGTCTATAAAGGTTTGTGATCTCTATCCATTCATATCAGCTATCTATTTTGAGCCTTCAAAACATGGACTGAGAATCTGACAAAATAGTTAACCTAATGAGCATGCCAGATAACTGCTTTAGAACTGCACTGAATATATTAAAATATGTAACTGATTAAGATTAATTTTATTATACATCCACAATAATTGTTTAAAAAATACACTAATATACATTTATACTAGGAAGGGTGTAGTATATATTTTTTAAATGCAGCATTTTAGAGTCATTATTTCTCATACGTGATGCCAAATCATCATCTGCAGATGTGATTGAACATATCCATTGCTGGTTCCATTCAACCAGATAAGCTGAGTAAATGTCTACTTGTAAAAAGGAGTAAATAGCCAAATCCTTCACAGCCCTCCCAAGGCCGTGTACTCATCTTAGCCGCCACTGCTGTCGATAACGCTGACTCTGACATGGCCTCTGGATCATTGCTCTGCTTCTATCTCTGTGACACTGCGATAATGATGATGATGTTGATTAAAGAAAGGACATTGACCTATCAGATTACTTGAGTTGCGTGATTGAACTTGATTCAGAACTGATTAACTGTCCTGAGATTCACCATAACAGCGGCATTGATGCTGTTATAAAGATCGTGCACTGAGCTTAGCCACGACAGTGCTGCCCGGCCCACACCACTGGTCCTGACTGGCAGATGGCTTGACAGACAGGTTAATGATTACCAGTAGGCTATCAGCCTCCTGGATATGAGTACAGCCTTTCTATCAGACTGCTGTTGCCTTGATTCTTAAATTATTTCACATTGTGCTTTCCTGATTAGTGGCAACCCCACCATTCGTTCATCACTAGGGATCCATACAGCTGGCATTCCGCAAATCATGACCAACACCAATGAATGGTAACAAATAACAATTTAATACACACACAAGGACCCTTCCTGTACACCGTCAGTACTACAAAACAGTCTCTTAAGAGCCTCTCATGCAGTGCTCTGCCAACACGACATTACTCATTCAATCCACATTACTACACATGAAGCCCAGCTCTACTAGCTCTGCTAAGATTCATTAAGACTTCCTCGAAGTCTTATCGTAGGGCGATCATATCAGATCTACTACAGTCTCTTTAATAGTTGGATGTTCATACAGGATCTACACGTCTCTTTAAAATAGTTGCAGCTCTAATAGCTCTGCGAAGGTTCATCCATCAGGATATAACAAGGTCTCTATTAAACAGTTGGAGCTCTCACAGCTCAGCAATTGTTCATTCAAGTCTTACCCGAAGTCTTTTCGTAGGACGATCCCTCAGGATTTAACAAGGTCTCTATTAAACAGTTGGAGCTCTAACAACTCAGCAATTGTTCATTCAAGACTTACTCAAAGTCTTTTCGTAGATGACCACACCGGATCTAACAACGTCTCTTTGAAATAGTTGGAACTCTACTAGCTATACTAAGTTCGTCAAGACTTGCACTCAATCTTATCATGTTATGAGCACACATGATTCACTACAGTCTCTGCAAATAGTCGTAACGTTAACTTCTATATGCTACTGCTGCCTAACTTTATTATGACTAACTCACTCTAGTATCACAATAACTACCACTAGAATCACATCTCCTGGAATTCCTCACACAGACCAGTTTACAGGTCTCGCCCTAACTCACTAAAATAAACCAACTGTCCTACTACTTTTTGACTACTCTTCCGAGTTTACGGTACCGATCTGTCTCACACTATCGACGTCCGCATAGACTTACTGCCAGTTTGCAACTCACTACTTCTTCCCTCGACACCACTCTCTCAACTTAATCCTTTGTTCACCTACCTCTGGTTTTTCTCCCCCCCCCCCCCCCCCCCCCCCATGATTCTTGCTTATTCACCACTTTCTCGAGCACTTGAACACCTATCAGCCCTCCTTCCTAATTATCCCCCCTTTGTTTACATCTAACCCTTCTCTCACTAACTTACCTATCGCTGCTATGTCCTGTTTCAAACTTACTATTGCTATAGTCTGTTTCAACCCATACCCCCGCTCTACACTGTTTCATACTACTATTTTCTTTCAGGTCTCTTTACCAAATGGAAAATCTCTGCTACTAGACTGGGAACGAGTCAGATTGTTTGATAAAGAAGTTGCGCAAATGTTTCTCAATCGTATCAGAGCTGGAGAAGCAGCAATGTAAGTTGGTGTTTTAATGTTGTTTTCATTTGGTTTTTCAGGATCTTCTTACAAGTAGCGGTTGTTTGTAGAGTTGTCTGTCCTTGAGAAGCAGTCTTACTAAACTAAACCAAGAATTGAATTTAACAATTCACTGTTTTATATGAATGGAAAATACTGCAGCAGCTTCAACAGTGAAATGAGTCATTATATTTCTTCATAGCATTCACCTGTTCAGTGGGCATGAGTGCATTGTGTCACTAGTTTACGGCAAAGCCACTATATCTGTGCCTTTCGGCCCAACACATCAATCTTCGGGTAGGGTAGATTTGCTTAATAAATTTGCCCACACCATTTTTGGCCTACTCTTTTTTATTTCATACTACCAAGGGGTTTTTTTTTAGTATCCACATAGGACCTCCTGTTTTTCACTGTTATCCGAAAGGGCTAGATATCGAATCTCACTACCTGGAGGGTGGGATATAGCCACAAAGAAACATCAGATTTGAAGACAAAAATGTCAACCATCTGTGGTGGGATTCAAATCTAGGGCCTTTATTTCCAAGGCTAGTGTCTTACCTCTAGATCACCTAGCTCCTCATAGCACATAGTGTGAGGGGAAAGTAAACAGATAAGATATGTTGTACACACAGAACAGAAACATACAATTAACAAGTAGGAACACTAAACAATAAATTACTCATAAACTAATATTACATTTATCTTACACATGAAACATTAACACACTAACAGCACCTGTCTATCATATTGTGACTTATCCTGTTGGTTTTTCTTTACATTTAAAAAAAAAAAAATTTTTTTTATGTGGCTGAACAACTTAATATCTGAACTTTGTCCTATAAGTGGGCAATTTTGAGCAACAGGAAACTTAAATGCAAAAGAAAACAATGGAGAAAATTTCTTCTTTATCCATGTACACTTTAGATAACACTCTTGATAGGTTGAAAGAAGGCATTGGTGGTCTAAGTATTGCACTGGTGGTGACAAGAAGAGCCTTCTCAGTGTTGATTGTGTTGGTCTATAGCTGTTGCCCATTCTATTATTATGGGTAATAAAGAGTTTGGCAGGGACAGGCAAAACATGCTGATGAAGCTCATCAAGATTTGTTTAGGGATGGTCTGTGAAGTAACTAAAATTTAAAAGCAACTTTAAAATAAAAATTGGGAAAATAACATGGGGATGTGTAGTGAGAGCACTCTCCTGTACAACAATGAATGAAGTAGCACACAAATCTCCTTCCATTACAGTCTTGATAAAGATGCAAATTTTTTTTTCAAATCTTGCCTATGTACAACCTGACTACTTCAAAATCATTGATGTGTCCCTCTTAAAAAAATTGAAGATGAGGAAAGGAAAAGTATTGTGGCTTTTATCTTTTAGTCAGTGATACACAGCCTTACTTGCATGAGGTTGTTTAGTTTCATTTTGGGGTTCATTTTGTAGAAATATAACTATTTCAATTGTTTTGATTATTTTACTCTGTGCAACTCCGCCTTATGCATAATCAACAGTATTGTTATTTCTTTAAGAGTGCTAGAAACAGTACAAAAGAAGGGGGAGAAATCCAAACCACTAGCTCTGAATACTGTGGAGATGTTGAGAGTAGCTAGTTCTGGCCTTGGTGAGTATGTACTGTAGCTATCTGTGAATATTATCCTAAAACTGCGATTAACACTTTGTGTATCCTTTTCTTTTAGACTCTAGAAGAAGGGCTTTAAACTCTTTACATTCCTTAAAATTTATTATATTTTTTTTGGAACAGCCCAGCAAATTGATAACTGTTTTTAAAAAATTAGCTCGCATATCAAAAGTCAGAATAACTTAATATGCGATGTGTACAGTCAATTGAAGTACATATTTATTTCCTACATTTTTTACATAGTGATGTATATTTTACTGCTAAAAGAAATAGTAAAAGTCTAAACATTTTAGTTGCATTATTGTTTTTTTTTTCTCCAAGCTTTAACATCCAAAACTATATATAAACACCTTTCGAATTTGGGGACATCAGGCATGTTGACACAGTTAAATAAAATATAAAAATTCAGTCAAAAACTGTCTATTGATTTGTATAGCATGAACTTTCATTTAACATTAGAACTGTATTGAAAACAATTTTATAAACATACTCATTAGAACAACTGCTTGGCATCTTTCACATTATGTTGCATTCATGAAAGTTTATTAAATCATGTGCATTAGGCTCCTGGAGCAGATCATCTCAGCCTTCACTCAGTGACATAATTTTATTCATTTATCATCTTATCTTTTATATTCTTCTTATTCTTTTCTTCCTCTTTTGCCTTTCAGTGACGAGGGAAGATATAATTTTTGCTTTTTTTGCTCTTCTGTTGCCTTCTCTGCTGTTGTTTCCTAGTGTTTCTAATATTCCATCAATCCATTTTTTTTTATTGCCATTGATTCTGATGTTCTTCTAGTGTTTATTAAAAGTTTGTGTTATGTTTTGGTCTTTCAAACCATTTTATCTTTTTTCTTTATGTATTCTTTTGTGAGAATTATTTCTAGCATTTTTCTCAGTTCATTTCTGATCTTATATCTTAGGCTGTTTTCTGTCATTCACCCAACACATTTCATCTCGATCATGGTTATTTTTCTTATTGTTCTTCATATAAGGTCCAGGTTCACTGGTAGCACAATGTTTGAATGAAGATTGTAGTATTGTACAGTGCCTATTTTACATCTAGAGTTATTTCCCTGTTGGAGAATAGACATGACTGTCTGATGATTCGACATGCTCTATATATATATATATATAAATATTATATTAATGGTGCGATGATCATCGCACAATAAGCCTTATGAGTCACATGACTAAGATATTACAAAGAATCATCATGTGAAGAGTGCAAAACAAAATCAGTCCGGAAATTAGTGATGAACAGTGTGGTTTTGTTGGAGGTAAAGAAACGAGCAATGCCATATATATCATAAGATAGAAAGAACCATAGAGGTGAAAACAGATCTATACCTATGTTTCATAGATTATACCAAAGCATTTGACAAAGTAAAGTACCAAGAAATAATCAACATTTTGGAAAGCATAAGCGTAGACAGCAAAGATCTAAGAATAATAAAGAACATGTACTGGCAACAAACAGCGGCCATAAGAACTAGAAACCAATTGGGAATGTTTCAACAAATAAAACAGGATGTTAGACAAGGTTGTGTGCTGTCACCAGATTTGTTTAATATTTATAGTGAGATTATTTTAAGATCCATAAGGGGCATGCCTGGAATAACAATTGGAGGTAATAATATAAATAATCTAAGGTTTGCTGATGATACAGTATTAATCGCTAAGAGTGAAAATGAGTTACAAGAAATGTTGGACATTATAGTGAAAGAAAGCAAAAATAAAGGACTCAGCCTTAATAGCAAAAAGACAGAAGTAATGGTAAGAACAAACAAAAAGACATCATCTCAGTGAATAATAAATACAAGTGGAACAATATTAAAACAGGTAAATGAATTTAAATATTTGGGTACTTTGTTAACCTCAGATGGAAGATGTACAAAAGTGGTGAGGTGCAGAATGGCTCAGGCAAAAGCAGCTTTCCAAAAAATGAGGAAGATACTATATATATTGACAATAGAAACAAGAAAAGAGTTCTTAAATGTTATGTAGAGCCAATCTTAACATATGGATGTGAATCATGGACAATAGGACAACAGACAAGAAAATCACTGGAGTCTGTAGAAATGTGGTTTTACAGAAGAATGTTGAGAACACCATGGACAGCTAAGAAGAGTAATGAAAATGTTCTGAAAGAGGTCAAAGCAAAAAGAGAGCTAATTTCCAATATTAGGGAGAAACAATCATCATTTTTTGGCCATGTAATGAGAAGAGAACAACTGGAATATATTGTAACAACTGGAAAAATTGAGGACGAAGAGATAGAGGGAAGCAAAGAGAGAAAATACCAGACAGCTTAAGAGAATGGCTTGGCAGAAAGTCAACAACAGAAATGATAAAGAACTGTCAAGATCGAAAGTTGTGGAGAGACATGATCACCTACGCCAGTAGGCCCGGTACTTGATGATGATGATATTAATGGTATATATTCAACTCCTGAGTGCAGATTTAAGAACAAAGTATATTTTAAAATATACATTGATCTTATACAAGTGAAAAATTTGGCTATTGGATACAACAAACAATTTCATACATGATGATCTTTTAACTATTTTAAAGAAGCACAAAATAAAATGGGAGTCCTGAAGAATGACTGAAGATAGAAGGAAATGGATGGGGTTAAGGCAAAGAAATGCAAATGAATGCATAAAAATGTGAAGCTGCAGTAAAGCTGAATGTGAGGGAAAATTAAAAAAAAAATAGAAAAAAATGGTATGTTGGAAGCTTGACGTGATTAGTAGACGACACAGATTTGAACGATGTTTCGGCTCAATAGGCCTTCAGCAGGAACAAACAAAAAACATGTACATACACATATGTAAGTAAATAAAACTGATCCTATATAGCTAACTAGTAACGAAACATCCAAAACAAAAATAATCTAAATTGGTTAAAGAAAATAAAAATGACTTCCCTGTGTCGTGGACCGTGGTCAGAATGGAAAAGGAATGGTCCCACATGTGCACATGCATCTTGTATGTGTTCATATGTATGGGCATTGGTATATATATATATATATATATATATATATATATATATATATATATGCATGTATGTGTGTGCTTGTTGGTATGCATATATATGTATGTATATGTGTGAGTTGATATGTATATGTGTGTGTGTTGATATGTATAGGTATGTGCATGTCTGTTTGTATGTGTATATAAGTATACACGCATCTGTGTGTGTGTGTATACATGTATTTATGGGCCATTAGATACTTAGGATATTCAAATCAAATGTGCTATCAACCCTTAGGTATGCGTGTGAAAGTTGGAAAACAAGAGATATAGAAACAAAGTTGAACGCATTCGAAAATAAATGTCTAAGGAAAATACTTGGTATAGCATGGAACGAATTCAAAACAAACGAGGAAATTAGAGAAATCGCCAATCAACCACTAATATCTTCAGTAATAAAGAAAAGACAATGGTCATATGTTGGACATGTGATGAGAAGAGACAATAACCGAATAGCAAAGCAGGCCCTCATATGGGAAACAACAGGTAAGAGAAAAAGAGGAAGACCCAGGGAGACATTGAGAAGAACATTGATGAGAGAGGCAAGAGCAACAGGATTCGGCTCCCTCAATGAGATAGAGCTGCTTGCACAGAACATAGACAAATGGCGAGATTTGATAAAATATCTTTAAAAGAAAACTGCTAGAACAAAAATTCAGATATGAGAAGGTGTATCTTGGTCTATGCCCTATGGGCCGGCAACGGCTCGAAAGGTCAATAGATAAGATAGATAGATACTTTCAGACATTGTCAGTGTAATCGAGTGCAATCGAGGTAACCTACACAGCGTTCCCCTCACTCGTGTATTTTTAGAACCCTTCACCTGACCTGAGGGTAATAATTACAGCTACACTTGTGGGACCATTCCTTTTCCATTCTGACCACTGTCCACAACACAGGGAAGTCATTTTTATTTTCTTTAACCAATTTCGATTATTTTTGTTTTGAATGTTTCATTACTAGTTAGCTATGTAGGATCAGTTTTATTTACTTACATATGTGTGTGTGTGTGTGCGTGTTTTTTGTTTGTTCCTGCTGAAGGCCTATTGAGCTAAAACGTCGTTCAAATCTGTGTCATCTACTAATCACGTAAAGCTTCTAACATACCATTTTTTTTCTATTTTTTTTTTTCAACTTTCCCTAGAAGGAAATGGAGAAGGCTGATGAAGTATGTTGGTGTTGGTCCCAACAACCACCTGGGTTATGGGAGGAAGGAAATGGCAGTGTAATAAAGAAAATCTGACCTGAATCATTTGTGCATGCAGCCTTTATTCTCCAGTACTTATTTCTGTTGCTTCAAGAGACTGACTTTTTTCGTGACTAAAAAATCTTAAATGTGAACTTTATGGCTAGCATAAATTATTAAATCATTATCATCATCAACAAGTACGGGGCCTGCTGGCGTAGGTGATCATGTCTCTCCACAACTTTAGATCTCGGCAGCTATTTATCATTTCTGTTGTTGACCTTCTGCCAACAGATTGATTCTCTTAAGCTGTCTGTTATTTTTTCTCTTTGCTTCCCTCTATCTCTTCGTCCCTCAATTTTTCCTTAATTGTTATTAAATTGTTAAATACCATTTAATAAAATGCATAGAGTTGACACATGTACTAGATACACAAGTATATTGATATCGTTTACAATAAAATTAATGGTTAACATCCCACTCAATGAGACCCAGCTAAAAATGCTTTGAAACACTGTAAACACACCTAAACTAAGTAGAGTATTTATGTGTTTAAGACAACAAACAGTTAAATATATACAAATGGCCATAATAGTTTCTTCTCAACCCCCCTTTCTCATTACTGGAATTTGTGTTAGACAATTAATGATTTAATTATTTCATGCTTTCTTTAAAATGTTCACCTTTCTTAACAACTTTGAACTTGGACAGGTTTGGGGCCACAACATGCAATGCAGATAGCAGAAAGATTATACACACAGGGTTACATCAGTTATCCTAGAACTGAAACAAACTCCTACCCAGAGAACTTTGATTTAAGGTTAGTATTGCTCTTGTTTGTGTTGGTTTGTAGAAGTGGACTAGCTCAAACCATTGTATTCTGCTTACCAATTTGCTGTTTCAAACCTTAAAAACTATTTACCACCACCCTCTGTGCTGTAGTTTGGTGCCTAACTGACATTGCTTTTAATGATGATAGGAATTTTAATGTTTTAAATTTGTACCGAGCCACTGGTTTACAGCCTGCACTATTGCATTTTTTTCTGCCAAGGATTCTTCTACATGCTCAACTTGAACATGAGATCTACATTCTATTATCTGTCTCTACTAGGACAAGGAGTTCCAGTTTCAAGACGGAGGATATTTTCTTCTGGCCTAGCTGTATCCGTTGATCGATGGCCTAACTATCCATCATCGTGAACCATCCATTGTTATAGAAACAGAATTCTTAGTACTTAGAGTCATGATGGTTGGTTGTGAACTGTTCAATTTGGTGGATATGTTCAAAGTTGGATACTGGAACGTGAGAACGATGTGCAAGACTGGGAAAACTGCTCCAGTGTGTACTGTTGTGAGTGAATTTAACCTGGACATTCTATGTGTTAGTAAATGCAGCTGCACTAATTTTGGTAAATATTTCCTAAAAAATGAAAAAAAAATATGTAGTTTACTCGGGCAGATCTGACAACTATTACTCAGATAGTGTGGCAATTATTATTTCACCCAGAGCAAAAATATCAGTTGGGAACCAGTCAATGAAAGAATCATTAAAAGTGTGTTACCAAATAAAATATTTCAAGTTGACAATTATTCAATGTTCCGCACCTACCAGCAAAGGTGCTGATGACAACAGCAAAATTCAGTTTTATGATCTGTTAAGTAACACTGTTAACAAAATTTCTAAACATAATCTCTTTGTTCTGATTGGGTGATTTCAACACCAAACTAGGAAGCGACAATAAGGGAATAGAAAAATATTTGGATAAACATGGCATTGCATAGCATAAACCAAATTGGGGAGAAGCTACTAGAATTTTGCAAAGTGAACAACCTTCTAGTAGTAAACACCACTTTTCCTCACGAACACATACATAAAATTACATGGAACTCCTCTGACAACATCACCAAAATTCAAATCGATCATTTTTGCATCACCACAAAATTTTTTCATCAGCTCATGATGTCAGAGCTTACAGAGGAGCAGACATTGGCTGAGATCACAATCCACCTAGTTGCAAGAAAATAGATTCTCAAGCTCTGCTGTCCAACATCAACCAGAGCACTTTCAATGCAAAGATAGAAACCAAATACATCACCAAACAAAGCTCAAGAGGAATTGTAAGCGACAGCAGTGGCATTGGACAGAAATGGGATGGTTTTGTTAATTCCTTGTAAGACACAGAAATTAACATAGTTGGCTAAGTGTGGAGACAGAAGAAGAAATGGGTTAACAAAAACACCTGGGCGAAAATTAAAGAGAGAAGACAGAAAAAACTTATTCTTTTATCTGCAAAAGACCCCATCAAGGCCAGCTCCTTGTCGTGGGGATGGTGCTTAACAGTCACCAGGGACTGAAAACCAAGACTGGCCAGGTCTTCCTACACCCGAGCAAGACCACAGTCTGCTCTAGCAAGTTTAAGTGCTGAAGTCGGAGGCAACCAGCCAAAAGACGCACTACAACAATCAGGATGCCACGCACTCATGCCAATGGGAAGTATGTCTATAACAGCAAATTGATATGGAACTCACCCTGTGATGGACACTCAGGCAGATGCAATGCCGGGCCCTCAGCCTTGAAAGGGCCCAACCACTATTACTGGGGGAGCCGCGATAGCTCCGTGGTTAGTGAACTGGACTACAAAGCACAAGGGGTAGGGTTCGATCCCAACCGACGGCTTCCGGGTTCACCCAGCCTTAAATGGGTACCGGATTTTTTTCTGGGAAAGTAAAGCAGCACTGGCGTAATACCGACCACATTACCCCAAAAATCATGTGCTGAAGGTCTGTAAAAATATATGGTCACTAACACCATATTTCCCTATACGCCACTTGGCATGACGGGGGTACTTTACTTACTTTTACTATTACTGGATGTCCTTCTCAACCGCTCTGTGGAGTCAGGGGGCGAAAGGATAGAGCTACTGGCCAATCCAAAATGAGACCACTCAAAATAATGCGCTGGAATGCTGAAGGCATCAACAGCAAAATAGATAGGTACAGTAAAAAGATAGAATTAGAAAATATCCTGCATGAAGAACAAATAAGCATATGCTGTTTGCAGGAAACCCATCTAAACAACGACATAGCCTTGAAGATTAGGGGATACCAGTGCTACCGATCTGACAGAAAAAACAGACAAAAGGGCGGAATATTGACACTTGTAAAGAACAACAATTTTAGAAGCAGTGATCTCTGCAATATGTGCCATTTTGGCATGCAAGGTTTCTGTTTTTGAGATTGTAGTTCTGCCCTATGTGCCGTCTTCGGCTCGAAAGGACAATAGATAGATAGATAGAAAGAACAACATCAATGCATGTCAGATTGAAGTGTATATAGATGGGGTGGAATATCAAATACTGCACATCAGGACAGAAAATACAGACCTTCACTTACTTAACTACTACTGTCCGAGCGACCGCCAATAGCACTAGGCACAATTCCATTAAAAGAAAGAATAATTGTATGTGGACACTTTAACAGCCATTCACAGAGCTGGGGCTATGAACATATGGACAAGAGAGGTGAAGAACTTGAAAATTGGCAGGATGACAATGGGCTTATACTATTAAACCAGACAACAGATCCTTCAACATTCTATTCCAGATCATGGCATTCCACATCTACACCAGACCTGGATTGGAGTATCACACATATTGTTGGAAAACAATCGCTTCGAACACCGACCAGTTTTTTTAGTGGTGCAAAATGAGGCCGTCAGGGAGAGCAACCCTCTCTCCAGATGGAATTACAAAAAGGCAGACTGGAAAATGTATTAACATTACACCAGTGTACTAACTAAAGATCTAAATACAGACAGAGACATCAACAAAATAGTTGATGAATTCAGTAGACTAATAATACAAGCTGTCAGTGAAACAATACCTAGAGGGGCATGGAAACACTGCAAGCCATACTGGAGAAGTGAACTAGAGCAACTGTACAATGACATGGAAATATCTCGAAAGCAAGCAGAAAATAACCCTTGCCAGGAACACCACAATAACTATCAGCATGCTGAAGCTGGAAAGAGAAAACCGAGTCCTTGAATCTTGAACGAGACACAAGAAAAGCGTGGAAGCTTGTAAAATAGCTGAATGATGAGGGTACAGAAAGGAACACAAAAATTACACTGAAGAAGGATGGAAACATCCTAACAGGTAAACATTGCAGCAAATCACTTTGCAGACTCCTTTGCAAATGACAATAATATTGAAATTATTATTAATATTAGAAAAACGACAAGAGACCCGTTTAAAACAACAAAATGCAAGACAAGAAGAGACAGCACATGAAGTCATAGAAATACCCATTACACAAAGAGAGCTAGAGCTGGCAATATCAAAACTAAAGATGAAAAAGTCACCAGGCAGTGATGGAGTGTCCAATGAAATGATTAAGAACTTGGGAACTGCAGCTAAAGCAAAACTACTGCATCTCTACAATATTTGCTGGATCACAGGTAGAGTGCCACAGGCATGGAGAGAAGCAATAATGATACCATTACTAAAGCCAGGAAAAGATGGTTCAACTACATCCAGCTACAATCAGCCTTACAAGCTGTTTGTGTAAAACAATGGAATGTATAATCAATCTCAGACTACAGTGGTACCCTGAAAGTGAAAGCCTCTTTGTCCCACAACAAGCAGGCTTTAGACAGTGTTACTTTACAGAAGATCAGGCAACCTATTTTTCCCAGGAAATTGAGGATGCGTTTCAAAAAATGAAACTGGTACTAGCAGCATGGATAGACCTAAAGAAAGCATTTGATAAGGTATGGAAGGAAGGGCGTTTGAAGAAACTGAGAAATTATGGAGTAAATTGCAGGATGTACAAATGGGTTAAAGCATACCTACATAACAGGAGAGCCAGAGTGCAACTGGATAGTCTCAAGAGTAAGGTCTTACTGTGCCAGGGCATCCCACAGTGAGGAGTACTATCTCCAACACTTTTTCTAGTTATTTCAATGACCTAGTTACTGAACTACCATATGGTATCAAAGTGGTAATGTATGCAGATGACTTGGTAATGTGGTGCACAGAGGAGTATGCAACAGTGGCCTCCAAATTGTTGCAAAGAGCTATGAATGCAGTGAACTCATGGAATAGATGGTTATCAGCATCAATACAGACAAATGCAGTACTACACTTTTCACTCTCTCCCCAAAACAAAAAGCAGGAGCCATCTACAGAAACAATGACCCTGTTAAAGAAGACATACAGGCTTCGTATCTCAGAGTTACATTTGATAACAAACTATCTTGGAAACAGCAGATAAATAAGGCAATCCAAAAAGCAAGGAGAAAGTTGGCTATTCTAAGAAAGCTGTGTGGAACCACATGGGGTGTGAGTGGGAAAATACTCAATAAAGTTTACCAACAGAGTATACGCCCGCATTTAGAATATGGGTCATGTGCATGGTGCTCAGCATCAAACACCACCCTGCAAGAACTAGATAAAGTACAAAACCAGGCATTTAAGGTCATCACAGGAGCAATGAAATCAACACCAATATTGAAGATGGAGAAATTGTGGAGGATACCAGTACTGAGAGAACGGAGGGACACAAAGGTGCTGATACAGACAGAACAATTTGTATGCATGCCGTGACATCCAATGAAGGACCGATTCCAAAATCTTGCATTGGGACAACTTAAGAGAAGCAGTTTTATCCACCAAGCCAAGCGTATTTGTAGACAAACACCAGACATGCCAAGTGTTGTTAACCCCCTACTGCCCATACCAGAACAGACTCCCTGGATAGAGGAATCAGGGTTATCAATATAAATATGGACAGAAGTGAAAGGAATAGTTGACAAAGAGGAACAGAATAGTCTGCAGCAAAAAAACAAGAACTCTCAGTTTCCTGGATGAAGAATACCCACAAGACCTATGGATTCGAGTGTACACAGATGGATCAGCACAGAATGCAGTAAAGAATGGGAGAGCAGGTGCATATATAGAGTACCCAAATAACACTAGGGATATGAATAAAATAGCAACAGGGAAATATTGTCACAATTATGATGCGAAATACAAGCAATAAGGTTGGCAATAGAAAAACTGCTGATTAGTAATCTTAGCCCACAGCCTGTAGTGTTTTTGACAGATGCAAGATCAGTACTCCAGGCACTACATTCCAGAAAATTACCACATCTGCAGACCTTATTGACTGAACTCTGCAAGCACCACAGGGTTGCCCTGGAGTGGATCCCATCTCACTGTGGAATACCAGGAAATGAAAAAGCAGATCAGTTGGCAAAAGAAAGTTCAACAGGCACACAACTAGATGCACCGGTTACATACCATCATAAGAAACAGATAATCAAATCAATCAGAGGACCACAAGCCCCAAATCAGGATGCCTTTCATAATATGAATAGATATGAACAAGTTATCATTATACGCCTCAGAACAGGACACAGTCGACTCCATAGTCACATGTATACAGAATTCAAGATCGGCACCTCAACTACTTGTACATGTGGACAGGCGCCCAGACTGCTGAACACATACTTCAAGACTACACTGAATATAGTAGACTGAGGAAAATCCATTGGCAAATAGATACAACACTACAGACAAAACTATATGGACCACTGCAAGAATTACAAAAGACAGTAACATTTTTACAGGAAATGATATTGCAAATATAGACAATACTTCAGGTGAACAAAAGATAGATAGATCTGCAAAAGATACATCTTCATATGATTTAAACAAGCAGAGATACACTGGCCTGGACAAAGCAGTGAAAGTTGGTGTGCGAATGGACAAGAGATATTACATACATAATCTAGCCACAGTTGCTGAAACAGCTGCAAAGATAGGTAAAAGTAAAACTTTCTTTCACATTATGAAACAGTTGTATTCAACCTCACTAAACGCTCCCATTAAAGATAAACAGGGACAGCTGATAGTGTCCGAAGAAAATATATAATAACATAGTTGGTTAGAAAACTTCAAAGAAACACTAAACAGGCCACAACCGAAGATCGTCCTCACCTTAGAGGAAATGAATTGGCAGTGACGAGATCTCAGCAGAAATGCTAAAAACAGCAGATGAGAATAACCTACAACATATACTAAAATTTACTGGTTCCGGAATTGTACGACTAAAGAGGAGCAACTTCGCTGCAATTGCCAATGAACTAACTACTGGAGACCCAGTACTTTCCCAAACAATATCGAAACCCTTGGGCCCATCTGTTATGTCTCCTCATGGAAAACATAAAATACCAGAACTTAAGGAAAATATAACAGGAATCATGAAAAAAGGCACCCAATCAGACACAGAAAGAAAACACGTAGCAGAAAAACTCATACACGATACCTACCCACAGGACTCTTGGTCCCACATATACACAGATGACTCTGCTACAAATGCCACCAGAAATGGAGGGGGAGGTGTGTTCTTGACGCTGAATAATCAGGACGAGATCACCAAGTCAATAGCTACTGGAAAATTCTCAAACAACTTTAAAGCAGAAACTGAGGCCATCAGAGATACTGCAATACTGGCTACTCAACACAAAAATAACATGCACAATAAATTGGTGATTCTGACTGATGCACTGTCAGTACTATCAGCTCTAAAAAGCCCCAAGAACAATGAATTAGATGACTTGAGAACAACCCTAGACCAACTATGCAATAACTTCCAGAGGGTAGTCATTCACTGGATACCATCACACTGTAATATACACGGGAACGAACGCGCAGACAAATTAGCTAAAGAGGGAGGGAGATTACCACAAGAGAACCATTCGCTCAGTTATGATGAAGCCAAATCCATCCTCAGAGGTCAGTTCCATGAAAATGGAAACGAGAACACCCAAAGCATAACGAGAGTGACGGATACCACCAACTATCAAGGAGGGATCAAGTGATCATACTTCGCCTACGCACTGGCCACAATAGAATGAGAAATCACATGTTCACCAAATTCAAATTAGCTACAACCAACCTATGCCATTGTACACCGGACAATATGACTACAAAACATGTTCTACAGGATTGCTCCCAGTACACAGTCTTGAGAAGAGCAATGTGGTCCACACCCACCTCCCTGGAAGAGAAACTATATGGGGCAATCGAATCACTTAAACAGACAGCTGACTTCATGAGAGAGTCTGGAATCCTACTCTGATTGAGTCTTGATCGCAGAGAGAGAGAGAGAGTTCAGCAAAGTTTGGCTAAACGAGTCCCCACCACCTCAGTGGAAGGAAGGTGTTATTTTCAAACTACCCAAAAAGGGTGATTTAATCGACTATAACAACTGGCATGGTATTATATTGCTCTCTATACTAGGAAAACTTTTCTGCAGTCTGCTACTAGAAAGACTTAAAATGTTAATAGATGGAAGATTACGTGAAGAACAAGCAGGGTTTAGACCAAACTGGTCTTGTACAGACCACATATTCACACTTAGAACCATCATAGAAGGAGCATCAGAGTATTGACTACAACTAATAGTCAATTTTGTAAATTTTCTAAAGGTCTTCCTACACTCTTGAAAATTCTACAAATATATGACTTCCAAGTTAAATATGTAAACATCATCTAGGCATTCTACACCGAGTCACGTTGCTGTGTAAGAACAGAATTTGGCAATACCGACTGGTTCATGGTGAAACAGGATTGAAGCAAGGCTGCGTCATGACACCATTGTTATTTGGAATTGTAATTGACTGGAGCCATATTCTTCTTCTTCGAAAAATTGAAAAGTACACAGAAATAAACAAACCAATATATGCCTGCTTCATAGACTACACCAAAGCTTTAGATAGAGTACACCACAAACAACTTATAGAATGCCTAAAAGAGATACATCTAGATGACATGGACATACGACTAATATGTAATCTATATGGGGAGCAAACAGCAATAATAAAATATAACAAAGAGAACTCTACACCCATTGATATAAAAAGAGGAGTAACACAGGGATGCATCCTATCACCAAGCTTGTTCAACCTATACACTGAGCAAATCGTTAAAAACATCACAGAGATGCCAGGCCTACAAATTAATGGAAACTTTATCAATAACCTAAGATATGCTGATGATAGTGTACTACTAGCAGAAAATCCTAAAGATCTACAACAATTACTTAATGAAATAAACATGACAAGCAAAAAATATGGACTAGATATGAATATCAAAAAGACTAAAAAACTATGATCATAAATAAAGAAAATATTCAAAACCCACAAGTGGATATCAAAATTGAAGGAATAGACCTGGAGACAGTTCAGAACTACAACTACCTTGGACATACTATAACCAGTGATGGAAAATGTAAAACTGAAATAAACAAAAGAATAGGAATGGCAAAAAGTAATTTTTATGTCATGAAGAACATAAAAAAAAAAAGTAAAGTACCCCAAGTACCCCCGTCACGCCAAGTGGCGTATAGGGAATATGGTGTTAGTGACCATAAATTTTACAGACCTGCGGCACATGATTTTTGGGGTGTGGTCGGTATTACGCCCGTGCTGCTTTACTTTCCCAGAAAAAAATCCGGTACCTATTAAAGGCTGGGTGAACCTGGAAGCCGTCGGTTTGGATTGAACCCTACCTCCTGTCCTTTGTAGTCCAGTTCACTAACCACTGAGCTATCGCGGCTCTCTTCATGAAGAACATAATAACATCAAAACAAATAACACCAGGACTAAAACTAAGAATAGCAAAATGTTACATCTTCTCAGTATTCCTATATGGTGCAGAAACATGGACATTAAACAAGAAAACAGAACAGAGAATTGAAGCCTTTGAAATGTGGATATACAGAAGAATAGGTAGAATTGGATGGAAGGAAAAGAAAACAAATGATGAAGTCTTAAAACAACTAAAATGAAAAGAGAACTACTAAGCACAATTCTAACAAGACAAATGCAATTTTTGGGCCATGTTAAAAGACACAACAACCTACTAAAAGTAATCCTGGAGGGGGAAATGCAAGGTAAAAGAGGCAGAGGCAGACCAAGACTAACATGAACGAGTAACATCAAAAGATGGACAAATCAGCCTATGACAACCTGCAAGCAAGAGACAGAGCGGAATGGCGCTCCATGGTAGCCAACCTTCGTTGCGGAGACGGCACTCGATGATGACGAATTGACTGGGTGATGCGCAGATGCATGAAAGATGCGCATCTGGGCATCATAAATGGCAAGAATGAAATTGTTGGAGATCCCGACTTTTCAGATGATATAGCACTTCTAATCTCAACGCATGTGGATGTCCAGCTAAGGATAAATCATCTCCAACAATTTCTAAAAGTTGGTCAACACTTCAAAAACAAAAATTATCGACACCACCAATGTGGCTAAACACATCAAACTAATCAACCAAAGTCTTTAAAAAGTCCTACTAAATTACAGCTACCTTGGTAGCAAGATGTCAACAACAGGTGATACAACAAGTGAAATAAAGACCTGAATCACACTGGTGATAATGGGAATTCTATAGTGGAAAGAACGGAAGTGCACATGGGTAAGTGTTGTCCACATTCTTTCCACTATAGATTCTATATCAAGGAAGATTTTGTTTCTTATTTTCCTTTCTTTTCTCATTCTAGTTTGATTTTTTAATTATTTATTTTTTATTTTAAATATATTTTTGTGCGTGTGTTGTTTGTTTGTTCCTGTTGAAGGCCGTTGCACCGAAACGTCGTTCTGATTTGTGTTGTCCACTAGTTACGTGAAGCTTTTACTATACCATTTCTTTTCTATATATATTTTTGTATTTCTCCTGAGGTTGTTTATGTTGCTTCCTCAACTTTAATGCCAGGCTTTTTCTATGTTTTTTTTATATACATATTTTTTTTTCATTTCTCTTCACTATTAACTTCACTGCAGCTTTGCATTTATATGCATTGACCCTATAAACAACCTCAGGTATGCAGACTACATAGTTTTGATAGCTGACAACCAACATGATCTACAAAATCTATTAGATGAAATTGTGACAGAGTGAACAAAAAAGCCTGACCATCAACATCAAAAATGACGGAAACTATGATAATATCAAAGGAAACAAACACAGTAGAATGTAGAGTAGAACATAGATTCAAATACCTGGGATCATTTATAACATCAGATGGCAGATGCTCTGCACAAATTAAAAGTAGAATAGAATAAGCAAAGACAGAATTCCATGAAATGAAAAATATTCTACGTAACAAATCATTGTCAATTAATATTAGAAAACGTGTCCTAAAGTGCTACATCGAATCTGTTCTCTATGGAAGCAAGTCATAGACAATAAGTAAGACAAAAAGAATATTAGAGGCAGCTGAGATGTGGTTTATCAGAAATTTTACAAATTCCTTGGATAGCAAAAATCACACATGAAGACTGTTTAAAACAAGCTGGAGAAACCAGAAATATCATCAAAATCTTAAGGATGAGACAATCTATATTTATTGAACATGTCATGTGAAAAGTAGGCATTGAGAATAACAACAGGTAGAATGAAGGGGCAGAAGAGCAGAGGAAAACCAAGAGAAAAATTATTGAACAGCTTATCCAAATGGCTTAACAAAAGATCACTGACTGAAATTATGACACTCTTCAAGGAAACAAGTGATGTGGAGAGAGATGATCATTACACCGAATGATGGTACACAATGATGATTATGATATGATATTATCATCATTCGTCTGTAAAACCACATTTCTGTAGCATCCAAAGATTTTCTTGTTTGTTGTCCAGGATTAACTGTCATATGTTGTGACTGCCACCACATAATGCAGAACTCTTTTCAGTTCATTATCAAAAATGGGTTGAATATCCTTTCCATTCTTTCTGATGCACTCTTTAGCTGAACTATTCTGCACTTCACCTCTGTTGTACATCTACCATCTGAATTTGCCCTTGTATCTGAAATTATTGACTTGTCCCATTTACTTATATGGTAAGGGGTTACGGCAAAGAAATGCAAATGAATGCATAAAAATGCGAAGCTGCAGTAAAGCCGAATACGCCTCATAGTCCAGTATGGTTCGCTGACCCCACGAGACATGAATGTATCACACTCATACACATAGTTTCCTTTTGGTTGCTCCTTCCCTTTTGCATAGTCTTCTCTACTGCACATATTTGGGATCTTTGATCTATCTACTATGCCATGCTATTTATAGTTCTTCTCCCCTAGTCCCTTATGAGACACTTCGGTGTTCTCCTCTATACCTTTTTTCTGTGCTCCCTCATTTGTTTTTATTGTACCCCACTCTCAGACATCTCACTCTTACCGCCTTTTGAGTACCTGTTAGTCTACTGTTCTATTCTTTCTCCTTTGTGTTTGCACACTGACCCCTGTGTGCACTCCTCTGGTTCTGTGTGCATTTGCACACATTTCTGCACAATTCACGACAGCCACACTTTTACTACTATTTCCTTTTCATACACACAGGATAGACATTTTCTTTAACATATTTCGAATATTTTTGTTTTGGATGTTTCGTCATTAGTTTTGTGTGTGTGTTTTTCTTGTTTGTTCCTGCTGAAGGCCTATTGGACCGAAACGTTGTTTAGTCTGTGTCATCCACTTATCACGTAAAGCTTCTAACATACCATTTTTTTTTTTGAAGAATTTTACTTTGTTGCAACCATTACTTCTGTCTTTTTTTTTTTTAATAGCTAAGGCTTTTGTCAGATGCCTTGGTATAATCTATAAAACATAATTACATATCTTTTTTCAATTTTATGATTCTTTCTACTATTACTCTTATGAATTATGTGACATTGGTTGTACCTTCAACAAATAGTGAGGTCAACTTGTTGGAGAACATAGAGAAAATAATGCATGTGGATCATACTTGGAGTACTGTGTGAAGAATATCACATACCAAGCAAGATGGATAAATTGTGTTGTTGCTCACAAAGTGTACTGGTCACTGACTACTTTATCAGTCCATGATCAGGGGCAAAAAGAAGAGAAAAATAAGCAAACATGGATGTAGAGTTAATCTATTAAGAATAGGTCAATATTTGTCTCTGATGCGTCTAGTGATAGATCAGAACTATAAGTTTTTTTTATCGGTACTGAAAGTTCTGCCCAGAACTATTAGGCACTGAAGATGGTTTTCTGTGCATCAATAAACATCTGATTCAAGGTCACTTTTAAACAGTCTTGTTTAATGTGTTTATCCTTTAATTAATGTAACTAGAGACAGCACTATTAGTCTAACCATTATGAGACTAATTGCTTGTCACAAATGTGATACACTTTGCCTAGGCTGCCTCTGTGAACTTCTTTTGTTTAGATTTTTCTTTTTCCTCTTCTGAGTTGCCCTGATCATGTTTAAGCAGCAAATAAGTTAGCAGGCTATTCTAAGATGCTTCCAATAGTAACACTAAATATCAACTAAAATGGCATACTTAAATTAGACACTAACTGCATGTTTGATCATGACAACAGTATTCAGTAAAACTGGTAGACTTAATAGTTCCTGTGTCATGTACAAAACAATTGACCATCTGAAAAGACAAATCTGCAGTCTATGTAATGCTTTGATGGAAGAAACACCAGCATACTAACCCTAACTGCTGACTTAAGGTGACTGATCATTTAGGGCTCTTATATTGTCAATTTTGCTTTAACCCTATATTACGATATGATCATAAAAACTACCACCTCAAAATACAAATTTTTGAAATTGGACAGTTTGCTGCAGGCAAACATTCTCTCTTTCCCCCCCCCCCCCCCCCCCCCCTCATCTTCCTAATTGCTACTTCTGATGACCCCTGAGTGTTGGATTTGTTTCCTTTGATGTTTGATTTTTTTTTTCAAGTGTGTTGTAAAAAGTATGATGGTATTGTAGAAAAGGGGGCCTTTTTTTTAAAATTTCGGTAATTTTCAAGAAATTCTTTATTTTCTCTAATGATGGGGAAAATCTCTTTGGCTGTCAGTGAGACATCAAACAAACCTTTGTAATATGGGATAGTCAACAAAGAATACTTAGAGGGAACTGAACATTTGCTGAATTGACGGCCACCATGTGATAGACAACGCAATACCTTCAGTAGCCATGGCGCCATGCTTTGAAATTTCAGACAATAAATCTAACGTAACCCAGGAAATGATTACAGCATCCAATTCCCATGTCTCTTCTTGGGTAAACACACAACTATGTAGCAAAAGTTTAAAGAAAATACTATTTTTGGAACTCCAAATGTAATAATTAAGTGGTAGTAATTTTTCTGACATTGTCGTGAAAATGTGACCCACAGATATGTATCATAATCTAGGGTTTAAAAAAAAGGTAATGTACAAAATTTTTTTTAAATAGTGAACTGACTTGATGGATTTCATAAATGTATATATTAACTCAATGTCTTTCTTAATTTTTTTTGTCACTTTAACATTTGTTTTTTTGCTTAAAGAACACAGGTATTTGAACTTAAGTCTTTTTATGTTTTATATTTGTCTAGCATTGTTATTTTAATATTTTATTTTGTTCCAAAAGTGCATACCTGCCCCAAGTATACTAACATCATTTTTCCCATTTTAGGGGCACCTTGAAACAGCAAGCATCCCACCCATACTGGGGTGTTTATGTGTCCGAACTGCTTAAAACAGGCCTCCAGAAGCCTAGGTGAGTCTTTTCATCAGTAAAAATTGTATTGAACAGTCTATAATCATATTTGTTACAAATTCTTGTATGAAAGCATTCGCAGCCTATCATCTTTGACATGTTCCTTATAATCTTACATGTTGTCCTGTACCGTTCATAATCTTACATTGCTTTTGGCTAAGGTAATTGCTTTTGAACAAATAAGATGTGTTAACTCTCTTGTTGCTATGGGTTTCTGCTTACTCATAACCCCTAAATGGTTACAAATGGTGGTTGTATGTACTTTGTGAAAAATGATTAAATCATCACATTTGAAGATATCTTAAGTCATGAAAGTTATGTCACACTTCAATTACTGCCATTCATCAAATTATTTATAAAGAATGGAGGATGTGACATTTGGGAGCAGCAAACAATGGCAAATACCTTTGTCATTATTACAGCTGTCATCAAAATAATAGAATTGTCTTATTATAATAAAGAGTTGCAGCACATGCTACTGAGAGGAAGCTGGTACACTGAGATGAAGATGATATTCTGGTCTCTTCAGAAGACGACATAAACATAAAAGCCTTGAATGAACACACAAATAGAGGCGCAGAAGACTGGGTAGAAGAGACTGAAAAATGTGGTGATTAAGAAGCCTAGAATGCATTTACACATACATTTAAAGATCAGGTCAGAGAATGAGTGATCATAACACAAGTTAAAAAAGTTAACTGCAAAAATCTGAAATATACATCACAAGAGAAGGGTGGTTTATTCAGACTGATAAAGGACAAGTGTGGCTTATTCATAGACTGATTAAGGACAAGTGTGATTTATTCAAAGACTGATTAAGGACAAGTGTGATTTATTCAAAGACTGATTAAGGACAAGTGTGATTTATTCAAAGACTGATTAAGGACAAGTGTGATTTATTCAAAGACTGATTAAGGACAAGTGTGATTTATTCAAAGACTGATTAAGGACAAGTGTGATTTATTCAAAGACTGATTAAGGACAAGTGTGATTTATTCAAAGACTGATTAAGGACAAGTGTGATTTATTCAAAGACTGATTAAGGACAAGTGTGATTTATTCAAAGACTGATTAAGGACAAGGGTGACTTATTCACAAACTGATAAAGTTTGAAAGAGTGATAAAGGACAAGTGTGGCTTATTCAGAGATTGGTAAGGGGCAAGGGATGCTTGTACGCATGCCAGGAAAGCTGTCTCCAAAGGAGATTGAGCATGCAATTAATGCCAGCAGCAACTTCTGTATCTGACAAAGTACAGAATGAACATATCACACAATTCAACATACAGGTATTTGAGATGTGTGGGATGATCTCAACATAGAGGTATTTGAGATGTGTGGGATGATTTCAACATAGAGGTATTTGAGATGTGTGGGATGATTTCAACATAGAGGTATTTGAGATGTGTGGGATGATCTCAACATAGAGGTATTTGAGATGTGTGGGATGATTTCAACATAGAGGTATTTGAGATGTGTGGGCTGATTTCAACATAGAGGTATTTGAGATGTGTGGGATGATCTCAACATAGAGGTATTTGAGATGTGTGGGATGATTTCAACATAGAGGTATTTGAGATGTGTGGGATGATTTCAACATAGAGGTATTTGAGATGTGTTGGATGATTTCAACATAGAGGTATTTGAGATGGGGGGGATGATTTCAACATAGAGGTATTTGAGATGGGGGGATGATTTCAACATAGAGGTATTTGAGATGTGTGGGATGATTTCAACATAGAGGTATTTGAGATGTGTGGGATGATTTCAACATAGAGGTATTTGAGATTGGGGGATGATTTCAACATAGAGGTATTTGAGATGTGTTGGATGATTTCAACATAGAGGTATTTGAGATGGGGAGATGATTTCAACATAGAGGTATTTGAGATGGGGAGATGATTTCAACATAGAGGTATTTGAGATGGGGAGATGATTTCAACATAGAGGTATTTGAGATTGGGGGATGATTTCAACATAGAGGTATTTGAGATGGGGAGATGATTTCAACATAGAGGTATTTGAGATGGGGAGATGATTTCAACATAGAGGTATTTGAGATGGGGAGATGATTTCAACATAGAGGTATTTGAGATGGGGAGATGATTTCAACATAGAGGTATTTGAGATGGGGAGATGATTTCAACAAAGGCTTCAGGAAAGCTGAAGTCGTTGAACTCAGGCTTTGATCTCCAGATAAATCTGATAGAGATACTGCATTGAACAAGTAGAAATAATAACCTATGTGGGTGAACCAATGAACTACTGGAACTATTAGTGTGCGCACACTTTGTCACTAGCTGAGAGTGACTCGGCAGCTATGGGTTTTGACATGATGGCTATGAACTTATCTTCCTTGCATTATTCATCATAACCTTATAAGTCTGCCTGAACTATTCCTGTTGACATTTTTATATGTCAATGTATATCATATACATATAATATATGTAGGAAAATTTACATATTTTGTAAAGGAAGGGACATGATGCAGGTGATCATCCTCCCATTACGCCAATGAAGTCTGCTACAGAGGGAGAATTTGACCATGATAGTTGGAGGCTCTATGACTATATTACCAGACATTTCATTGCCACAGTAAGTTTGTTGATCCTCTTGTCTCCAGACATTTCATTGCCACAGTAAGTTTGTTAATCCTCTTATCTCCAGACATTTCATTGCCACAGTAAGTTTGTTGATCCTCTTGTCTCCAGACATTTCATTGCCACAGTAAGTTTGTTGATCCTCTTATCTCCAGACATTTCATTGCCACAGTAAGTTTGTTGATCCTCTTGTCTCCAGACATTTCATTGCCACAGTAAGTTTGTTGATCCTCTTATCTCCAGACATTTCATTGCCACAGTAAGTTTGTTGATCCTCTTGTCTCCAGACATTTCATTGCCACAGTAAGTTTGTTGATCCTCTTGTCTCCAGACATTTCATTGCCACAGTAAGTTTGTTGATCCTCTTGTCTCCAGACATTTCATTGCCACAGTAAGTTTGTTGATCCTCTTATCTCCAGACATTTCATTGCCACAGTAAGTTTGTTGATCCTCTTGTCTCCAGACATTTCATTGCCACAGTAAGTTTGTTGATCCTCTTGTCTCCAGACATTTCATTGCCACAGTAAGTTTGTTGATCCTCTTGTCTCCAGACATTTCATTGCCACAGTAAGTTTGTTGATCCTCTTATCTCCAGACATTTCATTGCCACAGTAAGTTTGTTGATCCTCTTGTCTCCAGACATTTCATTGCCACAGTAAGTTTGTTGATCCTCTTGTCTCCAGACATTTCATTGCCACAGTAAGTTTGTTCATCCACTGACACATGTCTCCAGACATTTCATTGCCACAGTAAGTTTGTTCATCCACTGACACATGTCTCCAGACATTTCATTGCCACAGTAAATTTATTGATCCACTGACACATGTCTCCAGACATTTCATTGCCACAGTAAATTTATTGATCCACTGACACATGTCTCCAGACATTTCATTGCCACAGTAAGTTTGTTCATCCACTGACACATGTCTCCAGACATTTCATTGCCACAGTAAGTTTGTTCATCCACTGACACATGTCTCCAGACATTTCATTGCCACAGTAAATTTATTGATCCACTGACACATGTTCCAGACATTTCATTGCCACAGTAAATTTATTGATCCACTGACACATGTTCCAGACATTTCATTGCCACAGTAAATTTATTGATCCACTGACACATGTCTCCAGACATTTCTTTGCCACAGTAAGTTTATTGACCAATGAGAAAGTTCTCAAACAGGCCAGCACAAAAAGGGAGCTCTTAAGAAACATCAGAAAGAAGTAATCAACATTTTTAGGGCGCATCATGAGAAGAGGAAAGTTGGAATACTTGGTTACAACTGGCAAAATAAAAGGAAAGAGAGTTCGCGGACAACAAAGAGAGAAAATACTGGATAGCTTAGTGTCATGGCATGAAAAACAGTCAACAACAGAACTCATACAATGCACTGTGAATAGATGATTGTGGAAGGACCTGATCGCCAACGCCAACCGGTACGGCACATGATGATGATGAAGTTTATTGATCCACTGACACATGTCTCCAGACATATCATTGCCACATTAAGTTTGTTCATCCTCATGTCTCCAGACATTTCATTGCCACAGTAAGTTTGTTGATCCTCTTGTCTCCAGACATTTCATTGCCACAGTAAGCTTGTTGATCCTCCGACACATATCTCTTCATATCAGTCTGAATGCATTAGTGCTTTCTTGTATTCCTGTCCAGACTTTCAGCTAAACTTTACTTCCACAAGCTCACAGCTGGTGGATCATCATTCATTATTGGCTGCTAGCTCTCTTTGGTCAGGCCCTCTCTGGTAGTGTCTTGAGTTTTAAACTTGATTAAACAATTAGTCAGCATGGATTTTTACACAGCCATGCTTGCAAGCAAATTTCAACACAAAAGTTTTGCTTCTCAAAGTTTGCATACATCTTTAAGGGTGGTTCAGAATAACTGTGATTATTACTAATCTTTTGTGTGTTTTTAAAGATCTACTAAAGGAAATGAAAGGCCTGACAGATTAGACTGATCTCAATTGGCATTATGTGGTAACTTATTAACTCTATTACTATTAACTCAGGTGCACTCTTGATAAGACCTCATTTTGAGCCTAAAAATCAGGCTGTATACTCTCAATATATGTTTTTCTATACACTTGTGAAACATGGGACCTTTACAGCAGAGCTACAAGCCATTGAGATGAAATGTTATTGTAAGATTTTAGCACTCTCTCACAGAGATTATATCACAAATATAAAGTCCACAAAAGGATATAACAAGCAATTGGAGTACATGATGATCTTTGAGATTATTTTTAATTATATTACACAATTATACATGACTATTGTGAAGAAATGTGAAATTATGTGGTTTGGCCATGATTCTTGATCATCTGGCCTGGAATAGACCATTCTGCAAAAAACTGAACAAAATGAGAAAGAGAGGTGGACAGAGAATGAGATGGGAAGATAATATCTAAGACTGAACAGTCCCAAAGAATGATTGAAGATAGAGAGGAATGGAGAAGGTAAACTGTAATTTATTTAAAACCATGAATCAGATGTTTAGCACTGGTAGTTATTATCCCATACTGCTGCAAAATTTCTGGAATGTTGTTTATCCATTCGACGCTTAATCTTCTTTGTGCTTTGTTGTAAGTCTCCGCTGATAAAAGCACAAGTGGTGGCTGATAGACCCCTTTCTCATTACTTTCTTCCTTCAAGTCTTCTTCTTCTTCTGTGATCATGACTCATTCAGACTAGGATTCCGGACTCTCTTATGAAGTCAGCTGTCTGTTTAAGTGATTTGGTTGCCCTATATAGTTTCTCTTCCAAGGAGGTGGGTGTGTACCACATTGTCCTTCTCAAGTCTGTGTACTGGGGGCAATCCTATAGAACATGTTTTGTTGTCATGTTATCCAGTGTACAGTGACATTGGTTGGTAGTTCCTATTTTGAGTTTGGTGAACATGTGGTTTCTCATTCTGTTGTGGCCAGTGTGTAGGCGATGTATGATGACTTGATGCCTCCTTGATAGTTGGAGGTATCCATCCCTCTCGTTATACTTTGGGTGTTCTTGTTTCCATTTTTCATGGAACTGACCTTTGATGATGGATTTGGCTTCATCGTAGCTGACCAGATGGTTCTCTTGTGGTAATCTCCCTCCCTCTTTAGCTAATTTGTCTGCGAGTTTGTTTCCGTGTATATTACAGTGTGATGGTATCCACTGGATGACCACTCTCTGGAAGTTATTGCACAGTTGGTCTAGGGTTATTCTCAAGTCATCTAGCTCACTGTTCCTGGGGGTTTTTAGAGCTGTTAGGACTGACAGTGCATCAGTCAGTATCACTGATTTCATGTGCATGTTATTTTTGTTTTGGGTAGCCAGTTTTGCAGCATCTTTGAGGGCTTCAGTTTCTGCTTTATACTTGTTTGAGAATTTCCCAGTAGCTATTGACTTGGTGATCTCTTCCTGGTTATTCAGCCTCAAGAACACACCTCCTCCTCCATTTCTGGTGGCATTTGTAGCAGAGCCATCTATGTATATGTGTGACCAGGAGTCCTGTGGGTAGTTGTCATTTATGTGTTTTTCTGCTATGTGTTTTCTCTCTGTGTCTATTTGGGTGCCTTTTTTAATGATTTCTATTATGTCTTCCTTAAGTTCTGGTATTTTATGTTTCCCATGGAGAGTCATACCAGGTAGGCTTATGGGTTTCAGCATTGTTTGGGACAGTACTGAGTCACTAGTTGTCAGTTCTTTGGAGACTGCAGCGAAGTTGCTCCTCTTTAACCTTCCTTTTCCGAAACCAGTTATTCTTTGGTGCATATGGTGGTTATGGAGCCTTTTATATTTCTCCGCTTGTTGCATTACTTTAGTTTTCCGTCTGTCTTCTAAGGGTTGTAGACCTGTTACTGTTTCTAAAGTCTCGATAGGTGTAGATTTCATAGCGCCAGTGATGATACGGGCAGCCTGGTTTTGTGTTCTGTTAATTTTGCTAAGCTGTGATTTGGAAGCTGTAGCCCAGACTCTGACTCCATACTCTAGGACTGGTCTTACGTATAGTCGTTTCAAGATATTGCTTGCTGTCTGCTCCCCAGTCCGTTCCTGCCAATTTCTTCATAATATCTGTTAGTTTTCTTTTGATTCTATTGTTGCTTTGTCTATTTGATTTATCCATGTCATCCTGCAATCCATGGTGATGCCAAGATATGTTGTGCTTTGGTCAATAGGAAGTGTGTGGTCTTTTATCTTCAATTTTGCAGAGAGTGTGTTTCTTGATAGGCTGAAAATTGTGTATGTAGTTTTTTTTTTGTTAATTGGTAGTAACCAGGTGTTCGTCTATTTTTCAAGTTTTCCTAAGGCACCTTGCATTCTGGAGCTAGCCACTGACATAGATTCTTCATGTGTCCATATCGTCAGGTCATCTGTGTACATTGCTGAGTGTATTCTGGGTGGAATCTCCATTACGATGTCATTTATGAAAATTAAAAAGAGCGTTGGAGATAGGACTCCACCTTGTGTGACACCTTGTTCAATTCTGGCTTTCTTACTTAGTTGTCCATGTACTTGTACTCTGGCCGTTCTGTCTTGTAGGTATTGAGATATCCTTAAAACCACTTTTTTGTGGTATGATTTGTTGTTTTGTCTCCAAATGCCACATGACTCTTCTGTTAACCAGCCTTTCCATGAGTTTGCACAGGCAGCTCAGTAGGCTAATTGGTCTGTAGCTGCTTGGATCCAGTGGGTCTTTTCCATGTTTGAGGATGCTCACCAAAATGACTTCTTTCCAGGTTGCCTGCATTTGACCTCTTTTCCAGGTGGCATTTATTATCCTTTGAAGCTGGCCCTTGGCTTTCTGTGCCAGTTTTATGAGCATTTCGTTGGTGATTCCATCTTATCCAGGGGAATTCTTGAGCTTCAATCCTTTAGGGCTACATCTAGTTCTGTTGGTGTAAAGATGGTCGTCTGGTGTTCTTCTGGTTCTAAAGGCATGTGTTTTGCATCTTGGTTTTCCTTTCTTGCAGCTTTCTATTGGTCTTTTGGAATGTTTATTCTACTTATGTTTTTGTAAGTTTCTATTGGTATGTTTGCTGTCCTTTTGCCTGTGTGGATGTTCTGATTGTGTGCTAATGTTATTGAAGGTCTGCAGTTGTTTTCATTGCTCAGAGCTTTTGCAAGTTTCCAGAGCTTGTGTCCATTTTTGTCTAGATTGAGGCTCTCTGTTTTGTCTTTCCAGCTCTGTCTTGCTGATATCTTGACCTCTCTTCTGTATTTGGCAGAAGCTGCTTTATAGGCTATGTTGCTCTCTGTGCTTTGTGATGTTTCAGCTAGTTCTCTGGCAGAGTTCAGTTCCTCTTCTAGTCTTTGTATTTCCGTGTTTCAGTATGGCTTGTAGTTTCTTCTTGCTTTAGGAATTGATTCTTTAGCAGCTCTCAGGATTCCCTTTGTTAACTCCTCTATCATATTATTGACTTTCTTTTCATGGGTGTTAATAGGCGCAGTGTAGGCATCTGTGAGTGTGGCAAACTTTTCCAGTCTGTTGTCTTGTAGTTCCAGTGGGGAATTGGTATTTGCATCTCCTGTTTGTGAGCAAGATCCACTGAAAGTTTGACTGATCTGTGGTCGCTGTCGCCAAGTTGGTTCAGTACTATTCTGGCTATTTTGTTGGATATGTCTCCTATTGCGAATGCTAGGTCAGGAGTTGATGTTGTTTTCCATCTTCTTGAGTAGAAGATTGGGGGGGGGGTCCTCTCAAGAGTTTATGAGGAATAGGTTGTTGTCTATTTCCCATTCTTCCACTTCTTCACCTCCAGCATTTGATTCCTTATATCCCCATCTTTCAGAGTGGCTGTTAAAGTCTCCTACTACCAGACACTGTGATGGTGTTATTTCCATTGACTCCAGCTTCAGCAATTTGTCATTGGGACAGTATATGTTAAATATCCTTGTGCTAGTGGAGTTGATGTATAGGTCTGGGCCAATGGTCTCTGCCTCTCCGTTTGTAACTACTTCTATCTGTTTGCTGGGATGGTATTTTTAATAAGTATAAGAATTCCACCCTTGTGACCTTCCCTGTTCTGTCTAAATGTTTGATAGCCTCTAATCATAAATCTATGCTGAGGATTAAGGTGAGTTTCTTGGATGTAGGCAACATCTATCTCCTCCTCTGCTAGTCTGATTGCTAGGGCTTGTTTTTTTGTGGTATATGCCCCGCATTCCAGTGTATTATTTTTAGGTGTTTCTTGAAGCTTTTTAGACCAGTAGTAGTTTCCCTCTGATCCCACATTTCCTGGCTCTCCAAAATGGGTCAGGGTGACAATCAGTAGCTTGAGGTGGACCCCTTCGAGGCATGGGCCCTGGCACTCCACCTGCCTGAGGGGACTCCACAGACAGAGCACCATAATTAAAGTCCGTTAGATCCACTCTGACTAAGTACATGTTAGAACGTTGCACTATGTTCTGCACCAATGGCCCAGTGCATCTGATGTCTGCCAGCATTTTACTCATATTTGCTTTCCTTAGCCTTTGATTGTCCCCAATCTTCCTGCAAGGCAGCAGATTGTCTTTTCTGTAGGGGGATGCCCTTAGAAGGTCGGCCCTCCCGGGTTTACAAGCACCATCTGTCCTAGCTTTGTGTAGAGTTTTCACACTCATAGGTAGTCTGGTCTTCTGAACTCTTGAGCACCACCTGCCTGTTTGATAGAGGACAGAAAGAGGAGAAAAGACAGTGAAGCATTTAACCCATGAAGTGGGGATGGATTAGTTCAGACCAGAGCATGTACCGCTCACCGGTGGGTTCTGCGTCTTGACTTAAAGGGTTCCATCTACTCTTGACTCCTTTGTCTGGCTCCCACTGGCATAGCTCCTTGGATCCCGGAGGCGCACAAGCCCTCCAACCACAACAAGGTGAGCCTGCTGTGGAGAGTTCCTTTAAGTCAAGACAGTTTGAATACAAACAACTTCTGCTCTGCAAAAAAGGTTTAAATAAAACATTACGGACTAGGGAAGTAATCCCAACTAACTGTACTGCTTCATGAAATGTAACAGGTGATAATACTTTTGACTAGATCAGCGATTAAAAATCCTTTTATAACCACTACCCAGAGAAAATTGGTCTTCAGATCTGTCCAATAATGCTATTTCATGAGATTGTAAATTTGGATTATGGCGGACGACCATTGAATCAGGGCAGTAGGTGTGAGGTTCTCAATTTGTTGTGAAGCACAATCCTGACAACTGGATATTCTAAGAATTTCACCTATTGACCATGCTGACCATTGAATCAGGGCAGTAGGTGTGAGGTTCTCAATTTGTTGTGAAGCACAATCCTGACAACTGGATATTCTAAGAATTTCACCTATTGACCATGCTGACCATTGAACCTTGGCAACTTTAAATGCAACAAGAAAAGGTTGACTTGCTGCTTTTCATAGAATGCTCGATGGTGGAACAAAGCTACACAATTACTGGAAGGGGTCTATCTGATGATGTAGATAAGATTGACCAAGACTGATCTCCACCAGGTTTTATCCTTGAGTATGGGTGGTGCAAAAAAAAAATCTGCAAAAGTAAATTTAATGGAAGTTTTCAGAAGGTCCTTAAGTTAATTTTTAAGAATGCAGTTTTGAGTTAGAGCATCTAAAAAAAATTGAGTTGTAGCCTTCAGATTTTTTAGTTTGAAACTTCACAGATTGCAGAACTTTAAAGTTCAGCAGTTTTTTTTTTTTTAACTAATAAATTACTTGTCTGCTTGTAAATTTTTGTTCATACCTACCTTATGTTTTTTTTTTTTTTTTTTCATTATACACACACAAACACTTATATAGTTTATAAATGTGATGACCTGCGATCCTTTACAGATTGTTGTGTTTGGCCCTTGGATAAGAAAAGGTTGGACCACACTTTCCTAGATAAAGAAGTGAAGGTCAGCATATGAAAGACAAACAGGATTTTATGAACAACTTAGCCTGAGAAGCCAAAATAGCAGCAACAAGAGGATACAGCAAAACCCTCCACCACATTATAAAACTGCTGTGCAAACATCCCTACAAAGACAACAGCTGGCAGATTATTTCTAACAAAAGATGGACAAAACATTTTAATAAATATTAAATAAACCACAACCATTAAATGCTCATACATGGAGGAAGAAGACATTGTGTCTCCATTAAATACAATATACATCATGTGAGAAGTTCACACAAAAGAATTGGTCCATCAAAAAACTAAAGAACAGCAAAAGCAGCAGGAGATGATGAAATCTCTGGGGAAATGCTAAAAGCAGCAGGTGATACCACTCTACAAGAATCGCTAATGTTACATTAACAAAGTCTGGTAAAATGAATCTCCTCCACAATAATGGAAAGATGGCATCATAAGAAAGGAGACATCAGATTGTATAGCAATATTTGACGTAATATCATGTTGCTGATTCATCATTGCTTAATTAGTTGTCTTGGACAGTGAGCTACCACATGAGAGGATTAATCTTTAAAATACATCACATCACGATTAGCACATTCAACGAAATTGATAACTCACAATGTTTGGTACAAGATCAATATAGTCTTCATTGTTATATCGACAAATTTGGATGTAACAAATCACACACAATGGAATCATATCTCTGCTATTAATACATTAGAATTATGATATCCGCTTAGTCACATGATGGCGTGCTTAGTCACATGATGGCGTTTATGCGACAACTGCCTGACCATCTGTCATATCTAACATCTCTGACTGAATGTTCTTTTGTTTATCATATCTAAATGGTACTTGCTGGTACAACTCAATCTTTAATATCCATAGGAATTTTGTAGGCATTTCTTGTAAAACACCTTAGAATAACTTCATGGTTCTGGAATTCACTGATAGCTTTTGATAGTTGCTAATTCTAGTACTTTTTCAACACAACTCTAATTACTACTGTATGGGTAAATCTATAATCACAACTGTTACAACCTATAAGTCCAAACACAGAGTCGGCTGAAGCTGTGCTAAACTTGAATAACTTCTACATTCCTACTGGTATCTCCTTGCTCCGAATGAGTGAATCTGTGTCTTGACTTAACTCTTAATCTACCATGTACATCTGCATTGAGGCAGGTTCATAAACTTCGTCTACTTCTACATTACTACTGTCTCCTGCTCATTTCAAAAGAGTCTAACTGTCCAAAACTATCTTTGCGTGTCATTTTTGTGGTGCGCTAGGCTCCTCCTATTTCTTGAAAATTCTGGGAAACCTTTTGTGGTCAGTTGGTCTATTGACTAAGTCATAACTATTGCTACAAAGGACTCTGCCTTACAATTTTAGAACTCTCGTCTCATTTACTGATTGCTTGTCAGTCAACCCTTAATCGTTTTTTGAGGAGAGTTTGACAACATCTGTCAATCATTGCCTGCTGCTTGGCTTCTCATTAAGAAAGCCACTTTCTTGATCTCACCTGAAATATGCGGTTCCCTTCTCCAAGACCTTTTAATTCTGTTCACTGTTGTTGAACAACAGAGAGAACTCCACGTCTACCACATCAAACAAGTCTGTTTCCCTGAGACCTGTGCTAGTTACATCTTCCTCCATCTCCAAGGGGTGACAGTTTGATACCAATTACGTCTAAAATCTCTGGTGTTGGCTGATGATCTCTCTGTCAATGTGTGCTGCCTTATGGGAAATGGTCTGCTCAAGTCTCCATCTCGTGGAATCTCTGGCCTTTGTCCAGTGTCCGTTACGCTGACTTCTTAAGATCGTTTTCTCCAGTCCGATTAGTGATCTCTTTCTTTCAAAATTTTTTTCCGTCCTTTTGTTATCATCCTAGCTGTTATCTTGTTTATATTTCCCAAATTGCTCACACTATCACAATTGTACCAAGTGGTGTGGAATTACTTCATTATCAATGCCAGGTAAAATTATTTCTAGCAAGCATGTTGTTAGAAATATTAAAATCAGTAGATGAAAAATAAGCTGGCATTAGACCACATCAGTCATGTACCAACTACATTTTTACTCTTTTAGCTATCAACCAAGGATCAGAATTCCAATCACCACTCATTACCGGCTTTGTGCATTTTCAAAAGGCATTTGATAGCTTGCACCAGATGACAAATACTGAAAATTTACAGGTTTCATAAATGTGAACATTATCAGAGCTTTCTACTCAAGCTCAGTTTGTTGTGTCAAAATATCTGTTAACTGGGCTGGTAACTCTTAACAAGTTTCCAGTAGAGACAGGAGTGAAACAAGGTTGTCATCCAGTTATTTGGGATAGCAATCAATTGGATTATGCAGAAATGCATAGGTGACAAACAATTAGGCAAAAATTGGACAAACAACATAATCTTAGAAGACCTTGATTTTGCAGATGACCTGACCCTTTTGTGCTCAGCACACAGAGGCCCAAGATAGAATAGATCGATTTCATCATTTCGCAATACAAATATGTATGATGGTCTTATGCTCAGAATGGACGAAAGAAGATGTCCATGTCAGGCCTTTACATGGGCATCAGGTTTAAAAAGAAAACAAAGAAGTCCAAAAGAAGTAAGAAAAACAATTAATAGGGAAGCTCAACTATGGGCTTGAGAACAAAACAAGATCTGGCAGTGAATTGTCAATGAGAGTTAATTATATCTGCTTTAAGTGCCATCTTCAGCTAGAGAGGAACTAACTAATCTATGATTGGTCTACTCTCAGGAACAATAAACCTAGATTGTCTCCTTGTTTGTTATCCTGTGAATGCATGGCTGTTGATTAATGCGTTTGCCATTGTTGTTCTTTAAGGTTGTGAAAAGGTTTATATCTTTTGCAACAGGTTAGTCCCAACTGTACGTACCTGCAAACAACAATCTACTTTGAGATAGGCTCAGAGAGATTCTCATGCACAGGCAAAGAGCTCATAGACCCTGGCTTCACCACAATTATGCCTTGGCTACAGCTTGAAGATGATGAGGAGGTCCCATCCTTGAAGCGGGATGAGAAGCTAGCAGTTGATGAGGTGAGTGTGTTCACATATTATAAATACATTGCCTGAAGTGAGTGTGTTGTGGTTCACATGTAAAATACATTGTCTGAAGTGAGTGTGTTATGGTTCACATATTCTAAATACATTGCCTGAAGTGAGTGTGTTCACATGTCGTTAATACATTGTCTGTGGTAAGTGTGTTCACATGTCATAAATGCATTGTCTAAAGTGAGTGTGTTATGGTCCACATGTAAAATACATTGTCTGAAGTGAGTGTGTTATGGTTCACATGTCATAAATACACTGTCTGAAGCGAGTGTGTTCACATGTCATAAATACATTGCCAGAAGTAAGTGTGTTCACATGTTGTAAATACATTACCTGAAGTTAGTGTGTTCACATGTTGTAAATACATTGCCTGAAGTGAGTGTGTTTACATGTCATAAATACATTGTCTGAAGTGAGTGTGTTCACATATTATAAATACATTGACTGAAGCGAGTGTGTTGTGCTTCATGTGTAAAATACATTGCCTGAAGTGAGTGTGTTCACATGTCGTTAATACATTGTCTGAAGTAAGTGTATTCACATGTCATAAATACATTGTCTAAAGTGAGTGTGTTATGGTCCACATGTAAATACATTGTCTGAAGTGAGTGTGTTCACATGTCGTAAATACATTGTCTGAAGTGAGTGTGTTCACATGTCATAAATACATTGCCTGAAGTGAGTGTGTTCACATGTCGTAAATACATTGTCTGAAGTAAGTGTGTTCACATGTTGTAAATACATTGCCAGAAGTGAATGTGTTATGGTTCACATATAAATACATTTTCTGAAGTGACTGGTTTATGGTTTACATATTCTAAATTCATTGCCTGAATTGTGTTCACATGTCGTAAATACATTGTCTGAAGTAAGTGTGTTATGGTTCACATATCATAAATACATTGCCTGAAGTAAGTGTGTTCACATGTTGTAAATACATTACCTGAAGTTAGTGTGTTCACATGTTGTAAATACATTGCCTGAAGTGAGTGTGTTTACATGTCATAAATACACTGTCTGAAGTGAGTGTGTTCACATATTATAAATACATTGACTGAAGCGAGTGTGTTGTGCTTCATGTGTAAAATACATTGTCTGAAGTGAGTGTGTTCACATGTCGTAAATACATTGTCTGAAGTAAGCGTGTTATGGTTCACATGTCGTAAATACATTGTCTGAAGTAAGTGTGTTATGGTTCACATGTCATAAATACATTGTCTGAAGTGAGTGTGTTTACATGTCATAAATACATTGTCTGAAGGTAGTGTGTTCCTCATCATCATCATGTGCCATACCGGTTGGCGTAGGCGATCATGTCACTCCACAATCTTCTATCTACAGTGCATCGTATCAGTTCTGTTGTTGACTGTTTTCCATGCCATGACACCAAGCTATCCAGTATTTTCTCTCTTTGTCGTCCACGATCTCTCTTTCCTTTTATTTTTCCAGTTGTAACCAAGTATTCCAACTTTCCTCATCTCATGATGATGTGCCCGAAAAAAGTTGATTGTTTCTTTCTGATGTTTTTTAGGAGCTGCCTTTTTTTGTTGGCCTCTTTGAGAACTTCCTCATTGGTCTTTTTAGCTGTCCAGGGAACTTTCAAAATTCTTCTGAGAAATCCCATCTCTGTGGCCTCTAATCATCATTTCATTTGCTTGTCTACTGTCCATGATTCACTTCCATAGGTAAGAATTGGTTCTATATAGCACCGATGAAAGTGCTATGAGTGTGTTCGCATGTCATAAATACATTGTCTGAAGTGAGTGTGTTTGGTTCACATGTTGTAAATACATTGTCTGAAGTGAGTGTGTTATGGTTCACATGTAAATACATTACCTGAAGGTAGTGTGTTCACATGTCATAGATGTATTGCCTGAAATGAGTGTATTCACATGTCATAAATGCATTACCTGAAGGTAGTGTGTTCACATGTCATAAATACATTACCTGAAGGTAGTGTGTTCACATGTCATAAATACATTACCTGAAGGCAGTGTGTTCACGTGTTGTAAATACATTACCTGAAGGTAGTGCGTCCACATGTCATAAATACATTACCTGAAGTGAGTGTGTTCACATGTTGTAAATACATTACCTAAAGTTAGTGTGTTCACATGTTGTAAATACATTGCCTGAAGTGAATACACATTCACTTCAGGCAATGTATTTCCAACATGTGAACATGAATTGGTTCTATATAGCACCGATGAAAGTGCTATGAGTGTGTTCACATGTCATAAATACATTGCCCTAAGTGAGTGTGTTATGATTCACGTGTAAATAATTTTCTGAAGTGACTGGTTCACATATTCTAAATACATTGTTTGAAGTGTGTTCACATGTCGTAAATACATTGTCTGAAGTGAGTGTGTTTGGTTCACATGTTGTAAATACATTGTCTGAAGTGAGTGTGTTATGGTTCACATGTAAATACATTACCTGAAGGTAGTGTGTTCACATGTCATAAATACATTGCCTGCAGTGAATGTGTTCACATGTCATAAATACATTGCCTGAGGTGAGTGTGTTCACATGTCATAAATACATTACCTGAAGGTAGTGTGTTCACATGTTGTAGTGTGTTCACATGTTCTAATTACATTACCTGAAGGTAGTGTGTTCACATGTTGTAGTGTGTTCACATGTTCTAATTACATTACCTGAAGGTAGTGTGTTCACATGTTGTAAATACATTACCTGAAGGTAGTGTGTTCACATGTTGTAAATACATTACCTGAAGGTAGTGTGTTCATATGTCATAAATACATTGCCTGAAGTGATTTCGTTCACATGTCATAAATACATTGCCTGAAGGTAGTGTGTTCACATGTTGTAAATACATTTCCTGAAGGTAGTGTGTTCACATGTTGTAAATACCTTGCCTCACAGTTTTAAAGAGTCCAGTAGTGCTGTAATAGTGTCCATCTTTGACTTCTTAATATATAATATACATGATAAAGATCAACTTGACAATGTCTGACAAGGGAGTGGTACAGATTTTGAGTTATTGGCTTGGGTTATTTGCGGCTGATCATCATTGCACTCTGAACATGTCCTTAGGTGCAGATAAAGAAGATACACATACAAAAATTGAATGCTTTTATGTGATTTGATTGCGGGTAGATAGCATATATATATTATAGATAGTAGTGGATGAGTTTATGTTGCTACAAGTTAGTGTCACTTTTTCATGATTTCTGAAAGAAATTTCTGTACAATAACCTTTAGGAATTATGTTGATTTTCTTACATAGTCAGGAGTGTTGAAACTTAAGGTAGTTGCCCTGCTGACATATCTATCCACTTACTTATTCTAAGCATTCAACCACTAAGTAGGTGCAGATGTTTTGTGTCCCTGATTTATGGCAAACTGATATCCATGCCTTTCCGAATAATAAATTCATCTTCAGCATGGGTAGATTTCTGTTTTAAAGATTGTTGTCCAGGTAGGGGCCATCTTGGCCTACTCTTTTTGCTATAAGCGCTAGACATCAGATCTCATTACCCCAGAGATCAGGGAAGGATAGAGCCACAAAGAAACCACTGATTAGAAGAGCAATCTGTGGTGGGATTTGAGGTAGTTGTCATACCTTTAAACTGCTCAGTACCTACTAACCACTTATGATAATACAGTTGTACAGATTTCAGAAATCTGTATCACTGATTTTAGTGAAGAGAAACTTTTAGTTTCGTTTTTTAGTTTAGTAAGCATGACAATCAACCTGATGAGTTTGCCATAATTATAGGTGCAAATATCACATCTTTGTGGAACATCTGAAAATGAAGAAGATTGCTCTTTTCCTGCAGCTAATTTATTTGTAGCTTCCATTATTCATTTAATCGCTACAAATTTACAACCCAAATTTTCTTCATTTTCCCAAAATCTTTCTTGTGTTCTTTCACTCTTTCATGTGTCCAATAAATATGTGTGTTTTTAAAATAATTTTCTTAATCTTAGCATAAATTGGTTAATATATTTTATAATCTCTCTTTTTGTTACTTAACTTCATGAAATGTCCAGCCTCTACTGAGTGATAACAGTTTTTTTTTAGCTGCAATTGTTTGCACAATTTGTTTTTTAAAATGCTGGTCAGTAAATAATGGAGCATTCACAGGTACATAATTTTCTTGCTCCATTTAATTCATTTGTTAACAAAGAACATGAAAGGTTGTTATCAATAATTAATTCAACTGAACCAGGTGAAACTTGTTGAGAAACTGACCAGCCCTCCAGACTATCTGACCGAGAGTGAACTCATTTCTCTCATGGAGAAACATGGCATTGGTACAGATGCTAGCATACCCGTGCACATCAACAATATATGTGAACGCAATTATGTCTCCATTATATCTGGCCGCAAGCTCAAGCCCACACCTCTAGGTATTGTGCTGGTCCATGGCTACCAGAAGGTAACAGTCTTTGCTTATAACTTTAGAGCTTTCATGATATAATTAGAGGAACAACAGTCAATTGTTTGGACAGTTCTGCTACTAGCATCTATATTATCTATATTACTAGTATAAGTAATATAATCTCATCCTTTGTACAATGATTTGAGTGTTGTGCTAAGTTTAAGTAAATGACTGTAGATTGAAGATTAGAGTATTGCTTCATGTTCAACAACTCATAGCTTGCTGTTGGCTACACAAGTTATCAAGATCCTGCTTCATTTTTGCCTTGGTTAAACAGTGTGGTCAAGTGTATAGAGATTGATGAGAGAGGGCAATCCTGGTACTCAAAAATGTTTTGCTGAAGTCACGTGTGTTGTGCCAAAATGCAAGGTATGAGAACCACCCTCTTATGGTCCAGTGTTGAAGACAACACACAGAAGTAAGCAATCATTTAAGACTGACAACAAACAAACAAGTAACCAGTCATTTAAGACTGCCAACACCACAGAAAGGAAATAACACTGGTAGAGTAGGATTGCAACGGGCATTAGCAATTTGGTATGGACTACAGATTCTATCAGAAGCTTTATACAGATGCCAAAGTCTCATCTGTTGTATGCTGAACATTAGATGAACTTTCAGGCTCAAACACAGAAGAAGGCCAGTGCTTGAGAGTCATGACCCAGGTGGGCCTGCCTCCTACAGTGTCAAGAAGCTAAATGATTGAAACACTTGGTCAGTGGAGTCCTCATCTGATGATCAGATTACCTCCTATTTTAAAGCTCTTTACAAAGTTTCCTGATATTGTCTGGTGAATGCAGATGAAGAGAAATAAGTGTCAGCAGGCTATAAGGTAGTTGGAAAATATGTGATAGAGCTCACAAAAAAAGATAGAAAATCATGGAACTGTGACTTAATTTTTAATATTGCTGTCATCAGTGAGTAATTTCAAGTTTGAAGCAGTTGTTTGTGTTTGTGAGAAGCTAAAATCACCATTACTTTAAATATGGAAGTTCAAGAAGAGAGAAAAAGTCTCAACTTCTGCCAAGTACTGCAGAACTGTGATGTCACAAGACCTCACCTATCCACTTTCCTGCTTTTTTTTTTATTTCTGAGACAAGAGTTTATTTCTTGTTTCCACTAAGGAAAAGATTATAAGGTACACATGGAGACAGGTTTGCTCAGGAGGAGTACAGATTGGGATTTGGTAGCTCTGATCTGTGAATTCAAAAAACTACAACACTGCATCAGTAAGATTGGAGTAGAAATTGGTTATTATGCTTAATAGCTATTTCACTGCAGATTGTTTGCTATAACAATTTTCTGAGACAATTGTTCATCATGTTATCTGTCTGAATGGTTCAGATTGATGTTGACTTGGTATTGCCAACGATGAGATCAGCTGTTGAACAGCAGTTGCAGCTCATATCATTAGGGAAAGCAGACTTTCATGAAGTCAAACAGCATGCTACAGACATTTTTCATTGCAAGTTCCGCTACTTTGTGGACAGCATTTCAGCCATGGATGAGCTGTTTGAGGTTACTTTCTCATCACTGGCAGAGAGTGGGAGACCATTATCAAGGTCAGTAACTACAATGGTCTAACATATTTCAAAAGTTGACTTGCTGTTGTATTTACTCTGCTTTCTTTAGACTTTTATTAGTTTAGGACCATCCAAGGGTTTTTCTCTACAGTTTATGTGCATTACTAGCAATCTTTACATTTAGTTAGTTTTATACATTCCACAATACGAGAATTCCTCTTATTCAGCGTTCATCTGTTGCGTGGGTGTAGATACATTGTATTGCTAGTTTACGGCAAGCCATGATATCTGCACCTTTTGACCTGATACCTCCATCTTTACCATGAGTAGATTTTTATTTACTTAACAATTTTGCCAGGCAGCAGCCATTTTTGACCTAGTCTTTTTTATTTTTAACAAAGAGAGAAAGACTATATGCATATTTTTTGCAAATTGATATAATTACGAGGGTCAATCAAAGAGTTTTGCACTTTAGTAAGAAATTGTTATGGCAGACAAGAATGCTATGTATCATTGTAAGACACACCATTGCTTGAAATTACCCATGCGTTCATGCATGAGGTATCATGTGAAAGAGAAGTGGTGAGAAACTGATACATTTGTGTAATTGCTGTGTCCACATCTGAACGCTTAATCTTTAAAACATCTACCTTAGTTTCACGCAGTCATGACATCAAATATGAAATTCCCTCCCGTGATGTCTAACTAGGCAAGAGCAGCAGGAATTGGCTCCCTCAATGAGATAGAGTTGCTTGCACAGAACAGAGACAAATGACAAGATTTGATAAAAGATCTTTACAAGGATTGAAAACTGCTAGAATAAAAATTTAGATAAGAGAAAGAGTATATGAGTCTATGCCCTATGGGCCGGCTACGGCTCAAAAAGTCAATAGATAGATGGGATGGGATGTTTATCTAGTCCACCACTGCCAGAAAAATTACACCAACAATACAATTTAATGATTTATGTGAGTAAAAGTGAAAGTAATTTTTTTAACCGCTTCAATTTTGTTAAATTTGCATTTGAAGTTGAAACATATTTTTGTGCTTGCAACACCGGTAAAATTAAAAGTCATAAATACTAGAATACTAGACTGTTGGGCGGCAATTGTTATTTTCGTAAATTTGCAAGATGAACTGAAACAGCAGACAGCACTGTCAGCTTCATTATATAAACAGTAATTGTTTTTATAGCTGCATTGGGGGTGGGAGTTCTGAATGTAGGTTAGAAACACTGGAATTGTCAGAAGAAGGGCCTCATTTGTGTCATATAGTCTCATTTGTGTCAACATGCACATGATGACACAATTCATGTTGACACATATATTTTTAATTCGCCAGCTTTGAACTCTGACGTAGTCCCTAGAGCCTATGAACTCAATTTTGCATGTTAATCCATTTTTCCCTGGCAGCCATGTGCACAGGGGTCCCTCGCCGCACAGGCAGATAACTCCAACTTCGGAGATACTCATTTTTCCGCCGATGAGTAATTGACGTTTCATGCCGGGCCTCGCTGCTGAGACCAGGGGTGTTGCCGCAGAGAGATATCATAAATAAAAATCCCAAATGGTGCAGCCAGGATATGAACCCTCAACTTCTCTGTCTTGGGGCCCGCATCTTGCCTTGTGTCAACATTGTGTCATATAGTCTAATTTGCATCAACATGACTTTAGAGTCATTTCAGCTTAAAAGCGTGCCCTGAACAAGCTTGTGTCATGTTCAAAAAGTTTTTCTTGCCTTTAGTCTGAAGGAGCACATATCTAAAAGTTGATGTGAACTTTAGTCCTTCTCTACATATTCACCACTCAAGACAATGCACTTATTCCATTACTTACTCACCTTCCTGAAGCTTGATTGTAGAACTCAAGACAGGCCCAGTACCATGTCTCAAGTTCAGTAATCAAATTCTCAATTTCTCTTGGAATCAATGTATGCTATAAGAAGAAGAAGAATTTGAGTATTAAGGACACACTCCCAAATAGGAAAGTCTCGTTAGTGTGGTAAGATGTCTGATAAACAGCCCTGACTAGGATCAAATGCTGCTTTGCAGGAAGGTGTAGGAAAAATTAAAGCTAAGGAAGGGTCCCAGATAAACATGTGCTTTAGTTACAGATAGTGGAGTTGTCCACACTTAGAACAATATTATAGTTTTATAGATTTATCTATGCCTCAATCTTGATGCTGAACTGTCATTTTTCCATCATCATTTGAAGCAAATATGAATCTGTATTTGGTGGTGATAAAATCAGAACAAAGTTCATGGCTTCAACTGCTTAAATAGTAAAATAGATATTTTATTAACATTTTTTTTGGTACTGATGATACTGTTCTACTAGCAGAAAGTCCTCAAGACCCACAACAGTTGCTTAATGTGATAAATATAACAAGCAAAAAATATGGACTAGATATGAATATCAAAAAGACTTAAAACTATGATCATAAACAAAGAAAATTCTCAAGACCTACAATTAAATATCACAGTTGAAGGAATACATCTGGAGACAGTCCAGAGCTACAACTACCTGGGACATAGTATAACCAATGATGGAAAATGCAAAATTGAAATAAACAAAAGAATAGGAATGGCAAAAAAGTAATTTAAATGCCATGAAAAATATACTAACAACAAAACAAATATCAGCAGGGCTGAAACTAAGAATGGCAAAATGTTACATCTTCTCAATATTCCTGCATGGTGCAGAAACATGGACATTAGAAAAGAAAGAAGAACAGAAAATTGAAGCCTTTGAAATGTGGATTTATAGAAGAATAGGTAGAATTGGATGGAAAGAAAAGAAAACAAACGATGAAGTTTTAAAACAACTGAAAATAAAAAGAGAACTACTAAATACAATTAAGACAAGACAAATGAAATTTTTGGGGCATGTTAAAAGACACAACAGCCTACTAAAAGTAATATTGGAAGGAAAAATACCAGGTAAAAGAGGCAGAGGCAGACCAAGACTAACATGGACGAGTAACATCAAAAGATGGATAAGTCAATCTATGACAGCCTGCACCATCAAAGCAAGAAACAGAGTAGAATGGCGATCCATGGTAGCCAACCTTCGTTGCGGAGAAGGCACTCAATGATGATGATGATGATGATTTACAATTATTTCAATTTATATATATATTTAGTAAACTTAGTATTTGCTAACTTCATTAATTTTTTAAAAACCAATTTTACATTTTTTCTTTAGCAATTATATTATAAGATCAAGTTTTAAATGATGACAAACTTTTTATTTCACACACAGTAGATTTTTTTAATAAATGTAGAAAATTATTTTTACACACAAATAACATATTTTTATTCCATAACTAGACTTATGTTTATTTCACCAAATTGCAGATGTGGTAAATGTCGAAGGTACATGAAGCTTATCCCAGCAAAACCATCTCGTCTTTATTGTTCTTCTTGTGATGAAACATTCTCACTGCCGCAAAATGGAAACATCAAGTTGTACAAAGAACTGAAGTGTCCCCTGGATGAGTTTGAGCTTGTTCTGTGGACAACTGGGGCTAAAGGGAAAGTAGGTAACAATTTATTTCTATTGTAACTGTGAAATTTTGATAGACATTTGTGTTGACCATCTGCCATTTGGAAGAATGGGAAGTATTAACAAGATTAGAAGATGTGACCTACCAAGATCTAAAGACCTTGAACAGGACAGTGAGGTCTCATATCACACATTCACAAAATAAGTCTCAGAGACTGCTACTGCACAGCAAACAGGACAGTGAGGTCTCATATCACACATTCCCAAATTAGTCTCAGAGACTACTACTGCACAGCAAACAAGACAGTGAGGTCTCATATCACACATTCTCAAATTAGTCTCAGAGACTACTACTACACAGTAAACAGGACAGTCAGGTCTCATATCACACATTCCCAAATTAGTCTCAGAGACTGCTACTGCACAGCAAACAGGACAGTGAGGTCTCATATCACACATTCACAAATTAGTCTCAGAGACTGCTACTGCACAGCAAACAGGGCAGTGAGGTCTCATATCACACATTCACAAATTAGTCTCAGAGACTGCTACTGCACAGCAAACAGGGCAGTGAGGTCTCATATCACACATTCACAAATTAGTCTCAGAGACTGCTGCTACTGCACAGCAAACAGGACAGTGAGGTCTCATATCACACATTCACAAATTAGTCTCAGAGGCTGCTACTGCACAGCAAACAGGACAGTGAGGTCTCATATCACACATTCACAAATTAGGCTCAGAGACTGCTGCTACTGCACAGCAAACAGGACAGTGAGGTCTCATATCACACATTCACAAATTAGTCTCCGAGACTGCTACTGCACAGCAAACAGGACAGTGAGGTCTCATATCACACATTCCTAAATTAGTCTCAGAGACTGCTGCTACTGCACAGCAAACAGGACAGTGAGGTCTCATATCACACATTCCCAAATTAGTCTCAGAGACTGCTGCTGCACAGCAAACAGGACAGTGAGGTCTCATATCACACATTCCCAAATTAGTCTCAGAGACTGCTACTGCACAGCAAACAGGACAGTAAGGTCTCATATCACACATTCACAAAATAAGTCTCAGAGACTGCTACTGCACAGCAAACAGGACAGTGAGGTCTCATATCACACATTCCCAAATTAGTCTCAGAGACTGCTACTGCACAGCAAACAAGACAGTGAGGTCTCATATCACACATTCTCAAATTAGTCTCAGAGACTACTACTACACAGTAAACAGGACAGTGAGGTCTCATATCACACATTCCCAAATTAGTCTCAGAGACTGCTACTGCACAGCAAACAGGACAGTGAGGTCTCATATCACACATTCACAAATTAGTCTCAGAGACTGCTACTGCACAGCAAACAGGGCAGTGAGGTCTCATATCACACATTCACAAATTAGTCTCAGAGACTGCTACTGCACAGCAAACAGGGCAGTGAGGTCTCATATCACACATTCACAAATTAGTCTCAGAGACTGCTGCTACTGCACAGCAAACAGGACAGTGAGGTCTCATATCACACATTCACAAATTAGTCTCAGAGGCTGCTACTGCACAGCAAACAGGACAGTGAGGTCTCATATCACACATTCACAAATTAGGCTCAGAGACTGCTGCTACTGCACAGCAAACAGGACAGTGAGGTCTCATATCACACATTCACAAATTAGTCTCCGAGACTGCTACTGCACAGCAAACAGGACAGTGAGGTCTCATATCACACATTCCTAAATTAGTCTCAGAGACTGCTGCTACTGCACAGCAAACAGGACAGTGAGGTCTCATATCACACATTCCCAAATTAGTCTCAGAGACTGCTGCTGCACAGCAAACAGGACAGTGAGGTCTCATATCACACATTCCCAAATTAGTCTCAGAGACTGCTACTGCACAGCAAACAGGACAGTAAGGTCTCATATCACACATTCACAAAATAAGTCTCAGAGACTGCTACTGCACAGCAAACAGGACAGTGAAGTCTCATATCACACATTCACAAATTAGTCTCAGAGACTGCTACTGCACAGCAAACAGGACAGTGAGGTCTCATATCACACATTCACAAATTAGTCTCAGAGACTGCTGCTACTGCACAGCAAACAGGACAGTGAGGTCTCACATCACACATTCCCAAATTAGTCTCAGAGACTGCTACTGCACAGCAAACAGGACAGTGAGGTCTCATATCACACATTCACAAAATAAGTCTCAGAGACTGCTACTGCACAGCAAACAGGACAGTGAGGTCTCATATCACACATTCACAAAATAAGTCTCAGAGACTGCTACTGCACAGCAAACAGGACAGTGAGGTCTCATATCACACATTCACAAATTAGTCTCAGAGACTGCTACTACACAGCAAACAAGCAGACTCATGAGTATGTACCTACAAAACTCAACAGTCAGAGAAGACAAGTCTGAGTCACAGAAGTAACCCTGCACAATAATCTGTGTGCAACCAGTGAAGTCCTCAAGGGCATTGACCTGTTTGCTACCCTTGTTCTAAGTCTAGATGTTGAGCAAAAGTTGATCCCTGAAGATAAAGAATAAAATTGACATTCTATACATAAAGTTAGACTGAAAAGAAGGTTATATAATTAAATTACCAAGGAATTGCAGTTTACAAGAGTGCACAAATTACAAAGGAATTATGCTGCTATCTCTGCTAGAAAAAATAATAAACAAAGAGATTAAAAGAGGCCATGCAGAAACGTTTGAGAGATGAAAAGGTGGTTTTAGGAAAAAACATCATCATGTGCCGTACTGGTTGGCATAGGCAATCATGTCCTTCCACAATCTTCTATCTACAGTGCATTGTACCAGTTCTGTTGTTGACTGTTTTCCATGCCATGACACAAAGCTATCCAGTATTTTCTCTCTTTGTCATCCATAATCTCTCTTTGCTTTTATTTTGCCAGTTGTAACCAAGTATTCCAACTTTCCTCTTCTCATGATGTGCCCGAAAAATGCTGATTGTTTCTTTCTGATGGTTTTTAGGAGTTCCCTTTTTGTGTTGGCCTCTTTGAGAATTTCTGCATTGGTCTTTTTAGCTGTCCAGGGAACTTTCAACATTCTTCTGAGAAATCCCATTTCTGTGGCCTCCAATTATCTTTTCATTTGCTTGTCTGCTGTCCATGATTTGCTTCCATAGGTCAGAATTGGTTTGATGAACTCTCTTTCTAGCTTCTATTGACATAGATTTGTTGCATAAGATATTTTTCATTTTCTGAAATGCTATTTTGGCCTGAGCTATTCTGCTTTTTATTTCTGTGGTGCATCTTCCATCTGATATTATTATTGTGCCCAAGTATTTGACGCCTTGCTCTTGTTTCAGATTTGTCTTGTTTATTTTTATGCTGCATGATGTTGAGGAAAAATGCACTGACCAAATAACTACCTCAGCATAAAAGTTCATTCAGGAAAGGTGTATGTTGCATTGTGAGGTGTAACCTTTGTGCTTTTGGCCTGACACTTCTAATTTTGTTACTTCATTTCAGTCAAGGTTTGCCTTTCCACTTTCATTACTTAATCACTTGACCAATTTCTCCATGCGTTGGCTTGGAACAGGTAGGAAATAAACAAAGTTGAACGCATTCGAAAATAAATGTCTAAGGAAAATACTTGGTATAGTGTGGAACGAATTCAAAACAAGTGAGGAAATTAGAGAAATCACCAATCAATCACTAATATCTTCAGTAATAAAGAAAAGACGATGGTCATATGTTGGACATGTGATGAGGAGAGATAATAACCGAATAACAAAGCAAGCCCTCATGTGGGAAACAACAGGTAAGAGAAAAAGAAGAAGACCCAGAGAGACACTGAGAAGAACATTGATGAGAGAAGCAAGAGCAGCAGGATTTGGCTCCTTCAATGAGATAGAGCTGCTTGCACAGAACAGAGACAAATGGCGAGATTTGATAAAATATCTTTAAAAGAATTGAAAACTGCTAGAACAAAAATTCAGATAAGAGAAGGAGTATCTTGGTCTACGCCCTATGAGCCGGCTACGGCTCGAAAGGTCAATAGATACATAGATAGAATTTGGCCAATCTGTTAATTTGCTCTTTTTCAGAACCACCACATGGAAATGGTCTAGGGTCTTGGTCAGCACACTTCAGGACCCACTGTTATTTAGAATCAGATTGTGTACATACACTCACCACACATGTAAAGTGGCAGGTTGTTTTATTATAAATGAACATCTTGTAATTTATTCTCTAATTTCTGTTCACATTTTTTGTCAGTAATCCAGCTGCATATCTATCTATCTATTGACCTTTCGAGCCGTAGCCGGCCCAAAGGGCGTAGACCAAGATACTCCTTCTCTTATCTGAATTTTTGTTCTAGCAGTTTTTAAATTCTTTTAAAGATATTTTATCAAATCTCACCATTTGTCTCTGTTCTGTGCAAGCAGCTCTATCTCATTGAGGGAGCCGAATCCTGCTGCTCTTGCCTCTCTCATCAATGTTCTTCTCAGTGTCTCTCTGGGTCTTCTGCTGCATATCTTTATTGATATTTAAGTGAGGTTATTTTGTGAATAGTAAATGCTACTATTGACAGTTATTGGACATTTATGCTATCATGTTAACTCTTTGTCTCCAGACATACTCTTTGTGCCCCTACTGCTATAACAATCCACCATTTTCTGACATGAGAAAAGGCATGGGTTGCAATGAGTGTACTCACCCAACATGCTCCCATGCCTTTGCACAGAATGGTGTGTCAGAGTGTGTGGAGTGTGACAGTGGTATCCTGGTCCTAGACTTGACCTCTGGACCAAAGTGGAGAATGGCATGTAACAAGTAAGTAATTCATTAGATGATTTTAAATAAAGTTATATATATATAAATATATTTGAACGGATATGAGGAATTTCATTTTGCAGTGAAACTGATTCCATGAACAGTACAGAAATAAAGTTATAAGAAGGAGTGGTTTCCAGCACCCAGACAGAACATATCCAGTATGTCTGACTTGTCATGTCTGAGCATGTTCACTTTTAACCTCTTTTTGTCTCGTCAGATTCATGATATCCCATCCCCTTGTCACTAGCATCCCCTTGTCACTAAAATACTGTTGTCGTCCATCTAGATGATGAGATTGTGCTACTCACAATAATGGCTCCCTTAGCACAACGCAGTTTGGGGGGGGGGGTGTGTGTGTGTGGTATGGGGAGAGAAAGTACAAATGATTGTCCACAAAACAGACTCAGGTAAATTCCTCAATCGAACAACAATAATCCATGTCTTAACTGCAGCAGACATTTTTACACTAGCAGAGGATGTAATCTTCATCTACAAGTTTGAACAAATTACATCCCTTTGTAGAATCTGAGTTGCTGACCTATATCCCCCAAGAATATCAAAGTAGGGCTGTCTTCTCTTCATGTCAAATTATTGCATATTTTATGGTATTGCCACCCTTGCTGTAAACTACAGTACTGTGTACACAAAACAGGTGAAGAAGAATAATTGTCAACATATAAACCAGTGCAACCAAACTTATGAAATCCCCTAATGTCTCATTATAGATGCAGTGTTGTGATTCACTTTTTTGAAGGAGCATCAAAGGTTGGTGTCAAGGAGGACTTGTGTGAAGAATGTGGTGCAAATAATGTTGAGGTCGCATTTAAGGTAAGAATGATTAGACACTGTGTGCACGGGGATGTTCTTGATATATATAGCTCTTGTGATATTAGGAGGCTTGTACTGAGGAGTGTGCTCGTTGATAGGGCTTCTGATCACTACAGGAGCGTCTCAACTCATACACGGACAGTACTTGAACTAGTGTGTACTGACCTCTGGATAATACCACCCTTGTAATGTGGTAGATGGAATAACTGAAACACTGATCTTGGCACCGTGGGAAGAACATACACCGTTCTGTCCTCTTCTTGTATCAATCTAGCCCCTCTGAGTGGTACACTGGTAGTTTGTGTATGGCACTCTTTCCTGTATTGCTGGCCTTGGACTGTCTTGTCCTCAATTTCTGCGACAACTCTAATTTTTGGTCCACCACGTGTACTTTCTGCTGTCAAGGAGGTCTTGTACTGCCTTGCCTATTTCACGTGGTTTTTGTCCTTGAGCTGTTACTCAGACTCAGATACCACATACCCACCAACCTGAGTAACTAATGGAATACACAAGTCTCACTTTGAATAAACACTAAGAAATGCTTTATTACACAAAGTCCAACATGAAACTTCTGTGCCACATAACAATGCACAGCTCTTCTTAGCCATGGTGCTCTCAACATTCCTCTGTAAAACCACATTTCTACAGACTCCAGTGATTTTCTTGTCTGTTGTCCTATTGTCCATGATTCGCAGCCATATGTTAAGACTGGCTCTACGTAACATTTAAGAACTATTTTTCTTGTTTCTATTGTCAAAAATGGATTGCATAGTATCTTCCTCATTTTTTGGAAAGCTGCTTTTGCCTGAGCCATTCTGCATCTCACCTCTTTTGTACATCTTCCGTCTGAGGTTAACAAAGTTCCCAAATATTTAAATTCATTTACCTGTTTTAATATTGTTCCACTTGTCTTTATTTTGCACTGAGGTGATGTCTTTTTCTGACCATTACCTCTATCTTTTTGCTATTAAGGCTGAGTCCTTTATTTTTGCTTTCTTTCACTATAATGTCCAACATTTCTTGTAACTCATTTTCACTCTTGGCGATTAAGACTGTATCATCAGCATACCTTCTTCTTCTTCTTCTTCTAACCTTCCTCTGCTGCCGTTGGCGTCGAGGGAAGAAACAATCTGCGATTCTTTGCTCTTCTGTTGGCCTCTTCTGATGTTATCCCTCCTAGTGACTCTAGTATTCCCTTTATCCATCTCTTTCTCGGTCTTCCTCTTAATCTGGCGTTTTCGTAGCATTTGTTTATGGCTCTTTGATTCATTGTTAGTTCTTTTTGTCTTGTTATGTGGCCGAACCAATTTATCTGTTGTTTCTTTATGTATTCGATGGCTGGTTCAATTTCGAGTTTCTTCCTCAGGTCAGTGTTTCTTACTCTGTCCCTTAAGCTGTTTCCTGTCATTCTTCTGACACATTTCATTTCGGTGGTCGTTATCTTTCTTATTGTTCTAGAGTCCAGCGTCCAATTCTGGCACTGATAGCACAGAGTTGGTAGGAAAATTGATTTGTATATTGCCCTTTTTGCTTCCGTAGTTATTGCTTTGTTTTTCAATAGTGTTGATACTTGGCCTATAACTTGGCTTGCTTTGTTACACCTTATATCTATCTCTGTCTCTTGGTTATTGTCTTGTGTTAACGTGCTACCCAGATATTTAAAATTGTCTACTTGCTTCAGAGTTGTATTATCTATTATGATGTTTAGTTTTTCTTTCTTTCTCGCTATTGCCATTACTTCGGTTTTGCTTATATTGATCTTCATCTTGTATTGTTTACAAGTGTTGTTTAGCCTGTTGATATGTTCTTGTAGGTCCTCAATTGTTTCATGTATCAGAACTTCTTCTTCTTTTACCTTTTAGCTCCTGGTGGAGCATAGGTCTTCAACAAACACTTTCCAAGTCGTTCTGTTTTTTGCCATTCTTTTAAGATCATTCCATGTCTTCCCCATCATCTTCATCTCTGCTTCTATCTGTCTTCTCCAAGAATTCCTTGGTCTTCCTCTTTGTCTTTTCCCCTGGGGATTCCAAAAAAGGGCCTGTTGTGTAATACTCTCAGTTGGCTTCCGTAGTGTGTGTCCTATCCATCGCCATCGTCTTCGCTGTATCTCTTTATCCACTGGTATTTGACCGGTACATTTCCATAATTCCACGTTAGTGACTTTGTCCTGCCATTTCCATCCCTTTATTCTGCGCAAGCATCCATTAATGAAAGTCTGTACTTTCGTGATTGTCAATTTTGTCATTCTCCATGTTTCACAGCCATATAATAGGACCGACTTAACATTTGAGTTGAAAATTTTTATTTTTGTATTTAGCCTAATTTCTTTGGATTTCCATATGTTTCCCAGTGCAATGAAAGCTCCTCTTGCTTTTGATATCCTTATTTTGGTATCATTTTCTGTTCCTCCCTCTTTATCTATATTACTGCCCAGATATATATAAGATTGTACGTCTAGTAGAGGTATTTCTCCTAGTTTTATATGGTTATTGCCAACTGCATTAATTCTCATAATATTGGTCTTATCTCTATTAATCTTTAGTCCTAGCTGTTGTGATCTCTCATCTAATATACTCATTTTATCCTGCATCTGTTGATGGCTGTGTGATAGGAGAGCTATGTCATCAGCAAAGTCTAAATCATCAAGTTGTTTGGTCAGTGACCACTGGATCCCATTTCTGTTGTTTTGAGTTATTTTCATAATCCAATCTATGGCCAGTAGAAAGAGAAATGGAGACAGGAGGCATCCTTGCCTTACTCCTGTTCTTATTTCAAATGCTTCTGTAAGCTGTCCTTCATGCACCACACTACATTTTGTTCCTTCATACATTGTTTTTATCAGGTTAATAAACTTTATGGGGATTCCGTAATGACTCAGCAACTTCCAAAGCATTCTTCTGTCTAAACTATCAAATGCCTTTTCGTAATCTATGAATCCAATATATAGTGGGGATTTTAGTTCTAAACTTTGTTCAACTATTATACGTAGGGTAGTTATTTGATCAGCACATGATCTGTTCTTCCTAAAACCTGCTTGTTCATCTCTCAAGTGTTTCTCTATAGCCTCTTTTAGTCTCTCCAGAATGATTCTGCCTAATATTTTTCCTGGCACTGATAGTAGCATAATTCCCCTATAATTTGTGCACTCCTGTAAACTTCCTTTCTTTGGTAGTTTGATCATATAACCTTCTCTCCAGTCTTTAGGTATTTCTTCCCTCTCCCAAATTTTATCCAATAGATCCTGTAACATCTTGGTAGAGGTGTTAATATCTGCTTTGATGGCTTCCGAAGGAATTTCATCTGGTCCTGTGGCTTTACCATCTTTTAATAATTTGATGGCTTTCATTATTTCTTCTTTGCTTGGTTTTCCGCAGTTAACGTGTAACTCTTCTTCTGCTGGTAGTATATCTGGAGGATTATTTGAGCCGGGTCTGTTCAAAAGTTCTTCAAAGTGTTCTTTCCATCTCTCCATTTGTTCCCTTATATTACTAAGCAGATTTCCTTTCTTGTCTTTGATAAAGGCGTTGATCTGTTTGTATTTTCCACCTAATTTCTTTGTGCTGTTGTACAGTTCTTTCATATTCCCTTTATTTGCTGCTTCTTCTGCCTCTTTAGCTAGTTCATCTATATATTTCCTCTTATCCCTTTTAATGCATCTTCTCACTTCTTTGTTCACCTCTGTGTAAGCTTCCTGTGTCTTGGCTTTATTACTTCTTGTTTTGCTTTTATTTATGTCTGCTTTCTTGTTCTTTCTTTCTTTAATTTTATCCAGGGTCTCTGCTGTCATCCATGCCTTATTCTGGCGTTCTCTTTTCCCCAGTGTTTCTTCGCATGTCTCTTTCCATATATTTTTTACCTGTTTCCAATGATCTTCTATATTTATTGTATTTTCTAGTTGTTGGAGGACTTGGTATTTGTTTGATATTGTGACTGCGAATTTATCTTTAATTCCTTGTTCTTTAAGAAACCCTACATTGAAATACTTTCTACCCTTATTCGTTGTATTATACCTTTTTAATTTAATTTTAAGTTTGGCTAACAGAAGATGATGATCAGAAGCTATATCTGCCCCTCTATATACTTTTACATCCTGTAAGGATGACTTAAACTTATTATTAATACATATGTGATCAATTTGATTTTCCATTCTATGATCTGGTGACACCCATGTAGCTTTGTGTATTCTTTTATGTTGGAATATTGTTCCTCCTAGGCTCATTTGATTAAGGGCGCAGAAATTCACAAATATCTCTCCATTCTCGTTTATATCTCCAAGTCCATGTTTTCCCATAATCTCTTCGAAGCCTCTGTTGTCTGATCCTACCTTAGCATTTAGGTCTCCCATCAAGATTATAATATCCTTGGCTCATCTTGCATCCATCTGCCATTGTAGCTGTTTATAAAAATCATCTTTAACTGAGTCATCTTTATCGTTGGTTGGTGCATAGCATTGTATAATGTGTAATTTTATTTTGTTTTTGGTTGTTCTAAATGTTGCTCTCACCAGTCTTGGTCCCACTGCCTCCCATTCTATTAGTGTCTTCTGTGCATTTTTTGATAGCATTATAGCTACCCCTTCGCTATGTTGTGCTCCTGGTTCCTGGTGTCCTGATGATAAAATCATCTCCCCTGTATTCAATTTTATTCTCTCCGCTCCCAGCCATCTTGTTTCACACATTCCCAGAATATCTATCTTATAGTTGGTCATTTCTGCTGCCACTTGTGCCGCTTTTCCCTGTTCGTTAAGGGTACGAACATTCCAGGTGCCAATTCTGGAGGATTTCCTGGTAGACAAAGGGTGAGTCGGCAACCCGGACTCCTTATGGCTTTCTCCGGATTGCGTCATACGTCTCTTAGACAGAGAGCCCTTCTCTTTCCTGGTTGACGGATTAACTTTATCTTTCTTTGACTTGTTCATGTTTGTGAAGTTTTTTCGGCTTACTTTTTTTACAGTATGGGATAGCCAGTCCCATGCCTAACCCTCCTTTCTCGCCTCTTACGAACATGCCTGGTAGGGTACAGCGCCGCTATTCTTTACTCCCCTTTCGGGCCCCGGCAGCGCACGGGCGGTATCAGAACTTGGTCGTCTGCAAATAGTATATCATTTATCTTCCTCTCTTCTGTTGTTTTCTGGTACGTATATTTAGTTCACTTTTGTGTTATCGTTTGTTATCATCCGTGTTGGTATATTTCCTTTGATTGGGCATGCTAATTTGCATATACCTTAGATTATTTATATTATGACCTCCAATTGTTATTCCAGGCATGCCCCTTATGGATCTTAAAAGAATCTTACTATAAATATTAAACAAATCTGGTGACAGCACACAACCTTGTCTAACACCCTGTTTTATTTGTTGAAACATTCCCAATTGGTTTCTAGTTCTTATGTCCGCTGTTTGTTGCCAGTACATGTTCTTTATTATTCTTAGATCTTTGCTGTCTACGTTTACGCTTTCTAAAATTTTTATTATTTCTTGGTGCTTTACTTTGTCAAATGCCTTGGTGTAATCTATGAAACATAGGTATAGATCTTATTTCACCTCTATGGCTCTTTCTACTAAAGATCTTATGATATAAATGGCATTGCTTGTTCCTTTATCTCTAACAAAACCACACTGTTCATTGCTAATTTCTGGACTGATTTTGTTTCGCACTCTTCGCATGATGATTCTTAGTAATAGCTTAGTCATATGACTCGTAAGGCTTATTGTGCGATGATCATTGCATCAAATAGATTACATAATGATAAAAGAAAGGTTCCGTAACAGCGTAAAGAAAGCCAAAACCTACCCAGGAGCAGATATTAATTCAGATCACAATCCTGTAATGATTAAAATGAAAATCAAACTAAAGAGAAACAAGCAAAAGTCTAATTCATCAACAAATCCACTAGATATAACAGCTTTAAATCAAAAAGATATTAAAGATACCTATACAATACAAGTGGAGCCGCGATAGCTCAGTCAGTTAGTGAACTGGACTACAAAGGACAAGAAGGGTTGGGTTCGATCCCAACCGACGGCTTCCAGGTTCACCCAGCCTTAAATGGGTACCGGATTTTTTTATGGGAAAGTAAAGCAGCACGGGTGTAATACCGACCACATTACCCCAAAAATAAATTGATGAAGGTCTGTAAAATATAGGGTCACTAACACCATATTTCCCTATACGTCACTTGGCATGACGGGGGTACTTTACTACTTTTTACTTATACAATACAAGTAAAGAACACATACCAGAAGCTGCTAGAAGAAGGAATTGAACAATACAGAAGAGAAAATCCTGGTTAAAAAATAGTAACCAAATGACAATGCATAAATAAAAGCATACAAGAAACCTGCGACACCTTACCCAAAAGAGAAAAAGAACAAAAAACAAAAATGGATAATTAACACAATCTTAGAAAAAATGGAAGAAAGGAGACAAGCGAAGAACACTGCCCAATACAATAAAATAGATAATGAAATATGCAAAAAGGCAAAAGAAGACTGGCTCAGCCAAAAATATATAGAAATAGAAACTATGGAGAGCAAACAAGACTTAAGAGGAATGCACACAGAAATAAAGAGAATGACTAATTAAAAATAAAAAAGCCACAGAAGATGGATACATTGCAGACAAAAAAGGAAAAATGCTAACAGACAATAAAGATATTATAGATAGATGGCAGGAATATATAACAGAACTATTTCATGATCAAAGAGACAAGAAACCAGTTATAAAATGTACATCAGGCTATAAAATCTTAAAATCTGAGGTGGAAAAAGCTATAAAAACAATGAAAAAGGGAAAAGCAGCAGGACCAGACAGCATGCAGATAGAGATGATACAGGCACTAGAAGATTTTGGCATTGAAGTGATTACAGACATATGCAACGACATATACCACACAGGATACATACCAAATGAACTAAAAACATCAACTTTCACTGCATTGCCTAAAAAGAATGGTGCAGTTGAATGCAGAATGCCTTTAGAACAATAAGCCTAATAAGCCATGTTACAAAAATCTTGTTTAAAGTTATACAAGGAAGGATTCAGAATAAAATCAATACTGAATTAGATGAGCAGCAATTTGGATTTAGGAAAATAGTGGGACAAAAGAAGCCATATTCTGCATGAGAACATTAATTGAAAAGTATACAGAAGTAAACAAACCAATATATGCCTGCTTCATAGACTACACCAAAGCTTTTGATAGAGTACACCACAAACAACTTATAGAATGCCTAAAAGAGATACATCTAGATGACATGGACATACGACTAATATGTAATCTATACTGGGAGCAAACAGCAATAATAAAATATAACACAGAGAACTCTACACCCATTGATATAAAAAGAGGAGTAAGACAGGGATGCCTCCTATCACCAAGCTTGTTCAATCTATACACTGAGCACATCTTTAAAAACATCATAGAGATGCCAGGCCTACAAATTAATGGAAAGATAATCAATAACCTAAGATATGCTGATGATACTGTACTACTAGTAGAGAATCCTAAAGATCTACAACAATTACTTAATGAAATAAACATGATAAGCAAAAAATATGGACTAGATATGAATATCAAAAAGACTAAAACTATGATCATAAACAAAGGAAATACTCAAAACCCACAAATGGATATCAAAATTGAAGGAATAGACCTGGAGACAGTTCAGAACTACAACTACCTTGGACATACTATAACCAATGATGGGAAATGTACAACTGAAATAAACAAAAGAATAGAAATGGCAAAAAGTAATTTTAATGCCATGAAGAACATACTAACATCAAAACAAATAACACCAGGGTTGAAACTAAGAAAAGCAAAATGTTACATCTTCTCAGTATTCCTATATGGTGCAGAAACATGGACATTAGACAAGAAAACAGAACAGAGAATTGAAGCCTTTGAAATGTGGATATATAGAAGAATAGGTAGAATTGGATGGAAGGAAAAGAAAACAAACGACGAAGTCTTAAAACAACTAAAAATGAAAAGAGAACTAATTCAAACAAGACAAATGCGATTTTTGGGCCATGTTAAAAGACAGAACAGCCTATTAAAAGTAATCCTGGAGGGGAAAATACAAGGTAAAAGAGGCAGAGGCAGACCAAGACTAACCTGGACGAGTAACATCAAAAGATGGACAAATCAGCCTATGACAACCTGCACTATCAAAGCAAGAGACAGAGCAGAATGGCGCTCCATGGTAGCCAACCTTCGTTGCGAAGACGGCACTCGATGATGATGATGACTTTCTCTCTCTACACTCCAGAGTCAGCTAAATCTCTAAGTTTCACCTATGATCTGACTAGTCTTTGAGACATTCTGTCTAACTGATACTATTTACATGGACAATGTCCCTCTTTTAAAGCTCGTTGAACATTCTACCTACTAGTGCTATCTATCACAGAGCTTGTGCTCATGGTTCTAACTAAGCTAAAACATTTCACCTACTGGAGCTAACTATCTAAGTCTGATCTCACTGTTTCTACCTCTGAGCTCCCATCTCGGACTCTCTACAGTCCTTTATGTATCTCCCCTTCCATCCAATCACAGCTACTTCCTTAGTTTCCCATCCAATGAATTTTCTTCACGTCATCCTGCCTTTAACCTTAACACCCACCTAACTCACTCTATCCGTATTTTTCACTTGTCTTCTAAAACCTGTGATTCTCTTAGAGCACAGTCCACTCTACTAACTCGTGCTTGACACTACTTCACACATCCGGTGTTTGTCACACTCTCTCCAGACCGTTTTCACACCTTACATTCCCCTACACTCTCATATTCACTGCTACAACTGTACACCAGTCAAGTTAGTGACATGATATATGTCAATATTGCTCTGTGTTGTTAGAGTTTACACCGCAGCACTCTGGGAAAACCCACAAATGTTCAGTCACTTTTAGCAGATGACATATTGTGTGTACACTCTGATAGTTCTAGTATTTTACAGGGCTAACTCACTCACTGATGTAAGTTGTCCATTCTACTTGATCAACATTGGATTCCAAATTGTTGCAGTCTCACTCCACCGATTGTTGTGTTCATTTCAATAATTTTAAGATGCTACCCTTGTGCATGTCCATGATTTTCACCACAAGATTTGACCAGGACAATAGATCTAGATATGTAAATACAATGCACATTGACAGTATCTGCTTTCTTCAAAGGTTAGTCTAGGATCAGTCATCATTGACATGCGCATACTTTGCAAAATATTGCACTCATCACAGCCCATTGAAAAGTATCTGTTGTTGTTTCTAGTGAAACCTATCTCTTATTTCTTATGTTGTCCTACTTATTATATTTGTTAAAAAAAGTGCTAGGTTTTTTTTTATGTCTTGAAGCCACCTTCTTCTTGGAATGTCCCTCCTCTCATCATCCTGAAACAATGTTTTCCAATATTGTCCCTTTCACCAACCGTGCCTTTTGATGTGACCATAGAATTTTAATTTCCTCTGTCAGATGTTTATAAATAGGCCAATACTTTTCACTGTTTAGGTCTTCTAACATGTCTTCATTGCTCTTTTTTTTGTTATCCAGTGTATTTTAAGGATTTTTCTGTAACATTTTGTTTTGAATGAACCATTGTTCATTGCTCCATTGTTATTTGTGAAATTACTAATGATTCACCACCATATGTTGCTATTGGGATGCATGCCTTCAGTAGTTTTGCACTATTTCAGAGGAAGCTATGTCATCAGTGTATCTGAGTTCTGTTGTTATGTTGCCTTTTATTGTGGAAGGGTTGAACTTCAGAAAATTGTCATCATTTTTGACATTTCTTGTGATGTTCTCACCCCTTTTATTCTTTAAACCAATTTAATGTTTCATCCACTTTTCTGATAGCGATTATCTCCTCATGATATAATGATTCAATAAGTTGTGTTCTGTTTTTTTGAAAGCTCATATCTTTCATGATGTTCATGTTTCTGATGTTATATACAGTCAAAGGCCTTACTGTAATCTATGAAGCATGTATGCAGTTCTATGTTGTATTCCCTACACTTTTCTAGATAGATCACATAGATTCTTCTCATGTTAAAGATGTCATGTATGCCTCTACTATGTCTGAAACCTACCTGCACTACATGAAATTCCTGTTGTAATTTACGTTCTATCCTCTTCATGATAATCTGTTAAGAGTATTTTACTGGCTTGAATTATTGGAGCAATCATTTGGTAGTTGGTACACAACTTCAGATTTCCTTTCTTTGAAATGGGGATATAATATAATCTTTTTCAGGCTTTTAGTGAGGCTGGACTTTTCCAGATCTTCACAAACAGTCACACTGTGCATGATAAATACAAACACTGGCCTTCTCTTCAGTCTGATTGAATTTAGCAGGTATATCATCATATCCTCTTGAATCTCTCTTCAGATTTTTTTAATTGAAAGCACATTTCATCTAGTATAGGATCTGGTACCTTTTCAACAATTTTTAACTGTGTGCTTTTGTAATAGTATTACATCATCGTTGTTAGTTGTGCCAGACTTAATACTCTTATCAGACTGATTGGAGTCATCTGCCTTCGCACTGGTTTGTAGATGGAGTATACTGAGGTTCCACGGAAGTGATCACTATCCATGAGTCCTCCTATTTGAGAAAGGCAGAAATGGAAGCCAGAAAAGCAAGCTCCACACATTCCACTATGAGAATACAGACCAGAACGTCATTAGCAAAATCAGACATAGGAAACAGCGCCACCCACAGGAGGCAGGAGAGATGGATGCAGCCACCCTGGTGGAACGCAGAAGTCGAGGAAGCTTGGCGGAACAAGAGACAAATGGCCAAGACATAGCAGAAAGCCAGAAGGAATGGAAGAACACAACCTGAGCTCTTGAAGTGTTTAAAAGAAGACGTCGACCAAAAAATTATGCACTTTAAACTATGTGCTAAGCAGGCTAGGGATGTCAAGTGAGATAATTTCTGTAAAAAAGTGTGCTCAGAAAAATCGCTAGCCACATTCTGGCGCCTTCATCAGAGTATGAATGGCACAACACAATACAGAGGCATACCAGACTTTCAGAGCACAGGCCAGACATTGAGCAGACGGACCAAAGAAATGAGGCTGTAAGAATGAGGATAGTGGGGTCCCTTTCAGAATTGTGTGAGTATGTAGGGCTGGAAGAAAATCTCACAATCATAACCGATACCATTCGTACAACACTTAAAAGGTGACAGAAGACTGCTCCTGGTCCAGATGGTGTACGGTATGATAACATAGGCAATTTAGCTGACGACGACTTGCAAAAACTGACCAAAGAGTTTAATACCAGCATTCAGAGTGACCAGATTAAGGAGGAGTAGCTACACACCTACTTACTACTGTTACTGAAGCCAAACAAGGACCATTTTCAGATCGGTGCCTACAGAATCATCATGATGCAGAACACTGCGGGCAAGCTACTGGAGAAAATAGTTGCTCATGTCCTCACCTGTCACCTTGAACAGAAACGCGCATTCCCACCCACACTCGGAGGTTATAGATATAACAAAGAGACATGGCTCAATGCAGCAGATGTCTTTGAAGGTTTCCACAGATGAGAGGAGACGTGCTGCTATAGATCTGGAGGATGCATACAACAGGGTACCATTTGAATACCTCATGCACATGCTCCTCAAACTGGCAGTGCACCCCTTCCTCATTAGATGGATTGCTGTAGCACTGTTTCAGTGGAAGGTAATACTCAGATATGGAAGTTGGTCATCCGAGCCAACATCCATTTGTCCAGGGCTGCCACAAGGCTCACCATTGTCACCAGTTCTATTTAACGTGTACACAATAACGATCACGGAACAACAGCTGGATGGGAGGGGAAGAACCATGACTTTTGCTGATGATAAAAGGTAAAGGTAAAGTACGAGACATGAACCGGCGTCTTAGCACGCGAGTTTACACCCATATGTGCTCGGTCGCCTATTCAGAAATGTTCGGATATTTCTGTATAGTGTCGTCTCAAGCATCGAAACTCAGATGCGAAGCGACATTCCTCACCTTCCCAGGATAATACCCTGGTACCCATTTCTGCCAACGGCTGGGTCGACCGTGGGGGTAATTTTTTTTTAAATTTCCAAACACGAGTACAATTCACACTGCTCCCAGCGGGAATCGAACACGGGTTGTCCGAACGTCGGTAGTCTAGTCGGGTGGTTTTCCCAACTAGGCTACCGAGGCCCCCCAAACATATTGCTGATGATATTCTGGTATATCGACAGGGAAGAGACAGACTGGGAATCGCCTCCACAATGAAAAATGAACTCGGTCGCATGGTTCTCAATTAACAATCATATCATTAACACGGAAACACCAGTGGTACAATTGGGAGCTGATGAGGTGACCAGGTACAGGTTGATGACATACCCCGGAGTTAAGTTTTATCGCAGCCTGTGTTTTCGGGACCATGTTGACCATGTGATAATAAAATCCTGCAAAGTATTAGTCGCCTTGAAGGTGATGGCAGCTGTCAACATCGAGCAGAGGCTACTTACTCTTCTGTTCCAGGGACTAGTCCTCGCATCAATCAAGTATGCCCTGGCAGTTCTTACAGTCAGTAGGACACAAATTGATAAGCTGGAGAAAATACAGAATGAAGCTAAGCGCATTATCTTGGGGTGTACAAGGGACACTCCCTGTGTAGCAATGAGGTATCTTCTCGACTTTCCAACCATGGGGAAAAGAATCAGGATCTGGAGGGCACAAGCATACTTGAAAATAAGTGCAGATAAAGTGCATCCATTGCATCATGAGCTCAACAAGGAAGGGTGTCAGGCTAAAAAGAGGCAAATCATGGGTGGGCCAAGCAGAAGATGTCATCAAACACGTCTGTGTGCCTACCAATATCAACGCTGGCGAAGAGTGGATACCGGCGCTACGTCATTCAGGGGGACATTCTCATGTATTGTCACACTCAATGAGTTGTGGTCAATGCGGAGGAGAACGTCTCATCTGGGATAACACCGATGAGAAAGATGCAGTCATCTATACAGACGGATCTGTAATACGACACCAAAGGAATGCATGGGCATTTACAAAGAGTAATCTGCTCTGCAGGCAGAATAGTCATGGAAGACAGTGGTGCATACGTTATGACCATGTGTAGCATGACGATGAAGGTAATGGCAGTGACCAAGGCTTTCATCTGGTTAGAGTCACAAGACTACACCCATGCCTGTATACTGAGTGATTTGATGAGCATGATAAGAAAAGTGGATGTGGGATCTGTAGGTATGCAATGGGCAGAGTCATTGCAGAAGTCAAAAATATGTAAGGTCAATTTTGTCTACATCCCAGGGCATGGAAGTACGGGGAAATGAAAGAGCGGACAGGTTGGCTAGCTGCGCTATTGTTGAGGACTCAACCAATGGATCTGGTGGACATCATCAATCGACAACCATGAGTTCACATTACTCCTTCGGATGAAAGAAATGGGAGTTATGATGGGCACAGCCAGAAACAAGAAACTTATGTGGGTGTGTAAGAAGACTAATCTTCTTCTTTCTTCTTTTCTCTTTTTACTGATACCTAAAAGGTGTCGTAGTTTATATAATTTGTCATTCTTGAGATGCTCGAACTGTCTGAATTAGTGATTTTCCATTGTTGTTACATCACTGCATCACCTGTCACTGCATCTATCCATCTTCTTCTGGGTCTTCCTCTTGGTCTTTTTCCATGCATTCTCGAGAAGAACGCCCTTGATGGTGATTGGTAAGGATTCATTCTGACCAGGTGGCCAAACCATTTAAGTTGTTGTTGTTCTATATATTCTTGGCAGGGTTTAGCTCCTACCATTTTTCTTATGGTTTCATTTGGTATTCTGTCTCTTCTTGTGTTGTTTGTTACTTTTCTCAAGCATCGCATCTCACATGTATTGATCTTCCTTAAATGGGATTTAGAATGGGTCCATGTTTGACTTTCATAGCACAAAGTTGGTATGAAAATGCTATTTATTATTTGTTGTTTAGCTGGCATAGAAATGTTTGGATGTCTTAGCAATGGTGAAAGCTGGTATGTGACAGCATTTGCTTTTTGTATTCTCATGTCAATTTCTCTGTCTAGTTTTCCATCTTCTGTGGACATTGTGCCTAAATACTTGAATTCCTCTACTTGTTTTATTTCTTTATCTTTGATCTTAATGTTTAATGGGTGTCTTAATTTGCTTATTCTTATAGCCTCTGTTTTTGCTGTGTTAATTTTCATACTGTAGAAGAAGACTAATCAACCAACACAAAACTGGAGTCATCAGTCGCTGGACACTGAGAGACTTGCTGAGGAGGGGATCTGAGCACCTTATGGACATATTTGGAGGGCAATGATGATGACCCGCTAATAACTCAATAACGTGACTCACAGATTGGTAACTTGATCTCGGATTAAGTGTTTGAACTGATGGTCTAGGATTTGTGTTTTTTATTTTTTTAAATTATACTTTTAAAATTGTGTTTGTTTTGTCATTCTTCTAGCACCAATAATATTCTGGAAGACTTCTGAATAAAATCATAATCTGTCCACAGGAAGGCAAGAGCCCCTTACCTGATGGTACATCTGATCACGTAGGCTGTGTTTTCTGTGATCTTGTCTTCAAGCCACTCATGGAAAAACACCATGCAGTTACACTCAGAAGAACTGGTGGTGTCAGCAGATCTGCCAGAGGGGGGAAAGGCCGAGGCAGAGGGAGAGGAAGGGGCCGTGGTCGTGGAAAACCAAAGGACAAGATGGCACAGTTGGCTGCTTATTTTGTTTAAGTTTTATGACATGTAGATTTTTGTAGAACAATTGACTTTGGTACTAGTATTTTGCTTTCTATAATGACTATGTACATTACATTGACAATTATATATTAGTTACTGAACTTGCTTAGTTTTGATGTAAAGTATTTTCTTTTTCTACTGCTTGGCAGAAGGTCAACAACAAAAATGATAAATAACTGTCAAGATCAAAAGTTGTGGAGAAGCATGATCATCTATGCCAGCAGGCATGGTACTTCATGATGTATAACATGCACCAGCATGTTATATTATGTATATAACATTATGTTCTTGATTATAATGGGTGATATGAACGCTAAAGTAGGAAAAGGTAAATATAAGACCATAATAGGAAATCATGGTCTAGGAAAAAGAAATAACAGAGGAGAAAGATTAATACAATTTTGCGAAGAAAACAGACCAATAATATGCAACACCTTCTTTTAGCAAGAGAAAAGGAAATTATACACATGGAAAAGCCCTGGAGACAAGAAGAGAAATCAAATAGATTACATAATGATAAAAGACAGATTCAGGAACAGCGTCAAGAAAGCCAAAACCTACCCAGGAACAGATATAAATTCAGACCACAATCCTGTAATGATAAAAATGAAAATCAAATTAAAGAGAAACAAACAAAAAACTAATGCAGCAACACCAATAGATATAACAGCGTTAAACCAGAAAGATGTACAAGAAACTTATACTGTACAAGTAAAGAACACATATCAGAAGCTACTAGAAGAGGGGATTGAGCAGTACAGAAGAGAAAATCCTGAGGAAAAAGTCACAACAAAATGGCAATGCATAAAAAACAGCATACAAGAATCCTGCAACACCTTGCCCAAAAAGGAAAGTAACAAAAATCAAAAATGAATAACAGACAAAATATTAGAAAAAATGGAAGAAAGAAGACAAGCGAAAAACACTGCCAGATACAAGGATATAGACAATGAAATACGGAGAATGTGCAAAAAGGCAAAAGAAGACTGGCTCAACCAAAGATGTCTAGAAATCGAAACTATGGAAAGTAAACAAAACCTAAGAGAGATGCACACAGAAATAAAGAGAATGACGAATAAAGACAAAAAAGCTGCAGGAATCGGATGTATAGCAAACAAAGAGGGAAGAATGCTAACAGACAACAAAGATATAATAGATAGATGGCAAGAATATATAACAGAATTATTTCATGACGAAAGGGACAAAAAGCCAAGACATAAAATGTACATACAACTATAAAATCCTGAAATCCGAAGTAGAAAAAGCCATAAAAACAATGAAAAAGGGAAAAGCAGCAGGGCCTGACAATATACAGATAGAGATGATACAGACTCTAGAAGAGTTTGGTGTCGAAGTGATCACAGACATATGCAATGACATATACCATACAGGATACATACCAAACGATCTAAAAACATCAACTTTCATTGCATTGCCTAAAAAGAAGGGTGCAGTTGAATGCAGTGACTTCAGAACAATAAGCCTAATGAGCCAGGTAACAAAAATTTTACTAAAAGTTATACAGGGAAGGATTCAGAATAAAATCAATATTGAATTAGAGGAGCAACAATTTGGATTCAAGAAAAACAGTGGGACAAAAGAAGCCATATTCTGCATGAGAACATTGATTGAAAAGTACACAGAAGTAAACAAACCAATATATGCCTGCTTTATAGACTACACCAAAGCTTTCGATAGAATACACCATAACCAACTTATAGACTGCCTAAAGGATATAAATCTAGACGACGCAGACATACGACTAATATGTAATTTGTACTGGGAGCAAACAGCAATAATAAGATATAACAAGGAGAATTCTACACCCATGGACATCAAAAGAGGAGTAAGACAAGGATGCATCCTATCACCAAGCTTGTTCAATCTATACACTGAACAAATCTTTAAAAACATCTCAGAGATACCAGGCCTAAACATTAATGGAAAGATAATCAATAACCTAAGATATGCTGATGATACAGAATAATAAACACAACAAGCAAAAAATATGGACTAGAATTGAATATCAAAAAGACTAAAACTATGATCATAAACAAAGAAAATTCTCAAGACCTACAATTAAATATCACAGTTGAGGGAACACATCTGGAGACAGTCCAGAGTTACAACTACCTAGGACATACTATAACCAATGATGGAAAATGCAAAACTGAAATAAACAAAAGAATAGGTATGGCAAAAAGTAATTTTAATGCCATGAAAAATATACTAACAACAAAACAAATATCAGCAGGGCTGAAACTAAGAATGGCAAAATGTTACATCTTCTCAATATTCCTGTATGGTGCAGAAATATGGACATTAGACAAGAAAACAGAACAGAAAATTGAAGCCTTTGAAATGTGGATTTATAGAAGAATAGGTAGAATTAGATGGAAACAAAAGATAACAAACGATGAAGTTTTAAAACAACTGAAAATAAAAAGAGAACTGCTGAACACAATTAAGACAAGACAAATTAAATTTTTGGGGCATGTTAAAAGACACAACAGCCTACTAAAAGTAATATTGGAAGGAAAAATACAAGGCAAAAGAGGCAGAGGCAGACCAAGACTAACATGGACGAGTAACATCAAAAGATGGACAAGTCAATCTATGTCAGCCTGCACCATCAAAGCAAGAAACAGAGTAGAATGGCGATCCATGGTAGCCAACCTTCGTTGTGGAGAGGGCACACGATGATGATAACATGCACCAGCAAGACAAGAGACAGAGTAAAGTGGTGCTCCTTAGTCACCAATTTCAATATGGAGACGGCATCCAATGAATGAATAAAGCATGCACTCTACTTGTTTCAGTTAAGACTGGTCAGAGCACATCTACCTGAAATTGATAGAACTTTCCAATATTTGTGATTTTTCTGTCAACTGAATTTCGTTCCAACTCAAAACTGTGTCAATAAGTTGTATACAGAAGTTGCAGACTCCTTCAATTACAAAATTTCAAAACCAAATACAAGAAGCTTGAGAAGTTTTCGTGTAGCAAAGTGTGGTACCTTTCTTGTAAAAATAATAATTACTTCTATGTTGATAAAGTGAAAACCTAAAAAGTTATGGTTATGGAAGGCCCCGGTATCACTGCAAACGAATTAAAATCCATAATTGCTCAACCGCCCGTGCCAGTGGAATCATGATTACTATCATCAAATTATATGATATTCAATATGATCAAATTACTATCTCATCTTCCAAACAATGAAAGGTAGCTGTAGTCCGCATCATAGCAGTCTCAGCATATGCCAAAAGACATAAGGCGAAACCGCACAGAAAGTGAACGCAGTCATCTGTTCTCCATCATACGGTATCATCACTCATAAACAATCGAAATATCAACACACGATCAAAACAGATGAAACTCACAACTCACGGTGTGCACAGAGCACTTAACTCAGTAGCTCCTGCAACAAGCCAGACTTGTAATATGAGGAAACTGCAACAAGAAACACTTTTCAGACATAGCCTCTAATGATTCCTGCCGCCTATCCACCATATTGACCAGAAGTTCACATCCTCCTGAAAATGATGGTCATATTTTTTTTTATGTATAGCGCTTGATGATGCTAGGACATCACCTTGACTCCAAATCCAATATGAAACACAGTTAGTCATCGGACTAACCCCGTCGCACATCAAACAACAGACTGTAAGATCTCCCTGCAATGTAAATTTGTGAAATTATGAATCCCTTCTGACTAACATGAATCTTCGGGACTGACCCCGGTGCTGCAAAGTCATGTACGAAACTCCATTCCACCTTTCACTATTAGCGTACGGCCGATTTAGGGATATACAATCAGCCATTGTGATGACGTAGCACACACAACAATTGCTGCGCTCATAAAATCCCAATTACTCTAATAAATGCAGCCAACAATGCATGAAAGGGTGATGCACAATCTCTAAAGTGAAAACTGCGATTGACTTGGCAGAGCAGTCCATATTAATGAGTTGTAACATGTAAATACTTGGTGTCAAACAATTCCAAAGATGGTCTTGGAACAGCACTCAATGTGTTGACGTAAACCGCATATCAACTCTAGACAGGGGAAGGTCGCATTCACAAACTTGGACTTGACAAAGAGGAGCATTGAGGTGTGTACAACTCAGCATCATCTGCGAAATATTTGAAGTGGATAATCATATTGACTTTAATGCAGAAAATTGCATTGAAGAGTCAAAACTAATCAGTCCCCAAATGCAATTTCTGCAGCGGTCCAAGAACGTGAACCTCGTTCCACCATGTTGGAATACCTAAAAAGTATTATAAAGTTCCTAGGAACTTGTGTATGCAAAAATAAGGATAGAGCAGAAGACAGCATTGAACAGTTTTCATTCCTATAATCTTGGTCAAAAATATGTTATTTTTAAGGCTCTTTAAAAAAAAAATTAGGAATTGTATTACAGGATGGAATGAAGCAGGCCACTGCAATAAATAGTAACCATTACTCAAATGATGAGAATGTTAGTAATATGAGAGTTTGTGCCAGTAAAACTCAATCATTTTGCATTTATTATTGCCCCCCCAAAAAAAAACAAGATTGGTCTTCTGCGATAAACTCCAATGAGCTTTGAACAAAAGAGAAACATTAGTTCCTCCATTTTTTCTTGTTCCAGGGGTTCGAACAATGAACAGACACCTGTGACATCTTAAGACCTCCAGTCAATATAGCGGATAGGCGGCAAGGACCATTCAGGCTCAGTCTGAAAAGTGTTCCTTTTTGCAGTTTCCTCATATTCCAAGTCCGGCCTGCTGCCAGAGCTACTGAGTTTAGTGCTCTGTGCACACCATGAGCTGTGTACTTCATCTGAATCATGTTGCGATGTTCCAATTGCTTACGATGAATGATGATATCGTGCGATGAAGGACAGTTCAGTTGCGTTCACTTTCGATGCCTTATGCCTTTTGGCATGTGCTTTTAGCCGCTATGATGGGAACTACAACTGCCTTTGTTTGAATCTTTCGATGAGATGAGTTTTAATTCAGATAATTCCACTGGCAGAGGCGGTTGAGCAATTATGGATTTAAATTCATGTGCGGTAATACCGGGGCCTTCAACTAACCATAACCATGTGACATCTTGTAGGGAAAAATCAACAAAATCTCTCAATTTTTCTCACTATCAGACTGACTGTCTCTTGCAATTGGTGGCTCCTGGATCTCTTCTGATGGTGTGTCCTATATGATCTGCCTGTTATGAATATATGCATTTCCTTTTGATTGTACTTATTGAGCAGTCCATCGTTGTTTATTTTGTTTGGTCATAATATTCTAAGATTATTTCCTCAGTGAAATGAGTTTTCATACTTATCTGTTATTTCTCAACATTCAGTTCCATATATATAGCTCTATTCTATAATTCATTTTGTTTTTACATTGCACTAAGAGGATCAAAAATAGCAAATATTCTAGTTTTGTTTATTATTTGTTGATACATGAGTGACAATCTCAACAAGATAAGCTTCATTTACATTATGGCTCAAGTACAGTGTTACATTCTAATCACAGTCACTGTTATTTTTATCACTTCCTGCAAATTTGTTAAAATAACAATAAACACCATGCCAAAACTAATTTTTGCGTGGTTACTAACTGGTGGCATTTGTTTTTTGAGCAGCACATCTCACATGACACAGCTCACACATAGCATTATCTCCATGTCATCATTAATGTTATGTTTCAAATTGTAAATATATAATTATAAAAATACAAAATACATCACTTTTGTATTGGTTTACACACTATTAGCTTTAAGCTCTTGAGCTTTTCTTCTATAATTAATGTTCTTTCTTCAAAAATTCTACATAAATACTAATTTGAATTGTTAACACATTTCATATGGCTCTTGAAATTCTACTTCATATTCAATGGATCCCAACAAAAATCATGTACCAACCTAAAAGAAAGACCTTACCTTAGCACAAACATATTTAACTTTTAATGTTGTAGTAATTGTTTAATATATACTTGTTATAATTGTATATAATTGTTCATAGATTACACCAAGGCATTTGACAAAGTAAAGCACCAAGAAATAATCAAAATTTTAGAAAGCATAAGCATAGACAGCAAAGATCTAAGAATAATAAAGAACATGTACTGGCAACAAACAGCGGCCATAAGAACTGGAAACCAATTGGGAATGTTTCAACAAATAAAACAGGGTGTTTGTTAGACAAGGTTGTGTGCTATCACCAGATTTATTTAATATTTATAGTGAGATTATTTTAAGATCCATAAGGGGCATGCCTGGAAGAACAGTTGGTCATAATATAAATAATCTAAGGTATGCTGATGATACGGTCTTAATCACTAAGAGTGGAAATGAGTTACAAGAAATGTTGGACATTATAGTGAAAGAAAGCAAAAATAAAGGACTCAGCCTTAATAGCAAAAAGACAGAGGTAATGGTAACAACAAAGAAAAAGACATCACCTCAGTGCAAAATAAAGACAAGTGGAACAATATTAAAACAGGTAAATGTATTTAGATATTTGGGAACTTTGTTAACCTCAGACGGAAGATGTACAAAAGAGGTGAGATGCAGAATGGCTCAGGCAAAAGCAGCTTTCCAAAAAATGAGGAAGATACTATGCAATCCATTTTTGACAATAGAAACAAGAAAAAGAGTTCTTAAATGTTACGTAGAGCCAGTCTTAACATATGGATGCGAATCATGGACAATAGGACAACAGACAAGAAAATCACTGGAATCTGTAGAAATGTGGTTTTACAGAAGAATGTTGAGAGTACCATGGACAGCTAAGAAGAGAAATGAAGATGTTCTGAAAGAGGTCAAAGCAAAAAGAGAGCTAATTTCCAATATTAGGAAGAAACAATCATCATTTTTTGGTCATGTAATGAGAAGAGAACAACTGGAATATATTGTAACAACTGGAAAAATTGAGGGACGAAGAGATAGAGGGAAGCAAAGAGAGAAAATAACAGACAGCTTAAGAGAATGGCTTGGCAGAAAGTCAACAACAGAGATGATAAATAGCTGCCGAAATCGAAAGTTGTGGAGAGACATGATCACCTACGCCAGTAGGCCCGGTACTTGATGATGATGATGATGAATTGTTTAATAGTATTTATGTAGATTGATATTGCTTTGGTTGGCACTTCTATCTATATCATAATAAGAAAACAATAAAATACAGTTTCTGATGTCCTTTTATGGCATATTCATCTACATAAAAAGGGAGCAACAATAGCTCAGTGGTTAGTGAACTGGACTACAAAGGACAAGAGGTAGGGTTTGATCCCAACCGGCGGCTTCCGGGTTCACCCAGCCTTTAATGGGTACCAGATTTTTTTCTGGGAAAGTAAAGTGGCGCGTGCGTAATACCAACCACATTACCTCAAAAATCATGTGCCGAAGGTCTGTAAAATATATGGTCACTAACACTATATTCCCTATACGCCACTTGGTGTGACGGGTGCACTTTCTTTTTTTTTAAATCTACATAAACTTTTCAAACTTATAGTCACATGATATTATATTGCAATCTTAAAAATGTTATATGTTATATATAACTGTTGACATGAAAGTTAAAGTCATGAAATATATCAGATTCCAATATTTTATTATAAAGGCACTAATAACTCACAACTAATCACTTGTGAGCAAAATATAAAAATGCAAAAATCACAAAAAATCTATCTATCTATTGACCTTTCGAGCCATAACTGGCCCATAGGGCTTAGGCCCAGATACTCTTTCTCTTATCTAAATTTTTATTTTAGCAGTCTTTATTCCTAAAGATATTTTATCAAATCTTGCCATTTGTCTCTGTTCTGTGCAAGCAACTCTATCTCATTCAGGGATTCCTGTTGCTCTTACCTCTCTGATCAATGTTCCTCTCAGTGTCTCTCTAAGTCGGATCCAGAATCCTATTTTTGTTGTGTTTTAGGGCCGAAAATACTATCACTATTATCTACTGCTAATTTACACATTCTGTATCAGGACACAAAAAATAGTCCATGGCAGAGTTTAAAATTTTGACTTTTACTCACAAAAATAATTAAATTGTATTGCCGCATTAACAAATCTATTTGGCCCAATTAAAAATGAGTTTAAAATTTGAAAAAAAAAAAAAAAATACGGTATCCTGTATACGCTACACAGTATGTGAGATGATTATGAGTGTGGTATGAATGTATGTGTTTTATAAATATATATGTCCTCTTGAGCCAAAGATGGCACATAGGTAGAAATTAAAGACTCTCCTGTTCAGTGACCTTTGTTATCGAGCATCAGACCTGGCACAGGACCCACTTTGTATCTCACAACATGGCTATGTTCTGGGTGAGTCATTCAATCTCGGAGCTGATGCCTTCTGTTGTTGCCTCTTATTTCAGTGTTCTTGTTAGTGTTTCTGTAGGTTGGCCGCTTTTTCTTTCCCCTTCTGGTTGCCATTTGATGGCTGCTTTGAGATTCTCTTTTCTCTTCTCATCACATGGTCAACATATGACCACCTTCTTCTCTTGATTACAGATGTAATTGCTGGATGTTTTATCATATCTCTTATTTCTGTATTAGTCTTGAACTCATTCCATGATATACAAAGTATTGTCCTGGGGCATTTGTTTTCAAATGCATCCAGTTTATTTTCTATTTCTTTAGTTATTTTCCAACTCTCGCATGCATAATAAGGGTGAATAATATGTTTGATTTCCATGTTTTATCATTTCTGAACATTGCTGCCTTCACTAGTCTGATTTTAATTTCTATTTTTGTCTCCTTGATCTATGCAGCTTCCAAGATATACAAAATGATCTATTCAACTGCTTTTCCTACCGGGCATATATATTTTCTTCTGGGCGAATTTGATTTTTCATTACTTTTGTCTTTTGCATAACTGTCTACTGCATCTTTGATTCTGTTCATGATGATCTTACAGAATACTTTAGAGGCAACTGATAGAAGAGTCACACCTCTCCAGTTGTTGCAACCCTTGAGGTTACCATTTTTGGGGAATTTTTACAATTATACTTCTTTTCCACTTTATAGGTACCTTTTCTGTTTTCCATATTGTGTAAAAAAAATTTCTGCAGTGTTTTAAGTTATAACTATTCAAAGTGTTTGGCCTCTCAGATGTTATATTATTTCCATCTGCAGAGTTGTTAGCTTTGAGCCTTACAGCCATCTCTATTTCATTCAAAGTGAAGTAATCTAAATTTATATCTAACTGAGAGGCTGGTTTATTGGCTTATTATAAAAGTCAATACTTCAGTTTAAAACCATAACTGATGTTGTTTATGGGCTGCTCATAAAACTCTGGGATTGATTTTTTTTTTCTAAAAATCTTTCATATGTAGCAGCATGGTATCACTTTAATTTGTTCTGCTTATTGCCTTGCTCATAATCTGTGCTATTTCATCTGCTTGTTTCCCCATCAAGGCCATCTCCTTGTCGTGGGGATGGGGCTAAACAGTCACCAGGGACTGAAAACCAAGACTGGCTAGGCCTTCCTACACCCGAGCCAGACCACAGTCTGCGCTAGCAAGTTTAAGTGTTGAAGACGGAGGCAACCAGCCAAAAGCACACTACAACAATCAGGATGCCACGCACTTATGCCAGCAAATCGATATGGAGCTCACCCTGTGATGGACACTCAGGCAGGTGCAATGCCGGGCCCTCAGCCTCGAAAGGGCCCAACCACTATTGCTGGATGACCTTCTTAACCGCTCTGTGGTGTCAGGGGCGAGAGAATAGGGCTACTGGCCAATCCAAACTAAGACCACTCAAAATAATGCACTGGAATGCTGAAGGCATCAATAGCAAAAGACATAGGTACAGTAAGAGTTAGAAAATATCCTGCATGAAGAACAAGCAAGCATATGCTGTTTGCAGGAAACCCATCTAAACAACAACATAGCCTTGAAGATTAGGGGATACCAGTGTTACCAATCTGATAGAAAAAACAGACAAAAGAGTGCAATATTGACACTTGTAAAGAACAACATCAATGCATGTCAGCTTGAAGTATATATGGATGGGGTGGAATATCAAATACTGCACCTCAGGACAGAAAATAGACTTTCATCTACTTAACTACTAATGTCCGAGCAACTGCCCACTAGCACTAGATACAATTCCATTAAAAGAAACAATAATTGTATGTGGAGACTTTAACAGCCATTCACAGAGCTGGAGCTATGAACATATGGACAAGAGAGGTAAAGAACTTGAAAATTGGCAGGATGACAATGGGCTTGGCTTATACTGCTAAACCAGTCAACAGATCCACCAACATTCTATTCCAGATCATGGCATACCACATCTAAACCAGACCTTGCTTTCCATTCACTAGACCTGGATTGGAATATTACACGTATTGTTGGGAAACAACTTGGAGGAAGCGACCACCGACCAGTCTTCTTTTTAGCGGTGCAAAATGAAGCCGTTAAGGAGAGCAGCACTCTCTCCAGATGGAATTAGAAAAAGGCAGACTGGAAAATGTATCAACAATACACCAGTGTACTGACTAAAGATCTAAATACAGACAGAGACATCAACAAAATAGTTGATGAATTCAGTAGACTGATAATACAAGCTGCCAGGGAAACAATATAAACCATACTGGAGTAGTGAACTAGAGCAACTGCACAATGACATGGAAATATCTCGAAAGCAAGCAGAAAATAACCTTAGCCAGGAACACCACATTAACTATCAGCATGCTAAAGCCAAATTTCAATGGGCTAAACTACTAGCCAGACAGAGAAGCTGGAAAGAGAAAACAGAGTCCTTGAATCATGAACAAGGCACAAGAAAAGTGTGGAAGCTTGTAAAACAGCTGAATGATAAGGGTACAGAAAGGAACACTAAAATTACACTGAAGAAGGCTGAAAACATCCTAACATGCGGCACATCGCTTTGCAGACTCCTTTGCAAATGACAATAATATTGAAATTAGCCTAGAGAAACGACAAGAGACCTTTTTAAAACAACAAAATGCAAGACAAGAAGAGATCGCACATGAAGTCATGGAAATACCCATTACACAAAGAGAGCTAGAGCTGGCAATATCCAAACTGAAAATGAAAAAGTCAACAGGCAGTGATGGAGTGTCCGATGAAATTAAGAACTTGGGAACTGCAGCTAAATCAAAACTACTGCAGAAATGATAACTTACCACCACTGTGTGTCTATGTGTTTGGAATTGGAGTCATCAGCGATGTCCTAACATCATCGAGTGCTACGACGATCATCGTTTTCGGGAGGACGCGAACTTCCATGGTATATGGTGGATAGGCGGCGGGAACCATTGAAGGTTATGTCTGAAAATGAAAAGTATTCCTTCTTGCAGTTTCCTCATATTCCAAGTCAGGCTTGTTGCAGGAGCTACTGAGTTAAGTGCTCTGTGTACACCGTGAGCTGTGTGTCTCATCCGTTTCGATCCTGTTTCGATATCCCGCTTGTTTACGATGAATGATGATATCGTACGACAGGGAACAGTTGGCTGTGTTCACTTTCTGCGCGGTTTCGCCTTATGTCTTTTGGTGTGTGCTGAGACTGCTACGATGGGGACTACAGTTACCTTTCTTTGTTTGGGAGATGTGTTAGTAATTCGGATGATTCCACTGGCACGGGCGGTTGAGCAATTATGGATTTTAATTCGTTTGCAGTGATGCCGAGGCCTTCCATAATCAATAACCAATACTGCAGATCTACAACATTTGCTGGACCACAGGTAGAGTGCCACAGGCATGGAGAGAAGCTATTATGATACCATTACTAAAGCCAGGAAAAGATTGTTCAGCGACATCCAGCTTTAGACCAATCAGCCTTATAAGCTGTTTGTGTAAAACAATGGAACGTATAATAAATCTCACACTGCAGTGGTACCTGGAAAGTGAAAGCCTACTTGTCCCACAGCAAGCAGGCTTTAGACAGTGTTACTCTACCGAGGATCAGGCAACCTATCTTTCCCAGGAAATTGAGGATGCTTTTCAAGAAAAGAAACTGGTACTAGCAGCATTGATAGACCTAAAGAAAGCATTTGATAAGATATGAAAGGAAGGGCTTTTGAAGAAACTGAGAAATTATGGAGTAAATGGCAGGATGTACAAATGGGTCAAAGCATACCTGCATAACAGAAGAGCCAGAGTGCAACTGGATGGTCTTAAGAGTAAGGTTTTACTGCGCCAGGGCGTCCCACAGTGAGGAGTACTATCTCCAACACTTTTTCTAGTCTACATCAATGACCTAGTTACTGAACTATCACATGGTATCAAAGTGGCAATGTATGCAGATGACTTGGTAATGTGGTGCACTGAGGGGAGTATGCAACTGTGGCCTCCAAATTGTTGCAAAGACCTATGAATGCACTGAATTCATGGACAAATAGATGGTGTATCAGCATCAATACAGACAAATGCAGTACTACACTTTTCACTCTCTCCCCAAAACAAAAAGCAGGAGCCATCTACATAAACAATGACCCTGTGAAAGAAGACATACAGGCTATGTATCTTGGAGTTACATTTGATAACAAACTATCTTGGACACAGCAGATAAATAAGGCAACCCAAAAAGCAAGGAGAAAGTTGGCTATTCTAAGAAAGCTGTGTGGAACCACATGGGGTCCTGCTTTTTGTTTTTGGGGAGAGAGTGGGAAAATACTCAGTAAAGTTTACCAACAGAGTATACGCCCACATTTAGAATATGGATCATCTGCATGGTGCTCAGCATCAAACACCACACTGAGAGAACTGGATAAAGTACAATACCAAGCACTTCGGATCATCACAGGAGCAATGAAATCAACACCAATATTGGAGATGGAGAAATTGTGGAGGATATCAGCGCTGAGAGAACGGAGGGATACAAAGGTACAATAATACAGGCAGAAAAATTTGCATGCATGCCGAGACATTCAATGAAGGACCGATTCCAAAATCTTGCATTGGGACGAATTAAGAGCAGTTTTATCCACCAAGCCAAGCGTATTTGTAGACAAACACCAGACATCCCAAGAGTTGTTAACCCCCTACTGCCCATACCAGAACAGACTCCCTAGACAGAGGAATCAGGATTATCAGTTCAAATACGGACAGAAGTGAAATGAATAATTGACAAAGAGGAACAGAATAGTCTACAGTGAAAAACAATAACTCAGTTTCCTGGATGAAGAATACCCACAAGACCTATGGATCTGTGTGTACACAGATGGATCAGCACAGAATGCAGTAAAGAATGGGGGAACAGGTGCATATATAGAGTACCCAAATAACACTAGGGATACGAATAAAATAGCAACAGGGAAATATTGTCACAATTATGATGCAGAAATCCAAGCAATAAAGTTGGCAATAAAAAAACTGCTTAACAGTAATCTTAGCCCACAGCCTGTAGTGTTTTTGACAGATGCAATATCAATACTCCAGACACTACAATCCAGAAAATTACATCTGCAGACTTTATTGACTGAACTCTGCAAGCACCACAGGGTTGCCCTGCAGTGGATCCCATCTCACTGTGGAATACCAGGAAATGAGAAAGCAAGTCAGTTGGCAAAGGAAGGTTCAACAGGCACACATCTAGATGCACCGGTTACATACAATCATAATAAACAGATAATCAAATCAGAGGGCCACAAGCCCCAAATCATGATGCCTTTCATAATATGAATAGATATGAACAAGTTATCATTATACGCCTCAGAACAGGAAAATGGCAGCTTATTTATATTCGAGCCATGGATTAAGCAATGTTTACTTTGAACACCACAATATCTGTTATTGCAGCGAGTTGGCAGATTTTTGAAAATGTATTCAAGAGTTTGAACATAAATGTTTGTTCACAGTTCGTTAACCTTCGCTGTAGATAAAGTCTTTAATTTGATGGCTTCGTTTATGACCTTGGTAGCTAAGGACCTAACTTGTGCAAACGAATGGCATTGGCAAGGATCATTTTGAATCTATGAAGTGGGCTCATTTTGTGTTTAATTCAAAAGCATATGTGCTTTTTAACCAAAGACCTTTTTTTTGGGGACTCAAGGAAGATATCCCCGATGGAAGAATAAATTGTATTATTAGTCCCATAAATGATTCGCTTCCAGAGGTTTATGATGTAAACAAAGCAGTTTTGTCATTGCAAGTGAATAATGTCCACACCTATAATTGGTCAGGATTGTGTAGCAGCAGCAGCAGCTTTATAGCGAACACAGAAAACATCATAGGATTGTGCTGTTCTGAAACAGCTATGCCATGCTACCCTAGAATTGCCTTTAATGGGATTACTGTGACCACAAACCACTCTCCATGTGTGTGCCACATATTTACACCCCAGAAAGAAATACTGAATATAACAACATCATATGCCGTCTGTGATATTAATGACCACAAACCAGGAGCCTCCTGTATGATTGATACAACTGTTGCACCAAGCACTTCATCAGCAGAGCCAGATCTATGGAATGTTAATCTGACATTGTTCTTGAATGATGTCCAAGTTAATGAGACATCAGAATCGTGTGGCAGCAGCTACAAGAAGGGAGCAGAGAACATCAAGTTCTGCTGCTATAAAGGAGACTTGCCTTGCTATCACAGAATTGCCTTAAATGGGATCACTGTAGTTGAAAACTTCTCCTCTTGTGTAAACTACACATTCACATCCAAGAGTGAATCAGTGAAGGTCACAAAATCATATTCTCTCTGTGGTTTTACTAACTACAGGTCAGGTGGCTTCTGTTGGATTGGAATGATAACTTACCACCACTGTGTGTCTATATGTTTGGAATTGGAGTCATCAACGATGGCCTAACATCATCAAGTGCTACGACGATCATCATTTTCGGGAGGACGCGAACTTCCATGGTATATGGTGGATAGGCGGCAGGAACCATTGAAGGCTATGTCTGAAAAGTGTTCCTTCTTGCAGTTTCCTCATATTCCAAGTCCGGCTTGTTGCAGGAGCTACTGAGTTAAGTGCTCTGTGCACACCGTGAGCTGTGTGTCTCATCCGTTTTGATCCTGTTTCGATATCCAGCTTGTTTACGATGAATGATGATATCGTATGACAGGGAACAGTTGGCTGTGTTCACTTTCTGCGCGGTTTCGCCTTATGTCTTTTGGCGCGTGCTGAGACTGCTACGATGGGGACTACAGTTACCTTTCTTTGTTTGGGAGATGTGTTAGTAATTCAGATGATTCCACTGTCACGGGCGGTTGAGCAATTATGGATTTTAATTCGTTTGCAGTGATACCAAGGCCTTCAATAAACAATACAAAATTTAAGATCGGCATCTCAACTACTTGTACATGTGGACAGGCGCCCCAGACTGCTGAACACATACTTCAAGATTGCACTGAATATAGTAGACTGAGGAAAATCCATTGGCCCATAGATACAACACTACAGACAAAACTATATGGGCCACTGCAAGAATTACAAAAGACTGAAATTTATAATGGAAACGACATTGCAGATATAGACAATACTTTAGGCGAATGAAAGATAGATAGATCTGCTTGATTCATAAGAACATATATCATTTTCCTTTTTTATTTGTATTTTTTTTACCACCAATGAAACATTGTATTTTTTCATGTAACAAAATGTGGCTGAAAAGTTTACTCAAACAAAATGAGAAAACAAGCAGATACAAAGTGATAACATAGGCCCATGTTGCCTGAGAACGTATCACAAGAGCTGCAGTTGACTTAATATACTTTATGTTTAGCTGACAGATCATCTCCACTGTACATCAGACAACTCCATAACACTCCAGAGTAAAAGTGAAAAAGACAATTTTTTCTAGAGATTTTTCTTTCTCCCTGGATGATGCTTTAAATCTGTTTAATTTAGGTGAAAGATCATCTTCATTGCACAACAAACAGCTACATTGTGCTGAGATCTCCACTTCAGCATGTTCCCCATTATGAAGCAGGCAGGCCTTCCACTGGTGAAAACAGTAAAGATGGCTTCAGTTCAGATGCACAAACTCCATAGCATCAGCAAAGATTTTGTCTCAACAACGCCTCTCTTATGACGTGTGACAGGTAACAATGGTTATATACTTTTCTCTCCTCACTGTGGTCAGTGTCCGGTAGCCAAATTGGTAGTTTGGCTTTTAAACCTATATTTTATTTACAACAGCACCAGTAACATATTTGGTGGAAGGAAAAAAAAGACAAAGTTCTGAATATGAAAAAAGTACTTGCCACAATTCGAAAAAAAAAATGAAATTTTTTAGACGTGAAGAAACACAATATCTTTCTAAAAGTCATCTTCGAGAGGAAGGTACATGGCAGACCAAGACTAAAGTGGACAGGTGAACCTATGATAACATCTGCCATCAAGATAAGAATAAATTTGCACTCAATGGTAGCCAACCTTCAATCTGGAGACGGCACCCGATGAAATTAGTAACTTACGTGATTTAACTGAACAAAAACTGCCAAATTTGAATACATAGCATTTCATCAACTAATTTCAAAATATAGCATTCATTGCAAGCCAGCTGACAAAACACAAACAATCTTGGACAATAATGATTTTATTAAACTTCATTGCCTTCAAAATAAATAAATCATAATATAGTACATGAATTTCTAATCTCTGCGGTATCACCAACAACACAATAGAGAAATTTCTATATTTCTCAACTTTCAATATTTCTTTTCAAATGTGAAAAATCAGAAACAACCCTGATTTCCAGGGAATCAGTGTAGAGCTCAAATACATATCTTGTTTGTGACACATGCTGGTCTAAACACATAGCTGAAGAAGACAAAGTGAGAAATCAAATTTATTGATTAATTCACATTCAATACAAGCAGCTCCATGAGATGTGATTTTAACAAGAGAGAACCCAGCACATCCACTGGTCTATAAAAAATGTTTTAATGTCCTGGCACCTTTTTAGGTCACATGGTCAGCACTACAACAGTGCCTTCTTTCTTTTCCAGAAAAGTCCTGTGGATGAACCTACAGGTTATCAACCAGAATCAAACCAAACCTCAGTTCACCGTTCTATCGTCTATCTTGTGTCCTTTTGAGCAGAAAACGGCACATAAAACAGAAATCCTAGACTGACTGATGACCTTGCACAGGACCCACATTTTATCTCAGCACGTGGCTCTGTTCTGGGTGAGTCGCTCAATCTCGATGAGGGAGCTCATGCCCGCATTTTTGCCTTAGTGTTCTTTTTAGTGTCTCTGGTCATCCTCTTTTTCTTTTACCCTTTCATTCTTATTTAAAGGCATGCTTTCTGGTCTGGATTTTCGTTTGCAGAGATAGCATTGGACCGGTCACCTTCACCTGACCACAAGGTCAACATGGTCATGGCATCGGCATGCAGATAGTTCTGTGGGCGCCTGACCTTTGATTGAAGTGGAATGGTACCTAGCCTCGACTTTACCCCTGGTTGGAATGTGTAATCTGTGTTCGAGGGCAAATTCATCACCAGCTGGACTACTGTCATATTGAGTGTTTCACCGTATTGGAGGCCTGACTTCATTTGTTAGAACAGCGATTCTTGAGGCACACTCACTGATCATTAAAGTTTACAAGGATTTGCTGCGGATGCATGAAAGTTATGCTGCCGATTAAGGCCGCTACAGTGACCTGGAAGTGTGTATCATGAGTTGCATGCCTTTTTTTCAAAATGCAACATGTACACTAGAACAGTTTGTTGGTTGCTAGCATGGAGTCTGAGCAGATATGGGGATGCCCTGCCTCGAGTGATGCCAGTCCATTCTAAAGTCCAATTTGATGACAGAAAAAGAAATCAAAGGTTTTGGAAGGAGATGATTTCTTAACAAATAAAAAAAGCACAGATGTAAAATAAATTGGCCTACTGTGAAATCATTTTAATAAGACCTATGAATCTATCGTAAATCATAATAAAACCTGTGAAACTAAGTCTACGAGCATGAATCAGCATTTAATTATACAAGCATTTGTGCCAAAAATGTTTCAAACTACATTCTATAAAAATGATTAAATGTCATGGGAATTAGTATCTATTTAGTGCAAAATTCATGACAATTGCATATATTCTCAGTTAATATTTATTTTTAAAATGATTTATGTTTCACAAAAATTGTAATTACAAGTTTTATTCTTTAAAAAAAGCAAAATAAATGAGCCCAAACTATGTAAATGTGTACAACTGAAACTGTTTCAGATTATTTTTTTTTAAAGTAACAAAGCAGGCATGAAGGTCAAGTATCAAAATTGCATACAATAAGTTAAAAAATCTTATAAAATGTCTTACCAAAACGTACATCTAGGCTGGTGTTTGTTATTGACTCCACACTTTAAAATGTGCTTCAGTGGATGTTCTGCAACCACTAATTGTTATTATGAAAAAAAAAACACATTCAGTCTTAACAGAAAGCTTTTTAATTTTTAGAATAACACTGTCTATATAATTTTTCAGGGAAAAACGGACACAAATAACCTTGTTGTTAAACACGTTATATGATAGAACACAGAGTTTGTATGTAACTTTCACAGACCAAGAAAATCCTTGGACCAAGTAAACAGAGAACTATGGGAGATGCTAACAACACACAGAGTAAGCTAACCAACCTTATTAAAAGTCTCTACATCATCACCAGCTACACAGTCAAAACAGCAGCAAGTTACACAGACCACTTCGAAGTTAGAACGGGGGTAAGACAGAGGGGCACCTTTATTACCTACATAAACTACATATGTAAGTTAGCCAACCCATTGAAGATAGAGGAGATCAGGCATTAATACTTGAAAAACAAAAGATCTACAATAACACTTAAACAGGCTTAACACAGGCACTCAATACAACATGAAAATCAACCAAACAGAAGTCATTAATATCGCAAAAGCAAAAAAGAACATCAACATGATAGACAATTAAAACAAGTGGAGGAATTTAAATATCTAAGAAGTCTAGAGACAAACAACAATTCACAAGCAGCAGAAATAGTCTCAAGATGCAACAAAGCTTGTCAAATCATGGGACAACTATCACCACTGCTGTCCAACAAGGAAAAAATACTTGAGGTAAAACAGGAAATCTACAACACAATCTTCACCCAGCATTGTGCTACCAATGCCAGACCTAGACTTTAGAATAAAAAACAATAAGTAAAGCAGGCACTATTGTGATGAAATGTGTTAGACAAATGACAGGAAATAGTCTGAGATAAGATCAGAAATGAAGAACTTAGTAAATGCTAGCAATAATTCCCGCCATAGAGAGCATAAAGAAACAACAGATAAAATGTTTTTTTCTATGTGATAAGACAGAAAGACCACAACACAATGAGCATTTAATAAAACATTGCGAGAACACCAAGACTCAAGGGCAAACCATGAAAAAGATGAATTGATGGAATATTAGAAAACACAAAGAAAAAGTTAAACATGCAATCACTTTTTAACGATGTGCTTTACTCTTGGTATAAGTTCCAGAAACTTGACAAATCCCAAACACAGGTTTGACAACTCGGTACAGCTAAACTGAAACTGATTTCATGCCCCAAAAAAATTGAATAATCCGAGTCTTGATCTGGCTCACAAGTGCATTGATATTATAAATAGATATAAAAACATGAGCTGAATATGCTGTAAATACTGTCACATTCTTGCACATGTGTCATGCACAGGTCTATGTTCACCTTATGATACACAGTTCAGAAGACAATGATCATTATCACCAGTCACACTTACTTTCACAACAGATACTCACTGTTGAATCATCATCAGCTGGTCTAGAACAGAAGTCCATCAACTTCAGTCACACACATTTTGGCTATATCCATGCCCTTCTCCTTCATACATTTCTTTATTGAGAAAAATGTGTATGTGCTTGCTAATGAAACATGAGGGATGACATAGAAGAAAACATAAGATTTAAAGAATCTGTATATTTATTTAAATCCTAGTCAACATGACCATTTCTTTGGCTCTCTCTAAAATAATGATTTTAACACTTTTGAATCATGTCAAGGTGTCATACAGGGAGAATTGATTGGCACAAATCATTATAAAAATAATAGTAAAATGTCTACTTAAGTGTATTTAGGCTTTCATTCAAACAGATATTCCTTCACTGAATGTCAAATTGGAAAACTGAGAGAGAATAAGTCCAACCTTGATCACAAATAAAAGTGACATTGTTATTTAGAGTATTAAGCAAGTGGTTTAGATGGGACAGAACATTAAAGAACTGCACAAGTCAAACAACAAATTTCTTCACTTTAACTCACACACAATGAGTACAAAATTCTAAACTGAAATGTGTGCACTGGGGAGACTTGTAGGACTAGGCCTAGTATCAGAATTAATCCAGATAGTTAATCTACATAAAATAATCTATTTCCCCTATCATTTTCTTTAACAGAGGCTGCTTGTCCCTAACTCAGCAAAGATAAGACCATCATCATCCTTCCAGTGAGCCTCATCATGATTCCTTGTTTGTGGCAAGTTTCTCAATCTAAGGGAGTTAATGCCTGCCTTCTTACCTTTTATTAATTTTTCTTAGTGTCTCTTGAGGTCATCCTCTTGTTTTCCATTTGAAGACTTGCTTTGTGACTCTAGTTATTGCTCCACATCACATGTCAACATATGCCCACCTTTTCTTGTTATAGGGGTTATTGTGGGTTGCATGACCATTTCTCCTATTTTTGCAAGTCTTTCCATTGTACACAAATTATTTTCATCGGATTTGAGTGCCCATGCAAACCCAAATCTTACGAGACAACTAAAAAATTATACATGCACGGGCTTAGAGCAAGATTAATTACAATATGGAGCACTTTTGGTGTGTTTTAAAAATAAATTTACCATTCTCATTGTCTTCAAAAACTCTAGATATATTTGAATGTAATCTGGTAATTCTGAAAACTAAAAAATTGTGTTATAAATAAGCAAGACTTGTTTTAGGAAGCAAAATACAACTCCAACTAGAATAATTTTTTAGATAATATTAATGAAATAAGCATCAACAGATGTCAAGCATCTAATCAGCAACAATGTAATTCTTGCTTGCACTAAGCAGGAATAAAACCTCCATGTACATGTCTGAAAACTGTTGTAAATACACAAGTTGTGACAAAAATGAAATGAGGAGGTGGGGGAAAAAACAACTGTAGTCCAGTACAATTCACAATTACACATTACAATAATTAAACAATGTATCACTTTTGCTCTTTTATTGTTTCATGCTGTTAGACAATATAACAATCCAGGCAAACCTATTAGGTCTGGTCAGTCTTACCAACAGATGACCAAAGTGTGTGCACATTGATGATTCCATTTGTTAGCTGGTTATGCACGCTTTTGTGATCTTCCATTAAATGTTATTCCAGGAACAAATAAGTCACGTAAAAAAAATGTTCGTTATCATAACCAAAGTAAAACAAATCAATTAAGACAACAAGTACAGATTCAGGCACAAAAGATTTGTTACCAGCAAGAAAACCTAGGCATCATATTTAACTATACCTATATCTTAAACAAGAGTAGAATAGCACAGGTTAAAGTAGCATTTCAGAAAATGAAAAACATCTGCAACAAGTCTACGTCAATAGAAGTGAGAAAGACAGTTCACAGGTCTGGTACAGAGCCAATTTTGAACTATGGAAGCGGATCATAGATAGTAGACAAACAAATTAAAAAATGATTAGAGGCCTCAGTGGTGGGATTTCTCAGAAAACTGTTGAGTTTCCTGGACAGTTAAAAAGGCCAATGAAGAAATTATCAGAGGCCAACACAAAATGACAGCTCATAAGCTGGAATACTTGGTTACAATTAGCAAAATACAGGGAAAGAGAGATCAGACAACAAAGAGAGAAGATACCAGATAGCTTGGTGCTGTGGCATAGTAAACAGTAAACAACAGAATTGATATGATGCACTATGGGCAAAGAATTTTTAAAGGATTTGATCACCTAGACCAACTGGTATGGCACATGATGATGATGATATCTTAAAGATCAATGCTTGGACTCAGAGAATATTACCTCTACACTTCCAATGGTGCTTTCTCTACAACCAGATTTATCAATGTCCTGAGTTCCATTTGTTTTACCCAAAACTATACTTCTCTCATACAGTTCACTTGACTTTGACTTTCAGAACTTATTAATTCTTTCACGTGAAAATGCAAGTTAAATAAGTTAATCAAACATTCAGGAACAAACACGATTCATTTATAATAAGATGAACAATTTTTGTTATAGACTCATAGAGGCAACTCTGCACTTTGTGTAATCCGCTGAGCAAGGGAAACTGAAGCAGATTTTTTTTTTCCTGCCAAAACAATTATGATGGTTCCCATGGTGACTAGACTAATCTATACCATTGACCCAAACAATCTAACATAGATTTCTGAACCACACATGAACTTAAGTGAAAATTGCATGTACAGAGTGGTGAATTATTTATATTAAATTTATAATCAGTGCCAACAGCTACACTGAAGCATAACTGACAGCATAATTATGACAAGCTGATCACATTCATAATTAATGACTTTATCAGTAATGGTAAGCAAGTACCTGCTTGCCCAGTACCAGTTGTCACTGACAGAGATCAGATCTACACACATTATCTTGAACACAAACAATATACTGGTTCAGTTATTCAATTTGTTTTTTTTTTTAAAAAAAGCATGCACACAGAGACAAAGTAAATAGAAAAAAAAATTATAACAATACTAGACCACTATGCCATGAACTCCAATATGTCTGAGTAACCTTAAATTCTAAAAGAGGACATCATAGTTGATCTGACTTGTTCCCCTTTGACCTTGGAGTTGTCACATCTACATTCCATCACCTGTTCATGGCTTCACTCATATGAACATTATCATTCCATAGTGATATATCTGCTAGTGGTTGTGGAAAACAAAGTTTCCACAGACAGAAATATGTCTGTCAGTGCTAGAAACATGAATACATTGTACGGTTATTAATTGTGACCTGCTACAATGATCTAACTGCAAAAAATGTATACAAGACATTCAGGGTTATGGATTGGAATAAATAAACTCAATTATAGATGAGAAAAATGCTCATAAGAGCTGAACTGTTGGGCTACAGAATTTTCTTGTCCTTGAACATGGATAAATAAAGCGAGTCACATATCTTGTAGGGCAACAACAAAATCTTCTCGATGTCCTAAAGATTCTCCAAGCTTGGCCACCAGATTAATCTTAGAAGTTAGTGAATCAATTCAGAGGAAGAGATATGTTTACAGCACTCAGAAAAAATGATAAATAATCAACAACAGAAAAAAAAAAACAAAGAAAAATATATGGTCCAAAGCAAGATCGAACCTGTACTCCTTGGCACAGTGCCTTACCACGAAAAGCCAAACGCTAGGGAACACTGCCAACTCGGTTAGCTATAAAATTAGCCAACACTGGCGATGTCTTTCATGCAGTGTACACCCATCATCACTGCTCCAGCTAGCCAGGTTATATAGGTTCTCTCATCTCTTCTGGCAGAGCTCTTTACTTTGTTGCCTAGTTCTTTGTATGTTGCTTTAGCCAGGTCTTTTACCAAGTCTGTCTTTACGGTCATCATAGCTGTCTTTGCTTCTCTCCTTTCTTGTATGTGTTTTTGTGTTATATCAGAAATTCATGCCCTTCTATCTATTTTCTTCAACCCAGCACTTGCTTCTGCCGATGACATTAGAGCTGTGCTATGGTCTTCTCATCTAATTCACCAAGCACTGCCTAGCTGTTATTCAGTTCCAGGTTAAAATTTCCACTAATGTTCTCGTCTTTCAGTTTGTTGCTATCTATCTTCTGAGGCTAGCCAACACTTAGAATATTCAAAAACACTAAAAACTATACAACTCTCAAATATCCTTAGTTTGATTTTTGTGGTGTACTGGGAGTCTTTAATGATGAACTAGCATAAAAATGCTTCTCCCATATTCATTTCACTCGCGCTCATTCCCTGAAATATCGCTTCACATCTTGCACATTCAATATTTACAGTTAAGTTTCTACAGTTACCAAAATGTTTATCCAGTCTCTTAATGGGGATTTTTTTGGGTAAAGCTGCCATGAAGGCAACTACATTACAGATCAATGTATTGTTGATATAAGGCCGCTAAAACCATATTACTCACATGCCACAAGAAATAACAGTTAATTTTTTCTTGTTCATAAAAGACATCATTTATTGACAGATGGATCTAGGGACAGATCACTGAACTAATCTAATATTTAACTGATATTTCAACATCATTTACTACTATTCTCCAGTATATTAGGCACACTCCCCTCTACCAACACTCCAGGAATTGGATAGAAGCTGTAATGATAGTTTTATTTATACTTTTTATTGACTGCATGCAGGTCTTGCCAAGTTAAATCACTGCTTATAAAACTACAAAACATGAGTATCTTGTTATTAGCATTAAAAACTGACAATAACTGCACAAGGAAATGAGAATTTTTTTTTTTTTTTTTTGGTTATAATTACAGAAAAAGAAAAACAAAAATTTTTGTTGTTGTTGTCTGTTTATTCCAATCAAAAAGATTGTACCAGCTGCACATTCTGTTTAATCTCAACCTTGAATTATATAAAAATACATATCATACAATTCTCTAAATACTGCAACAGCTTCCCTCACCACCTTTCCATTCACTAATCCCTCCAAAACATAAGTTACTGCAGGTCATGTTTTACCTCCTGTTTAAAAACATCAACTATGTCTTACAATCTTCTACCCACATCAGATAACTTGTAGTGTTGACATTACAGCACTTTCCTGCCACAATGAAACCCCCAGTAGTGAAATAGCCAGCCATTATGAACTAGGTGTTCAGTATATTTGGTTCTTACAAACTCTGATCAAAAGGATGTTGATTTCTACTGCTCCACCTCCTGGTATGTCAAACTTGAGCATAAAGTGAGCATGGTAGGAGAACAAACTGGTTTCACAATAACAACAGGTGGTGACGTGAAAAAAATATGTTAAAAATCACACATCATTCATTTTAAAAAATGAAATCAACATAAATATTTCTTATAGAGGAGAACTCCAGTACACGCAGCTACACCTGCCCCAATTACAAGAGCAAACTGCCTGCCAGAACTGCCAAAATACTCTCGAATGGCCTCCTGCATTAAAAAAAAATTACAAATAGTGTGAAAGAAAAAAGATACAAGTAATTCAAAGTAAATAAGGGTCAACTCATTCAACTTCAATCCAAGTAACTAAGGGTCAACTCATTCAGCTTCAATCAAAGTAACTAAGGGTCAACTTATTCAACTTCAATCAAAGTAACTAAGGGTCAACTCATTCAGCTTCAATCAAAGTAACTAAGGGTCAACTCATTAAACTTCAATCAAATTAACTAATGGTCAACTCATTCAACTTCAATCAAAGTAACTAATGGTCAACTCATTTAACTTCAATCAAACTAACTAAGGTTCAACTCATTTAACTTCAATCAAAGTAACTAAGAGTCAACTCATTCAACTTCATTCAAAGTAAAGAGTTATCTATCTATCTATTGTCCTTTCGAGCCGAAGACGGCACATAGGGCAGAACCACAAACTCAAAAATAGAAACCTTGCGTGCCAAAATGGCACATATTGCAAAGATCACTGCTTCCAAAATCTATGGTTCTGTTTCCATAACAAAACTTTTTACAATGACAGCTTGTCAAGCCATCAATACAACCTCCTTAGTCGCCTCTTACAACATGCTTGGAAGGACACAGTGTCACTATTCTTTACTTCCCACATAATGAGGCCCCAGTAACACACAAGTAAAAGAGTTATCATGGGAGAATTAAAGGTCATATATTGAATGACAGAAGCCTCAAATGAACTTCTTTGTGAGCTTTTCCTTTAAATGTTCACCTAACAATTGCTGCTCTTCATAATCCACCTTAAAAAGGGCATTAAATGGTGAAGGTGTACAGCTATTCGTCATAAAATCAATTAAAAACATTTGACTTTAGAATAACATTTTTAGGTACTGGATTGACTTCCCTTAACTATGAGTCACTAGTTTAGTCTTGTCAACAAGTAATTTCCACTGCAAATGAAAAAAAATTTTTTCACTTCTTTTCTTCCTCATTTGCCTTTCAGCATCAAAGGGATATGTTATTGGTTATGGAAGGCCTCGGTATCACTGCAAACGAATTAAAATCCATAATTGTTCAACCGCCTGTGCCAGTGGAATCATTTTAATTACTAACTCATCTCCCAAACAAAGAAAGGTAACTGTAGGCCCCATCGTAGCAGTCTCAGCACATGCCAAAAGTCATAAGGCGAAACCGCGCAGAAAGTGAACACAGCCAACTGTTCCCTGTCATACGATATCATTCATCGAAAACAATTGAAATATCGAAACATGATCAAAACGGATGAGACACACAGCTCACGGTGTGCACAGAGCACTTAACTCAGTAGCTCCTGCAACAATCCGGACTTGGAATATGAGGAAACTGCAACAAGGAACACTTTTCAGACATAGCCTTCAATGGTTCCTGCCGCCTATCCACCATATACTGGAATTTCACGTCCTCCCGAAAATGATGATCGTCATATTGAGAACAGAAAATGTATAGTGCTTGATGATGTTAGGATATCGTTATTGACTGCAACCGAACATATAAACACACAGTTAATCGTCAAATTATCCCCGTCACACATCAAACAACAGATCGACCGTACTGTTAGCATACAATGAACAAAACACGGTGCAAATTCCCCAAAGAGGAAAATCATCGGTTGACTTGACGGAGCAGTCCACATTAAATATGTTGCAGCATGTAAATAACTTGCGTCAAATAATACCAACGTCGGCCATTGGACAGCACTCAGTGTGACGTAAACCGCATGTCAACACTAGATGGTGAAGGTCGCTTTTACAAACAATACTTAAATTGTCAAAAAGGAACATTGCTGTGTGTACTCGACAGCGCAGATTTTGTCCACTTCGTCAGTTGCAGATTTTCTAAGTAGAACATAATTTTGATTTCAACACAGAAAATTACATCAGAGAGCCGAAATTAATCAAACCACAGATACATTTTGCTGCAGCGATCGAGAGAACGTGAAGCTTTCCACCATTTTGAAACGGAAGTGTCCTTGGAAGGATATATAGTTTGCAGTCCTTCTGTTTGCCTCTGCTGCAGTTATATTTCTTAGTTTTTCTATTATTCCTTCAATCCATCGTTTTCATGGTTGGCCCAAGGGCCTGGTGTTCTCACAACGTTTATTGAAGGCTCGTTGTGTTGTGTTTTGATCTTTCTGTCTTATCACGTGGCAAAACTATTCTATCTGTTGTTTCTTTATGTACTCTAAGATGGGAATTATTCCTAGCTTTTTTCTCAGTTCTTCATTTCTGATCTTATCTCTCAGGCTGTTTCCTGCCATTTGTAGAACATGTCAGCTTGCTAGTGGTTATTTTTCATAGAGGCGCGCCTCCCAGCACCAAAGTTGGAAGTTGTCAGTGACCTACAGCTGATGGATTGCGCCAGGATCGGTGAACCAAAACCATCCAGACCCTGCTCCACCTCTCCGTGGTGCCTCCAGTAACAGACTAACCTGCTTAGTCTGGCCAAGCGTGCAGGGATCAAAGAAGGAAGACAACCCGGTACTCAAAAATGTCAAGCTGAAGTCGGATGTGTTGGGCCGAAAGGCGCAAATATAACAGTTATACTGCAAACCACAACACAACGCAGACACGTCCACTACGTCCTTGTAAGGGCGGATGATGACGATGAATATTCTAGTCTACCACGATACTCTAGAATACTTTAGTCATCGGGCGAACACAACCAACCATATTGTTCTTGTATCTAGGGTCCAGGTCTGGCATTGGTCAATGTGGACCCTCTTTTATTTCAGACGGCGAAAATCTTTTCAGCTGTATCAGCGAGACATTACGCAAACTTTAGGAAGCACTGGGTAGCCAATAATGAATGCTAAAATAAAAGTGAACGTACGGGCTGGTCTGTGGTCAACATGTCAATAGACAAAGCATGCATCTCTGACAGCCAATGCCACACATTTGAATTTTGGGAAATAAATCAGACCTGCCAGAAAATTATTTCCGCATCTTACAGCATCCGAGGCAGTTTGGCACAGCGTGGGGCGGTTACTATTACCTGCAGTGTACAGGTAAAATCTTAATTCTTTGTGCCAGTCCCTCGCAAACCTGCATTGTGATCAGACATGTTTTTGTTTTTGAGATACAGAAGATATTTTTTCAAAAATGTTTCAATTTTGGACTCAGTAAGCTGATATGGCTATAATCGTTCAACCTCAGGCTGGTCCCTCACAAAAAAAACTGTTATCCATGTCCCTCACAAGCCAGAAAAATGACAAAAAGACTTTCGTGTTTTATGTAAAAGGATTTGTCATGCACATGTTAATGTTTGTTCTGGCTGTGCACCATAATTTTTTCAATTATTTTGAAATTGTTGTCCTTCCTAAATGTCGTCTTATGCTTTTGTGCCAAAATATCCAAATAAATATTATTTGTGCAAATTACACAAGGTTTTATGTGAGTAGTGATTTTTATGAAGGTGTCATAACAACATGATTTACACATAGGTGTCGTAGTCTAAGGTTAATAAAATAGCATTATTCGCTTAGAAAATGTTGAGGATCTATGCCCACAAGGTAGCATAAAGAAAGAGAATCGTGTCTTCCTATCACTTATATTTCCACAGCATATCTTCATTCAGCATTCTTCAGCGTAACAAAATTATACAAGCCTACCTGTGCATCATCAATGGTAATTTTCTAAATATATGCTCAGTTTTAATAATCTATGATTACATTCAACTGCTATCCTTCTGTTTTAGAACTTATAGTGAATGCTATTACTAGTAAAGACGATTTGACAAATTGTTTTAGGAAAAAAATACTTGTAAGATCATAATTACAATTACCCTTGTACCTCTATATTAAACTGACTTACCCATCCCCCACGTTCTAAAATCCACCGCACAACATGGTCCCTCATGAACTCTACTATGAGATTGATGATAGCTCTGACAAGTGGTATTCTATCTAATGCCTGAAAACAAACATGAAAAGGTATCAATGACGGTTACCTTCACTCTAAAAAAGCATTAAGACTGGAAAAATATGCTTGACATATTTTACAGACATATGCTGTATGGGTTCCGTACTAAGTTTCAACCTCTGGTAGGACTTATGAACAATAGTGATATTAGACATTTTGAGCGTATTGAATTTCAATGAGGCTTCTACATATCAGTGCCATCATTATTAGTCACCAACATTTACTCTCACATCTCGATGCCCAAATGCTCTTGCTTCTTTCCAATCTCCCCCTTCTAACCTCTAGAAACCCTCCTAGTTATCATTTAATTTGGCAGATCATCCATGCCTATAATAAATTATTCTACCACTTACTCCCTAACCACATAAGGCTAAACTGCTATCCTTGTATCCTACTTCCCCTCCTCCTATACCTTCAGGATCACCTTACCCCAACTTAGTAGTCTGTAAACCTCCTGACCTTCCCTTATCTGAGGATGAAAGATCTGTCCACAGTAAAGGCTTGAAGATTGTCCCTCTCTGCCACACTGGTGACTGCTTTTAACTCCTCCATGACACACATTCCTACTTAGGTAAATTACACCTCAAGCTATATTTCCTCCGTCACCTTTCCACTCTCCTTTAGATGATGAATTTTCTCATTCCAAGGCCTCTAAACCAAACTGGACCCCCACCCCTGGCACCTCCCTTGCACTCAACAAATATAGTTCCACCGCTTCCTAGGATATCAAACGTTAGCGCCCTCAGAGATTACATCGCTCTAATCTCTCCCCTACTGAATCACTAGAATTTACTAATCTCCGCCTACGCGATGATATAGTTATCATACTTACTGATAAAGGCAGTGGTTTGAGCTCTACTCCTTAGATGGACATTTCCAACTCTCCATTCTACAAACCTTGCCATACTGACACAATGGTCAAGAACAAAAGGAGGTCCACCATCTCTGATTTGATCGAAAGCAAAGCTCTCCTTTCCAGCGCCAATAACCTTATCATTCCTGGCTCAGCCTTAGGTAAGACCTCCTTCTATTTGCTACTTAGATTCACAAACCTTGCAATTCTGAAAGACCCAATGTCTCTACTTGTTCTTGTCCTACCATTTACAAATCGGACTACCTGGACAGTATCTTCCAAACTATTGCCCAGGGCCTTTTTCTCAATTCCTACGCCTCTGTGACCAAGACAGCAACTTTTTCCATCAGGCCCACCTCATGTTGGAATTCTGTCATCACCATCTTTACCTTGAATCTGTCCTGCATTCTGCCCTCCAAAAAGTTCTCCTTAATACTCACACCCTAGATTTTACCCCACCACCCGCCCTCCTACTAACAGAACTGTTCTCTCTCTTGCCCATAACCCTCACAATCTAGCTGCACTCTGGATCCTGTAACGACACCTACCTATACTCCACTCTGATCCTATCACTTGCCTTCTATTCTCCGACCAACCTTTGGTGGCTTTTAAACATGATAGGAACCTTCAGGACATTTTGGTTTGGAGTCACCTCCGCAACCCTGGTCTGAACATGCTGGGTATGACCTGTTGTAACAGAACATGCAGTACATGCCCTTTTGTACCACAGACTCTTGTTCCCGAATAGCACTTTTGATATCCAGCAAGGCTTTACATGCATTTCCCAGAATCTAATATATGCCATGATCTGCCAACATCGTCTCAAAATATATATTGGCCAGACAGGTCAACGCATGGGGGACAGAATATGTGAACATTTATATAACAGCAAACATGATTCTGGCACTCCTGTCTCCTCCCATTTTAGATTGCCAGGAAATAATATCTCTGATGACTTCCATGTTACTGACATCATCTCTTGAACTTCTGATACCTATAGCTGTTTCACATTGGAGAATTGACTCACAGCTCGCTTTGGTGATCTCCAAGAGAGAATTAAACTATTTTCACTCTTTTCTTTAATCTCTGGTCTCTTATCTATGTCTTTCCTGTGCCCTATCCCTATTTCTCCCAGCATTATCTTTATTACCTCTTTGCTTTTCTTCCCCTTTGCTACACCTATCCTCTCTTTCTTTTACTCTTTTTCCTGTTTTTTTTTTACCCTATGAGACACTTCCTTTCATTTTTCCAATTTTTCATTGTTTGGTTCCTTTGGTCTAATTAAATCCTACCTGCCCTATTGTCCATTAATATTTTAATCAGACTATATGAAAATACTGGCCACTGTCTTTTCTGAAATTTTTTTGAGCTGTGTAGTTGTGTATTCTAACTCTGAATTTTGTGTTTAATGTGTATAATTTGTTTGTTATATATAATTTGTAAAGGCTTTTGCCAAATCGTTGTGGCTTGTCTTGTCTTCCTGTTAGTTTAGCTGCTCAATACCATTTTATGCATATTTTCTTTGTTTTCTGCAGCTATACAGGCCCTCATATTTCATTCTTATTATATTTTATATATGTGCTAATATCCACATATGCTGTATGGTTGCTTCTCCATTATTTTTTTTATAAAAACCCATTAATAACTGTTCATTGGATGGTAAAACAGTTACAACACCAGCTACTGTCATTACCCAAGAGATCAAGATCTGGCCTCAGGAAATGAGGGCAAAATATATAGTTAAAATTACAGCAATCCTGTAGCAACCTGAGAATCCAGAAAAATTAACAGCAGCTCCAACTACAAACAATGATATGAGTTATAACACAATGTGTTTGCTCTTGGGTCACCTACTATGACACAACAATTATCTCTAGAGATAGAAAGATCATAATACGACACAAAATACAATATGCTATTTAGACCAAAGCTAATGTTAAACTTTAATAGCAACACCTTCTAATGTTTACCTTGATACAAACTTTATACGCAAAATAGAACAGGGCCACTACTCTTCCCCAATTAAAGATTCCATCTTCAAATATATTAGAAGCAACGTTCAGTAAAGTCTGTCTTTCTGCCTCTGGTGGCACTTTAGAAACTAGCCTGAAGAAGAAAAAAAATTGAATAATCACCTTTAAAAATGACACCATAAACACTCCAAATGGTCTTTGTTACATATAAACACGTCTATCCTAACATTAAACTGTTATGTTATTTTAGTTTTTTTAATACAAAATTGAATGTGAAAAAACCAGAATTATTTTCCAAAAGTTGTGGATTTTTTTGGATTGACAAGTCTCTAGGTCCTTCCAGCCTCTAAAAATGAGTACCTGAGATATTTCTGAGAAGTAAAGACAGTCTGGCATTATACCAGCCACATCACTCAAAAATGTGCCATCCTTGTGGAATAATATGGTCACCAACATCATATTCCCCATACGCCTAGTAGGGTATGGAGAGAACCTTTTAAACTTATGTAACTAAATCTTCTTCTTCTTCAAGTCTTATGATCATGCGAACTTGACTCTTAGCCCTGTTTCATGATGAAGTGGTAAGAACAGCATTACCACACACAGGTCTTGCATTCTCGAGAAGAACGCCCTTGATGGTGATTGGTGAGGATTCATTCTGATAATCCAATAATTAACTATATTCATAGTTATAAGATAAAGGCAGCTTGTCATGTCATTGTATGGGGTTTATTGTATTACCATCCATTTGCCTATGACCATTTTGTACATTCATGATTGAAGTATTAAACTGTGGTCATCTACCCTGTCCTGGCAGGAAAGGCCTACAATCTGGTCTTTAGTTCATGAAGTCAGATCTATAGTCCCGTTTCCATGATGAAGCTGACACTTTTTTCCAGGTTCTGGCAGCAGCTACATAGTTTCTGCCTTAGTTCAGCATCCTCTGGTCAGATTTGGCACCATGGTTCCTTGTGGGTTAGAACAGATAGAAGAAATGCTATAAAAAAAGTAAAGAGGCCCCGTCACATCAAGTGGCGTATAGGGAATATGGTGTTAGTGACCATAATTTTTTACAGACCTTCGGCACATGATTTTTGGGTAATGTGGTCGGTATTACGTCCATGCCGCTTTACTTTCCCAGAAAAAAATCTGGTACCCATCAAAGGCTGGGTGAATACTAGTTCCACGCGGGCATTCGATTGTGTGGGACACTTTGAGATGATAGAGACCTGTGCTGATGGTAATTTTCTGAAGATATCTGTAGCTTGGAGCAGTGTGGTTAACTAAATCAAAATATATACATACAATGGGAGCCGAAGCTTGGGTGTGATTAGCACACTGCTGACCGACCATGTAGTCCAGTCATTGTTTAACTCTCAGTTTCTTCCCCTTAACCACAGTTTAATAGTTCAATCATGAATGTACAAAATGGTCATAGGAAAATGGATGGTAATACAATAAACCCCATACAATGACATGACAAGCTGCCTTTATCTTATAACTATGAATATAGTTAATTATTGGATTATCAGAATGAATCCTCACCAATCACCATCAAGGGCGTTCTTCTCGAGAATGCATGGAAAAAGACCAAGAGGAAGACCCAGAAGAAGATGGATAGATGCAGTGACAGAAACATGTAACAACAAAGGGAAAATCACTAATTCAGACAATTCGAGCAGTACAAGAATGACAAATGATATAAACCACGACACCTTTTAGGTATCAGTGAAAAGAGAAAAGAAGAAGAAGAAGAAGATTGGATTATCCTCATCACACACCAACAACTGTCCATAGGTGTTCAGATCTCCTTTTCAGTAAATCACATAGAGTGAAACAAATTGGTTTACATGTTTTCCCTCATACTCCTTGCAGCTCATCAGAATATAAAATAGACAACATCCCTCATGACTAACATGAAGATCTAGGAGTCACACCAGAGCCGCAGATTCAAGTAGTGTCGAAATCTTTATTGTCCTGCCCATCATTTTGAGCGTATGGCCGAGTTAGGGATCATCCATCATGATGACGTAGCACACATGACATTGTCAATAATGGATGCACCCACAACACTTGATTCATTATAAAGAATGCAGCCAGGATGCATGAACACCATAGTGCCTGCACAGAATCCATAAAGTGGAACCTTCGGTTAGCTTGGTATTCAATCTATATTTAAAGAGCTGAGCATAATCGGTGCCAAACAAATCCAATGATGGCTAATGAACAGCTTTCAATCCCAAGACGTAAAATGTATATTGACTTCATGACGGGAGAAGGTTGTAATCACGCCACCCAATTCACCAAAAAAAAGACTGCTGCTAGGTGCATGGACTCTGCAGCACTGGCACAAATCCGTTAAGTTGAACATCTGGTTGACTTTAACACAGCGATTTGGTTTTGCTTTGGATTTTCTCTTTTTCTCAGCACATGTCTGGCATATGTACATCTTCTTTCCTTAATTGTAGATGAGATCTTCATGGCCATTTCACTCATTTCAATATTAGTCTTGAATTCATTCCATTGTACGCAGAGTATTTTACTTAGGCATTTGTTTTATTTAAAATGTTGCATTTTAGACAAATTAAGGGACAAAGAGATAGAGGTATAACCGGTGGTGGTGGGTGGGTGGGTGGGGGGTGGTGGGGGTCTTTCCTCTTATTGAACACTTTATAGCAGAACACTTATGACCGAGTTGAACCCACTAATTAGACGACGTGGCAGTTGACCTCAACGCCTTGTGTTGCATTGCAGGCACTTAGGTGGCCTGGAGGTGTCTTGCATGGGAACAGCTCGGCCTGGCCCCGGATCAGCCCTGGACCGAGTGTGCTGGATTGGACTTGGGATTCTGTAGCCCGGACACACACGTGTCCATCTGTAGTGATCGTAACCCTGGTACTCTGCGCTGCTTCGTTGTTGCAACCGTCATGTTCCCTGCCTGGGCTGGGTGGCCCTTCCCAGCCGTCGTTCTTTCGCTAGGCACAGACAAGTACAGATCGTATTCTAGGAAGCACTCAAGGAACACCATGTAAACACACACTCGAGGTTTAATGACTGAAAGTTAACCTCCCTCACAAGTTACACAATCACAATGACAATATGTAAGTTATCGACCTTGCACACCTTGCCTGGTAACCACAAGGTGTCAACCTGTGTTGTCTAAGAATGGTAGTGTTGCAACTGCACCACTCTTTCCAAGCCACCAGACACCTGGTGCCCTATGGACTGACTCTCCACTGTTGGGCCCTTTTCAAGACAATGCGCGGGTTCATCCCACTAGTTATCAGCAACTGCTCTGGACTGACGACTCTCCCAATATTGGCTGTGTGTGCCCGGAAGTGCACCCACGGTATTGAACCTGAAGGAGGTGATGGCTGTCTCACCTACCTTCACCTGAATAATTGTTGTCTCTGAATTTCACCACTATTTCAGAATAGTATCCTCCTGGCTTCGCACTAAGTTGGTGATAGCTATCTCACACAACTCGTCTACACTGGTGTTTCGGAGATTCATATCTCCTAAACACAGCCCCTCAGGGGCAAACATGACGCTGCGATTCTGTCTTGCTTACCGTCACCTCAAGTGTTCGTGCAGCTGAATTGCACACTGCACTATCATATCCTACTTCTTATGGAGCATGACTCCGAGCCACTATTTCGCTCACAATTCCTAGATCGTTCGTTGTTGCCATACTGCACAACTGTCTTCTGCTTTCAGATTTCTTCTTAAGCATAAACTCTGTGAAACTATTTCGTTCATTGTCCCTAAATTGTTCGTTGCTGCTACACTGCACAACTATAATTTAACATCATACTTAGTCTCTCTAGTCTACATACAACTCTACATAGCACTCTCCGGGAATAAGGTTACTTCTGTGCAACTGCCACACACACAACTGACTCTACAATCCAGATGTGACCAACTAACCATGCTCACGGTACCAGTTGCCAATACCACAACTGTCCACACTGAGCCATCGTTCTATCTCGAATGACCTTCTAACTTATCCTTTTCTCTAACTTCTCCCCTTCCAACGAATCATACCCCGTTTTACATTTCTGCCTCACTCCTAACTGCATCTTATTCTCCTCGTGCTACACGATGTCTCTACTCTCTTTACTACTAATCACATTTCCCCTTGGACTCAATGATTCTATTTTAGTTCACCCTTCTCCCTCTTTCCTCAACTTCTACCCCACACTCCCATCTTGTCTTCCACTCTGTAATCACTGCTACAGAGGGAAGCAAAGAGAAAAGATACCAGACAGCTTAAGTGAATGACTTGACAGAAGGTCAACATCAGAAATGATAAATAACTGTCGAGATCGAAAGTTGTGGAGAGAAATGATCACCTATGCCAGCAGGCATGGTAATTGATGATGATTTGTCTTCAAAAGTGTTTAGTTTTTTTTCTCAATCTATTTTGATGTTTTCCAGCTTTCACATGAATAGGTAAGTGTTGATAATACATTTGAGTTGAATATTCTAAGTTTAGTTTTCTTACATAGTATTTTTTATTTCTATATTTTGTCCAGGTTTGTAAAATTCATTGCTGCTTTAGCTATCCTGCTTCCCATCTCTTACTTTGTTTCACCTTCATGATTTATATTACTATCTATCTATCTATCTATTTGTCCTTTCGAGCCGAAGACGGCACATAGGGCAGAACCACAATCTCAAAAACAGAAATCTTGCGTGCCAAAATGGCACATATTGCAGAGATCATTGCTCTAAAATCTATGGCGCTGTTTCCATAGCAATACTTTTTACAATGACAGCTTGCCAGGGCGCGTCTATTCTTTCCAATGCCTGGTGATTGAGATATATATTGCCCTCTGGGGCATTGTTATTTTTCATTATTTTTGTTTTATCCCTGGTGATTTCAACTCCTATTTTTTCCGCCATGGATGATAAGGTATCTGTCATATGTTGTATCTCGTTGATATTGTCACTTAGGAGCACTATATCATCTGCAAAATCTAGATCTACTAAGTAATTCTTGTCATATTATTTAATGCCATTATTGCCTTTGCAACATTTACTCATTATGTAATCCCAAATAGCAATGGTGTTAGTATACATTCCTGTTTTACTCCTGTTTCAGTTTGAAACCAATCACTCATTCCCTTCTCTGTGCGAACTGTGTAAGAAGAACCATCATACATGTCTTTTATAATGTTAATTTTTTTGTAGTATTTCGTAATGTTCGAAGAACACTGGCCAATACAATAAAATAGATAATGAAACGCAAAATGTGCAAAAAGGCAAAAGAAGAAAACAAACCAATATATGCCTGCTTCAAAGACTACACCAAAGCTTTTGAGAGAGTACACCACAAACAACTTATTGAATGGCTAAAAGAGATACATCTAGATGACATGGACATACGACTATAGTCCGTTCAAAAATTCATAATCACACCTGAATTAGTTTTGCGTGATAACCGTTTGTTATTTTGCTTTCAAATTTTGCATGCAATCTTAGAATATTGATGACGTTATAGAAATATTTTTTGCTTTGAGAAATTTGATCTAGTTTAAAAGTTTTCTTCTTTAGGCTATATTAAATTTACCCTGTTCGAATTTGACACCATTTTAAGATATATACATTAATTTGGTGCGGTCGTTCACGTAAAATAGTTTGGCTATTGCAGAAACACTAACTTCAGGAAAATCCCGTGCACAAAATTTAATTGTTATTGAACGACATGACGCACCACGGCCTTGGCATTAATTACCGAAGGGAAGGCGTATCTTTATTAACTTTGTGAAGACTCAGTAGACAATTTGTTGACTTTAAATACCAACATTTATATCTAAATTACAATGAGTTTGAAATGCAAATTTATAACTATGCAAAAGGTTACTGTTTTACTATATCAGCACTTCCTTAGTGAATCCAAGATGGGGCATTTATATTGTGATATTCATGACCCAGAGAGATGAACGCAACTCGCGCTTGGTCTTAATAAATCGTCATTTTCTCGTTGGATTAAACAAGACTCAGAGTGCACTCATGTCAATCAAGGAAGGAAAAGGAAAGCCGATAGCTTTGACATGGATGTCATAAAACGTGGGATATTGAAAATGTTTGCTAATAATGTACTTGTTACTCTCAGGAATTTGAAATTAAAATTGCATGCAGACTGCAATATTGACATTTCTAAAAGTACTCTATGGAAGATTGTGCGAGGAGTCGGCTTCACTTTCAGAAAAACTGTTGGGGGCAGGAATATTATTTGTGAAAAACCACACTTGGTCATTGCTCGAAGCAAATACCTGAGACAGATCCGTGAGCCGCGGAGTGAACGGTATGATATTGTATATTTGGATGAATCATGGGTCAACGCACACCACACCTATGCTAAAGAATGGCAGTCAGTAAATGGCAAACTCAAAAGAACAATTCCGAGCAGCAAAGGCCAGCGCATTATATTAACGCATGCTGGAAGCACTGAAAACGGCTTTGTCCATGATGCGGGACTAATTTTCCACTCAAAAAGTACCGACGGTAGGGACTACCATACTGAAATGAATGGAAACATTTTCAGGCACTGGATGGAGAACGATCTTTTACCAATCCCGGAGAGACCTTCATGCATAGTCATGGACAATGCATCATACCACAATGTCGTATCAGAGGAAGACAAAGTGCCTACTGCATCAAATACAAAACAGCAAATTAGGACATGGCTTGCGAATGAAAATGTCAAATTTGACGACACATATTTAAAACCCGAATTGTTACAACTTGTGAAGAATACGAATAAGAAAAAGGTGTACCATGTTGACAAAATCATTGAGAAATACGGCCACACCTCTCTTCGACTCCCTGCATATCATGCGCACCTTAATCCAATCGAACTTGTCTGGGCTCACATCAAAGTACAAGTTGCAGAACAGAACATGACATTTAAAATGTGTGATGTTGAAGTTCTGACACGCGAGTCTCTCTCAAAAATAGACATTCCGTTCTGGAAGAAGTGTGTTGAACATGTGCTGCGGGTGGAAGATGAGTACTGGAAACGAGATGGATTACTATTTGTCCAGCCAGTAATGATTATCAATCTCTTGGAATCGTCAGATTCGGAATGATTAAAATTAAGATGAATTCAATTCCAGCTGCAGTTAGGACGTCTTGGGGTCTAATGGTGACCGAAGGACAAGACTAACTGTAACCAATTGAATTCATGTTTGCAAATACACATAACGAACAACACCCACAATTAAGCACTATGCAGATACGCCTCTGACAAGAATTGCAGAAAACTGGAAAATTTAACATGATTACTGTAAACTCTAAAATTTGAATCAACTTGTGTGATATCATCATAAAAGATCAAAGGAATTCGCTGATGTACAAAATCTGTTGTGTTTGTGGAATAAAAAATACTAAAATCTTTGCGTCATAAATATTCTAAGATTGCATGCAAAATTTGAAACCAAAATAACAAGCGGTTATCACGCAAAACTAATTCAGGTATGATTATGAATTTCTGAACGGACTATAATATGTAATCTATACTGGGAGCAAACAGCAATAATAAAATATAACAAAGAGAACTCTACACCCATTGATATAAAAAGAGGAGTTAGACAGGGATGCATCCAACCACCAAGCTAGTTCAATCTATACACTGAGCAAATCTTTAAAAACATCACAGAGGTGCCAGGCCTACAAATTAATGGAAAGATAATCAATAACCTAAGATATGCTGATGATACTGTACTACTAGCAGAAAATCCTAAAGATCTACAACAATTACTTAATGAAATAAACATGACAAGCAAAAAATATGGACTAGATATGAATATCAAAAAACGAAAACTATGACCATAAATAAAGAAAATAATCAAAACCCACAAGTGGATATTAAAATTGAAGGACTAGACCTGGAGACAGTTCAAAACTACAACCTCCTTGGACATACTATAACCAGTGATGGAAAATGTACAACTGAAATAAACAAAAGAATAGGAATGGCAAAAAGTAATTTTAATGCCATGAAGAACATACTAACATCAAAACAAATACCAGGGCTAAAACTAAGAATAGCAAAACGTTATGTCTTCTCGACATTCCTATATGGTGCAGAAACATGGACATTAGACAAGAAAACAGAACAGAGAATTAAAGCCATTGAAATGTGGATATATAGAAGAATAGGTAGAATTGGATGGAAGGAAAAGAAAACAAACGATTTTTTAAAACAACTAAAAATTAAAAGAGAACTACTAAACACAATTCAAACAAGATAAATGTGATTTTTGGGCCATGTTAAAAGACTCAACAGCCTACTAAAAGTAATCCGGGAGGGGAAAATACAAGGTAAAAGAAGAAGAGGCAGAGCAAGTCTAACATGGACGAGTAACATCAAAAGATGGACAAACAAGCCTATGACAACCTGCACCATCAAAACAAGAGACAGAGCAGAATGGCGCTCCATGGTAGCCAATCTTCGATGCGGAGATGGCACTCGATGATGATTCGTAATGTTTCAAGATATTTAACAAATGACAAACAATGTATTCTATCAAACAATCTACATTACAGAACTGAAATGAATCAATCTCCAAAAGCAAATCTTGTAGCAGCTCATGGAACACACACTCTGTTCCATCATCTTGAAACTGGAAGTCCACCTTTGAACATAAGTTACCAAATAATACATTGCTGGGAGATTAATCAATGAATAAAGTTAAGTTACTCACTCTTGCAATTTTTGGTCTTTGTCTAAATCATCACCAATACATTTCAGAGCTCTTGCAATCTCTCGAACATGCTCCATGGGTGGACCTGGTTTTGTTGAATGTGGAACTACATTATTTAAATATTTTTAACTAGATGAAATATAATAAGTAACAGCACAAGGATAATTTATTTCACCTCAATTCCTATGAGTGGAATTTGCAAAAAGGCAAAATCCTCTATTCCTAATTCCAATGAGTGGAAATTGACATATAGCTTTAAGTGAAAAATATTCCACTTGATACAGCAGTCTCTGAGGACATTTTTTTTAAATGATACACATTCATTCCATTCTTTCGTGGAATCAGTTTCATCACGGCCAGGGCATCCCCACATCTGCTCCACCATCCACCCCAGCATTTCTCAAAGTGTTTGCAGACTGACTGCTTCTGTGAGGTGTTTGTAGATATATCTGCTTTTCCCACTAAGCGCTCCGGATCAACCAGACCCCTTTTCCACCTCTAGACTGATCTCTCAATAAGTTCATCATTATACGTCCCACGCATCAATTCTCCCTCTCTTCTCCTAGGGAATGAAGAACAAATTTGGTGGTCCTCTTTGTCCTCCCAGGTTGATTTGTTCACCGTATAGCCATTCCTAAGCTGCATCCACTCCTGCTTCAGAGACTGTCTGTCAATCTTCTGCAGCATATGAGTTCATCACCAAGACTGTGTGATCCACATTCTGTGTTAAGAAACCATGCTCTCGTCACTGTTGCTACTTATATCTTTAAACTCATGCTGGACACCATAATGCTACAACAGCCAAGAGCCCCTAGCTACTTCTCTGCCAGGTTGGTATGCCACAGAACCCCATCTGCTTCATTGTCCCCAGGACACAGAACCGTTCATGTTGGGGTCCTAAATTGATGACATTTTTTCAATGGATTCCTTAATTATGGTCTCTATAGGCCCTGTTGCAACACTCCATGCGAATATGAATAATTACTTTGGTAAGCCTCCTCTTTTTTCCTGTTATTTCCATGCCAACCCTAGTGTCATCAAAATCACATGCTCTCCTTGTGGCTATCTGATTCCACTTCATAAATCAAGTGAAGATAAGTACACACTGAGCTGATATTGCATTATTATTATACAGAATGTTTATCTTCATTGACACTGACAGGAAACTCTTTACACAGAGCTTTGCAGAAGGAGGCAATCAGAAGGGACCCCTTCAAGCAATTATTTCAGCCCTTTTAGCATATTGACTAGAGGTCTGGACCATGACTCCCAGGTGTCAGCCACCTGCTGCACTCAGCCTGAAAGTTTGCAATATATTTGTTTGCCTATAATAGAAGAGATTCTGGTCTACACAAAACTTCTGATAGAATGTATTATCCATACCAAATATGTTTGCAAATTCTATACTAAATGGCTTCATACGTTCTGCATGACATTCTTAACCCTAGATTACAATACCTTAGTAAATTGAGTTATTGAGTTATTTGCGGGTCATCATCATTGCACTCCGAACATGTCCATAGGTGCTCAGATCCCCTCCTCAGCATTCCCGCAGTGTCCAGCGACTGACGACTCCAGTTCTATGTTGGTTGATAAGTCTTCCTACACGGCCACTAAGTTTCTCATTTCTGGCTGTGCTCACCTTAACTCCCATTTCCATCATCCGAAGAAATGGCATCGATCTGTCTTTGTTGAAGTCCTGTACTCTTCCCACTTCTCAGAGGGCATTGATGATGTCCGCCCAATCCATTGGTTGCCCGTCCTCAACGACAGCGCAGCCAGCCAACCTGTCCACTCTCTCATTTCCCCATACTCCCGCATGTCCAGGGTCCAGGGACAAAGACAAAGGTGACCTTACGTATATTGGATTTCTGCAACGACTCTACCCATTGCATGCGTACAGACCCCGCCTCCACTTTTTTTATCATACTCATCGAATCACTCAGTATACATGCGTGGGTGTAGTCTTGTGACTCTAACCATTTAAATGCCTTGGTCACTGCCATCACCTTCGTGGTCATGACGTATGCACCACTGTCTTCGTGGACTATTCTGTCTGCCGAGCGTGCTGTAAATCCCCATGCACTTCTTTGGTGTCATCTTACAGATCCGTCTGTTTAGATGACTGCATCTTTCTCATCGGTGTTATCGCAGATGAGACCGTTGACCTCAGCATTAACCACGACCGGGTTCTGTTCCCTACTTTTCCTGTTGAGTGTGACAATACACGAGAAAGTCCCCTTGAAAGACATAGGCACCGGTATCCACTCCTCACCAACGCTGATATTGGTAAGCCCACAGACCTGTTTGATGACATCTTCTGCTCGGCCCACCCATGATTTGCCTCTTTTTAGCCTGGCACCTTTCCCTGTGTTGAACACGGGGTGCTCTTTATCTGTACTAATCTTCAGGTATGCTCGTGCTCTCCAGATCTTGATTCTGTCATCCATTGTTGGAAAGTCAAGAAGATACCTCATTGCTACACAGGGAGTGTTCCTTGTACATCCCAAGATAATGCGCATGGCATCATTTGGTATTTTCTCCAGCCTATCAATTTGAGTCGTACTGACAGTAAGAATTGCCAGGGCATACTCGATTGGTGCGAGGACTAATCCCTGGAACAGAAGAGTAAGTAGCCTCTGCTCGATGTTGGCAGCTGCCATGACCTTCAAGGTGGCTAATCCTTTGCGGGATTTTGTTATCACATGGTCGACGTGGTCCCGAAAACACAGGTTGCGATCAAACTTAACTCCGAGGTATGTCATCAACTTGTCCCTGGTCACCTCATCAGCTCCCATTCGTACTACCGGTGTGGTCGTATTATTATCAATCTATCTAATGAGGAAGGGGTGCACCGCCAGTTTGAGGAGCACCATCGTCATCATAAAGTGCCTTCTCCGCAACGAAGGTTGGCTACCATGGATCGCCATTCTACTCTGTTTCTTGCTTTCATGGTGCAGGCTTTCATAGATTGACTTGTCCATCTTTTGATGTTACTCGTCCATGTTAGTCTTGGTCTGCCTCTGCCTCTTTTACCTTGTATTTTTCCTTCCAATATTACTTTTAGTAGGCTGTTGTGTCTTTTTACATTCCCCAAAAATTTCATTTGTCTTGTCTAAATTGTATTTAGTAGTTCTCTTTTTTATTTTCAGTTGTTTTAAAACTTCATCGTTTGTTATCTTTTCTTTCCATCCAATTCTACCTATTCTTCTATATATCCACATTTCAAAGGCTTAAAATTTCTGTTCTGTTTTCTTGTCTAATGTCCATGTTTCTGCACCATACAGGAATATTGAGAAAATGTAACATTTTGCCATTCTTAGTTTCAGCCCTGCTGATATTTGTTTTGTTGTTAGTATATTTTTCATGGCATTAAAATTACTTTTTGCCATACCTATTCTTTTGTTTATTTCAATTTTGCATTTTCCATCATTGGTTATAGTATGTCCCAGGTAGTTGTAGCTCTGGACTGTCTCCAGATGTATTCCATCAACTGTGATATTTAATTGAGGACCATATGCATGAGATATTCAAATGGTACCCTATTGTATGCATCATCCAGATCTATAGCAGCAGCACATGTCTCCTCTTATCTGTGGAAGCCTTCGAAGACGTCATAAGCAAAGACTGCCGCGTTGAGCCATGTCTCTTTGTTATATCTATAACCTCCGAGTGTGGGTGGGTATGCGCGTTTCTGTTCAAGGTGACAGGTGAGGACACGGGCAACTATTTTCTCCAGCAGCTTGCCCGCAGTGTTCTGCATTGTGATGATTCTGTAGGCACTGATCTGAGAATGGTCCTTGTTTGGCTTCGGTAGCGGTAGTAAGTAGCTGTGTAGCCACTCCTCCTTAATCTGGCCACTCCGAATGCTGGCATTAAACTCATTGGCCAGTTTTGTCAAATCGTCGTCAGCTAAATCGCCTATGTCATCGTACCGAACACTATCTGGACCAGGAGCAGTGTTGTGTGACCTTTTAAGTGTCGTGCGAATGGTATAGGTTGTGATTGTGAGATCTTCTTCGGGCACTACATAATTACACAATTTTGACAGCGATCCCCGTATCCTCATTTCTTTGGCCCGTCTGTTCAATGTAGCGGGCAAGCAGGGCCTTCCCTTTGCTCTCTCAATGCCATATCCGGCCTGTGCTCTGAAGGTCTGGTATGCCTCTGTGTCGTGTTGTGCCATTCATGCTCTGATGAAGCCGCCAGAATGTGGCTAGCGATTTTTCTGAGCACACTTTTTTTTACAGAAGTCATCCCATTTGGCATCCTTAGCCTGCTTAGCACATAGTTTAAAGTGCATCATTTTTTGGTCAACCTCTAATTTCAGACACTTCAAGAGCTCAGGTTGTGTTCTTCCATTCTTTCTAGCTTTCTGCCATGTCTTGGATATTTGTCTCTTGCTCCACCAAGCTTCCTCGACTTCTACGTTCCACCAGGGTGGCTGCGTCCATCTCTCCTGCCTCCTACGAGGGGCACTCTGTTTCCTATGTATGTCTGATTTTGCTAATAACGGCATGGTCTTTTTTTCGTAGTGGAATGTGTGGAGCTTCCCTTTCTTGCTTCTATTTCTGCTTTTCTCAATTAGGAGGACTCATGGATAGTGATCACTTCTGTGGAACCCCAGTGCACTCCACCTGCAAACCGGTGCGAAGGTGGAAGACACCAGTGCCAGGTCTATGACACTATCAGAGTCCTCTGTTCGAGTGGCCATTCTTGTTGCCCTTCCATCATTCAAGCACACTAAATCGACTGACAGCAGTGCATTCTCTAGGTCTTCTCCCTGCTTGTTGGTTATGACGTTACCCCACTGGTTGCCTCTAGCTTTAAAGTCGCCGCAGAAAATGACGTTCTCTTCATCGAACTCGAAGAGATTCTGCCATTGTTGTGTGTTCACCTTCCCATTACAGGCATACACATTTACAATCACGAAATGAACTGGGGTCTGCACCCTAACCACATGTACCTGCAATTCTGCATTGTCCCATGCAGACATATCAACCTCAGCTGTTACCATATTGTTGTGCACAAGGATGGTCTACCCAAGGTGTCGCCTATTGTAGAAACAATGAAAACCAGGAGTACTTACTGTCCTGTCACCAAGAAGAGTTTCTTGTAAAACCATTATATCAGCGCCGCACAGTAGCTTATCAAAAAAATGGGCCGTCATTGATTTATGGACCCACAATTCCAATATGTAACGCGCACATACTTTAGGCCTAGCCTCTCACACTTCGACATTTTAACACCACCTCTTTTACCTTGTCGTGTTTTCCTTCTTCGATGTTGTCGTTTGGGATGCATCCGAATACTTACCATCGTCATAGTATCATAGATGATTTTGTCACTGAACGTCGATGCTGTGGATGGTCTAGACTCACGTGCACTTAGTCGCGCGGTCCAGAACCCGTTTCCACGTTATAAACTGGCCAACTCCAGTAAATAGCTCTGCAGCACGCGGATACACAGTGAGCCTTTTACAAATTAAATGAATTACGCGTCCTTGACGACAGACCGGCGAAAACAAACCGCCATTTTTTGACACCTTAGTAAATATTTCATCAAACCACAAATTCCTCAAAATTTGACATTTTGTAGTGTTCAAACATTACCCCCCCCCCTCCATGTACCTTCCTAATTACCACTTCATGTGACCCCTGAATGTTTAATTTGTTCCCATTGCTGTTTGGATTTTTTTTTTTTTTTTTTGAGATTGTGCGATACATCGTTTAATGCGAAAAAAAATCACCAATTTTCAAGAAATTGGTCAAACAACCCTTTGCGACTCGAGAAACACAATGAATAATGCTAAGAGGTAGCCAAACATACAAGTTACAGACTTACAATGACCGTATCGATAGACATTGTAACAGGTCCGGTCCATGAGGTGAAACTCAGGTCAATAAATCAACCTGAGCCAGGAATTTTGAGTCCCCATGTTTTGCCTAGTGTGAACACATGGCTGTGTGTCGAAAGTTCAGAGAAAATACTATTTATTAGAGCACCAAAGGTTACATTTAAGTGGTAGTAATTTTTACTTAAAAAAAAAAGTTATTTACTACAATATCATAACTGGGAGAGTTACAAACAGGTATTGTAATCTAGGGTTAAATACTTTTTACAAGCAGGGGCACACCCACACTATGATGACAATTAATCCGCTTATCAGGATGTGATTCAACACACACAAAGGTCTATATTGAGTTCAAAGGATTATTGTCAAACACTTTGGGTGGCTATAGGCTGGTCAGGGACACACTGCTACTAATGTCTCCATCTTTGCAAATGACATTTACAAATCTTTTCAAAAGAAAAAGGGAGTCAGCACTGGCAGCCCTCAATCAAGGATACATATAACTGAATGAATTATGATATTTCGTGACACAGGCTTTGACCTAAGGCTCATGCTTTGGGTAGCATCCGGGCTGATGTGAAAGAATACGGTACTATGTTTCAGTTTCTCGACATCTGAGCTGTCCTATATCTCAGTGGGACTACCTCAAGGGTCATAGTTATCACCTGCTTTGTTCAATATATGCACTATAAGGGTAGCACAACTGAATAGTGGAGCTGGGTTGCACACTCGCCTTTGCAGATGGAATTACAACTTATGTCCATAGTCATAATATAGAAAAGATGGCTCGTCATACATCCCTAGACCGGCCGTATGCTAATCTTACAGTCTGTTGTTTGATGTGCGACGGGGATAATCTGACGACTAACTGTGTGTCTATATGTTCGGAATTGGGGTCAACAACGATAGCCTAACAACATCAAGCCCTATACATTTTTAAAAAATATGACGATCATCATTTTCAAGAGAACGTGAACTTCTGGTATATGGTGGATAGGCGACGGGAACAATTGAAGGCCATGCATGAAGTGTTCCTTGTTGCAGTTTCCTCATATTCAAAGTCCGGCTTGTTGCAGGAGCTACTGAGTTAAGTGCTCTGTGCACACTGTGAGCTGTGTGTCTCATCCGTTTTTATCATGTTTCGATATTCCAATTGTTTACGATAAATGATGCTATCGTATGACAGGGAACAGTTGACTGTGTTCACTTTCTGCGCGGTTTCACCTTATGTCTTTTGGCATGTGCTGAGACTGCTACGATGGGGACTACAGTTACCTTTCTTTGTTTGGGAGATGAGATATTAATTTGGATGATTACGCTGGCACGGGCGGTTGAGCAATTATGGATTTTAATTCGTTTGCAGTGATACCAGGGCCTTCCATAACCAAATATTAAAAAATGGATAGGCATCTGCAAAAAAAAAAAAAAAAAATGGATCTCATAAATACTTGATGCAATAACAATCATGCAAGCCTTCTACTATGCGGTGCTCACTTAATAACAAAATGGTTACTACACTTCTAGCAAACTGGTATCACCGTCATCATAACATTCCCATGTATGCCATCCGTTCCAACAACCATCAAAAATGTTCTTGTTATTGATGCATGATGATGTGATTGTAAAACGTTACATGTTACGTTTTAAAAAATAGTTCACATCAGAACACTTGCTCTTTAAAACCTCCACCTTAGTTTTATGCAGCCGTGTTGTCAAATACAAAATTCCTTTCTGCAAAGTCTGATTGGAATATTTGTCTAGCCCACCTCTATTGGAAAAATGACACAACTATATATTTTATATTATGATCTACTTAATTCAAGACATTTAATCTCTCTTATTACTGAACAGCTGTTCATATTTGTTTATACAGAAATAAAATTTTATAATTTCTGTGAGTAAAAGTAAAAGCACCAATTTTTTTAGAGTGCTTCAATTTTGTGAAATTTCTGTTTGGAGTAGATCTATGTTTTTGTGCTCGCCATGCCGGTGACCATAAGTGATTTAATATTTTATGATCCTCTTAATTCACGACATATAATCTATTAACATTGAACGGCTATTATATTATTTGTGTCATTATAACTTAGGTCATTTCAGCAAAAGAATGTGTCCTGAATATAGATGAAAAACGCAGCTTAGGATGAACACTTCTGGGCCACCGTACTGGTCATCGCCTGTGAAAACTTAAAGTGCCGGCGCTGAATAGGCATGGACATCATAGTCAGTGAGCATGACCTGAGAACTGTACTGTCCACAACCAAAAGCAGTTCACCACTTTGGTGAGACGCACAATCTAGCAGCAGTGTAGCTGATATATGGCGAATTTACACACTCAAAAACAAGTCACAACCCCAGGAGAATACCAGGGCTAGACGGCACCATTTAATTTAAGAATCAATCACTTTACTAGAAGGTTCTAACATCCGCAACTTGCATAAAGGTGTAAATCCAAAGCAGAATAAACATGATATTGAAAACATAATACTATAAAAAGCTGCTAGTTCTAAACTCGGTGTGAGTAAGGAACAGCCTCCAGCCATAAACTGCAATGGTGTAAATATCATGAAAAGTTACACCATTAACCATAGATTACGATCATCATCAAGTACCAGGCCTGCTGGCATAAGGTGATCATGTCTCTCCACAACTTTCAATCTCGAGTTATTTATCATTTCTGTTGCTGACCTTCTGCCAAGCCATTCTCTTAAGCTGTCCTGTATCTTTTGTCTTTGCATCCCTCTATCTCTTTGTCTCTTAATTTTCCAAGTTGTCACAATATATTCTGCCTGTTCCCTTCTCATTACATGACCAAAAAATGATGATTGTTTCTTCTTAATATTCGATATTAGCTCTCTTTTTCTTTCAGGGTCTTTCAGAACGATTTTATTACTCTTCTTAGCTGTCCAAGATATTCTCAACAAACATTCTTCTGTAAAACCACATTTCTACAGCCCTCCAGTGATTTTCTTGTTTGTTGTCATAATGTCCATGATTCACATCCATATGTTAAGACTGGCTCTACATAACATTTAAGAACTCTCTCTTTCTTGTTTCTATTGTCAAAAATGAATTGCACAGTAACTTCCTTAGTTTTTGGAACGCTGCATTTGCCTCAGCCATTCTGCATCTCACCTCTTTTGTACATCTACCATCTGAGATTAACAATGCTCCCAGATATTTAAATTCATTTACCTGTTTTAATATTGTTCCACTTGTCTTTATTGTGCATTGCGGTGATGCCTTTTATCTTTGTTGCTATCATTACTTCTGTCTTTCTGCTATTACGGCTGAGTCCTTTATTTTTGCTTTCCTTCACTATAGTGTCTAGCATTTCTTGTAACTTGTTTTCACTCTTAGCGATTAAGACTGTATCATCAACATACTTTAGATTATTTATATTATGACCTCCAATTGTTATTCCAGGCATGTCCCTTAAGGATCTTAAAATAATCTCACTATACATATTAAATAAATCTGGTGATAGCACACAACCTTGCCCAACTCCCTGTTCTATTTATAGAGTATGATATCGCTGTAAAAATTACTGCATCAAAACAAATTCTTAAAACTTGACAGTTTGCCGAGGTCAAACAACAACAACAACAACAACAACACCCCCCCCCTTTTCCTAATTAGTACTTCCAATGATCCTTGAGTGCTGGATTCGTTTATATTGATGTAGGATTTTAAAAAATTTTTACACGCAATTCATGAGATATTATCTTTACGAAACATATTACCATTGCTGGTGTATGTCAGGGGCCTGATGATAGGACTAGAGGGATAAAGGTTGCTTGATCAAAGCAGTTGCTACGACATGTGAGACTCAGATTTTTATTTCACACCCCCCCCCCCACCCCCCCCCCCCTCAATTTAAAAAAATCCAAGTATGATCATTCTTAACATATGGATGTGAATCATGGACAATAGGACAACAGACAAGAATATCACTGGAGTCTGTAGAAATGTGGTTTTACAGAAGGATGTTGAGAATACCATGGACAGCTAAGAAGAGTAATGAAAACGTTCTGAAAGAGGTCAAAGCAATAAGAGAGCTAATTTCCAATATTAGGAAGAAACAATCATCATTTTTTGGCCATGTAATGAGAAGAGAACAACTGGAATATATCGTAACAACTGGGAAAATTGAGGGACGAAGAGATAGAGGAAAGCAAAGAGAAAAAATACCAGACAGCTTAAGAGAATGGCTTGGCAGAAGGTCAACAACAGAAATGATAAATAACTTGTCGAGATTGAAAATTGTGGAGAGACATGATCACCTACGCCAGCAGGCCTGGTACTTAATGATGATCAGTATGCTGGCTTTTCAGCCAGTGAAACAATGGATTTCACCCCACGCTCCCCTCATTCAAGAGATATGGACCTCGTATAATGCAACAAAAAATTGACAATTTTCCAGAAATTGGTTGTTGTCACTGTGACCAGGGAAATTTCCTCAGTCATTGCCTGACATCATGAAATACTGTGAGGTAGTCGAATATACTGACAGACGTATGGCAACTGTACAATAGACATTGTAACATGTCCGGTCCATGGGGTCAAACTTATGTCATAAATCAACCTGAGCCAGGAAACACCACTGTCTTTTAAAAGTTAAGAAAAAATACTATTTTTAGAGCACCTAATGTTACATTTAAGTGGTAGTAATTCTTAATATGGTATCATAAACACATCAGTCACAGATTAGGTATCGTAATTAAGGGTTAAATATGTGGGAATAACATTTGTTAGGACCCTTTCTTTCAACCGCTACATCAGCAGTGTCATGAAAAAGAAAAAGAGGGATAACAGCATGAACAAGATCATGGCCAGAGCAAACCTCCAGCAATTATTGTTTCTACGCAAGCTTTGATGATGGCACTGATGAATCATGCTCACTCTCAAGTCAACGCAGATAGCAAGGTTGGAAAGGGTTCAGAATGAGGATCTACAGACTACAGGGATGCACCAGAACACCTATTGCTTCAGTGAGGTATCTACTTGACATCAACAAGCATTAGAGTGTGGCACAAGTATACTCAGACCTGGCCCTTGCATTCAGAATTGGGTACAACCATGGGCAGATGCTTCATGCATAGAAAATCCTGGTTGGCTGAGGTGGAAGAATCCATAAAGAAAGAGCACAATGCTCATTCAAAATTAAACAGTTGGAAAGTTACAGACAAAGTTATGTACTACATAGACAATGATGCAAGTTAGAAACAACATAGACAATGATGCAAGTTAAAAACAATGTGCTACTTTCTACATATCAAAGATGATTAATGTTTATCTCTGGCTATATAAACTGCTAAGCACGCTCAATAAAGTCAAATATTTTAAAATTACATGTACTTGTCAAACAGATTCACCTCTTGGTGTACTAGGCTCCTGCAACTGTTCCATGAGTGGAGCATTTTCAAGCCCATCTCTTTGCATTCGTTCATGGAGGAAACTATTCAACAAGAAACGTCCTTGATTAGTTACATCTTCCTGTGTTAATTGCTGCTGTCCTTGTGTTGCACTAGCCAAATTACCTAATCAAAAAATTAAAATATCAGATATTTTACTCCAATAGAAAATAAAAATATCTGGTATATAGTATATAACCTATGTGGAAAATAAAAATATCAAATATATCACCTCAAACAAACAAACAAAAAATCAGGTATATTACCCCAATATAGCTCAGTGGTTAGTGAACTGGACTACAAAGGACAAGAGGTAGGGTTCGATTCCAACTGACGGCTTCCGGTTCTATCTATCTATTGACCTTTCGAGCCGTAACCGGCCCATAGGGCGTAGACCAAGATACACCTTCTCCTATATGAATTTTTGTTCTAGCAGTTTTCTTTTAAAGATATTTTATCAAATCTCGCCATCTGTCTCTGTTCTGTGCAAGCAGTTCTATCTCATTGAGGGAGCCGATTCCTGCTGCTCTTGCCTCTCTCATCAATGTTCTTCTCAGTGTCTCCCTGGGTCTTCCTCTTTTTCTTTTACCTGTTGTTTCCCATATGAGGGCTTGCTTTGCTATTCGATTATTATCTCTTCTCATCACATGTCCAACGTATGACCATCGTCTTTTCTTTATTACTGAAGATATTAGTGGTTGATTGGCGATTTCTCTAATTTCCTCGTTTGTTTTGAATTCGTTCCATTCTATACCAAGTATTTTCCTTAGACATTTATTTTCGAATGCATTCAACTTTGTTTCTATATCTCTTGTTGTTTTCCAGCTTTCACACGCATACGTAAGGGTTGATAGTACATTTGATTTGAGTAGCCTAAGTTTTGTGTTTGTGCTAATGAGTTTTGATTTCCACAACTTTTCAAGGCTTCTGAAAGACATTGCTGCTTTAGCCAGTCTGATTCTAATTTCTTTGCTCGTATCCCCTTCTCGATCAATGTGACTTCCAAGATAGATGAAGTGATCGATCTCTTCTACTGGTTTGTTTTCCATGTATATTTTGTCACTTGTTGGAATTAAACTTTTCATGACTTTAGTCTTTTCATGATTGACCTCAAGCCCAATTTTGCTGGCTATTGATGATAGTTCATTTGTGTTTTCCTGCATCGTTTTTATCTGATTGCTGATGAGAACTATGTCATCAGCAAAGTCCAGGTCCTCCAAATGGTCTCCTTGTATCCATTCGATGCCTTTATTACCAGTGCAGCATTTCTTCATTATGAAGTCCATAACAATTCCAAATAACAAGGGCGATAAAATACATCCTTGTTTAACCCCAGTTTCTATTGGGAAACATTCGCTCAGTCCTTCCTCTGTTCGAACTGCACATGTGTAACCATCATACATGTCTTTGATAATATTTATGATTTTTGATGGTAAGCCATATTGCTTCAGAATTTTCCACAAAGAATCTCTATGAATACTATCAAATGCTTTTTTGAAGTCGATGAAGTTAAGTACAAAAGGTTTTTGCTTTTCAATGTGTTCCTCCAATATAAGTCGTAGAGTGAAAATGTGGTCAAGACAGCTTCTCCCTTTTCTAAACCCAGCCTGTTCTTCACGCATTACTGTATCTATTGAATCCTTTATTCTATTTAGGATGATTTTACAGAATAATTTTGAGGCAACTGACAAAAGTGTCACGCCTCTCCAATTGTTACAATCTCTAAGATTGCCCTTTTTTGGGATCTTAACAATGATTCCTTTTTTCCATTTATGAGGCGTCTTCTCTGTTTTCCAAATGATGTTGAACATTTTTTGGAGATGTATTAAATCCGGTTCACCCAGCCTTAAATGGGTACCGGATTTTTTTCTGAGAAAGTAAAGCGGCACTGGCATAATACCAGCCACATTACCCCAAAAATCATGTGCCCAAGGTCTGTAAAATTTATGGGCACTAACACCATATTCCCTACGTGACGGGGGTACCCCAATATAAGAAACAAATATATTGGGTATCTTACCTTAATAGAAAACAAAATATCAGGTGTATTATCTAAGTAGAAGAGAAAAGCTATTTGGTATATTACCTCAGTTGAAACGAAAAATATGTTATCACATAACTAAAAGAAAATGACCCTACATATAATCTGTTATAGAAGACTGTAACGTCTAATTGGCATTTGATATTACAAGAAGAGAGTAGCGAAGAATCAACATTTCTCTTTTCCTTCCTCACTTGCCTTTCACTGTCAAGGGGAGATGTAGTTTATGGTCTTTTGCACTTCTGTTGGTCTCACTTACTAGTTATGTTTTCTAGTTCGTCCTCTTTTTCTTCTTCTTTCCTTACTCATCTGCCTTTCAGCGTTGAGGGGTGATATAATTTGCGGTCTTTTGCTCTTCTGTTCGCCTCTGCTGCTGTTATGTTTCCTAGTGCTTCTAATATTCCATCGATCCATCTTTTTCGTGGTTGACCCTTGGGTCTGGTGTTCTCACGTTTGTTGAAGGCTTGTTGTGTTGTGTTTTGATCTTTCTGTCTTGTCACGTGGCCAAACCATTTTATCTGTTGTTTCCTTATATATTCTATGGCGGGGGCTATTCCTAGCTTTTTTCTCAGTTCTTCATTTCTGATCTTATCTCTCAGACTGTTTCCCGTCATTCGTCCAACACACCTCATTTCTGTACAGGTTATTTTTCCTATTGCTCTTGCATCTAGGGTCCAGGTCTGGCATTGGTAGCACAACGTTGGGATGAAGATTGTATTGTATAGTGCTTGTTTTGCTCCAGAGTTATTTCCTTGTTGGACAATAGTGGTGATAACTGTCCAATGATTTGACAAGCTTTGTTGCATCTTGATTCTATCTCTGCTGTTTGAGAATTATCGTTTGTCATTAGACTTCCTAGGTATTTGAATTCCTCTACTTGTTTTAGTTGTCTGCCTTCTATAGTTATGTTGATGTTCTGTTTATTTTTGGCAACATTCATGACTTCTGTTTTGTTGATTTTCATGTTGTATTTTGTGCCTGAGCTGTTGAGTTTGTCTAAGTGTTCCCGTAGGTCTTCTAATGTTTCATGTATTAGTGCCTGATCGTCTGCAAATAAAAGCTCGTTGATCTCCTCTGTCTCTGATGGGTTGGCCAGCTTGCATATATAGTCCATGCATGTAATAAACAGTAGTGGGGATAGTACGCACCCCTGTCTTACACCTGATCTAACCTCGAAGTGGCCTCTGTAGCCCGCTGCTGTTCTGACCCTTGGTTGTACCCAATTCTGACAGTTTTCTAGTTGCTTTTCTAATATTCCGGCGGTCTATCTTTTTCATGATCTGCACTTGGATCTGATTTTGCAGCATTTGTTGGAGGCTCAATGTGTGATATTTCAATCTTTCTGTCTCATCATGTGGTCAAACCATCAGCAAAGTAAAGATAAAATTATAAACTTCTGTGGTATATATAACCATTTCCCCACACAAGTAAACAATTAATAAAAAAGACACAAATTAATATGGAAATTATCAAATGTTTGTGACAGAAATCATATCACGATTGCAGCTGATAAGACATTCCATATGACCAGACAGTGAGAACAGGAGATGATGTAGTAAATAACTATCAACTAATTATAGCTTAGCATAATGTTCAATTACCAAAGATGTCTCCAATGTGCAAGAAGGAAGCAGCTATTTTTCACACGATCATAAAATCACTGTCTCTCATGATTCACAGGATGTCAATGACATATTTTTATTTTATATTTACATAATGCCATAATTTTTGGTCTTCACCTACTTGTATATATTTGTGGGTTCTGGGAGAAATATGAATATCTAAATCTCACTGTTCTGGAGGTCTCACCTATTATTGTTTCATCATCATCATCATCATCTACCTTTTTTAGCTCCCAGTGGAGCATAGGTATTCAACGAACACTTTCCAAGTCGTTCTGTTTTTTGCCATTCTTTTAAGATCATTCCATGTCTTCCCCATCATCTTCATCTCTACTTTTATCTGTCTTCTCCAAGAATTCTTTGGTCTTCCTCTTTGTCTTTTCCACTGGGGATTCCAAAAAAGGGCCTGCTGTGTAATACTCTCAGTTGGCTTCCGTAGTGTGTGTCCTATCCAGCGCCATCATCTTCACTGTATCGGTTGAGCAATTATGAATTTTAATTCGTTTGCTGTGATACCGAGGCCTTCCATAACCAATAATAATAATAATCTTTATCCATTGGTATTTGACTGGTACATTTCCATAATTCTATGTTAGTGATTTTGTCCTGCCATTTCCATCCTTTTATTCTGCGTAAGCATCCATTAATGTAAGTCTGTATCTTCATGATTGTCAATTTTGTTGTTCTCCATGTTTCACAGCCATATAATAGGACCGACTTAACATTTGAGTTAAAAATTTTTATTTTTGTATTTAACCTAATTTTTTTGGATTTCCATGTTTCCAAGTGCAACGAAAGCTCCTCTTGCTTTTGATATCCTTATTTTGGTATCATTTTCTGTTCCTCCCTCTTTATCTATATTACTGCCCAGGTATATGTAAGATTGTACATCTAGTAGAGGTATTTCTCCTAATTTTATTTCGTTATTGCCAACTGCATTAATTCTCATAATGTTGGTCTTATCTCTATTAATCTTCAGTCCTAGCTGTAATGATCTCTCATCAAGTATGCTCATTTTATCCTGCATCTGTTGATGGCTGTGTGATAAGAGAGCTATGTCATCAGCATAGTCTAAATCATCAAGTTGTTTGGTCAGTGACCACTGGATCCCATTTCTGTTGTTTTGAGTTATTTTCATAATCCAATCTATGGCTAGTAGAAAAAGAAATGGAGACAGAAGGCATCCCTGCCTTACTCCTGTTCTTATTTCAAATGCTTCTGTAAGCTGTCCTTCATGCACCACACTACATTTTGTTCCTTCATAATCATCATCATCATGTGCCATACCGGTTGGCATAGGCGATCATGTCCTTCCACAATCTTCTATCTACAGTGCATCGTATTAGTTCTGTTGTTGACTGTTTTCCATGCCATGACACCAAGCTATTCTGTATTTTCTCTCTTTGTCGTCCGCGATCTCTCTTTCCTTATATTTTAGCCAGTTGTAACCAAGTATTCCAACTTTCCTCTTCTCATGATGTGCCCAAAAAATGTTGATTGCTTCTTTCTGATGTTTTTTAATAGCTCCCTTTTTGTGTTGGCCTCTTTGAGAACTTTCTCATTGATCTTTTTAGCTGTCCAGGGAACTTTCAACATTCTTCTGAAAAATCCCATCACTGTGGCCTCTAATCGTCTTTTCATTTGTTTGTCTATTGTCATGATTCGCTTCCATAGGTCAGAATTGGTTCTATATAGCACAGATGAACTCTCTTTCTCATTTTTATTGACATAGATTTGTTGCATAAGATATTTTTCATTTTCTGAAATGCTATTTTGGCCTGAGCATTCTGCTTTTTATTTCTGTGGTGCATCTCCCATCTGATGTAATTATTGTGCCCAAGTATTTGAAACGTTGCACTTGTTTCAGATTTGTCCTGCTTATTTTTATCCTGCATGATAGTGGTGATTGTTTCTTAGATATAACAATTACTTCTTGTTTCTTACTATTCAGACTGAGACCTTTCTTGTTGCTTTCTTTTATTATTATGTCTATCATTTCTTGTAGTTCATTCTCTGTATCTGCTATTAAGACTGTGTCATCCAAATATCGCAAATTATTTATGTTGTGACCGTTGACTTCAAATCCTTTTTTGTCTACTATTGATCTCATAATATATTCGCTGTAAAGTGAAAACAAATCCGGTGACAGAACACAGACTCCTTGTTTTATATATTGGAATTGTCCTGTTTGGTTGTTAATTCATATAGCTGCTGTTTGTTGCCAGTACGCGTTTTTTATGATTCGCAGATCCCTTGCCATCAATGTTTAATTTCTCTCATCATCATCATCGCATGCCTTCTCCACAACGAGTTAGTCTTGGTCTGCCTCTGCCTCTTTTACCTTGTATTTTCCCTTCCAATATTACTTTTTGTAGGCTGTTGTGTCTTTTAACATGCCCCAAAAATGTCATTTGTCTTGTCTTAATTGTATTTAGTAGTTCTCTTTTATTTTCAGTTGTTTTAAAACTTCATCGTTTGTTTCCATCCAATTCTACCTATTCTTCTATAATCTACATTTCAAAGGCTTCAATTTTCCTTAATTTCTCTAGCATATTGATTATTTCCACATGTTTTACTTTTTCAAATGATTTCATGTAGTCTATAAAGCACATATATAGATCTTTCTTTACCTCTATAGATCTTTCTATTAATGTTCTTAAGATATATATTGCCTTATTGGTGCCCTTTCCTTCCACAAATCCACATTGTTCCTCACTTATTTCTGGTTTTATTTTGTTCCTTACACGTCTCATAATTATTCTTAGTAATATTTTAGTCATATGGCTCATGACACTAATAGTGCGATGGTCTTCACAATCGGTGGCGCCTGACTTCTTCGGTATGGCTACAAAGATAGATTTTAGTAGATCTTCGGGTATGTGTCCAGTGTTATATATATCATTGAGTAATTTTGTTATGACTTGTACTCCCAGCTCTCCTAATGCATTTATCTCTTCGATTGTTATATTGTCAGGACCTGGAGCTTTGCCTCTTTTCATGTGTTGGATAGAGTCCTCCACTTCACTCTGCATTATTGGTGGTCCTGTGTCTTCATTTCAATTGTTTAATTCTGGCCTTTCATCATCATAGAGTTGACCGATATATTCTGTCCATCTTCCATTGTCTTCTCCTGTCCCATTATTATATTTCCTTCCTTTGATTTCACACATCCTGAAACTTTGACTTCTTTTCTTCCTGTTAATTCATTTAACTGTTTGTGCATAAATTATGAGTCTTTCTTTTGTTGTTTTTCCATTTCTTCACATTTCTGTTTTAACCATCTTCCTTTGCTTCACTGCACTTGTTCCTTCATACATGTTTTTATCAGGTTAATAAACTTTATGGGGATTCCGTAATGACTTAGCAACTTCCAAAGCATTCTTCTATGTAAACTATCAAATGCCTTTTCGTAATCTATGAATCCAATATAAAGTGGGGATTTTGGTTCTAAACTTTGTTCAACTATTATACGTAGAGTAGTTATTTGATCAGCACATGATCTGATCTGTTCTTCCTAAAACCTGCTTGTTCATCTTTCACATGTTTCTCTATGGCCTTTTTTAGTCTCTCCAGAATGATTCTGCTTAATATTTTTCCTGGCACTGATAGTAGCACAATTCCCCTATAATTTGTGCACTCCTGTAAACTTCATTTCTTTGGTAGTTTGATCATATAACCTTCTTTCCAGTCTTTAGGTATTTCTTCCATCTCCTAAATTTTATCTAATAGATTATGTAACATCTTGGTAGAGGTGTTAATATCTGCTTTGATGGCTTCTGAAGGAATTTCATCTGGTTCTGTGGCTTTACCATTTTTTAATAGTTTGATGGCTTTCACTATTTCTTCTTTACTTGGTTTTCCACAGTTAACGTGTAACTCTTCTTCTGCTGGTAGTATATCAGGAGGATTATTTGAGCCGGGTCTGTTCAAAAGTTCTTCAAAGTGCTTTTTCCATCTCTCCATTTGTTCCCTTATATTACTAAGCAGATTTCCTTCCTTATCTTTAATAAAGGCATTGATCTGTTTGTATTTTCCACTTAATTTCTTTGTGCTGTTGTACAGTTCTTTCATATTCCCTTTATTTGCTGCTTCTTCTGCCTCTTTAGCTAGTTCATCTATATATTTCCTCTTATCCCTCTTAATGCATCTTCTCACTTCTTTGTTCACCTCTGTGTAAGCTTCCTGTGTCTTGGCTTTATTACTACTCATTTTGCTTTTATTTATGTCTGCTTTCTTGTTCTTTCTTTCTTTAATTTTATCTAGGGTCTCTGCTGTCATCCATGCCTTATTCTGGTGTTCTCTTTTCCCCAGTGTTTCTTCACATGTCTCTTTCCATATATCTTTTACCTGTTACCAATGATCTTCTATATTTATTGTATTTCCTAGTTGTTGGAGAACTTGATATTTGTTTGATATTGTGACTGTGAATTTATCTTTAATTCCTTGTTCTTTAAGAAACCATACATTGAAATACTTTCTACCCTTATTCATTGTAGTATACCTTTGACTTGTCCATGTTTGTGAAGTTTTTTCGGCTTATTTTTTTACAGTATGGGATAGCCAGTCCCATGCCGAACCCTCCTTTCTCGCCTCTTATGAACATGCCTGGTAGGGTACAGCGCCGCTAATCTTTACTCCACTTTCGGGCCCCGGCAGCGCACAAGCGTATTGTTGTTTGATGTGTTCTAAATTTGCTACCTGTTTTATAGTTTGGCACTCTGCAGCTGTTACTGATTTGTGTGACATGAAATAAACATGATTTAATGTTTGACCAACTAAATAAACTCCCATCTATGCCTAAAGTCTGTTCCTATTACAGTGACTCCACAGTATTGATTTTCATGTCTGTTTTACATTTGTTATTTTTGACCATGAGATGTACTTTCTTTACTGTATCTTCTAAAGCCATGCATCACATCATTCTTATTATTTTGCCTTCAGTGTTTACCCATTAAGTGGGCATGGACATGTTGTGTCAGTTTATGGAAGCTGGAACATTTGTGCCTTTCAGCCCGGCTCATGTTCAGCACGAGTAGATTTCTAATTACTTAACAATTTTTCCTGAGCTGTAGCCATTTTTTGGCTACCCTTTTCAACTTGTGACTGCCAAGCATTCTCTAATGTGTGCAGAGTGCAGATGGGACCTCCTGTTTTTCACTATTATATAAAAAGGTTATACATAAAATCTAAATACTAAGACACCAGGGGTGGTAAAGCCATGAAGATATCACAGATTCAAGGAAAAAAATTCACACCCCAGCCTTGGGAGTTCATGACACTGAAAGTAATCAACTTTGGCTTTTTAAAAACCACTTCTGGTTTTGTAGTCACGTAATTGTTGCAAAGCCCTATAATGAAGTCAGCCAATTAATAAGTCCTTCCGAAGGTTATATTATTATTTATACACCAAAATCAAGGTCAGACAAACACATGGAACTTTATGTTTAAAGGTTCTCCTGTTAAAGTCATTATAAGTAAGTTTTTCCTTCATGTTTTGTGGCAATTAGATATTTAAATTATTCCTATCTAGTAAACGGATATTGTGATTTATTGTGTATTTCTATAAGGTTTCAAAATTTGAAAGTGATCTGATCCGAATGAGGCATTGTTTCCCAATTATGGTTGATCACTGCTGGTTCCTTAACCTTGTAGCAGTGTGACAGCTAGTATACCCTGACCACCCAAGAGCTATACCTGCAAAAGTTTTGCTCCTGGTAGGTTCAGGTTCAGACAGGTCTAAGCAGATAGAGGTCATTCAAAAATCAGCACCCTGGTCCTCAAGGTTTAGAATTGTGCATGGGATCAACAACCTCATTGTGGAAAAAAAAAAACAAGCTACAAAAACTGCAACAACACAAATGCAAGCAAATTTAGGTTTGGAAGACTTTCTCTTAAGAAAGCTCATGATGCAGGATGATGAAAGCCCCAATCAGGAAGTCAGCTTGTGACAAATCTGTCGACAAAGACCAAAACAAAGATTGGGGCCTTGAACATCATAACCCTCTATGATTGTGGGAAAATGGTACAATTAGTGAAGAAAATGCATTATTACGGTATTGCAGATCTTGAACTATGTGAGACAAGATGGAACGGAGCAGTACACAACAGACTACCAAAGGAGAAACATGAATTTATTCTGGCTGCGAAAATCTGCAACATGACCACACATAAGGGATTAAAAAACAGCAAGGGCTGTTTCACAATGCATTTGTGGGGAATAAGTGACACCAAGAATTCTAACAACCAAATCTAATTCAAAGGGGAGGAAAGTGACAATCACATAACATTATGCCTCAACAAATGCAGCAACATAGGAGGAAAAGGAACACTTTTACAACATCTTACAGGCAATGGTAAATAGAACACCAAGAAGGGACCTAAAGATACTGATCTTAACACCAAGGCAGAAGACAATAACACAGGTTACAAGGACATATTATTATTTTAAAAAACATGAATTTGGCATCAGAAATAAAAATGAAACAATGTTCACAGATTTATGCGTCAAAAACAACCTAGTTATAGAAGGAACAAGACTATCTCACAAGAACATACACAAGGCAATGAGGAGATCCCCAGACTGTCAAACATAAAACTAGATAGATCATATCACTATAAGCGATCAGTGGAGATACAATATGCAAGACTTCAGAGCAAGAAGAAGGGCAGATTCAGCATCACACCACCACCTACTCACAGTCACCTTAAGAGTGAAATTGAAGTCTTTTAGGGACAGATTAGGCAGGTCTCAACATAAATTTAGCATACAATGTTTGAAAAACATAGACATGGCAAAAGAATTTAGCTGCAAAATTAATAACAAGCTCAAGACTCTTACAGGGCTCAAAGAAAATAATATTGATGATCAATGGAAAAAAACTGCCAAAAATGGAGCAACACATGCCTAAAGGTCCAGGGCAAGAAAGAAAGAGAACACAAAGAATGGCTTTCCAAAAAAACTTAGAAACTGATAAATGAAAGTAAACAAAGCATAAGATGGAAAACCGAACTACAGGAGAAATTTGGGAAATAAATAAAAATGTAAAGGAGAGCACTAGAAAGCAAGTACGCAAAAGGAAGTACATTCATGATTTAACCAAAAAAAGCTGAAAATGCTGCAAGAAAAAGGGACATGAAAACATCATATGGCATCATAAGAATATTGCTTGAAAAAACTGTAAATTCAACCAAATCAGTAAAACATAAAAGTGGAATGCTTATTACCTCATAGCCAGAACAGAAAGCAAGATCAGAACAAATTGATATACCATAAGTGCTTACTTTGTTGCCTATAAACACAGACCCCAAACCAAGGCCAAAGTCATCAAACAAACAAACTCTGCACAAGAGGATGGTTTGGACGGTATACCACCAGAAGCTCTTATGGCTGATGTTACACCCCCTAATAATGGAGATATTGGAACAGGGAAAAGTACCAACAGAATGGAGGAGGAGAGACCTGGTTAGATTTTCAAAAAGAGATGATCTTACACTGTGCAGCAATTACAAGGGGGTCACTCTGCTATCTATCCCTAGCAAGATACTAACAATAGGAGACCCCTTATACTGTGAAGCAATTACAAGGGAATCACTCTGCTATCTATCCCTAAGGGGTTAAGGCAAAGAAATGCAAATGAATGCATAAAAATGTGAAGTTGCAGTAAAGCTGAATGTGAGGAAAAATTAAAAAATAGAAAAAAATGGTATGTTAGAAGTTTTTTACCATACCATTTTTTTCTATTTTTTTTATTTTTCCTATCTATCCCTAGCAAGATACTAACAAGAATAAAGTTAGAAAGAATTAAAAATTATCTGAACACAAAAACTTTAATCTGAATAATCAGGTTTCCATCATGATAATTCAAGTACAGACAAAATGTCTACCCTGCACATTAGAATGGTAGTTCCACTGTGCACACTTTGATTGAGCATTTGATATGAGATGTCATATGAAAACTATTGCTACACTATGAAATTCCACACAAATTTACCAAACTACTTAGTATTAAGTGGTCAAATAAAATGACAAATGAAAACCTTTGGAAAAGAATACCCAGATATCAAACAGAAATCACTAAAAGGAAATAGGGCTGGATTGACCCACATTGGAAAGGCCACCAAGCAATATTGCAAGACATGATCTGTTATCTATAAGGAAATAGAAAAGTTGGAAGGCCCAAGAAAACCAGGAGAAGAACCATCCAAACAGAGACACATGCTACAGAAATGAAGGAGTGCACTTGGAGAAGATAAAACAGAACCATGGATCTTGACAAAGCAAACTTGCAGCTCTTTGTTCCATGAGCAGCTGTAAGGCGTGAGTCGATCTGTCCCCATGTTAAAACTAACATTTACAGCATTGTTTATCTTATATCAGTTGCATCACCATTCTTTGACTTAGATGTTTCCATTAGAAAAAAAGGTGTCATGACACCTCGTATATAAAGAATAATATAAAAACTCACTACATACTACATGTTTTTTGATAGTCTAATCAGATTATTCAATCTGTCATATTAATAAACACTTTTAGTATTTATCATAACAAACCACTACAAATTCATAACCTGGTTTACATGTACTGAGATAAAACGTGTTAGACAAATGACAGGAAACAGTCTGAGAGATAAGATCAGAAATGAAGAACTGAGAAAAAGCTAGGAATAGCCCCCGCCATAGAATATATAAGGAAACAACAGATAAAATGGTTTGGCCACGTGACAAGGCAGAAAGATAAAAATACAACACAACGAGCCTTCAGCAAACGTTGTGAGAACACCAGACCCAAGGGTCGACCACAAAAAGATGGATCGATGGAATATTAGAAGCACCAGGAAACATAACAGCAGCAGAGGCAAACAGAAGAGCAAAAGACAGCAAATTTTATCTCCCCTCAATGCTGAAAGGCAGATGAGGAAGGAAAGAAGAAGAAGAAGTTTACATGTATATATAAGTTAGCGAGGTAGAGTTCTGCCCTACCAAAGGAGGAATAAGATGTCTCCTTTCCTCCGCTAGTCTTCGAGACACCCCTGGGCAAGGTGGAGCTCCCGTTTAGCCCCCCTATCAGGGTTATGTGAAGCCATTGGAGCAGGTGGTGGATGGTGTTGTGGGAGCAGCCAACAAGTAGTGCCGGTTATGGTCCCCACACCACGATGGCAGGCAGAGGATCTCATGTATAAAGACAATGGCTGCGATCTCCGACGAGTACAGTCACTGCCAAGAAGGAAAGGAATGGCAAACTACCTTCTCAAATTGCCTGGACTAATCATGACAAATCACAACCTTATATTTACAGCTAACGACATTAATGGGGACTTCACAGCCACCTCATCCAGTTGGGAGCGTCATGTGCTACAAGTGACACCCGATCGTCATCAAGCAACTGTATGCAAGATCAAAAATAAAGAGATACTAGCAATAGGAACTTGGAACATTAGATCAGCATTCCAGGTTGGAAAACTAGAAAACATCAGTCAAGAAATGAAGAGAATGAAATTGAACATCTTGGGACTATGTGAAATGAGATGGACAGGAGCAGGATTATTACAACGCGACAGTGGAAATGTAATACAGGATTGTGCTGTTCTGAAACAGCTATGCCATGCTACCCTAGAATTGCCTTTAATGGGATTACTGTGACCACAAACCACTCTCCATGTGTGTGCCACATATTTACACCCCAGAAAGAAACACTGAATATAACAACATCATGTGCCGTCTGTGATATTAATGACCACAGACCAGGAGCCTCCAGTATGATTGATACAACTGTTGCACCAAGCATTTCATCAGCAGAGCCATATCTATGGAATGTTAATCTGACATTGTTCTTGAATGATGTCCAAGTTAATGAGACATCAGAGTCGTGTGGCGGCAGCTACAAGAAGGGAGCGGAGAACATCAAGTTCTGCTGCTATAAAGGAGACTTGCCTTGCTATCCCAGAATTGCCTTAAATGGGATCACTGTAGTTGAAAACTTCTCCTCTTGTGTAAACTACACATTCACATCTAAGAGTGAATCAGTGAAGGTCACAAAATCATATTCTCTCTGTGGTTTTACTTACTACAGGTCATGCGGCTTCTGTTGGATTGGAAATGATAACTTACCACCACTGTGTGTCTATATGTTTGGAATTGGAGTCATCAATGATGGCCTAACATCATCAAGTGCTATGACGATCATCATTTTCGAGAGGACGTGAACTCCCATGGTATATGGTGGATAGGCGGGAGGAACCATTGAAGGCTATGTCTGAAAAGTGTTCCTTCTTGCAGTTTCCTCATATTCCAAGTCCGGCTTGTTGCAGGAGCTACTGAGTTAAGTGCTCTGTGCACACCGTGAGCTGTGTGTCTCATCCGTTTTGATCCTGCTTCGATATCCCACTTGTTTACGATGAATGATGATATCGTATGACAGGGAACAGTTGGCTGTGTTCACTTTCTGCGCGGTTTCGCCTTATGTCTTTTGGCGTGTGCTGAGACTGCTACGATGGGGACTACAGTTACCTTTCTTTGTTTGGGAGATGAGTTAGTAATTCGGATGATTCCACTGGCACGGGCGGTTGAGCAATTATGGATTTTAATTCGTTTGCTGTGATACCGAGGCCTTCGATAACCAATAATAACCAATAAAGTGGAAATGTAATTTACTCTGGGGGAACCACACACGAAAGAGGAGTAGGCATCATGTTAGATAGAGAAAGAAGCAAAACAGTGAAAGGATTTTGGCCAGTATCAGACAGAATTCTGCTAGTAAAATTGAGAGGCAGACCAATGGATATCAACATAATTCAAGTTTATGCACCAACAAGTAATAGCGAAGAAGAAGACATTGACACTTTTTACGAGGAGCTAGAGGCGACCATGGAACAGTGTAAATCCCAAGAAATAACTATTATATTAGGGGATTTCAATGCAAAGGTAGGAACAGCTAAATTGCAAAATGTGACTGGGAGGCATGGCCTTGGAGAGACGAATGACAGAGGGGATAGATTGGGCAAAGACACATGAAATGATTATAGGTAACACCTGGTTCAAACAACACCCTAGGCGACTATGGACATGGCAAAGCCCAGACAAAAAAGTACACAATCAAATTGATTTTATACTGGTACAGAGAAGATTCAGGAATGGGCTAACATCTGTTAAAACAAGGACAGGAGCAGATTGCAATAGTGACCATGTACCAGTAGTTGGAAAGATAAGAATAAAACTGCGGAAGGCACAGAAATCACCAAGAAATATAAAATTATAACTAGATATGCTAAGAGTAGATAAACAGATTAGTGATAAGTACAGCACGATAGTACAAAATAGATATAATGTTATTGAGAAAATACAGGACATCCAGGAGCAGTGGGAAATGCTCAAACAATCGATTCAACAAACATCAAAAGAAGTAATACCAGGGACTAAAAGAATCAACATAAAGAAATGGATGACAGAAGAAATATTACAACTAATGGACGAAAGAAGAAAACATAAGAAAGAAGAACAGACATACAAAATATTGCACAAAGATATCCAAAACAAGTGCAGAGAAGCAAAGGAAGGATGGTTAAAACAGAAATGTGAAGAAATGGAAAAACAACAAAAGAAAGACTCATAATTTATGCACAATCAGTTAAATGAATTAACAGGAAGAAAAGAAGTCAAAGTTTCAGGATGTGTAAAATCAAAGGAAGGAAATATAATAATGGGACAGGAGAAGACAATGGAAAGATGGACAGAATATATCGGTCAACTCTATGATGATGAAAGGCCAGAATTAAACAATTTAAATGAAGACACAGGACCACCAATAATGCAGAGTGAAGTGGAGGACTCTATCCAACACATGAAAAGAGGCAAAGCTCCAGGTCCTGACAATAGAAGTCAGGCGCCACTGATTGTGAAGACCATCGCACTATTAGTCTCATGAGCCATATGACTAAAATATTACTAAGAATAATCATGAGACGTGTAAGGAACAAAATAAAACCAGAAATAAGTGAGGAACAATGTGGATTTGTGAAAGGAAAGGGTACCAATAATGCAATATACATCTTAAGAACATTGATAGAAAGATCTATAGAGGTAAAGAAAGATCTATATATGTGCTTTATAAACTACACGAAAGCATTTGACAAGGTAAAGCATGTGGAAATAATCAATATGCTGGAGAAATTAAAACATTGATGGCAAGAATCTGCGAATCATAAAAAAACATGTACTGGCAACAAACAGCAGCTATACGAATTAACAACCAAACAGGACAATTCCAATTTATAAAACAAGGAGTCAGACAAGGCTGTGTTCTGTCACCGGATTTGTTTTCACTTTACAGCGAATATATTATGAGATCAATAGTAGACAAAAAAAAAAGAAATTGAAGTCAACGGTCACAACATAAATAATTTGCGATATGCAGATGACACAGTCTTAATAGCAGAGACAGAGAACGAACTACAAGAAATGATAGACATAATAGTAAAAGAAAGCAACAAGAAAGGTCTCAGTCTGAATAGTAAGAAAACAGAAGTAATGGTTATATCGAAGAAACAATCACCATCCATCATGCAGCATAAAAATAAACAGGACAAATCTGAAACAAGTGCAACGTTTCATATAGTTGGGCACAATAATTACATCAGTTGGGAGATGCACCACAGAAACAAAAAGCAGAATAGCTCAGGCCAAAATAGCATTTCAGAAAATGAAAAATATCTTATGCAACAAATCTATGTCAATAAAAATGAGAAAAAGAGTTCATCGGTGCTATATAGAACCAATTCTGACCTATGGAATCGAATCATATACAGTAGACAAACAAATGAAAAGACGATTAGAGGCCACAGTGATGGGATTTCTCCGAAGAATGTTGAAAGTTCCCTGGACAGCTAAAAAGACCAATGAGGAAGTTCTCAAAGAGGCCAACACAAAAAGGGAGCTATTAAAAAACATCAGAAAGAAGCAATCAACATTTTTTGGGCACATCATGAGAAGAGGAAAGTTGGAATACTTGGTTACAACTGGCAAAATACAAGGAAAGAGAGATCGCGGATGACAAAGAGAGAAAATACTGGATAGCTTGGTGTCATGGCATGGAAAACAGTCAACAACAGAACTGATACGATGTACTGTAGATAGAAGATTGTGGAGGGATATGATCGCCTACGCCAACCGGTATGGCACATGATGATGATAATATATAAGTAAAATAATTGACACACAGATCCAGACACAAATTACCGAATTAAGTATTTTTAGACTCCTACAGGAGAGTTATCTAGCTATGTTTTAAATTTTAAGAAATCTCTAGAAAAAAAAACAACATAAAAGCAAATTACTGACTATGTAGTATGTGCAGACATGAATGAATTGTCATTGATTTTCAAATTTTGACACTCATGCTATTTAGCTACTATAATTGTTATATTAAAAATTTTATCAAAATACAAATTCATAACTTTTTTCATAATTTAACTGAGATACAACATGAAAAAAAGGATACAGGAGCATCACAGTCACATTGGATTTGTTTTGCACTTTCAAAGGCTATTTTAAGAGTGTGTCAGAAGAATTCTATGACACACTAAATGAAATTGTCAACAAGACTGATGAAAGTGACAACATGTTATTGATGGGAGATATTAATGGAAGGCTTGCAACAGTGAGAGAATGCAACAGTGAGAACAGAGATATCCTGGAACCTAAATAAATTATTAAATGGCTGGTAGGGACTATCGCCTTTAAAAACCATTACCAACCATTGTGCCATCATAATTGGCCAACACTCAATTTTCTAGGCATGGAAAACTGTCAAAACGGGCCCAATGATATTTTCCTTTATGTTCCTCTTAATCAATTTAAGTCAAAATTAATTCATTTTAAAATTCATAACTTTTTTTCCAATTGCCGCACACGTACAGCCATAATTAAGGTAATACCTGGCATTGTTTAGTTTGCATCAACAGCTTCTATAGTCCGTTCAGAAATTCATAATCACACCTGAATTAGTATTGCGTGATAACCGATTGTTATTTTGGTTTCAAAATTTGCATGCAATCTTATAATATTGATGACGTTATAGAAATATTTTTTGCTCTGAGAAATTTGATCTAGTCTAAAAGTTGTCTTCTTTAGGCTATATTAAATTCATCATGTTCGAATTTGACACCATTTTAGGATATATACATTAATTTGGTGCGGTCGTTCACGTAAAATAGTTTGGCTATTGCAGAAACACTAACTTCAGGAAAATCCTGTGCACAAAACTGAATTGTTATTGAACGACATGACGCACCACGGCCTAAGCATTAATTACCGAAGGGAAGGTGTATCTTTATTAATTTTTTGAAGACTCAGTAGACAATTTGTTGACTTTAAATACCAACATTTATATCTAAATTACAATGAGTTTGAAATACAAATTTATAACTATGAAAAGGTTACTTTTTTACTATATCAGCAATTGTAACCAATTGAATTCATGTTTGCAAATACACATAACGAACAACACCCACAATTAAGCACTATGTAGATACGCCTCTGACAAGAATTGCCGTAAACTGGAACATTTAACACGATTACTGTAAACTCTAAAATTTGAATCAACTTGTGAGTTATCGTCATAAAAGATCAAAGGAATTCGCTGATGTGCAAAATCTGTTGCGTTTGTGGAATAAAAAATACCAAAATCTTTGCGTCATCAATATTCTAAGATTGCATGCCAATTTTGAAACCAAAATTAAAAATAACAAGCGGTTATCACGCAAAACTAATTCAGGTGTGATTATGAATTTCTGAACGGACTATACTATGACTATATATAGCTAGCTTGCCTTAGCAGAACTTAGCTTGTTTTGAACCACAACAGGACTATTTCCGATATTTCGAAATTTTTATCAAAGTACCCAGAACTGACTCAGATTCTAGATACCCCTGAATTATCATGAATAATTATAAAATACCCTGATGCGAAATTTTCTTTCTAACTTTCTAGCAGTTGTTTCAGTCTTTGCAAAGATCTTTTATCAAATCAAATCTTGCCATTTCATTATCATTATATATTTGTTGTCGTTCTCATCTGTGCAAGAATCTCGATCTCATTGTTTGACTGATTGAGGAAGCCGATTCCTGCTTCCTTTGCCTCCCTAATAATTAAATAATATGTATGTTGATAATATAATGTTGTATGTTCTTCTCTCTCTCTCTCTCTCTCTCTCTCTCATTTGACTTGATTGTAATGTCATTGTGAAGAATAAATTTAATTTAATTTAAAATAGTTCGGAACTAAGTTCGATGTTATTTAATTTTAAATTTAACTACTTAAACTCTTAACTTAAATAATAACAATCATGTTAATTAACACTTCAAATTAACAGTATTCACCTCTGAAAAGAATGGTTTATGTTCTTTACTTGCCATTGTGTTGTTACAATGGTTTAGGTTAAATATTGTCAGCACATCCAAATGATAGATGAATGAATATGAAATTTACTATCCACCTTTCGATTATCTAGTGCCCTTAGCACTGTCCGCCATATTTCTGATCTAAGAAAACGGGACATAACCAAATAATACAAAGTCGGAGAATTATGTCTTCGTTTATTTATAAATATATGGCATTTAGCGGATACCTACAAAAATGTTAATAGAAATAAAAAGAAAATTGAATTATATCTACAACAGCGGATATATACCAGACGACCTGCTGAAATCAATATTCATCGCCGCACCAAAGATATCTGGTACGATTGAATGGGATGATCATCGCACAATAAGCCTTATCTCTCTCTCTCTCTCTCTCTCTCTCTCTCTCTCTCTCTCTCTCTCTCTGCGATCAGGACTCAATCAGAGTAGGATTCCAGACTCTCACATGAAGTCAGTTGTCAGGTTAAGTGTGTTGATCGCCCCCACAGACAGAACATCACATTTAGAGTCTGCCAGATCCACTCTAATTGAACACCCGTTAAAACGTTGCACTGTTTTCCGCGCCAGTGGCCCAGTGCATCCGATTTCAGTCAGCATTTTATTCAGGTTTGCATTCCTTAGCCTTTGATTGTCCCCAATCTTCCTGCAAGGCAGCAGATGATCTTTTCTGTAGGGGGATTCTGCCCTTAGATGGTCGGCCCTCCCAGGTTTACGAGCACCATCTGCCCGAGTCACTAGAGGTGACTAACACAGACATGCACACACAAAGATATGAGATGTGACCAACACAGACATGCACACAGCGATACGAGGCATGACTAACACTGACACACATCAAGATATATGACACATGACTAACATAAACATGCGCATAAAGATATGAGATATGACTGACATAGACATGCACACACAAAGATATGACACATGCCTAACATAGACATCCACACAAAGATATGACCAACACAGACATGCACGCACAAAGATAAGAGATGTGACTAACATAGCCATGTACACACAGGGATATGAGATGTGACATACACAGACATGCACACACAAAGATATGAGATATGACTAACATATACATGCACACAAAGATATGAGATATCACTAACCCAAACATGCACACACAAAGATATGATACATGACTATAACACAGATACACACTAAGATATGAGATATGACTAAACACATACACACATAAAGATATGAGACATGATTAACACGGGCACACCAAGATATGAGATATGACTAACATGACACACACCAAGATATGAGCCATGGCCAGCACACAAACATACACAAGCTAAGATATGAGCCATGGCTAGCACAGAAACACATAAAGATATGAGCCGAAATATTTTCTTCACGGAAAAACACCAAGAAATGAACCATGTCCGGCACAGAAACACATTAAGGTATCCATATTTTTGGGTTTGTTGTAGTCGGCAGGCTTAACGTGGAAATCATCGACATACGAGACGCAAGCCCCGATTAACTGTTCACAGGTTTCGTTCAAACATTTGTCCGGAGATTTGTGAGTGCAGTCTGACTCGTAGAACGTTCGCTTGCATGTACAGTTCCCGGTTGACTGTTCACAGGTGTCGTTGAACAGTTGTCCGGACATTTGAGAGAGCAGTCTGATCCGTAGTACGTTTCCTTGCACGTACAGTACTTTCTCATTTATATTGACATAGATTTGTTGCATAAGATATTTTTCATTTTCTGAAATGCTCTATATTTTTGACAATAGAAACACGAAAAGAGTTCTTAAATGTTATGTAGAGCCAGTCTTAACATAAGGATGTGAATAATGAAGTAAGGGACAACGGACAAACAAGAAAATCACTGGAGGTTGTAGAATTTTGGTTTTACAAAAGAATGCTGAGAATATCATACACAGCTAAGAAGAGTAACGAAAACGTTATGAAAGAAGCCAACGCAAAGAGAGAGCTAATGTCCAATATTAGGAAGAAACAATCATTATTGTTTGGCTATGTAATGAGGAGGGAACAGCTGAAAAATATTGTGATAACTGGGAAAGTTGAGGGACGAAGAGATAGAGGGAATCAAAGAGAAAAGATACCAGAATGGCTAGACAGAAGATCAACAACAGAAACGGTAAATAACTGTCGAAATCGAAAGTTGTGGAGAGACATGATCATCTACGCCAGTAGGCGTGGTACTAGAGGATGATGACCTACAAAAAGCACTAAAATAAACTTAATGACACAGACGTCCAGAACAATATGAAAATCAACACCAGCAAGACAGAAGTCGTGAACATAAAAAATACTTCAACATAACGATAGATGGTAGACAATAAAAACAATTGGGGAGAAATCTAAATATCAAGGAAGTCTAGTTTCCAACACACCAAATACAAACTTATCTAATTAAAATATCATGAAAAGCAAACAGCTATCAGAATAGATGGCGAAACATCAAATTGGTTTGAAGTATAAAACGAAATTCATCCTCTCTCCATACCTGTTCAACATCTGTGCTGAGAAAATCGTGAGAAATGTCAGAAACAATAACAGATTTATGAGGCTCGACTCTTTCACAATAAATGGCAACATAATTCCAGAACTTGTTACGCTGATGACACAGCCCTCCTCTCAAACAGTGCAAAGGGATTAAAAGAGACAAATTAGTGTGTTAAAACACACAGTGAAGAGCAAAACCTATATCAAAACATAAAGAAAACTAAGATAATGTCCATTGACAAAACAAAACAAAAAAGCCAACCAAAATTCATCATCAACAATGAAGAACTTGAAATTGTAGCAAACTATGAATATATAGGATCTGTAGTAACTAACAATATAGAATGCCAGAAAGAAATTTAAAAAAAAAAAAGATTAGTAATAACAACACAAAATTAAACGCCGTGAAGAACATTTGGCAGCACAATACCAGCGAGGCAGTGAAATTACTGGGGACATATATCTTTTCAATAGCAACATATGGTTGTGAATCATGGACAATCTCGCAAACAGCAAGGAAGAAAATCAATTCATTCGGGAAAAAAATACTATAGAAAAATCCTTAACATACCTAGGATAATTAAAAAGATCAATGAACACATATTAACAGATGTAAACACTAAAAAGAACCTTATAAACACCATTCAACAGTGGAAATTAAAATAGTAGTCACGTCAAAAGACAATTGCGGGTTGGAAAGAACAATAGTGGAAGGCATAGTTCCCGAGCGACGCATCAGGGGCAGACTAAGAAAAAGGCGGCTTCAAGCCATCAAAGAGATCTTGAACATGGCAACAGCAGTGGGAGAGCTGGCTAGAGACAGAGACTCTTTCAGACTGGTTATGGTGAATGCAACGTTCTGCAAAGGACATGCGACCTGACGATGAGAAAGTCTTGTGACAAACGACAATTCACAAGCAGCAGAAATGACTCAAGGTGCAACAAAGCTTGTCTAATCATCGGAAAACTATAACCACTGCTGTCCAACAAGGAAATAACTCTAGAGGCAAAACAGACACTCAACAACAAAATCTTCATTCCAATGTTGTGCTACAATGCCAGACCCGGACCCTAGACTCAAGAACAATCAGACAAATAAACAATACCGAGATGAAATGTGTTAGACGAATAACCGGAAACAACAACCTGGGATAAGATCATAAATGAAGAACTGGGAAGGGTTGGGGGTGGGGGGTTGGTTTGTTTAGGAATAATTCCCGCCATATAATACATACAGTAACAACAGATAAAATGGTTTGGCCACGTGATAAGACAGAAAGATAAAAACACAACACAATGAGGCTTTTAAAAAAACGTTACAAGAACACCAGACCCAAGAGTTGACCAAGAAAAAGATGGATCGAAGGAATATTAAAAATTATATTTTTTTAAGTACAGCTGGAACAGACCCTTGGCTGAATATGCTGTTCAAACATCACAGTTCTACCATGGACTGACCATTTACGAGTTACGAAATCTTGCTGACAACTTAGCCATTACCAATAAATTAGATATCCTGAGATCTAGAAAAGATAACAGAGATGAATAATAAATGGAGCCTTTTTACACTTTAGTATGGTCAATTTCACATTTTAATTTTTATTAGATTTCATTAAATATCTAGTAGAATATATAATTGTTGATTTGTTTTTAAACTGTTCTTAGTTAGAGAAATGGAAGAGCTTTCAAATGAGGACACATCCTGAATCTACCATAAAACGCATTGCAAGTATGCAATAAAACGTTTCTTGTGAGACTTTAAACCCCACCTTTCTCTACTAGTACGTGTACGAGTAGCAAAACTATAGCTGTGAAAACATGTTGGGATGCGAAGATTACACAGTAGTTGGTCTGCCCACCCTAATATATGTTTATATAAAACAGGGTGTTATGCAAGATTATGTACTGTCACCAGATTTATTTAATATACATAGTAAGATTATTTTAAGATCCATAAGGGGCATGCGTGGAATAACAATCGGAGGTCATACTACAAATAATCTAAGGTATGCTGATGATGCAGTCTTAATCGCTAAGAGTAAAAATGAGTTATAAGAAATGTTAAACATTATAGTGAAGGAAAACAAAAATAAAGGACCCAGCTTTAATAGCAAAAAGACAGAGGTAATGACAACAACAAAGAAAAAGACATCACCACAATGCACAATAAAGACCAGTGGAACAATATTAAACCAGGCAAATGAATTGAAATATCTGGAAACAGTGAGTAGTATAATATGTTGTTTACAGGCTACTATAATTACTTGCATCTTGAGATAATATGCAAGATGCAAGTAATTGCAAGACTAAAGGCAAGATCTAAGGTCAGACATATCTCTATTAGAGATCTGTTATTTGCTGACGACGCTGCACTTGTCACGCAAAGTCAGGAAGAACTCCAGAGCATGGTACATCGCTTTGCGCATGCCTGCCGAGACTTCGGTCGAAGTTTGCAGAAAACTAACATACTCGGTCAGGACATCGAATCAACACCTGAAATCTCTATCGATAACTACAAACTTGATATCGTGCAGCAGTATAACTACCTGGGGTCCATCATCAGCGACAGACCATCTTTAGATACAGAAATTGACACTCGTATTGGTAAAGCTGCTACCACCTTTGCCTGTCTTTCTAGGCGTGTCTGGAAAAACAGCAAACTGACAATTAAAACAAAAACCGCAGTGTACAATGCCTGCATAATTAGTATCCTCCTGTATGGCAGCGAATCTTGGACAACCTATGTAAAGCAGGAGAGGAGGCTAAATGCATTCCATATGCGATGTCTACGCCGTATTCTTGGTATCACCTGGAAGGATAAAGTGACAATCGTGGTGGTCCTGACTTGCACAGGCCTACCGAATATCTACACGCTGCTCAAACAACGTAGGTTACGCTGGCTTGGCATGTACACCGTATGAAAGATGGCAGCGTACCAAAAGATATACTCTATGGACAACTGGCATATGGTAAAAGAACTAGGGGGCGCCCAAAACTTCAATTTGTAGATGTGTGTAAACGCAACATGAAGACTCTGAACATAAACCCTGCAGCATGGGAAGACATAGCTGCAGACCACAATCTCTGGAAACACACTCTAAAGGTTTACCTCAAAGAAGAAGCAGACAGATTCATAGAGAAAGAGAATACACGACGAAAGAAAAGAAAGGAAAAAATAACATTTCTAGGGGCGCTGAAAAATCCATAGCCAACTATGAATGACGGAGGCTACTAGTAATTACTTGGATATATAAAAGGAGGAAAGGAGTGACCAGTACCCTGGCGCTAATAAAGGATATATATAGACTACGCCAGTCTGCACCAGGCCAGACTGCAAGGATATATATATATATATATATATATATATATATAGGAGTTTGTCTGGAAGAAGTATGGAGGGTAGTAGCTAAACTCTCGAAGAGAGTAGGTTGAGAATGATTGAGTAGATTGATTAATGAGTAAACTACTGAGTAATGGGCTCTGTGTTTCCCGCCAGTTTTGAGAGTGCCAATAGGAGTGAGTTTCTGTTTTCCCGCTTTAGATAGAGCCACGCCACAAAAAACAGGAAATCTAATGCCTAATAAAGAATAGAGATACCTATTGTAAAGATACAGTTATAATATACATTATTAAATATTTATTATATCCTTGTGAGCGTAAAAGGAGCTATAATTACGATAAATATGCCCATATTGAGTGAAATATTATTGACGCTCACTACCGTGATTTGCGTGTTTCAATTCTCTTCTCACACACCCTGATCGATAAAAAGTTCCAGTCGCTCGGGAACATTTTACTGGGCGTGGTCTAAAAAACAATAGCATCATCACATAACACAAATTACTTTCACACGGTCAGCATCGTTCAGTCGTCACAAATCACCCAGCGAGGTGACTAACCAACAGAAACAATAGTTTATATAACAAATATACCAACAATAGATACGTGTGGTATACTAACAGATCTTAAAATCTAGTAGCAGATACTCACGGGTGTTATACTGAAACACCACCGGAAAAGCTCGGTGTTACCAACATACTTTAAAACAGCAACATTATAAGATTACAGGTAAGTTGAAATAGTGCTTAAAATACATAACAATGTGTGTTTAATATAATAGTTTTATTAGAGGGAACATAACCATGAATCACATAAGAAATTAAGATATATTCGGCAAATCACGTAATAGTCACAGAGCAAAACTGTTACGAAGTAGAGTCCACAGTGTCATATCCTTTTAGTTAGAGAAGTCTAGAAATTGTTTCCAACCGCCTTCTGTTACAAGCCAATCTCCAATATTCCACCAATAAAAGCGCTGACCCAAACGGCGAAATTCTTCTCCAGAGCACAAATGTCTGTATCAGAATCATACATGTCTTTGACAATGACCTTTAACTAACCGATAAGCCGTGTATAAATAGCCACTAAGCGACAAAAGTTTACAATTACATTTGAAAGTATGTAATTCACAATGGTTGCAAAAGTGGCGTAAATATCCTTGCACCGACTCTGGATTATACCAGTGAATAACGAATTACATCTCTCTGATACTGAATAGGCTAGTTTAGTCATCGCATTATAAATGTGGAATGTTTCCTAATCGTCTTATTATATGTATGGATGCTATCAATACCTAATAGCTGAAATTCAGTCGTAAGTTTAGCCATACACATTCTAGAAGCAGTACCAGCCACCCTTCGATTCCGTGTAAGAAAAAATAAGTCGTTCAGAGTATGTGAAACCAATGAATACATTGAGACATGTCTGAACATGTTCGACTATACAACAGCACATGAGCAGCGTGCTCACAAGCTGACTGAGCCCCGTGCTAAGGATTCATAATATTTATATACGCAGTCTTGCTGCATTAGTACAAACACATACTGGAGATAAACCTAGTTATTTATAACACTGAGCAAAAGATATATCAAAGACTGATAGCAAACCGTTACTGTTTAATAGAGACTCATAGCAAACTGTTATTATTTGATAGAGACTCATAGCAAACCGTTACTCCTTATAAGAGACTCATAAGTACCCGTTAACAGTATTATTAATAGAGACTCATAGTTGATCGTTCCTAATAGAGACGCAAAACTAAGCAGTCTATAATACAAAAGCATAACAGACCTATCTTCTGCTGTTTTCTGGTACATATATTTCGTTCTCTTTGTGTTATTGCTTGTTATCATCCTTGTTGGTTTACTTCCTTTGATTGGGCATGCTAATTTGCATATATTGTCCATATATGTGATGAAAAGTGGGGGAGGGGGAAGCACGCAGCCCTGCCTTACTCCGTAGTTAATGGTGAAATGTTTAGAGTAGTCTACGGGGTATCTTACTGTTGTGCGACAATTTTCATAGAGGCTCTTGCATATCTCTATCTTCTTTTTCCATATTGGTAATATAATGGACTGTTTCCAGTCGCCTGGGACTTGCTGTTGTATCCAAGCAGTTTTGAATATTCTGTGTAGCCATTTACTTCCTGCCTCTCCTGCTAGCATTTCTGCTTTGATGTTATCGATTCCGGGGGCTTTGTTTCTTGGTGTGAGTCGCAATGTTTCTTCTATTTCTTCAGTTATAGGCAAAAAAAAAAGCAACCAATAGTTGGCGATAAAGAACCAAATATACATTTGGTTCTTTATCGCCAACTATTGGTTGCTTTTTTTTGTTTTCGGACCTGTTGTTCTTACATTCTAAAGTTCTTATAAATATTTTTTCCATCTCATTAAGATTTGCGTTTTGTTTGTTATTGCTTGGCCTCATTTATCATTGATGATTTCAGTTGGATCATAATTGTCTTTCTTTTGTCTTATAGCTTTAATTGTTATATAGAAGTCTCTGGATGCTGATTTGTGATTGTTACTAATCCTTTCTCCAAATTTTACCTATGCTTTATGTTTTTCTTCTTTAATTAATTTCTTCACTTCTCTTCTTTCTATTCAGCATATATCATTATCGCTTTGCATGTTAGTTTTAGCCATATTTTGTAGTTTTTTCTTTCTTTTTATGGCGTTCTTGACTATATCATTCCAGGAAAAATTAAAAAATAGAAAAAATTGTATGTTAGAAGCTTTACGTGATTACAGGACGACACAGATAAAACGACGTTTCGACCCAATAGGCCTTCAGCAGGAACAAAAAAAAAAAACACACACACACAGATATATCCGTGTGTGTGTTTTTGTTGTTCCTGCTGAAGGCCTATTGGGTCGAAACGTCGTTATATCCGTGTGTGTGTTTTTGTTTGTTTGTTCCTGCTGAAGGCCTATTGGGCCGAAATGTCGTTATATCCGTGTGTGTTTTTTTTTGTTTGTTCCTGCTGAAGGCCTTTTGGGCCGAAACGTCGTTTAATCTGTGTCGTCCACTAATCACGTAAAGCTTCTAACATACCATTTTTTTCTATTTTTTAATTTTTCCTCACATTCAGCTTTACTGCAGCTTCGCATTTTTATGCATTCATTTGCATTTCTTTGCCTTAACCCCCTATATCATTCCACCAGGGAGTGCTCATCTTTCCCTCCTTCCTTTGCTTCGTTCCGCATATTTCGGTTGCTATTTTTGTCAATGATTATTTGAATGTGAGCCACTCATCTACTATAGTTATTTGTTGTGGTAGTTATTTAAATTGGATTTCTGTATGTTTTTCTGTTTCTTTCTTTTTGTCTTCTATTTTAAGTTGGTTTAATTTTATAGTCCTTTTAGGTTGTTTTCCGTTGGTTCTTGCTGTCTTGTTTGCCTTCTGGATCGTAATTATAATATAATATATAATAATATAATTATAGCACAATTTTATGGTCTGTTACTCTGTATCATTTGTGATGTTAGGTACTGCTCTGCTGTCTCTGATTTTCCTCATCCATTGTGTTCTCGCTAGGATGAAATCTATTTGACTTTTACAGTTGTTATAGTTCCATTTATACCAAGTGTATATTTGTGAGTCTTTATGTCTAAAGAAAGTGTTAGTTATGCATAACTCATGTTGATTGCACAATTCAAGCAATCAGTTGCCGTTTTCATTATTTCTATTTGTGTTGTCTCCAAATGGGCCCAGATATTTGGAGTTCTCATAATTGTGTTTTCCTGGTCTCCCGTTAAAGTCCCCCATCACCAGTAGATCTTCGTTCTTATTTACTTTGTTCATGATTGAGTGTTTCATAGAATTCTTCGCTTTCATCATTGTTTGTTATTGTTGTAATGTGCATATATTTGGATGTATGTTTTATTGACGTTGTTTTCTATTACTCTTAGGGTAATTATCCTTTATGAATGTTGGTGTATTTCTATGATGTTTTTGGACGTTTCTGGGTCTACAATGAATCCTACTCCATGTTTTGCTACTTCGTTGGTGTTAACTCCTGAGTTTGGTGTAATTCATGTACGCTTTTCTTGTTTGTTTCTCCTTCAGCCTAGTGTCTGCTACTTCGAGTATTTTGATTCTTCTTTTTATCATTGCGTCGATTAATTGTTCTTCTTTGTCTCTGAGACCGCAAATATTTATGGTTGCTATTTTGTTTACGTTATGTCTGTATGACCGAGATTGTTTCTCCATTATTTTGGCTCTGAGCACTGTTGTGTGTATGTTACACTGTTCTCTGCCGCTGTGCTAGTTCTGTCACAGAGTAAGGGCTGTTGTTTATGTTACCAGTGCTTGCCCATGCACTGTGATCACTGTTGTCCGTGACCCGTTTCCTAATCTTGTTGTTTCTCTATATTTTTGTTGTTTTCACACATAAACTGTTATTATACACTCTTAAAACAACATTTTTATATTTATATCCTGCTTAATGATATTGTGATCACATTTATATCATTCTCTGGAAATTGTAAATTTAGCACATAATCCTTAAAGAATAGGAATATTTGATGAATCAAAACAAACACAGTCACTCCACAATCTTGAACCATTTGCCAGTTTTAATTAATTAATGAGAATCACATAGATAATCGTTATGTGTTTTAGGTGGAAAGATAAAAGTACTGATGGGGAGAGGGAGGGAGGGAGAGATGAAATTTTAGTGCATATATTTGTTACAGCATTGATCAGTGTTCACCACCTCTTTGTACAAGTTTAGCTGGCATATTGTCGAAGGCAGATGCTTTCCCCGTTATAATGGGATAATTCATCTTATCACTATAATTTTCGTTGCTAGCAGCTGAAGATCTTATGATGGAGATAACAATGAAAATTAACACGGAATTAAACAGTGATCGCCCTATATAATAAGATTTAAATATGGGGAAGAATACTAAGTCCATATGTGAATGTATAGCTAATCACAAGATATTCAAGAACCAGGAAATAATTTTGGAAGATAACATGACTTAAGGTAAGGCGAAAAAATATTGACAAGCCAAAATACAACAGACCTTGACCGTTCACTTGGATCCATGGTTTCCATAGGAAAGCATAGAGATATGCTTCCATCTAGGATAGTAGTAAGAATATATTCGGAAGAAGGCCTAACATGATAGAACTCGAATGATTGTCAGTAAGTTATAGAATAAAATATATTTATAGAGAAATTGTCAACAAGGACTTGTGTGTTTGTTAGACTTGCCAACAATATATCATGACTAACAGTCATTATAAAGAATGTGAGGGACAATCAGAGAGGTCAGTAACCAAGATTTCCGTGATATATATTCTTGTCATTGAACCTGTGTTGTATCCAACCAGCCACCATTTACTGTTACTACGAGTTCATCAATTTGTTAACTTTTATTCACTAAACCTAAGTAATGAAAGTGAGAGTCAATGACCATGCAGGTCATGTAATCAATTAGATGAAGATATGAAATTAAGGACAGTCATCCTGTTAAGCCACTTGAACTTAATTTAGTCAGCCGATTGAGCTCCAAGTGGTCAAGATAATCCATGTGAGGGAGTGAACATGTATAATTTCGGCATTATTAAGAATTGTCAAGCTTTGATTATTTATCATTGATATCCATGATAGGAGATGGTTGTAATATTAACAGATTGACAATCATCATGTGCCATACCAGTTGGCGTAGGCAATCATGTCCTTCCACAACCTTCTATCTACAGTGCATCATATCAGTTTTGTTGTTGACTGTTTTCCATGCCATGACACCAAGCTATCCAGTATTTTCACCCCTTTGTTGCCCACTGTCTCTTTTTCCTTTTATTTTGCCAGTTGTAACCAAGTACTCCAACTTTCCTCTTCTCATGTTGTGCCCAAAAATTGTGATTGATTCTTTCTGATGTTTTTTAGGAGTTCCCTTTTTGTGTTGGCCTCTTTGAAAATTTCCTCATTGGTCTTTTTAGCTGTCCAGGGAACTTTCAATATTCTTCTGAGAAATCCCATCACTGTGGCCTCTAATCGTCTTTTCATTTGTTTGTCTATTGTCATGATTCGCTTCCATAGGTCAGAATTGGTTCTATATAGCACCAATGAACTCTCTTTCTTCATTATCTTCTCCTGTCCCATTATTATATTTCCTTTCTTTGATTTCTCCTAAAACTTTGACTTCTTTTCTTCCTGTTAATTCATGTAAAATGTGCATACATTTTGAGTCTTTCTTTTGTTATTTTTCTATTTGTTCACATTTCTGCTTTAACCATCCTTCCTTAGCTTCTCTGCATTTGTTTTGGATCTCTTTGTGCAATATTTTGTATGTCCATTCTTCTTTCATATGTTTTTGTCTTTTGTCCATTAGTTCTAATATTTCTTCTGTCATCCATTTCTTTTTGTTGATTCTTTTAGTCACTGATATTACTTCTTTTGATGTTTGTTGAATCGATTGTTTCAGCATTTCCTACTGTTCCTCGATGTCCTGTATTTTCTCAATACATTATATCTATTCTGTACTTATCACTCATCTGTCTATCTACTCTAAGCATATCTAGTTCTAGTTTCATATTTATTGGGGATATCTGCATCTTCCGCAGTTTTATTCTTATTTCTCCAACTACTGGTACATGGTCACTATTGCAATCTGCTCCTGGCCTTGTTTTAACAGATGTTAGCCCATTCCTGAATCATCTCTGTACCAGTTAAAATCAATTTGCATACTTTTTTTGTCTGGGCTTTGCCATGTTCATGGTCGCCTTGGGTGTTGTTTGAACTAGGTATTACCTATAATCATTATATGTGTCTTTGCCCAATCTATCCCCTTTGTCATTCCTCTCTCCAAGGCATTGTCCCCTAGTCACATTTTGCACTTTAGCTGTTCCTACCTTTGCATTGAAATCCCCTAATATAATAATTAATTCTTTGGATTTACACTGTTCCAATTGTCATCTCTAGCTCATTGTAAAAAGTGTCAATGTCTTCTTCTTCGCTCTTACTTGTTGGTGCATAAGCTTGAATTATATTGATATCCATTGGTCTACCTCTCAATTTTAGCAGAATTCTATCTGACACTGGCCAAACTCCTTTCACTGTTTTGCTTCTTTATCTATTTAACCTAATGCCTACTCCTCGTTCGTGTGTGGGTTCCCCTAGAGTAAATTACATTTCCACTGTCGTGCTGTAATAATCCTGCTCCTTTTCATCTCATTTGTCATCAAGCTATTGTATGCAAGGTCAAAAATAAAGAGACATTAGTAATAGAAATATTAGATCAACATTCCAAGTTGGCAAACTAGAAAACATCAGCCAAGAAATGAAGAGAATGAAATTGAACATCTTGGGACTATGTGAAATGAGATGGAAAAGAAAGATTGACAATAATAAAGTTATTAAGAGGTGAAGCTATGCGGCATATATCTATAGTACATATGTATATAATTAAGAAGCCAGCCTCCTAACTGGGAAAGAATACCTTTCAATTTTTTTTTCAAAAACCAGACATTCATCTCCAGAGCTAAATGAAGAGTAACATGAAACCTTTTCTAAATCAGAATCTTGGCCCTGATACAACTGTCCTCTGTACAATCCAGTGAGTACATGACTAGTCTCAATTCTGAAAAATCAATGGTGGCAATTTTATTCCACCAGATTAGCAGGATAAAAACGTTCTTTATCATTGAAACAAACTAATATTTGCAGTAAAGCTTAAAGAACATGTAGTTTAGTTTCTTCATTTTGTTGTCCGTTTCTGTGTTCATGTTTTCTGAAGAAGGCTGTATGTAGGTCATAAAGTTATTTTGTTTTGTTCCTTTTTTGTAAAGCTGTCACCATCCTTTGTAGGAATGCACGTTACATCCCACCACTTGCTCCTATTTAGGCATGTGTCCAGTGTCCGGCTTGGTATTATAAAATTTAACTCTAGTTGATGTGTTTTCTTTACTTGTCCTTTAACTTGTGTCTGCTATTTCTTGTATTTTAATTTTCGCCTTAATCGATTCTTCTATAAGTTCGTCTCACCCCTGGTGCATTGTGTGACATCAGATATTTAGTTTGCCCATCTCTTTTCTCTCTTCCTTGCATTCATCTGATGACTACTAAAGGAATGAAGCTCTTTGTCGTCCGCCCTTAAAAGAATGTTATGTGAGAGTAGATGCATTGTGTTGTGGTTTGCAGTAGAACTGTGATATTTGTGCCATTCAACTCAACACTTCAGCAAGGCATTTTTGACATTTGGGTTGTGTTCCCTCTTGATCCCTATTCATTTAACCACATTACAATGATTAGTCCATTTCTAGGGGCACTGCCAAAAGGTGGATAGTTGTGGTTCACTGATTCTGGTGCAAACCATCAACTATGAGTCACTAAGTTTCCAACTCTGTTGCTTATATGCGCTGTGCACATCATCTATACCTCTTCCATTGTAGCATCAGGTTGTTAATATTTGTTGTGGAGTGACATTTGTCGGCAACCACATTACATGTTCAAATCATTTCATTTGTTGCCTCATGATGAAACTCAGAGCTGGCGTTACTCCCACTCTTTTCCTGATTTCTTTGTTTCTAATCATCACATTTATTATTCTTCAAAGACAGCTATGATCATTTGTTTTTTTGAGGTTAATATCAATGCTTGATATTGACAGCCCAATGCTGACAGATACTTACATTATTATAAATGTATCACTTGAAAAAATAAACTTGTTTTAGATAGCTAAACTAATAGGGAAAACAGAGTATTGTGTTTATTATTTGTTTTCCAGTTTCTGATAAGGCTTGTGCTGGAAACATATTTTGTATTCTTTCCCTGTTAGTTTAATTGCCCAAAACAATTTGTTTATTTTTTTCAAGTTTTTCCAACTTTACTCGTGGTCCTGCAAGCTATTTATATTCTGTGTCAACTTTATTATAAATGTAGGAAATGATTTAGCTACAAAAGCAAACAAAGTGTTTTTTTTTTCATGTCCAAATAGTTGTATTGAAAATCATATGATGAAAATGGCTGATGTGGTGAGAACACAGAATCTGATTCACATATATTCAGGTATAATGACAAGTTAAAATAATTAAAAATGTACATTAGGAACACATAAACATACATTAAACCTGTAATACTTTTGCAATCTAAATGTTAACATTTCTACCAAATATTGAAACAACAAACTTAATTAAGCCATAAACTGTGAAAACTATAACTGTCAAGAAATTGGATAAATTTGACAAGAGAGCGATCTAGTGATTATTAAACATCTTTCTGGAGTGAGTTATTTCAAAACTATTTAGCCTTTCAATAGAGGTTGAACAAATGTTGCACCATAAGTGTGTCAAGCAAAGTAGAACAAGAAATAACAAACGACTTAGACAATAAGGATCAATGAGTTTTAAGAAAACTTGAACAGTGAGCTGGTGATGTCATAATTGATTTAGTGATCACTATTCTAAAACTTTTCCAAACATATAACAGGACAATAAGGTGGGGTTTGTCTCCTGCAATGAAAGTAGATATTGCTCAATACTAAAGTACATGTTAGATCAGGAAATAGATACTAACATAAAATGCCTGTACACATTCCAAACAAAACATGCCAGTAACAGTTGAACAAATACCATGGACAAATAATCAGTCAGTTTTGATTAAAATGCTGATGTTATTACCTGCTACTGAGTAGGTATTTAACTTGAAAGACATATGATTCTGGGATCCCCCAAAAGGTGTTTCACACATCACGTTTCATTATATTAATGTGATCCTGACTAATAATTCTGCATCTCATATAGCTCATCACTTTCTATTTTTATCTATCTTATTACTGACAGCTTTCCAGTATTATTTTCTTGGTCCTATTAGTTCTTTAATCAATATCAATTTTGCCTGTTGCAATAGTGCACTTTAGCCATCTTTCTCATTGCAACCACTATAATGAGAATCTTTGTGAGCAGTAAAAATGAAAGAGTAACAAGAGAGAAACAATTTCATTGTCCAATCAAGCACCTAATTTTTTTCTATTGTTGTCCTTTTTTATTCTTCACTGAGGCTTAGGTCATCAACAAGAGTTTACCCATCCTTTCTGACACTTCTAATCTTTAGATGTAATTTACCTTCGTTGTCTGTCTCAAGGTTTCATCTCTATGTATCTCTAGGTCTTGCCTGTTTCCTCAGTTCCTTTAGGTTTCATATGATAGCCTGTCTGGTAAATCTATTTCTGATTGTCTTTTTTTGTATAATTTCTTCCACTGTGGGTTGTTTTGTTAATGGTGTCTAGCCATCTGATTTGAAGTATCTTCTAGGACCAAAGAATCCGCAGATAACATGGGAACTTTTGAAAGATATGTTGAAATGACTACTCAATCATCTTTGTGCACACAAACCAGATGACAGGTATCATCAATAAAGTTACATTTGCCTATGACTTTACTTATTTTTTATGACTTCATGTATGATCAGATATCAATGACAATAACAGTTTCTCATCCTTAATTTTTTTGTTCAAAAAGACTTGTTACATTAGGTGCCTTTCAGTTCCTAGAACATTGTGCTTGCCTAATATATTCTTTTAGCTTTTAAAAGCTACATTACTTACCAATATTTATTTTAATATAGTATATTAACATATTACATATGGTTGTTTATTAACAATACAATATATTAACTATGAGTGTGTATTAATATGATCCTACTTTCTTTGACTACACTTAGTAAAACTGGCTCCTGTAGATGCCCATTTTGTTTTCTAAGGCTGATTTATCAATGACAAAAACATATCACCATGCCTCCTATCCTGTAAACCGGCATTAGCAACAAAACAAGCATATGTATCCTAAATATAGAGCACAATTTTTTAATAAACAATAACTAAAGATGTTTTGCAACAACAAAAACAGTCTACACTAACATACACGGATCAATATGTCAGCAAAATGGCGAAGCTGTTGGGTCAATAGTTTTAAAAAGATCTTTGATTTTGAGATCAATTTCAGGTTCCTGAACAGTCACTACCGATGAATTCGGAAGATCAAAATCTTGAAGTGTGTCTGGAAGTGAAGGACTGGGAACATTTCTATTGCGTGGATCACGAGATGAAATATTGTGATGACCATAGCCATTGTAGTTTGGATCTTCATCATCAAAGTCTCTTTGAACACCTTCACTACTCAATGGAGAAGTGTACTCCATTCTACCTTTTGGCACACCTGATAGTTTTTTTACTCTTTTGAAACGTGGGTCATTTCTATAGTCAAATTTGCGCATTGGTTTGTCATCAGAATCTGAATACTTTCTAGGAGGTGACAATTTAGATGATAACTGAGCTGCTTGTGAACTTTCACCACTTTCTATTCTGTGATCAGAGTGTGGTGGACATTCTTCCCTATCATGGAGCATATTAAACTGTCCTGGATTATTGAAAAAAGGTGGTTCATTCACACAAAAATTTGGGCCTTCTCGAAAATCACCACGATCTCTTGAAATGCCTTGTAATGACCTGTAATTATTACCATTGTCATCACAGATTCTAGAGTCTTTCAAACCACCATCTTCATCCTGATTACTAGTATACTCTGAATTATGTCCTTGTGTGTACATTTTCTGTTCTTGAGGGTCTATGAGTTTGTTCTTCAACCTTGGATCACTAGCACCCCGGGGATCATTACGCATTCTTTGAGCACCAGGTCTAGTGACAGATAAGGAATTCAACCTTGGATCAACAATGGTCAAATCATTTCCCACTGATTTCTGTTGACTTGTGGTGCCCCTAATAATGTTGCCCATATAGCCACCTATCATGTTTACATTTCCTAGACCAATTATGCTATTTCCAGGTCCTTGGGACCCACCCATTCTGATCATTTGGTTTGTACCAGGCACCATTTGATTAAATGGGCCTACAATCTGATTTAAATGTCCAACAATGTTATTCACTGGGCCACCAATCATGCCCATATTGTTACCTACTTGACCACCACCACTTTGCAGTGGCCTTCCAAGACCACCCAACTGGCTATTTACTTGACCACTCATTGATCCCACATTCTGCATAATACCACCCACTGGATTACTGTTCAGAGACCCACTATACTGATTTAAAGTGCCCCCCAACTGATTTATAACATTACCCATTTGGCTGCCCATTACTCCTCCCATATTGTTCATTAGTCCACTTCCCAACATGTTCACATGACCACTTACAAAAGAGCTTTCTGAATTATTTTGGCTGTTTTGACGCACAAGTCGAGGATCTAAGTTTGCACCAATCTGTCGAGCTAGTCTTGGATCAGCAGGTCGTGACTGAGCTAGTGCTCTCTGTAGTCTAGGATCAGCTGCTCTATTATCAGGAGAATCACCAGTCTTAGCAAGCCGTGGATCTGAAGGCCCTTTCTTTAAACGAGGATCAGTTTTTTTCTGCAGCTTTTCTCCATCACTGCTATCCCTCCTCTGTGCTGCTTTCTGCATCTGCTTTTCTAAATGCTGGAGATGCCATTTTATTCTAGGATCATCTTTAAATGCCTGATCTGAAGCATTGACGTTGTCTGGAAGCTGAGTATAAGGTTTAGGTAGATCAAGTAATATTTTTACAACTGAGTACACTAGAGGTTTAGTAGGATGAGCATTGATTGTTGGTGGTTCTACTGTGAGCTCTGGGAGATGAAGGCTAGAAATGGAAGACATGACTTTTAAAGTTGTAGAAACTTGTGGAGGTGAAGCTGGTGAAGAAAGGATGATTTCCTTTGGCTGATGAGAATTCACAGAGGAACTGTGGATGTAAAAAAAAGAATGGTAAAATTTTCAATTGTCTTTATTTTCATCTAACTCTTTGAACCAAGTAATATGTTTTTATGTATTGGAGTAAGAGTAACATTCATATGTTGTGTGCTGTCACCAGATTTGTTTAATATTTATAGTGAGATTATTTTAAGATCCATAAGGGGGCATGCCTGGAATAACAATTGGAGGTCATAATATAAATAATCTAAGGTATGCTGATGATACAGTCTTAATCGCTAAGTTACAAGAAATGTTGGACATTATAGTGAAAGAAAGCAAAAATAAAGGACTCAGCCTTAATAGCAAAAAGACAGAGGTAATGGTCAGAAAAAGACATCACCTCAGTGCAAAATAAAGACAAGTGGAACAATATTAAAACAGGTAAATGAATTTAAATATTTGGGAACTTTGTTAACCTCAGACGGAAGATGTACAAAAGAGGTGAGATGCAGAATGGCTCAGGCAAAAGCAGCTTTCCAAAAAATGAGGAAGATACTATGCAATCCATTTTTGACAATAGAAACAAGAAAAAGAGTTCTTAAATGTTACGTAGAGCCAGTCTTAACATATGGATGTGAATCATGGACAATAGGACAACAGACAAGAAAATCACTGGAGTCTGTAGAAATGTGGTTTTATAGAAGAATGTTGAGAGTACCATGGACAACTAAGAAGAGTAATGAAGATGTTCTGAGAGAGGTCAAAGCAAAAAGAGAGCTAATTTCCAATATTAGGAAGAAACAATCATCATTTTTTGGCCATGTAGTGAGAAGAGAACAACTGGAATATATTGTAACAACTTGAAAAATTGAGAGACGAAGAGATAGAGGGAAGCAAAGAGAAAAAATAACAGACAGCTTAAGAGAATGGCTTGGCAGAAGGTCAACAACACAAATGATAAATAGCTGCCGAGATCGAAAGTTGTGGAGAGACATGATCACCTACGCCAGCAGGCCCGGTACTTGATGATGATGAACATTCATATACAGTCAATTTTATTTTTAAAAAATAATAAGTAGAAAAAAAAAAATATATTAATGATTAAGTAGAAATATGAAGAATCAACATCACTCCAAATGGGGTAAATATAATAGCTCAGTCCTCATTTGCTTTGAAAGGTATGCCTCCTGTTGTGCATTGAAAGCACATAAGTCTCAAACTTTCTCTCAAGCACACATTTTCACTTATTACACCTTGGATAACAATTTCTCAAAGCCTGAAAGTGACAACTGATCAATTGCAGTAGCATATAGTTAATACCATTTTATTTATTCAGTCCCATCCCCCCCCTCACCCCACAACCACACAAACAATATTTAATCACAGCTACCACAGATTATGACCACATTACCCTAAAAATCATGTGCCGAAGGTCTGTAAAATTTATGGTCACTAACACCATATTCCCTACACGCCACTTGGGGGGTACTTTACTTTTGGAAGCCGTGATGGCTCAGTGGTTAGTGAACTGGACTACAAAGGACAAGGGGTAGGGTTCAATCCCAACCGACGGCCTCCGGGTTCACCCAGCCTTTAATGGGTACCGGATTTTTTTCTGGGAAAGTGAAGCGGCACGGGTGTAATACCGACCACATTACCCCAAAAATCATGTGCTGAAGGTCTGTAAAATTTATGGTCACTAACACCATATAGTGACACTGTGACCTTCCAGGCATGTCGTAAGAGGCGACTAAGGAGGTTGATCGATGGCTTGACAAGCTGTCATTGTAAAAAGCATTGTTATGGAAACAGACCATAGATTTTAGAAGCAGTGATCTCTGCAATATGTGCCATTTTTGGCACGCAAGGTTTCTGTTTTTGAGATTGTGGTTCTGCCCTATGTGCCGTCTTCGGCTCGAAAGGACGATAGATAGAACACCATATTCCCTATACGCCGCTTGGCGTGACGGGGGTACTTTACTTTTTTTTTTTAAACTATCACAGAATATCTTAAACAATTTCTTTACCTAATTTTACTGGAAGATGTCTCCATGCTTTCTGTAGGAACTTTTAAAGTAGTCTGACTTTTAATAGCATTGATCATCTGTATGATGTTTAAGGTTGATGTGGAAGACCCTGAAGAGCTTGAGCTAAAAATACCAGGTGCAGATGATGGCATCCCTGATGATTCTGTAGCAGGCTGAAGAGAATAAACATTTTTTCCTGAAGTTTTGTTTTGTCCCTTTACAATCAAGTATGAGCAATAAACCCTATGTGCTGCGAGATCTTTGTACACTGTTAAAAGCACATTTTCTAATTCAAGTACTAATTTTGTTTGGATTATCACATATGAATATACTTCTTTCTTGCATGATCATTACATTATTTAGTTAATTTTTCAAAAATTACATTGCCTCACAATTTTAAACATGCAATAGATATGTTCATGTTTTAATGATCATACGTTTCTAGCACTAACTAACTCCTGTTTCTAGAGGTACCACAGTCAGTTATGGTAGAATATCAGTGGTGCCACTAGTCAACTATGGGAGCCGCGATAGCTTAGTGGTTAGTGAACTGGACTACAAAGTACAAGGGGTAGGGTTCGACCCCAACCGACGGCTTCCGGGTTCACCCAGCCTTTAATGGGTACCGGATTTTTTTCTGGGAAAGTGAAGCGGCATGGGCGTAATACCTACCACATTACCCCAAAAATCATGTGCCGAAAGTCTGTAACATTTATGGTCACTAACACCATATTCCCTATATGCCACTTGACGTGACGGGGGTACTTTACTTTTTTTTTTTTTTTTTTTTTAACTAGTAAACTATATTTACTTCTTGTATTCATCATCATCGAGTGCCGTCTCAGCATCGAAGGTTGGCTACCATGGAGCACCTTTCCACTCTGTCTCTTGCTTTGATGGTGCAGATTGTCATAGGTTGACTTGTCCATCTTTTGATGTTACTCGTCCATGTTAGTCTTGATTTGCCTCTGCCTCTTTTACCTTGTATTTTCCCTTCCAATATTACTTTTATTAGACTGTTGTGTCTTTTTTTCACATGCCCCAAAAATTTCATTTGTCTTGTTAGAATTGTGTTTAGTAGTTCTCTTTTCATTTTTAGTTGTTTTAAAACTTCATCATTTGTTTTCTTTTCTTTCCATCCAATTATACCTATTCTTCTATAAATCCACATTTCAAAGGCTTCAATTTTCTGTTCTGTTTTTTTTTGGTCTAATGTCCATGTTTCTGCACCATACAGACATATTGAGAAGATGTAACATTTTGCTATTCTTAGTTTTAGTCCTGGTGTTATTTGTTATGATGTTAGTATATTTTTCATGGCATTAAAATTACTTTTTGCTATACCTATTCTTTTGTTTATTTCAGTTACACATATTCCATCACTGGTTATAGCATGTCCCAGGTTGTTGTAGCTCTGAACTGTCTCCAGATGTATTCCTTCAACTTTGATATTTATTTGTAGGTCTTGAGAATTTTCTTTGTTTATGACCATAGTTTTAGTCTTTTTGATATTCATATCTAGTCCATATTTTTTGCTCGTCATGCTTATTACATTAAGTAATTGTTGTAGATCTTTAGGATTTTTAGCTAGTAGTACAGTATCATCAGCATATCTTAGGTTATTGATTATCTTTTTTTCTCTTGTATTGCAGATGGAATTTACTATTTCTGACAGCACAAGCAGTTATTTATACATCATTGACAACTTTCAGCCCAGATGTAATTGTGCAACTTGTTTAAGAAACAATTTTTAAAATAGTCAAAGCGTTCCTTCCACACCTTAAGACATGGGAAATATGGTGCTATTGCAATATTTATCATTGACCAGTGCCACCATTTTTTATGGGTGATATGGCCAAACTGTCATGCCAGATCCTCCTACTTTACAAAAATCGATATCCATTTATGGCTTGGTGAACCCAGCTGTCATATAGAATCAAACTCTGTCCCTTGTCCTCAATAGTTTATTTCACCAACCACTGTGCTACTGTGACTCCTATAGAGATAATAATTTGTTGAGAGAAAAGGCAGAAATAATGTAAAAGTCATAGAAACTCAACAAATATTTTGATCAACACAAAATTAAAATCTAGAGCTAATTTGTAATATACTCCATTGGTGTTCTTTATTTATCACAAGTTGACAGAGCAAATCCTATTATTCCATAACCTACTCATCTAGTTTATATTTAGACAACTAATGCAAATTTATTCCTTTTTCCACATATCAAAACTGTGAAATCAGCTACCCTTTTAGTGATTACTGTGTCTAGGAAAGATATAAAATGTACATGTTTATTTTGTACAAATTATAACCTATGAGTTTTTGTGACAGTTGCTGTTTGAGTTTATTCCAGTTCAGGCAAATTTCATGTTTTCTGTTTATCACCATTATCCTTCCAGTACTGTCACATGCCACACACTGTTCACAGTGTGTCTTGTTATAAGCCCACGTTTTCTTTATTCATTTCAGTGAGTGAGTCAACATCAACCATCCATTGATCTCCCATCAAAGGTCTTAAGTGTCTCTAGATTGACCTGTCTTTTCCTATTGTTTCCCATACGATTGCTTACTATGTGGTTCTCTTCTCACATGACTGACGTGTCCACATTCTTTTCCTGATTATAGATAGATCAATTCTCTTATTTCTGCGCTAGAGTTTAAATCATTTCATTGCATAAAAAGTATTTTCCTTAGATATTTGTTTTTTAATGCATCTTGTTTATTCTCTATTTATTTCATTAATATGGATGGATCACTATCTCCATATTATTTGCTCAGGCATGGCAAGCCTCAACAACTCGAGGCAGCGATGGTATCAAATTCAGAAGACAAAAGGCATAGGAGAAAGGACACGAGTCTAGTTCACTCTGCTGTGTGATCTGTCTATTCAATATTGGTAGATTCAGCCATGAGAGAAGCTGTTCAGTAAAACAGCATCCAGTATAAGACAATAATATTTTATCAAATTATTGACTTTTAAAAACGAAGACCTGATACAAAATGTGTCAAGTGCAGCAGGAATCGGCTAATCAATAAGATATGAGTTGCTTGCACAGAACAGAGACAAATGGCAAGATTTTATAAAAGATCTTTACAAGGATTGAAAACTGCTAGAATAAAAATTTAGATAAGAGAAAGAGTATCTGGGTCTATGCTCTATGGGCCTGCTACGGCTCGAAAGGTCAATAGATAGATAGATTGACTTATCATGATTGCTTGCTACCAACCATCAGTCAAGACGCCAAAGGCTATATATGGGTGGATAATACATTTCAACTGAATATTCTGTTTGTTACAGAAACACAGAATGAAGTCAGGGCAGTGCTAGGTAATGAAAGAGTCAAGAAAATGTAGCATTCTTGTTGTGTGACCTGTTTTGTTCATTTATGATGGTGACAACAGAAACTTACGATGAGGCTAGTTTTTTTTCTCAATGGAAAATTCTGCTGATTTGTACATCTGTTTCAGTATATCTGAACAACTTCCAGCAAAAAATTCCTTTGTAAGAAATGACTCCTGACAATGCGTGGACTGAAAGTAGTCAACAACTCATACCTGGCTACTTGCATCAGAACTGATACAGATCCCAATCCATCTTCCTGTGGTTGCCAGACTGGAAACAGACTAATTAGCCAGGCCAAAGATAAACTTAATACCAAAAATGATGTGATGGAATTGAATGTGTGAGACAGAAAGGTACAGTTACCACAGCTAGCTAGCTTTAAACTACTGCTCAACGCAACAGTTAACATTCTTAAACAACAAAAAGGAATAATCAATGGGTGAAGGCAGAAGAAAAATTAATTCACATCTAACCTGGCACTATGGGTACCTAACACATTTCTTACTTTTTGGTTTAAATTTTTCAAGACATCCTCCAGTTTGGGTTTTTTATCACTCTCACCATCCTCATCACTTGAATACCAGTCATCGTCATCATCAACTGAAAAATTAATATTACAAAGAGTTATCAAACATTCTACTCTAAATGACAGCACTGACACAAAAAGATATTACATTACATTTGTAAAGATAATGACATTTTTTTTTAAAAGTAGTTAGTTACTTTTCACATGCCATGGCCTCAGTTGACTGGCCAAACAATTTAAAGGGAAATGTTAAGATGGCATAAGTGGGGATAACAATTTTCACGCAGTCGTCATAGGTCAGAGTGGATAATCCATTCAGAAGTTGTTGCCCAAACTGAACATAAATTTTCAACAAGGAATTTTCTCAGAAACTGGTGTATTTCTGTGAAATTTGCATGCAGCTTTAGATTTTCCCAGAATGTAATACAATATTTGTATCTATTATAAAACTGATGAATTTTGCTTTTATCTATCTATCTATTGACCTTTCGAGCCATAGCCGGCCCATAGGGTGTAGACCAAGATACTCCTTCTCTTATCTGAATTTTTGTTCTAGCAGTTTTCAATTCTTTTAAAGATATTTGATAAAATCTCGCCATTTGTCTCTGTCCCTTGCAAGCAGCTCTATCTCACTGAGGGAGCCGATCCCTGCTGCTTTTGCCTCTCTCAGCAATGTTCTTCTCAGTGTCTCTCTGGGTCTTCTTCTTTTTCTCTTAGCTGTTGTTTCCCACATAAGGGCTTGCTTTGCTATTCGGTTATTATCTCTTCGCATCACATGTCCAACATATGACCATCGTTTTTTTCTTTATTACTGAAGATATAAGTGGTTGATTGGCGATTTCTCTAATTTCCTCGTTTGTTTTGAATTCGTTCCATGCTATACCAAGTATTTTCCTTAGACATTTATTTTCAAATGCGTTCAACTTTGTTTCTATATCTCTCGTTGTTTTCCAGCTTTCACACGCATACGTAAGGGTTGATAGTACATTTGATTTGAATAGTCTAAGTTTTGTGTTTGTGCTGATGAGTTTTGATTTCCACAACTTTTCAAGGCTTCTGAAAGACATTGCTGCTTTAGCTATTCTGATTCTAATTTCTTTGCTTGTATCCCCTTCTCGATCAATGTGACTTCCAAGATAGATAAAGTGATCAATCTCTTCCACTGGTTTGTTTTCCATGTATATTTTGTCGTCTGTTGGAATTAAGCTTTTCATGACTTTAGTCTTTTCATGATTGATTTCAAGCCCAATTTTGCTGGCTATTGATGATAGTTCATTTGTGTTTTCCTGCATCGTTTCACTTGTCACTCTGTACATAGGGGTAGGCAGCTTGACCTACTCAAACACATCCACTTGTGGAACAGTGGTCAGCCTCTAGATATAGAGAAGTGCTGCGAATATATAATAACCAACCTCATACCACAAAACAAAGTCAAGTGGTGATTACAGAGGGGAGAGTGAATTATAGTTCATTCACAAATTCGTGCCCACAGTGTTGATCAATATCTCGGAAACTGATGAATTTCTGTAATTCTTTTTCGTGAAATCTTATTTTTTCACCAACCTTCAGATTTTATAACATTTAAGTACAAAGGTAGTCTGAATTTTGCACAAATTGTTTTCTGTTATTGACCAAAGTATCAAACACACATATAAAATCATCAACTTTCATTTTTCTTCCTTGCTTGACCGTTGCCTCTGCAGAGTCGAAGTTCTGTCCTATCCATCGATTGAAAGACTTTCTATCTATATTTAAAGCTGCCCGTGTTCTGTTTTCTGGTTTTTTGATATCGTAATATAACCGACCCCTTTTAGATTCCTTGCAAAAGTGCATGTACAATAACACAGTTACCTTTTGCATAGTGATGAATTTACACTTTAAACTCTTCATGGTTTTAAAAATCAAGTAGTCACTTCACAACAGCTTACAAATTACCACACATACAGGAATATTTATTAATAGTAAATATTTGTCAAAATACACCTCTGGACCAATTTAACAAGAAACTGGAAATGAAATTACCAAAAAACAACCTTGGAGTGGCGTGTGTCTTATAAGTTAAGAGTGCGAAACGGTGCTAAGATTGTGTAGTGTGCACATGAAATTTGCCTTTTTAATTGGTGAGTTGATTACAACAAATGTGGGTATTGTAAAATCATAAAATTTAGGACAAGCAAGAAAATTATTTTTATATACCTCAAATAAGCAAAAATCTTTCCTAAATGCATAACAGTAGGGCAAAAAATCAGACTGAAGGTCAGTGTAAAAATAAGACTTCACGAAAAAGAATTACAGAAATTCAGTTTCTTAAATAAATAAACTCTGTGGGCATGAATTTGTGAACGAACTATAGTTGCATGGGGTAGTTAATTCTATAAAATGCTCCATATGTGGCCCAAATTGTTTTTGTCTTGCTAGACCTTTGGATCGCTCGGCTGCATTGAGAGAAGAAATGTTACATGGGCAACAACGTCTCTTTTTTTCTGCCCAAGTTCACTTCCTGGAGAGGAAACAAACTTAACCTATGATTGGATTGCTGGAACGCCTGCACCATGCAAGCTGGCTTACCATACAATTTGAACAACATAAACGGCAACAGAAAGACAGCCACAATCAACCATCATCATCATGTGCCATACCGGTTAGCGTAGGTGATCATGTCCCTCCACAATCTTCTATCTACAGTGCATCATATCAGTTCTGTTGTTGACTGTTTTCCATGCCATGACACCAAGCTATCCAGTATTTTCTCTCTTTGTCGCCTGCGATCTCTCTTTCCTTTTATTTTGCCAGTTGTAACCAAGTATTCCAACTTTCATCTTCTCATGATGTGCCCGAAAGATGTTGATTGCTTCTTTCTGATCACAATCAATAACGAATTGAAAAGACTTCAGGTAGATATAGCCACACAGATGGCTGTGTTCACTTTCTGTGCAGTTTTGCCTTATGTCTTTTGGCGTGTGCTGAGACTGCTATGACAGGGACTGCAGCTACCTTTCTTTGTTTCAGAGATGAGAAATTAATTTGGATGATCCACTGGCATGGGTGGTTGAGCAATTATGGATTATAATTCGTTTGCGGTGATACCGGGGCCTTCCATAACCCTAGCCGCACTCCAAGAGATCCGTTTTGCAGGCTCAGGCATGCTAAATGGGGTGGACTGCATGTTTTATTGGCAGGGAAAGAGCAGTGACGATATCAGAGAATACAGGTTGGGGTTTGCTGTACAAAAATCTACAGGCCTCCCAAACATCTACATGCTGCTCAAACAACATAGGTTTATGTTAGTATAGTCACTTGCACAGTATGAAAGATTGTTGCACACTAACTTATATAATGGACAACTAGCAGATAGCAAAAGAACTAGGGGGTGCCCAAAACTCCAATTTATAGATTTATGTAAATGTGGCATGGATATAAACATAAATATAGACAGATTTATAGAAAAAGAGAATACACAGCAAAAGGAAAGAATATTAAAAAAAAAAAAAAATTTCTAGGGGCACTGCAAAATCCCTAGTCAACTATGAATGATGAAGCTATTACATACTTTTAGCTTCTTCTTCTTCAGCAGATTTCAATGCTTCCTGTCTTTTTCTCTCTTTCTCTCTAAGTAGTTGTTGATGTTGTATTCTCTTGAAGAGCTCTCTCTGTTTCTTTGGAAGATCAGCAGGAATTTCCAAATGTTCAACCTCTAATGCCACTTCTGCTTTCACCACTGTTTTGTCATCTTTCTGATCTAAAATATAAAGGGAAAATTATACAATAGCCCACACTTACTAATAACAGACTACACAAAAACAATTTCCAAGACGATTACTTCAATGTCTTTTAATAAAGACAGCAACTCAGGCTTCCTTCCTGCTCACTCTAGATAGACATTTCAACATATCTAATAAAGACAGCAACTCATGCTTCCTTCCTGCTCACTCTAAATAGACATTTCAATATATTTAACAAAGACAGCATCTCAGGCTTCTCTCCTTACCATATGAGAAATAATGTATAACACTTTAACCTTGGTATTTTAAACTTTACTCCAGTGAATCTCTGGCCACATTGCAAAAGTAGAAATTAAAGAAACAAGAAAAGTAAATTCCCATAAATTAGCATGGCTACTGTTGTATTAACTCTCACTTCCTGTTAACTCTGTTTATGCTTCTGAAGTGGGGGAAACAGCTTAATTGAACTTATGTACATGAAAGTTTTAAACAAACAGTTTAGTTACAGTGGTTGGAGTCACTAAAGAACTGAGGTTGTGATCTGCTTCATCTTCATTCCTAGACACCTTGGTATGAGAGGAAACGAACTAGCTGACAATCTGGCTGGAATAGCTGACATGAATGGCAGACATGCAATGGACTGGGCTGACATGATTTGGGGGGGGGGGGGGGGGAGAGAGAGAAGAAAGAACAGATGAATAACAAATCAACACAAAATTGGAGTCATCAGTCTCCACACACTGAGGGACATACTGGAGAGGAGATTTGTGCACTTTTGGACATGTCAGACGAGCAATGAGAATGATCTATTAACTAAACTAATCTAGTTTAGTACAGTATATAATTTGTAAGTTATTTTTAAAAACAATTTCTGTGTAATCTAATCATGCTGTTTAACTAAATTGTTAATTTACTAGCATGAAAATTTCAAGACAATAAATAAAAACAATTAATTGCAGTAATACAAAGAAACACACCTACCTTCTAGTTACACCATTACACAACAACTACTAAATTGTTCACCAGTAAGAAACTATAAATTGCTTTTATCTGGAATCCTACTCTGATTGAGTCTTGATCGCACAGAGAGGGAGAGGGAGGGTGGGAGGGGGAGGAAGAGAGAGAGAGAGCGAGAGAGAGCTTTCATCTAATTCATACCAATGACAATAATTTTAATGAAGAAATTACTGTCCTATGATAATAAAAATTACCTTCTTTCTCATGAAGACTGCCAGCTTGCACTGGATTAATCTCCTCCTCCTGTATTTGAATTTCGCCTTCTTCTTCACTATCTTTCATGGTGCCATTAGTTTCTTCCTGTTCTTCTTCCTCATCTTCCTTATCAATTTGTGCTTGTATTTGCTGCCGAATCTTGTCTAGTTCATTTATATCTTTGTTTGTTTCTTCAACTCCAAACTCAGGTTTAATCCTATAGTCAACATCCATAATACCAACCTCTTGTCCAACTCCAATATTATTGTTAATGCCTACAGCATTACCTATAGCAGATACAGGGCCTAAGTTTTCATTTTGGCTTATATTGTTATTAGCACCCATATTTCCAATAATGTTGCTAAGACCAATCATGTTCTGTAAAGGTCCCATATTATTTGTGTTGTTGGACTGCATGTTGTTTGACAGCATTATACTGTTCATGCTGTTTTGAGCCATACTATTAGAAACCATGCTCAGATTCCCTTGCTGCATGTTGTTGGGACCACCAATAGCTATGCCAGGTCCAAGGTTTCTGATATTTTGTAACATGTTATTAGGACCTACTCCACCATTAGGTCCTACATTCATGTTATTGTTTGAAGCTCCTGGCCCTTTTTGCATAGCGGCTTCTCTGATAATGGCCCCAAGCATATTTAAGACAGGCAAACTTCCTCCCTGCTGCTGGTTGTTAATTTTTCCTGGAGCTAAGAACTGAATAGGTGCACCACCAATAGGTCTTTGCTGTGTGGTGTTTAGACCTTGTTGAATATTCATGATTATTGAAGGCCTGCTGTTACCCATAGGACCACCCATTATGTTGCTAGGTCTCATAGGAGTCTGAAGCAATCCTGTACCTCCCATGTTGCTTTGGTTTGAAAGACTTTGTTGATTCCCTGTTGCTGAACTGTTGATCAATCCTATATTCGGACTGTTTCCAGGAAGTCCTACACCAGGTTTTGGAGAACTGCTTGATTCATTATAGAATCCTGATGGCCTACAGAAAATAAAATTTAAACAAATTATTTCATATTGAAAATAACATGATGTGTAATACTTTATGGTGACATGTGTGTTAATCCAAGAAAAATGTAAATGTAGAGGAAATGTAAAAAGAATTTAATATGACAGTTCTAGATGCAGTTTTCAGGTAAGGATATGATATATCTAGTATTAAAATCTGTACAAATTTATGTCTTAATAAATATTCATGCACTCTGGTTTTTTTTTTTTTTTGCATTCACCAGCTTTCACCTCTGGCAAAGTCCCTAGAGACTAGAAACTTAATTTTGCGTGTTAATCCATTTTCCCCTGGCAGCCGTGTGCACAGGTGTCCCTCACCAAACAGGCAGATAACTCCATCTTCGGAGGCACTCATTTTTTATTCGTCGATGAGTAATTGACGTTTCAAGCCGAGTCTCCCTGCTGAGACCAGGGGTGGTTATCGCAGAGAGAAATTATAAATAAAAATCCCAACTGTGAGCCAGGATTTGAACTCACAACCTCTCTGTCTCAAGGCTGGCGTCTTGCCTTGAGACCAACCAGTCCCCCTCTCTGTGGTTTGTTGCATTGTATATCTATTTCTTCATCAATTTTACCATCTTCAGAGAGCTATCCCCTATTCACCAACAAAGCAAAACCTATGGCCACCAAGAAGCATCTTATAAAGAGTATATTTATTCCAACATTGTGTTACCACTACCAAACATGGTCACTTACAACTAAGCATAAAAGAAATATGTCACCCAGAGATGAGATGTCTGAGAAAAGCACTTGGAGTGACTAGAAAAGATGGAATCAGAAATGAAATTATAAGTGTGGGCACTGAACAAATCCCAACCTACATACATAATCAACAAATAAACTGGTTTACCTATCTAGAAAGAATGCCATGCGATTACTTACCACAAAAAGCATATATTAAAAGAGGAGAAGGTAGAAGAGCAAGAAGCAGACCCAGATTAAGATGGACAGATGACATCAAAGTAATGCTACAAGATCAACTGACAATGACTGAAGCCACCAAAAGAGGCAAGAACCACTTTGTATCTACCTTGAGGCCCGAATGCATACAAGAGGAAGTGAAGAAAGAAAGAAAGTCCACGTGTGTGCTTTGCAAGAATCCAGAGCCACACTGCACAGAACGAGACGTATACTTCTGTTTTCTAAAGACTGAAACCCACTGCATATGCATAGTGTCTCAGGACACAACTACCCCCATGGATTAAAATTCTATGGTTACAAGCCTGAAGTCTTAGAGAAGCTCAGTGCAGCAAGAAGACAATCAGTTGTGGTAAATGAATGCAGCATACTCTTGATTATAGCATTTTTAAGCACAGCAGTCATGAATTTATGTCTCAAACTGATGTGAGAGTTCATCTAGTCTAGGTCTAAGACCTTGGTGAGCAGATATCCTAGCACAGAACATGACATACTACAGTGTGGTTCAATCTTTCGTTACAGAAGGCCAAATGCAAAGAGCTGCATAGGGTCACAGACCATCACATATAAAAATTATATAAAGATCTCTCTATGTTTGTGTATGTACACTGATAAAGACAAACATATAGGTAAGTAATAACAAAAGTTTACAAAAAGACAAGTAATTTATTAGTAAAAAGATTAGAACATCCCATAATTTGCTCACTGTACTCCTAAACTCCTTCAGTTCTGAACTTTTAAACTAAAACTAAAAAACCCACTGCCTCAATTTTTTTTTAAAGACTCAAAGCTGTGTGCTTGAAGACTAATTTAATAGTTGTCTGACAACTCCCTTTAAATTTGCTTCTGTAGATTTTTTTACAGGTACCCTTATAGATAAAACCTGATGATATCAGTCTTATTGGTCAATCTTGTCTACACCTTAAGATAGGCTCTCCCATAAATTTTACAGCTTTGTTCCAGCATTGGGCATTCTATCAAAAGCAGTCAATTAACCTTTTCTTGTCTTTGAAGTTGCCAAGATTCAACAGTCTGTGTAGCTGTGAAATTCCTTTGCACCTACCAGCCAGCACTAGAATATCCAGTTGCCAGAAGACCTTTTCTTATTTTTCCTATATCTATAATTTCAAAATAATGGTATTGGTATAATCTTCTATTAATGAAAACCATTGAAGTGGGCCGTGGATTGGACCACACTGATATTCTATATGGCATAGAACAGAAGGATAGAAACCTGCTGAATCAATCATCCATATAAAATATCTTTGTCTTGTAGTTCCTCCAAAATGCAATTCACATTTTACTAGCTGCCTGTTGAAACTCAGAAATTATAAACTGACCTGATAGCTTGATGTGATGGTTTAGGTGATTGACCAGGTGGGTGTACTTCTATTTCAAACAAAGAAGGAATTTTCTTAACATCTTGTCGATGCCGTGGTGGAGATCCTATGACAAAAATTAATTATAAATTATACTGTTTATATCTATGAGCAAAAAGATATGTGAAGATCATCATACAATGAGTCTTACGACTCACCCAAGTAAAATATTATTTATAATTATTACTTGAAGAGTGAGAAATAAAATGAAACCATAAATCAGTAATGAGCAATGTTGTTTTTCTGATCATCATAACAGCAGTAGAAGGAGCCAGAGAAATGAAAACAAGAAAACTTGTAATTATGTTTTACAAACCATATAAGTAAGGCATCAAGAAATAATCAAACTTTTAGAAAGTATAAACGTTAATAGCAAAGATCTGAGAATAATAAAGAACGTGTACTGACATAAAAAGCAGCCATAAGAATTGGAAATCAATTGACTGACAGATAATTCAACAGATAAGCAACATGTTGTGTAACATTTTGCTACCTATATAGTGAGATTACACTGTGATCCATAAAGGTAAAGGGACATATACAGAAACACCCCCCCCCCACCAATATATATTGGTCATAGTGTAAATAATATGCTTGCTGCTGATGTAGTGTTAATCACTAAAAGCAGGGAGGTATTACAGAACGGACAACCAGACAAGAGACGGCAGGAAAATGAATGAAGGCAACAGATATGCGATTTTACATACATATTTGGATTTTTATTTTAAGGGTAGGGGGGAGGGGGGGGGGGGGGGAGAGAGGAAATTAAAAAAAAGAGAAAACCTAATACTCAAAGGATACAATAATAATTTTCTAAGCCATGTAATGAGAAGGAAATTGCTGTAATATATTGTGACAACTGGAAAATATGTAGGGATGGAGTAGATTGAAGAAAAGAGAAAGAAATTATATAAGACAGTTTAAGAGAGTGACTTTGTAGAAAGACACTCAAGAGAACAACTATAGTGTGAACTACAGAGTGGAGAGGTAAGATCACCAAAGCCAGCAAGCATGGCACCTTATTAGATTATGATGATCTTTGAGTTTCTGGGGTATGAACACTACACATCTTTTATCAATGAATTTATAAGAAAACTATGCTTTCTAAGTCATTAAATATTGTGATAAATATCTGTGGATGTTTAGTACTAGCTGTAACCTGAGAAAATGTAAATTGTCAGTATCAATGTCATATAATAGTGATCATACTTACCCAAAAGGCTGGGCTTACTGTGGGACTCTCTTGGTCTGTACTCATATTCATAATCAGGATCCTCCATGTCTATTATCTGAAATCAAATACCAGAAATTAAAATAGCATTAATAAACACATTTAGGGAAATACTTTATAAGAACAAGAAATTGTTATTTGAAGCCTAAAAGGCCAATTAACTGTCAGGTATTTACTTATTACTGTATGCAGTAGACCTGCAGATGTGCTTGAGATAGAAAAATATTATGGGTGTGCAATATCTCACTGCCTTGAGGGAGTGAAACTTTTTATTCAAAGACTAGTGGATAAAGTTGTAAATAAAAAGATGGAAGGAAAAGGGAACCACAATCACAAACCTCTAGTATAATTATGTTACAAAATCAAACGAAGTTATTAATGGAGATTCCAATTATACATTTTAGTCTAGAAGGGAGCATGATTGCTACAGGTGATATCCCACTGTCAACAAGTTACTGCAAGGAGACTAAAAACAAGAAACACAGTAAGAATGGGAATTTGGAATGTTAGTGCAAAACTACAAAATGGACAATTTTACCCAAAAATCAAAAGGGAAATCGCAATGATATTCATTTACTGGAAAATGTGCAATCAGATATATTCTGATAAATACAAATCAATCTATTCTTATGCAAATTTATGCAACAGCAGGCAGGACATAGAAAACAGATGATACATTTTACTGTGAGTTTAATATGGCATTTGGATGGTGTAAAAATCCATGAATTCATTGTTATAGAATATTTCAATACAAAAGTTGGACCAGGACTAAATGTGGTCAATAATTCATTGTTAGCATCAGGATATCAGTGAAACAAACATGTTATTAAGATCATATGACTTCTCCCATGGTGGACCTGTAAACAGACTAACCAATCTGGTCAAGTAAATAGGGACCAAAGAATGAAAGGCAGCCAAGAACAAAAATAAATCCATGCCGAAGTTGATGAGAATGACAATGATGAGAAGTCATCTGGTGAACACAGAAAGAGCAGAAAAGAAAATGCAAAAGTTGAAAACAAAAAATGTAAAGAAGCAGCTGGTAGTTATAGTTTGGAGAAAGGAATGACAGGTGATAAAATAATTGAAGGGGCAAGAACACAAGACATGATGATAAGAAATACATAATTTAAGTAACACAAAAAATGGTTTGCGATGTAGAGAAGTCCAGAAAATTATTTTCTAAAACTCACTACATAATGATAAACAAAATCATTCAGAAACCATCTAATATAAGTGAAAACTAGAACAAGAGTAAATTGCAATGATGATTAGGGAAGGAGAATTAATGATGAAACAAGGAAGCACAAGAAAAGGGTGGAAATTAGGAACTCTATGAGGATGAATGACCAGAAGTTTAGATAATGGGGAAGGATCACAACTACTCAAAGAAGTGCCATGAAGAACATAAAAATGGAAAGGTTACATGGACTACACAGTGTAAACAAAGAAAAGATGGAAGCTACAAGATAATTTGGAAAAGAAATAATTTCTAACCTGCTGAATGGCATCTACAACGGTGAATACATACCTGATATCTACTAAAAGCTATATTTATAGCTGTACCAAAAAAAAACAATGAATATGAGAATCATCATACAATAAGTCATGTATGGCATGATCAAAATATTGCTAAGAGCCATCATGTGAAGAGAGAGAAATAAAATAACAACTGAAATTACTGACAAATAATGTTAATTTTGCCAATCAAGAAAAGACGATGGTCATATGTTGGACATGTGATGAGGAGAGATAATAACCGAATAACAAAGCAAGCCCTCATGTGGGAAACAACAGGTAAGAGGAAAACCCAGAGAGACACTGAGAAGAACATTGATCAGAGAGGCAAAAGCAGCAGGAATCTGCTCCCTTAATGAGATAGAGTTGCTTGCACAGAACAGAGACAAATGGCGAGATTTGATAAAATATCTTTAGAAGGATTGAAAACTGCTAGAATAAAATTTAGGTAAGAGTTAGGTAGGAATTATTGAGCTATTGGAGGGTCATCATCATTGCACTCCAAACATGTTCATAGGTGCTCAGATCCCCTCCTCAGCAATTCCCGCAGTGTCCAGCGACTGACGACTCCAGTTCTATGTTGGTTGATAAGTCTTCTTACACGGCCACTAAGTTTCTCATTTCTGGCTATGCCCATCTTAACTCCATCATCCAAAGAAGTGACGTGTATCTGTGTTTGTCGAAGTCCTGTGCTCTTCCCACATCTCGGAGGGCATTGATGATGTCCGCCCGTTCCATTGGTTGTCCGTCCTCAATGACAGCGCAGCTAGCCAACCTGTCCGCTCTTTCATTTCCCTGTACTCCCGCATGTCCAGGGACATAGACAAAGGTGACCTTACGTATTTGGATTTCTGCAACGACTCTACCCATTGCATGCGTACAGAGCCCGCCTCCACTTTTTTTTAATCATGCTCATCGAATCACTCAGTATACATGCGTAGGTGTAGTCTTGTGACTCTAACCATTTGAATGCCTTGGTCACTGCCATTACCTCCATTGTCATGCTACTCGTGGTCATGACGTATGCACCACTGTCTTCGTAGACTTTCTGCCTGCCTATTTGTTGAAGACCTTAGCTCCACATTGAGTTGAAAGGTAGAAGAAGAAAGTTATAACCAATGATGTACTCCTTATAAAACATTAGTATAAAGAGTCATATAATTGACAACTAACCCATACTGATGTTTTATAGGCTACACCCAGACATTTTAAAAGAAACATAATAACATTTTAGAAAGTATAAATGGCAATAAAGATTTGAGAATAATAAAGAACATACATTGGCAACAAAAACAGCCATAACAAGTAAAAATTTTAATGTTTCAAATGTAAAATAATATGTTAGGCAGGGTTATGTGCCATCACCAGATTTATTATTTGACGTAGCAGAATATTATAAGATTCATAAAGAAAATTAACTAGATTTTAGATGGTTGTTATAAACAATATGTGGTTTAATTGCTAGGAGCAAAAATTAATTACAGAAAATAGTTTCAGTTGTAGTTATGGAAAGAAAAAATAAAACCTTAGCCTCAACAGCACATAGACAGAAGTAATGGTCACAATAAAGAAAAAACTCCTCTAAAATGGGCAATTAATATAAATGGCACTGTATTAAAACATGACAATGATTTAAAAAAACACCTAGGAACAGTTAGCTGCAGATGGTAGATGTACAGAGGTGAAGCACAGAATAGATCAGTCAAGGGCTGTATTCCAAAGAATGAAAAATATATCACACAACCCTATATAATGGAGAATTGTAAGGAAAAAATAGTTCTTCAATGTTATAAAGAGCAAGACATTTGGAAGTGAATCCTGAACAATCAGACAAGAATATTCTAAAAGAGGCAGAGAAGAAAAAGCTTGTTGCCAACATCAAGAGATGATAATTATTGTTTGATCATATAATGAGAAGGGGCAACTGTAAAATGCTGTGACAATTAAAAATTGAATGAAAAAGAGTTAGAGAGAAACTGAGAGAAAAAAATACTAGACAGCTAAAAGAATGGTTTGGTTGGAAGCTAACAACAGATTTGATAAACATTTGTAGAGATATAAAGTTGTGGAAAGACATGATCACCTATGCCAGCTGCATGGTATTTGGTGATGACTCAAGACCAACTAATGCAATACTTTCATACTCTCCAATAAGACAAGTCAATGGCCCATTTACTTGATTCTTCCTATTTTCCAGTATATCATAGCAACATATACACACAACAATGTGCTTACTTTTTATCCATATGTTTGAATTTGTTTAACAGAGAGATCGTGGATGACAAAGAGAAAAAATACTAGCTAGCTTTGTGTCCTGGCATGGCAAACAGTCAACAACAGAACTGATGCGATGCACAGTAGATAGAAGATTGTGGAAGGACATGATCGCCTACGTTAACCGGTATGACACATGCAGATGTCTGAACTGTCTTACAAATATTATACTACTGGATATTAGAAAATCTTTGGCTAACTATTCATGCGTTCAGCAAAATGGAAACAATTATCACCAACACAACAAATAGGTTAAAGTTGTATAAAATAACACCCAGCTTATTTCTGTTGGTAAGGCATCCTCCCACAAACATTTAAGCACACCCAGAGCTATGTTTGCGGCAGCAAAGCAAGGTGGTCGATGAGAAATGAAATTGTAACCGAGTAGCCTGCTCTTTCCCCATCTTCTGCATAACACCGACGAACAGCAACCAACCGTAGACTGCAAAGGCGCTGAACCAGCACACGAGCACCAAGGACTCCCCCAACTGTGATGTCAGCATAGAAGGATTTGACCTCGTCTTCACCTTGATATCGCCGACATGGTCGGCTACTGGATGACCAGCAACTCTGACCGTGTACTGGAACCCAGAACTCCTGCAACTGGATAGGCTCGTGAGATCAGCGCCCTCACCCACTGGCCGGTTGCGCCCTCCTAGGGTGGAACAAGACTTCTCACTTCTTGGTCGTGCTAGGAACAGACCGCTGTAGATTCAAGCCAGGCTCCTTGAGACTTGAGCCCACCTTATGGTGCAGTTGGACTGCCTGGACAGATTCACTCAGAACCTGCCTCCCTGTGGCCCCCGATCAGATTAGACTTTTGACTTCACGTTGTGATGATAGTGACCCGCGACACCAGTGTTCGTTCTTCACAGTGACACAGTACAGTGACAATTATGAATGATGGAATTGACAACTGAGAACTTCGTACACACTAACTTTATTCAATCCCAGACCACTCTTGTTGGCCTGCCACATGACATTGTGAAATTCAAACATTTCTTACAACATAACATTCATGTCCTAACTCCCTTCCTATAATTTCTGGTGTATTCCCGAGGACACACTCTCTCTAGCACGTGTGCACCCTCGGTGTCAAAACTAGTACTATGCTGATACACCCTTATGTCTTTGATAACGGCACAACCTCAATGGCAGCTGCTCTCCATCCCTTGCTGCACTAATCACCCTTCACATAACATAGCCTATTCATTTGTTCCCTAAAGTCTCTTCACAACCTGGTTAATACTGAGTTCATGCGACTGTAGCCTGATGGCAGACAGTCAGCCTAATATTGGTGGGAACAAAACACGTTCCATAAAGTCTCTTCACAGTTACTGTCGTAACTTGATGGCTTACAGTCAGCCTAATATTGGTGGGAACAAAACACGTTCCATAAAGTCTCTTCACAGTTACTGTCGTAACTTGATGGCTTACAGTCAGCCTAATATTGGTGGGAACAAAACACGTTCCATAAAGTCTCTTCACAAATTACTATCGTAACTTGATATCAGCATCCCCTTTTCCAGTGATGCAGTTTACTAATTATTCCTTGGATAGGCTACCATTAAGCCTTCCCCTCCAGTTGGCATTACTTAGCTCACTAATTCCACATAAATCTCCTGAGTGCGAGTATCATAACTCCATGCACTCCCACCAGTTCAACTATCCACTGAACGGTGTCTCTAACTGTACTAGTTCTACACTAGCTGATTACTTGAGTATCATAACTCCTTAGTCTAAACACACATTACATTGTCCAGTACTGCAGAGTCTATCTATTCCCTACTCTACACAAAATATCTCTGGAATCGTTTTCCTCCTTATTCTATCACAGCTCACCATGTTAGTGACTGGAAATATCATGTCCCTCTCAGCTCTCCTGTGCTTGACTGTCACATCCTAACTAAGTCACCACCCATCTGAGCATTACTAAACTACCTCTAATCCAGCCCACGGTATCGGCTTGTTAACTAACAACCCGTCCGCACAGAGCGATCTCTCAATCTTGAATGAATCTTTTTCCTACTCAAAATCCTTTGTCCTCCTAACTTCCCCCTCGTTTTCACAACTTCAAGGTTCACAACCCGCTCACCCGAGAATTCCCCTATTCCGTGGGCTCTGAGTTGTTCTCTGTTTACAACCATATCTAAACTTCACCCTTTGACCTCTTCCGTCTAATTCCTTCTCATATAACCTCTCCGTCCCTTTACCTCAACCCTGTTTCAAAAGAACTACAAATAAGGTGCGAAATTCAGTAGACAGAAATGAACAATAGATAGAACAGTGATACAGAAATAACGTGTGATTCAAGGAATTAGAACATTTAAAGACAAAGTGTAATAACATTGAAAATCAAAGTGTGATAAGAGACAGAATAGTGCACTGAAGTGAATAATTAATTAAGAATTCCATGAGGAGGAAATTTCAAAGAACTGTAGTGAATAAGATAGTTATTAATTAAAGTATAATGAATAATTAAATTATGAACAAGTAGACAATTGAATATAAAAGGTTACATTTTTTCTCCACAGAATAAATAAGAAAAGTTAAGTTTGTGTTAAATTTAATTAAGAAGTAGATTGTGTTTATTGAAATTGTATGTGAACGGAAACTGTATGTGAACTTGATCAAATTTTTTTAGTGAAGGCAATTGAGGCCAAGTAGTGTGTAGGACTCGGAAGTGGTTGTAAAGGAGGTAGATTTAGCTAGGGACACTAATCAGGGTCATGTGTAATATTATAAATAAGGTGTATTGAAGGACGAAAGTATGAAAGAGTGACAAGAGGGAATGACACTTGGAAATTTTACACAGATGATGTGGGGATAATTTATGAAATAAGAATTATAATAGTAGACTGAAAGTGAGATAAGAAAAGTAATAGAGTGACTAACTAGAAAAGCAATATAATGACTAAATAGAAGTGAGAATAAAGTAGAAAGATGGAAGTAAATAAAGAAGACTATGTATGGCAGACGATCAACAAGCTGGGTGAGGCAGTACAGAAGTTAGGAGAGGGGATACAGATACAAGAGATAGTAAAACGTATACCAACATTTACTGGAGGAGTAGATCAATTTGAGGCATGGATAAATGATATTGAAAAATGGCAGAGAAGTAATAAAATAACCCAACCAGAATTGAAAGAACTAGCGTTGTTAACTAGTCAAGGGAGAGTGGCTAGTGGCATAAGAAGAAGAATAAATGAAATAAAAGACGAAACTTGGGAAGAATTTAAGGCGTATTTGACACAGATACGCAAGATATAAAGATGCACAGCAGGCAATAATGAATCTGAAGTCGACACACCAGCTGCAAGAAGAATCAGTGCAAGAATATGGCGATAAAGTATTAGAATTAGCAAGGTAAGGATTTGGCCAAGGAGTCCGTAACGGTCAGATTAATAAAATGTTAATAGCCATATTTATAGAAGGCCTTCGAAATAAAGAGCTAAAAATGTAATTAGCAAGGAGAAATTTAGCAACTTTGGCACAAGTTATAAATGTGGCAATAGAAGAAGAAAATATTAGACAAAGATTCAAAGGGGAAGGACAGGAGAAAAGAGTAAAGGTGTGTAGAATGAGGAGACAGGAAAATCCAATGGAGATAGATCATACAAGACAGAGATACTGGAAAGACAATAGCAATCATAAAGTAAGTTGGGTACAAGACAATAGAAGATGCTATAACTGTAAGAGAGTAGGACATATAGCTAGACAGTGTTATACAAGAACGTACCAAAGAAAAGAGAGGACATGGAAACGCCGAGAGTGTTTGAACAGACAGCCGATTTTAAACACAAGAAGCAGAAAACCTGAACAATCTAGAGGAGACGAGAGAAGAGAGGAGCCATGCTCATGCATAGTATAAATGCACCGTTGCTCCCTAAGAAAATAGAAAATATTCTATACAGAACAGTAAGAGGAGAGAAAGAAGAGTAAGAGGAGAGAAACCTGAAATGGGTAAAATGAAGTAATAATAGGAGATAAAGAAGAGAGGAGAGAACCCAAAATGGGTAAAAACGAAGTAGTAATAGAGGAGAGGAAGAAGAGAGAGGAGTGAAACCCGGACGGATTAAAGAAGAGGTAACTGAAATGGACAGTTGACCTAAGAAAATAGTAAGAGGAAGAGAGAATTAAAGAGTATAGTCGGTACGAGAAGAGAAGAACACCCGGACGAGTGGAGGAAGAAAAAGGTAGCCGGAGATGAATCCGAAATGGATGGGCTACCAGAGACACAAGAAAGAAGAGTCGAAATGGCCAAAATTGTTGTACATAATTAAGTATAAATAGTAGAGGAGAAGAGGCATCAAAGTGTCTTAGAGAAGAAGACACAGAAATTGTAGAGGCGGGATTATCAATCCAGGAACGCACTACACAGGCGTTATTGCAAGTGGCAATAACGCAAATTGCGGAATGCAATGGGGGAAGGAGACATTGCTGAGAGCAATGGTAGTAGTAAATAGAGGAAGAGACGCCAGGAGTTAAGAGAGGAGAAGTGGAAGTGTAGGGCTAGCAAGCCAGTCCAAGTAGGATAAACTACACGATAAAAGTATCGCACAAGCCGATACAAAAACATTGCGGAATGCAATGTATGTATATAGGGGGCCATAGTAGGAGGAGAGAAAAAGGAGAAACAGAATTCTTGTGGTAAAGAGAGAGAGGTGGAGGTACCGAGAGATAGAGGGATATGCTAGACTAAGACAGTTTAATAACAGTAGACAGAAAATCGGAAATAGACAGTAGACTGAGGCCTAGGTCTGCAGGTTTTATAAGGCCTAATATGAGAACCTGTGGACAATGCTGACGACAAAAAACTGACGTGACGAGCATAAGGGGAAGAGATAAATGCAAGAGTATAGGGAGATGAATAGTTAAGAACCAGAGAGGGAATAGAGGAATAAAGGAGGTGGAGAAGAAGAGAAGAGAACAGAGATAGAAAATAGAAGTTGATGGAACAAGGTTAGTCATTAAGGAAGATCAATGACTAAAGAATAGTGGAGGCTATGTAGAAGGGGGAGGAGTGGAGAGAGTAGAGGAGTAAACAAAGATGAGAGAACAAGGTCAATGAGAAAAATAGGAAAAAGATAGTAAGACAAAGTCACGAGAAAGATAAGGAGACGATGGGTCGAAATTCACGTGGAAAACGTGAAGGCAATGTCCAGAAGTGAGTGGGCAGACAGACGCGTAGGAAGTCAATTTTGATTGGCTGATATGACCCAAATTTAAGAGGTAAACACTAAAGAACGAGAGCACTTTATACTGAACACTTGGAGAAATGTAGTCGGCAGGAGCACACACGCCAGTTAGGAGACGGGCAACCATGTGGGTCGGCCCATTGAGAGGCTAACCTTAGCCTAGTAGAATACACCAGTGCCTCATCGAAATACTGTGAGTAATTTAATAATCAAATTTCAAAACACAGGTAGTGTACATGATGTTAGCCGTCCTGGTAGACCATCTGTTCTTGAAGTAACATCTCTCAACATCTAGGACAGCATTCTAATGAGTCCTGGCAAATCAATAAGAAAGCTGGCTCAACAAGTACACAAATCAAGCAGTACTGTTCATAGAGTTCTGAAAAAAAAATTAAAGTTACATCCGTACAAATTTTCCGTCGTTCCTCAATTAAAAGAATTAGATCACCAATCCAGAATTAATTATTGTATGTGGTTTGAGAATTTTCTAGCCCAAGAAGGTGAGGAAATCCTTGATTTCACTTTCTTCACAGATGAAGCATGGTTCCATTTGTCTGGGTACGTGAATAGGCAGAATGATCGTCTTTGGAGTGATGAAAATCCACATGCATTGCACCCAGTGCCTCTCCACGATCAGAAAGTAGGAGTGTGGTGTGCAATGAGTCGTCAGCGGATAATCGGCCCAACTTTCTTCTATGACACAATAAATTCAGAAAGATACAGGATTAACATACTGGAGCGATTTGTAACAAAACTTTGAGCCAGAAATTGAAAAAGCTTGGTTTCAACAAGATGCCGCAACTGCTCACACTGCTGTAAAATCACTGGAATTTTTATATGAAATTTTTGCTAATCGTATAATCTCTCGCGGAATTTGGCCTGCACGGTCTCCTGATCTTACTCCCATGGACTACTATCTCTGGGGTGAACTGAAAGGAAAAGTGTACGAAAACAATCCCCACACACTCGATGAGCTGCAGGTTTCAATCGCCAACAACATTAATAATGTTACACAGCCCATACTGCGTAAGGTTTTTGACAATATGAAAAAACGTATCAACATTTGCCAACTAAAACGTGGTGGATATTTCGAATACCTTTTGTGAATAGTGATGTTATATGTTTAACTTTACCGAAAAAGGAACAAGCTACAGCAGTACATGATGCGTGATTTACATAAATAAATTGGAACAACTAGATTTTCAAATAATGCACAGTCATTAAAGAAACACCCACAGATCTGGAAGACCTTCAATTTCACAAGACCAAATTATGGAACTCCACGACAGAATTACAATGAGTCCAAATGCATCTTTAAACCACTTGTCTCAACAGGTGCAAATATCTAAGAGTTCTGTTCACAAGGTTTTAAGAAGTGAACTACACTATCGTCCATACAAATTAACTGAAGTGTCTCAACTCCAAGAAAGAGATTATGAATCCCGTTTAAACTACTGCATGTGGTTTCAGAATTTTATTTATGAACATGGCGCTGCCATCCTTGACGTCACTTTTTTCACTGATGAGGCCTGGTTTCATTTATCCGGTTATGTGAACAGTCAGAACAATCGGCTGTGGAGCAGTGAAAACCCCCATGAATTTCATCAAGTGCCGCTTTACGATCAAAAAGTCGGAGTGTGGTGCGCTATAAGTCGTATGCGGATAATAGGACCTATATTTTTTAATGAAACAATAAATGCAGAACGTTACCGTACTTTAATTCTGGAACCATTCATAGCACACCTTACAGAACGGGAAATTATGGAATCCTGGTTTCAGCAGGATGGGGCAACAGCACACACAGCCACAACAACACTCAATTATTTAGAAAGCATATGTGCAAATCGCATTATTTCACGTGGAATCTGGCCTGCTCGTTCACCAGATCTAACACCCCCAGATTATTATCTGTGGGGGGCATTGAAGGGGAAAGTTTATGAAAATAATCCGCAGACAATTAATGACCTAAAGACTGAAATAGTAGACAAGATTAAACAAATATCACCAGACATTATTCTGAAGGTTTTCGCAAATATGGAAAGACGAATCACGACATGTCTTGAGGCCCGTGGTGGACATTTTCAACATATGCTTTAGGCACAACTTTATTGTGTTAATACCAACATTACCCATTATAAGCTCGCCGATAGCAGTCAAGTATATTTGAATAATACCATTTATTTTACAATTTGTGTGACGCATTAGTTAACCACATTTCTGGTGACGTTTTTCTTCCGAGAGTAGAAATTCACTGCACTGCGACTTTAGAAACACCCTGTAGATTAGCAAGTGAGTTAGAATAATGACACTAAGCAAGTGTAATAGACATTTAGCCGGCAGAAGAAAACTTGATAGTTAGGAGACGCAGAGACTAGTGAAGAATAGTTAGGCGGACAGATTAGCATGTGAGACTGCAGGGCCGGTAGAAGTTAGTTAGTATAGGAGGGCCGTTCGATGGGGAACGGTCCACAAGTAGTTGAGATGCGAGTATGAATGTGTTTAGAGCCCAGAGATAAGTGTGAGGGCGATAGACTAAAGAATTGTAAGAGTGCGATTTAAGTGTGCGACCTGCCATATCCAGAGTGTAACGAGAGTCCGATGTGACAGTATTAAAAGTCAGAACAATTTCTGATAACCAATGTGTTGTTATGTGTTACACAGTTATATTTATCTGGCCTAGCATCAACCCTCGGGGACGAATCATAACAGCAATAAAGTTGTCGTGGAATCACAACGTGAAACAGTTATCCTAACAACAAATAAGAAGTACCACGGGAGCAGACAAGGTCAGAGCTGAGACGAATGCCTAGGGGGCACGAAGACGTGTTGTCCCGAGCAAATCACGAGCAGCGCATTCCAGCTAAGGTCAATAGAACAGAGAACTGACAGGTGACGGTGAAGGCCACCAGTAAAGTAACCATCGATATATTAACACGTATCACACAAATATAGGTCTAATAAACTCTTTCCCCGTTACACACCGAGTCAAAGTGCTGAGATCAATACTTCTGGTTCAACAACAATCAACCAGTAACACTACCCCCATTTCTGTGATTGTCCTAACTATAGTTCATTCACAAATTCGTGCCAACAGAGTTTATTTATCTCGGAAAATGTTTGATGAATTTCTGTAATTCTTTTTCGTGAAATCTTATTTATTTCATCGATCGTCTGATTTTTTGCCCTACTGTCATGCATTTAGGAAAGATTTTTGCTTATTTGAGGTATATAAAAATATGATTTTCTTGCTTGTCCAAAATTTTAGGATTTTACAATACTCACATTTGTTGTAATCAACTCACTATTTAAAAAGGAAAATTTCACATGCTCTCCACACAATCTTAGCATCGTTTCGCACTCGTAACTTGTAAGATGCACGCCACTCGGAAGTTTTTTCGTCATTTTATTTCCGGTTTCTTATTAAATTGGTTCAGAGGCGTATTTTAACAAAATATTTACTATTAATTATATTCCTTTATATGTGATAATTTGTAAGCTGTTGTGAAGTGACTACTTGATTTTTAAAACCATGAAGCGTTTAAAGTGTAAATTCATCACTATGCAAAAGGTAACTGTGTTATTGTACAGGCACTTTTGCAAGGAATCTAAAAGGGGTCGGTTATAAGATATTTAAAAAAACCAGAAAACAGAACATGGGCAGCTCTAAATATAAATAGAAAGTCTTGTAATCGATGAATAGGACAGAACTTTGACTCTGCAGAGGCGATGGAGCAAGGAAGAAATATGAAAATTAATGATTTTGACAAAGATGTTATTACATGTGAAATTTTGAAAATATTTGAATTGAATCAACTTGTTACACTGTGCAAACTTAAAGTTCGACTGCAATTACAATGTGATATCGAAATCTCAAAAACGACTCTTTGGAAGATTGTAAGAGGCATTGGTTTCACTTTTCGAAAATCTGCTAGTGGTAGAAATATTGTTTGTGAAAAACCACACCTCATAGCTGCCCAAAGCAAATACATGAGGCAGATTCATGAGCAACGAATGGAAGGCTTTGATATAGTATATTTGGATGAAACGTGGGTCAATGCTCATCATCGATATGAGAAAGAATGACAATTAGTTGACAAAGAAAATAAAAGAAGCATTACCAGCAGCAAAGAACAGCGCATTATATTAGTACATGCTGGCAGTAGAGAGAATGGTCTTGTTAATGGATCGTTGATGGATTTGCTTGACGCAAGTTATTTATAAGTTCTCATTAATGTGAAATGCTTCGTCAGCCGCAGTTTTATCTCTTTAGGGAATTTGCTCCGTGTTCTGTTCGTCGTAGGCTACATTCACTAGAGTAATCAAGAATCTAAAGGGCGCATCATTGCTGTGCTTGCGACATTGTTATGTGTGCTGCTTCATCGTAATGGCTCATCATAAATCCCTAGACCGGCCGTACACTAATTTTACGGTCTGTTGTTTGATGTGCGACGGGGATAATCTGATGACTAACTGTCTGTTTATATGTTCGAAATTGGAGTCAACAATGATGGCCTAACATCATCAAGCGCTATACACTTTTAAAGAAATATGACGATCATCACTTTCGGGAGGACATGAACTTCTGGTATATGGTGGATAGGCGGCAGGAACCATTGCAGGCTATGCATGAAAAGTGTTCCTTGTTGCAGTTTCCTCATATTCCAAGTCCATGGGGTTGGTCTCGAGGCAAGACGCCGGCCTCGGTACAGAGAGGTTGTGGGTTCAAATCTCGGCTACACCCGCTGGGATTTTTATTTATGATTTCTCTCTGCGACATCCGCCCCTGGTCTCAGCAGTGAGGCCCGGCTTGAAACGTCAGTTACTCCGACGGAAAAAACATGAGTACCTCCGAAGTCGGAGTTATCTGCCTGTGCGGCGAGGGACCCCTGTGCACACGTCTGCCAGGGAAAAATGGATTAACATGCAAAATTCAGTTCCTAGTCTCTAGGGACTTCGTCAGAGTTGAAAGTTGGCGAACGTAACAACAACATATCAAAATGATAAAATAATTGCTAAGTATGGCCACACATCTCTTCGCCTCCCACCTTATCATTCGCACCTCAACCCAACAGAACTTGTGTAGGTTAAAGTCAAAGGACTAGTTGCTGCGCAGAACACAATGTTTAAAATTTGTGATGTTAAAGAATTGACGCGTGATGCCCCCTCAACGATAGATATTAAATGCTGGAGAAAATGTGACGACCATGTGCTCAGAGATGAGGAAAAATACTGGCAACGAGATGGATTGCAGTTTGTCCAACCGATAACAGTTGTTTTGATGTGTTTGACATGTGCCCAATTTTATTTATGACACTCTTACTATTTGCTGACTATGTGTGTTTGATATTCTGGTTGTTCCATATATTTATTTTGTTGATGACACGCCTGGTATTTGGCGAATATGTGTGTTCGATACTTTGGTCAAAGTTTACCTATCTCTATGACGAAGATATAAATAAAATCAAATGAAAAATGTTGCCCTCTTCAATGTGATACAGATGCGCTTTTGGCTTGCATTGTTAGAAAATTAACATAATTTACAGTAAAATCTAATGTTTAGAGCACGCAGTTTAATATTTTTCTAAAATTATATAACAAAAAACTATTTTTGCAAAATTCAGACTACCTTTGTACTTAAATGTTACAAAATCTAAAGGTCGGTGAAAAAATAAGATTTCATGAAAAAAAAATTACAGAAATTCATCAAACAGTTTCCGAGATAATTGATCAACTTTGTGGGCATGAATTTGTGAAGGAACTATAGTCTAATCAAGCAAGACTTAATAAGCAAATGTAAAACCAGAAATTAGAGGAATCTAATTAGGAAATTAGAGAAATCCCCAATCAACCACTAATATCTTCAGTAATAAAGAAAAGACAATGGTCATATGTTGGACATGTGATGAGAAGAGATAATAACCGAATAACAAAGCAAGCTCTCATGTGGGAAACAACAGGAAATAGGAAAAGAGGAAAACCCAGAGAGACACTGAGAAGAACATTGATGAGAGAGACAAGAGCAGCAGGAATCAGCTCCCTCAATGAGATAGAGCTGCTTGCACAGAACAGAGACAAATGGCGAGATTTGATAAAATATCTTTAAAAGAATTTAAAACTACTAGAACAAAAATTTAGATAAGAAAAGGAGTATCTTGGTCTACGCCCTATGGGTTGGCTATGCCTCAAAAGGTCAATAGATAGATAGAAAACCAGAACCCAAAAAGTTGGATGTGAGGGGCAGAAAGGTGAAACTATTCCAGCTCTCTGTGAACCACAATTTATGCACATTAATATCATTTTTTTTTAGTAACTGAAAAAGAAAAGTCATCATTAGGTGAATGTAAACAAACTCTTTTCTTCCTTTACCAGACAAATGCCCCTTTTCTTATATCGACTCCACTTTTCTTGATTATATCTTGCTGATGATTCACAACAATGTTCCTTATCAACTAGACTGTACACAAGAGGCTGAGTAGTTCAAAATAACTCATTGTTAAGATTCGTTGAGAATCGCCTCATTGCCCAGTTGGGTTCGCTGTCCCCCAAGGTATGAACATATCGCTCTCATACACATAGGACACCTACTACACATTTCTTACCCCCATGCGCTACGAACCTATACCTGTGTATATATATATATATTTGTCTGCATATGTATTGGCACATTTGGGCACCTTTGGGTTTTCTTTTATGTGCTTTGTGGCAATATATATATATATATATATATATACATATATATACACACACACACACACGTATATGGATTTATGCTTGTCCACATGTATTGTTACATACACGTTTTTTTTTTAACACATCGGTTCGGGGTGCACACACAGAGTTAGATATGCATGGATTATACATATCTTGTACACACCTCCCCATATTTTTAGAACCCTTCTGTTCCGTCTTCTCGCCTGACTACCTGGTCAGTGAGATATATAGCTGGTCATCCCGCCTTCTCATTTTAGTCCATTCAGAAGCTGACCATGCTCTGGAACACAGGGAAGTGACCCTTTTTAATTTCCTTTCTTGAGTATCTAGCATATTATCGCCATGTAGTTCGATTTGTTTACACATCCTTATAAATATTTTTTGTAATGTTGGTTGTTGTTCCAGCTGAAGGCCTACATGGCTGAAACGTCAAATTTTGTTTTGTCCATTGCCACGTAAAGCTGTCACTATACCACTTTTTTCTTATTTTTTTTTTTATAATTGCTCAAAATAACTCAGCATCTATTATAATTTTTACATTTTAGAAATAAGTGTGCTGGGCAAAAACAATTCTAATAATTTTTGAAAAATGAAATACTACAGTGTAAAAATCTAGAAATATCCAAACATGACTAATCACTAATTTAACAATTAATATTAATTTTAGTGAGCAGAAAGTTTAGACAAGATATTTTATTTTTGTTGCTTGATATTGAATAGTATTGAGATGAAATTCAGGCTAAAAATGAACGTAAATTAAATGGATTTATCTCAGCAAAACATTATATTTTATTTACAACTTACATCTGCAGCTGAAACTCTCATCTCTAATGCTTTTCTAGTTTCCTCAGTTAGTGGATCATGTGAGAACTTGCATCTGTCACCAGAGTAGCATTTGGCACCAGTGTGGTAGTATTTACAGGGAAAATCTTGTGAAACTCATTAAGGATTTATTTGGCAAACAAACACTTAAAAACTAGTCCCAGCCACGCACTTTCCATAGATATTTTCAAACTTTAGAAAGGCTTTAGGAGTTAATGTCAACAATTAAGAAATTTATGGTAAAGTAAAACCAATTCTATAGGAATAAGTAATTTATACAAAGAGTGAGAAATGAACCACAACATTTGCTTGTGCATCAAATAATTACAATTGAAGAGTAGAAAGTATACTTTGACATTTTTTGTAATAAACAAATTATGCAATATATTGTTTCTAACATTTAATAAAATTTAACAAAAATCATTTTTACTGTAGTAAAATAAAGACTCCCTCCATACTATGAACATCATAGAGAGAACTGAGTGTCAGTACTCATATTTTTGCTGCATAACCAATGGTACACACTAGGCTGTCTTTACTTTTCAGAAAAGTCTCTAGTGCCCACATTTTTTAGGTTGGGTGAACATTACTGTGTCCAAATGTAGAAACACATTTATGACGATGAACTGAAAAGATAATGTAGAAACACATTTATGACAATGAACTGAAAAGATTGTACTCAACCTATAGTGTCACAGCAAGTACTACATATGTATTCTTTATATATCTATAATGATCCAATATAAACCACTATCAAGCAAGTTCAGGAAAATCTGTAGTCTTAAATAAGTAGCTCAGTTAAAATTTTTAAAAGATTGTAAAATAAAATATATAAATGATATCGTTCACAAAAAGATGTTATTCCTAGAATAACTGAGCGCCAAGTGAATTCCTAAACCATTTTTACATGGTTCTAAATGTCTATTCCTACATTAATGTTCTGTCATTAAAAAAATTTGCCATTTTAAGCAATTACACAAGGATATCATGCATGTAAATGCATCTTTGCTTGATGCACCCCTTGACTGTTAAGTGATACTTGCAGACTTCCATCTTCCTCGGCTTCTCCACATCATGGTTAAATTGACATCCACTACCCTACACAAAGGATGAAATAGACTATTATTCATAAAACTTAAAAGTATATTGATATTTTGTTAAGCAAATTTAAACAAAAATAATATCAATAATCCACTATCTATAAATTATGACTCTTTATATATTCAATTCTTCTTTCTTAATCCACTGAACTCTGGTCTGAACTTACGGCACTCACAAGAGATCTCCACCCAAGCCGGTCTGGAGCAAGCATGGACAACTCTTGTCAGGACCTGCCAGCCTCTTTCATTTCATCATGTATGGTTCAACGCCATGTCTCCAATGATCTACCTTTTCTTTGTTTGCCAGGTGGGTCCATATTAATGCCAGGTGCGGATGCCTGGTTCATTCCATTTATAGAACAAGGCCTAGCCATTTCCAATGTCTTCTTTTCACTTCCTGAATGAAACTGTTAATGCCTGAACTTCAGGCAACTTCTTTATTTGTAATGTGTTGATCCCAATGGATGTTTAGAATGTTTTTAAGACAGCGGCCTTCAAATCCTCTTAGTTGACTTTCTATCTTATGGTTTATTTTCCACGTTTCTGCTGTACATAAGAGTATGGATCGCACATTTGATTTGCAAATTCTAAGGTTGGTTGAATGCCAAACGAAACTAAATCTATTGAATACCTGAGTTGACATGCCTATTCTTGTAGATATTTTTCTCGATTTGATGAAACGTTAGATCTTCATATTATGCCTTTATTGCTACATATATCTAGTCAGGGTGTGTGCATATATTTGTATTATTGCTATTTCATTTTGAGTAATATAATTCTGTCATTGTATGACCACAGGATACTTATGTATTTTTTTTAAAAAATCAGTATTCATACACCTTTTTGCTGTTCTTTATTGCCTGAATATATAAATGTACATTTTTCTTCCTGTATGTTGTTTTTTTTTTCCAGTTCTAGCATTGTTTATCTCCTCTCTTGAAATGGATGGTTGAGTGGCGTAACAAGTCACTAAGGAAAATATAACTTGTTTCCAAAACAGAAAGTTTAATCCACAAATTTAATGACGTGATGAACTAGCATCAAATTATCAACCGTGGAAAACTATCACTTCTACCCTATATACCATCTTTGGCCCGAGAGGAAAATGAATGAATAAATGCAGCGGCGCTATTTCCATCAGGTCTCTTATATACCTAAAATACCTATGTTCATTCTTTCGGCTTCTAAAATAAGATTATCAAGTTTTCCATTCTGGTACAGTCCTAACACTTTATGTACATATTTTTCTTTTTCTTTATTACTTTTAAATATTTAGAATTGCTCTCAAATGCTTTCTTTGGAGTGATATGTGATGAGGTTTCTATCTCTTCCATAGTGATCACCCTTTCACATCACGAACATGCCTTTTGTAAACCATACATTTTGCTGCTTTCACTTTTAAGCTGTTGATCATTACAGATTCTTCTGCTTCATTCACTGTTACAGACTTCATGCAGTTAGATATGGACATTCCCATAATTGTACCACTGTAAAAAAATAAGAAATTTTTTTGGCTTGTAGGAAATTGATCACACTGACCTCACAAAGATAGGTCAAGAACAATTAAAAGAAGAACAGATATAATTCCACTTAAACATTGGTAAGAGACCAACCACAAAAAGTATATAAGGGATATAAAATCTTAAAATCTGAAATAGAGAAAGTTATAGTTATACAGAGAAGAATTAAAAATAAAATCATATTGGAATTAACAAAACAACAATCTGAATTTAGAAAAAAAAATGGTGGGACAGGAGAATGAGGATGTTAATAGAAAAATATACAGAAATAAACAAATCAATTTATGCATGCTTCAAAGCTCTTGACGGAAGCACCACAAACATCTAAAAGAATACCTGAAAGATATACATCTAGATGATGCAGACACAAGACCGATATGTCGATAAGATGATACCATATTACTGGCAGCAAGTTCAGAAAAAACTACAAAAACTAGTTAACAAAATAAACAAGACATGCAAAATATATGGTTTGGATATCTCTCTCTCTGCGATCAAGTCTCAATTGGAGTAGGATTCCAGACTCTCTTATGAAGTCAGCTGTCTGTTTAATTTGGATATAAATATTAAAAAGACTAAGACTTTGATTAAAAATAATACACAAAACCTACAAGTAGATATTGAGTAGATGGCAAGATCCCAGAAAGAGTTCAAGAATATAGCTGTCTTGGACATGTTACAACAAGTGATGGAAAATGTAAGACAGAAATAAACAAAAAATTGGAATAGTAAAAGGCAATTTTAACAACATGAAAAATATACTGATATCAAAGCAAATAACATTAGAATTAAAATTACAAATTGTAAAATCTTATATCTACTCAACATTCCTATATGGTGCACCAAATATGGACTTTAAATAAGAAAAATTAAGAGAAAATCAAAGCCTTTGAAGTGTGGATTTATTTCTAAAAATGGGGAGAAATGGGTGGAAGGAAAAGACAAACAACAATGTTTTGAATCAGCTAAAAATAAAAAAAATAACTACTGAACACAATTTGAAAAAGGCAACTAATAAATTTTGGGACATATGAAAAGACACAATACCCTATTAAAAGTCATCATGGAGGGAAAAGTACATGGTAGATGAAGCAGCACACTAAGACTAAAGTGAACTGATATCATCAAAAGATGGACAGGTGAACCTATGACAATGTCCACTATCACAAGATACATAGTAAAATGGCGGACCATGACAGTCAACCTTTGATGTGGAGGTAGCATCCAATGATGATCATGATTTATAATGATGGGTTACAGATAGATATAAAAATTAATAAACATTTTCTGAGACCTAGAAACTAACCTTTACACATTTCCCCTCCAAATAAAATTTGCAGGCAGGTCTCTCAGTCATTGCAAGATCTACAAGAGGCTTCTTTCTGGGTGGACCATCATATTTTCCCTCAATAATTCGTCCTCTCTTTCGATCATTCTTCTCTGAAGCTAGCTTTTTCTTCTTACCCAAACTTACTTTAGGACTGAAAATACCCTAGAAATAATACACGACATTTCAATTTACCAATTTAAAAGAAAACAATGAATAATGCACAAATATACACAATATAAAATGAATTTGATCAGACAATCACTGCGTTTTTGTATCACAGATTGTATCTATCTATCTATCTTTCGTTCGCCTGAAGCATTGTCTATATCTGCAATGTCGTTTCCTGTATAAATGTTACTGTCTTTTGTAATTCTTGCAGTGGCCCATATAGTTTTGTCTGTAGTGTTGTATCTATGGGCCAATGGATTTTCCTCAGTCTACTATATTCAGTGCAGTCTTGAAGTATGTGTTCAGCAGTCTGGGGCGCCTGTCCACATGTACAAGTAGTTGAGGTGCCGATCTTGAATTTTGTATACATGTGACTATGGAGTCGATTGTGTCCTGTTCTGAGACGTATAATGATAACTTGTTCATATCTATTCATATTATAAAAGGCATCCTGATTTGGGGCTTGTGGTCCTCTGATTGATTTGATTATCTGTTTCTTATGATGGTATGTAACAGGTGTATCTAGTTGTGTGCCTGTTGAACCTTCCTTTGCCAACTGATCTGCTTTCTCATTTCCTGGTATTCCACAGTGAGATGGGATCCACTGCAGGGCAACCCTGTGGTGCTTGCAGAGTTCAGTCAATAAGGTCTGCAGATGTGGTAATTTTCTGGATTGTAGTGCCTGGAGTACTGATCTTGCATCTGTCAAAAACACTACAGGCTGCGGGCTAAGATTAATGTTCAGCAGTTTTTCTATTGCTAACTTTATTGCTTGTATTTCTGCATCATAATTGTGACAATATTTCCCTGTTGCTATTTTATTCATATCCCTAGTGTTATTTGGGTATTCTATATATGCACCTGCTCCCCCATTTTTTACTGCATTCTGTGCTGATCCATCTGTATACACACGAATCCATAGGTCTTGTGGGTATTCTTCATCCAGGAAACTGAGAGTTATTGTTTTTCGCTGTAGACTATTCTGTTCCTCTTTATCAACTATTCCTTTCACTTCTGTCCGTATTTGAACTGATAATCCAGATTCCTCTGTCCAGGGAGTCTGTTCTGGTATGGGCAGTAGGGGGTTAACAGCTCTTGGCATGTCTGGTGTTTGTCTACTAATACGCTTGGCTTGGTGGATAAAACTGCTTCTCTTAAGTCGTCCCAATGCAAGATTTTGGAATCGGTCCTTCATTGGATGTCTCGGCATGCAAGCAAATTTTTCTGCCTGTATCAGCACCTTTGTGTCCCTCCGTTCTCTCAGTGCTGGTATCCTCCACAATTTCTCCATCTCTAATATTGGTGTTGATTTCATTGCTCCTGTGATGACCCTAAGTGCCTGGTTTTGTACTTTATCCAGTTCTTGAAGTGTGGTGTTTGATGCTGAACACCATGCAGATGATCCATATTCTAAATGTGGGCGTATACTCTGTTGGTAAACTTTACTGAGTATTTTCCCACTCGCACCCCACGTAGTTCCACACAGCTTTCTTAGAATAGCCAATTTTCTCCTTGCTTTTTGGGTTGCCTTATTTATCTGCTGTTTCCAAGATAGTTTGTTATCAAATGTAACTCCGAGATACGTAGCCTGTATGTCTTCTTTCACAGGCTCATTGTTTATATAGATGGCTCCTGCTTTTTGTTTTGGGGAAAGAGTGAAAAGTGTAGTACTGCATTTGTCTGTATTGATGCTGATACACCATCTATTTGTCCATGAATTCAGTGCATTCATAGCTCTTTGTAACAATTTGGAGGCCACTGTTGCATACTCCTCTGTGCACCACATTACCAAGTCATCTGCATACATTGCCACTTTGATACCATGTGGTAGTTCAGTAACTAGGTCATTGATGTAGATCAGAAAAAGTGTTGGAGATAGTACCCCTCCCTGTGGAACGCCCTGGCGCAGTAAGACCTTCTTACTCTTAAGACCATCCAGTTGCACTCTGGCTCTCCTGTTATGCAGGTATGCTTTGACCCATTTGTACATCCTGCCATTTACTCCATAATTTCTCAGTTTCTTCAAAAGCCCTTCCTTCCATACCTTATCAAATGCTTTCTTTAGGTCTATCCATGCTGCTAGTACCAGTTTCTTTTCTTGAAACGCATCCTCAATTTCCTGGGAAAGATAGGTTGCCTGATCTTCGGTAGAGTAACACTGTCTAAAGCCTGCTTGTTGTGGGACAAGGAGATTTTCACTTTCCAGGTACCACTGCAGTCTGAGATTGATTATACGTTCCATTGTTTTACACAAACAGCTTGTAAGGCTGATTGGTCTATAGCTGGATGTCATTGAACCATCTTTTCCTGGCTTTAGTAATGGTATCATAATTGCTTCTCTCCATGCCTGTGGCACTTTACCTGTGATCCAGCAAATGTTGTAGATCTGCAGTAGTTTTGCTTTAGCTGCAGTTCCCAAGTTCTTAATCATTTCATTAGACACTCCATCACTACCTGGTGACTTTTTCATTTTTAATTTGGATATTGCCAGCTCTAGCTCTCTTTGTGTAATGGGTATTTCCATGACTTCATGTGCAGTCTCTTCTTGTCTTGCATTTTGTTGTTTTAGACGGGTCTCTTGACGTTTCTCTAGGCTAATTTCAATATTGTTGTCATTTGCAAAGGAGTCTGCAAAGTGATTTGCTGCATGTTTACCTGTTAGAATGTTTCCATCCTTCTTCAGGGTAATTTTTGTGTTCCCTTCTGTACCCTCATCATTCAGCTGTTTTACAAGCTTCCACACTTTTCTTGTGTCTCGTTCTAGATTCATGTACTCTGTTTTCTCTTTCCAACTTCTCCGTCTGGCTTGTAGTTTAGCCCATTGAAATTTGGCTTTAGCATGCTGATAGTTATTGTGGTGTTCCTGGCAGGGGTTATTTTCTGCTTGTTTTCGAGATGTTTCCATGTCATTGTGCAGTTGCTCTAGTTCACTATTCCAGTATGGTTTGTAGTGTTTCCGTGCCCCTCTGGGTATTGTTTCACTGGCAGCTTGTATTATTAGTCTACTGAATTCATCAACTATTTTGTTGATGTCTCTGTCTGTATTTAGATCTTTAGTCAGTACACTGGTGTAATGTTGATACATTTTCCAGTCTGCCTTTTTGTAATTCCATCTGGAGAGAGTGCTGCTCTCCCTGACGGCCTCATTTTGCACCACTAAAAAGACAGGTCGGTGGTCGCTGCCTCCAAGTTGTTTCCCAACAATACGTGTGATATTCCAATCCAGGTCTGGTGAATGGAAAGCAAGGTCTGGTGTAGATGTGGTATGCCATGATCTGGAATAGAATGTTGGTGGATCTGTTGCCTGGTTTAATAGTATAAGCCCATTGTCATCCTGCCAATTTTCAAGTTCTTCACCTCTCTTGTCCATATCTTCATAGCCCCAGCTCTGTGAATGGCTGTTAAAGTCTCCACATACAATTATTCTTTCTTTTAATGTAATTGTGTCTAGTGCTAGTGGGCGGTCACTCGGACAGTAGTAGTTTAGTAGATGGAAGTCTGTATTTCCTGTCCTGAGGTGCAGTATTTGATATTCCGCCCCATCCATATACACTTCAATCTGACATGCATTAATGTTGTTCCTTACAAGAGTCAGTATTCCGCCCTTTTGTCTGTTTTTCCTGTCAGATCGGTAGCACTGGTATCCCCTAATCTTCAAGGCTATGTCGTTGTTTAGATGGGTTTCCTGCAAACAGCATATGCTTACTTGTTCTTCATGCAGGATATTTTCTAATTCTATCTTTTTACTGTACCCATCTCTTTTGCTGTTGATGCCTTCAGCATTCCAGTGCATTATTTTGAGTGGTCTTATTTTGGGTTGGCCAGTAACTCTATTCTCTCGCCCCCTGACTCCACAGAGCGATTGAGAAGGACATCCAGTAATATAGGTTGGGCCCTTTCGAGGCTGAGGGCCCGGCGCTGCACCTGCCTGAGTGTCCATCACAGGGCGAGTGCCATATCGATTTGCAGTTATAGGCATGCTTCCCATTGGCGTGAGTGCGTGGCATCCTGATTTTTGTAGTGCGCCTTTTGGCTGGTTGCCTCCGACTTCAGCACTTAAAATTGCTAGAGCAGACTGTGGTCTTGCACGGGTGTAGGAAGGCCTGGCCAGTCTTGGTTTTCAGTCCCTGGTGACTGTTAAGCCCCATCCCCACGACAAGGAGCTGGCCTTGATGGGGACAGATTGTATTATTTATTTACCATATTTTTGTTTTACAATAATTAATAAATGTTTAATATATTTTGTACTACTTTCTTTGATATACTAAAGCTCTGAGTAATATATACAATTTTCTTCACTTTTTCTAGCCACAGGTGAATTTCAGTTTGTGAAAGTAATGTGTTTTTAATTATATTCTCTCTATATACGTAGGGAGGTCAAAAAGTAATGCACACCAATTTTTTTCTCGGAAACTATTCGGGCAAAATGTGTGAAATTTTCACAGATTGTAGCTGAACATCCCCTTTACACTACCTATTTTTCAACATAATCTCCGTCCAAGCGTATTGCCTTACGCCAACGCGAAACTAGGTCATGAATGCCTCGTTTGTACCAAGTTTTGTCCTGCTCGCGTAGCCATTTTTTAACTGCACGGATCACACCCTCATCATTGTCAAAGTGTGTCCCACGCAGGAATTTTTTGAGTGGTCCAAACAGATGGAAATCTGAGGGAGCCAGATCAGGGCTGTAAGGAGGATGGGGCAGTACAGTCCAACCAAATTTGTTGATTGCTTCCCGTGTTACCAGATTTGTGTGAGGGCGTGCATTGTCATGTTGAAGCAACACATCTGCAGATGGCTTATTAGGCCGAACTCTGTGGAACCGATTTTTGAGTTTTGTCAGTGTATTGATGTAAGATGTCGAGTTGATTGTCTCACCTCTTGTCATTACATCAACAAGAATCACACCATCAATGTCCCAGAAGACAGTGATCATCACCTTTCCGGCTGATGGAGATGTTTTGAATTTTTTCCTTTTTGGTGACTGCGGATGATGCCATTCCATTGACTGCATTTTTGTTTCAGGCTCATAATGATGTGCCCACGTTTCGTCACCGGTAACAATTTTTGACAAAAACATTTCTCCTTCAACACCGAAACGCTCCAACAATTCAGAACAGAATGTTTTCCTTTGAACTCTGTGATCATTTGTTAGGCACCGAGGAACCCGTCGAGCGCAAATCTTTGAATATCCGAGAGTTTTAAAAATTGCGATTGCACTTCCCTTGCTGACTGTAAGCTGCAATGCCAATTGCTGACTAGTGATACGCTTATCCTTACGAATAATGGCATCAGCCCGGTTTAACATGTCTGTGCTGGTAGCCGAGGCAACACGTCCAGAACGCGGTAAATCATGCAGCTCCACTCGTACACTTTCTGCAGCTTTAATTCTCTGAACCCAGCAACTAACTGTGCTCCTATCGACTGCAGAACATTTGTACACTGCACACAGTCGTTTATGAATGTTTGCCACAGTTTCTTTTTCCGCAACCAGAAATTCTATGACAATTCGCTGTTTGTAACGGACATTGTTGACAAGCTCCATTTTAACGGTTCATAGATTGCGTAATATTTATCAGAATGCTGTGCAATTTGGTACACATAATTGGAACATGTCATATTCCAAGTGTGCAAAATTTCATATTCCTATCTTTATTATTAGCCGAGAAAAAAATTGGTGTGCATTACTTTTTGACCTCCCGTATTATATTATTGGGAGAGTGGATGGCTGATTTGATTAAATTGTCGGGCTCCAAACTAAAGAATGCTGGTTTGAATAATGATAGGGTCAATTTTTTTTTTTTTAATTGGGAGTGAAATAAAAACTTAGACCCAAAACCTCACAGCGACTTGGACCATTGGCCTTCATTCTCTGGTCTTATATGTCCCCACAGCAAAGGGAAAACGCCAAAAAGATACTTTTAAAAAAAAATAAATTATCCTTGCTATTAAAATTTTGACATCTGATCTGATATTAAGGATGCAAGTAGAAAGTTTTTTGGTAAAAAATTGTGCACAATATTCATGATATAGCATACTTGACAAATCATAAAGCAAATAAAAACAAGTTGCTATATTTGCATTCAATTAATTGTGTTTCACTTGGAGAACTCAGTTTCAAAGGGGGTTGTTGTTAATGCTATTCTGATTTATATATCATCATTAATTATTCTTACTCATTTTAGCTCACATTATAAACGAGGTGTATATATATATATATATATATATATATATATATATATATATATATATATATATATATATATATATATATATACACACACATATACATATATATATATATATATATATATATATATATATATATATATATATATATATATATATATATATATATGAGGAGTGTTCAAAATAAACCTGCCTGAGCTGCGCGAAATAGACATATGTAAGAGGTATAATGACATCTGATGTAATAAGCACACACCAATATGAGATTGTGAATGTGTTCATTCTCTGTGTTGTATTCATTGTTTTTGCTGTAGATCTTAGGTATTTTGGCTGGAGTGATGTGGAATCCATATGCACTTTATGGTCATGAAGTGATTCTATTGACATGCCTTTATGCAGACTTGCCAACTTGATTTTTTCTAAGCCAGATTTAAGAAAATAGGCTTTTTTTCAAGGTGGTTGGCTTTGTTGTTTTTAATTAGCTTTTGTGGCTTTTTTGGCCAAACAAATGGAAATTCGGGGAAACTAAAAAGGGGAAACTAAAATTCGACCTAATCCTAAATTTTCCAACTTCAAACTTTTTAGACCATTCACGTGTCCGTCTGTCCACGCTGATGATGAAACTAAATCCACTTCATCATCATCATCAAGTGCCATCTCCACATCGAAGGTTGGCTACCATGGAGTGCCATTCTGCTGTCTATGGCTTTGATGGTGCAGGTTGTCATAGGCTGGTTTGTCCATCTTTTGATATTACTCATCCATCTTAGTCTTGGTCTGCCTCTTTTACCTTGTATTTTCCCCCACCAGGATTACTTTTAGTAGGCTATTGTGTCTATTAACATGGCCCAAAAATCGCATTTGTCTTGTTTGAATTGTGTAAAGTAGTTCTCTTTTCATTTTTAGTTATTTTAAGACTTCACACCATTTGTTTCTTTTCCTTCCATCCAATTCTACTTATTCTTCTATATATCCACATTTCAAAGGCTTTAATTCTCTGTTCTGTTTTCTTGTCTAATATCCATGTTTCTGCACCATATAGGAATGTTGAGAAGACATAACATTTTGCTACTCTCAGTTTTAGCTCTGGTGTTATTTGTTTTGATGTTAGTATGTTCTTCAAGACATTAAAATTACTTTTTGCCATTCCTATTCTTTTGTTTATTTCAGTTTTACATTTTCCATCACTGGTTATAGTCCGTCCAAGGTAGTTGTAGTTCTGAGCTGTCTCCAGGTCTATTCCTTCAATTTTGATATCCACTTGTGGGTTTTGAGTATTTTCTTTGTTTATGATCATAGTTTTAGTCTCTTTGATAATCATATCTAGTCCATATTTGTTGCTTGTCATGTTTATTTCACTAAGTAATTGTTGTAGATCTTTAGGATTTTCTGCTAGTAGTACAGTATAATCAGCATATCTTATGTTATTGATTATCTTCCCTTTAATTTGTAGGCCTGGCATCTCTGTGATGTTTTTAAAGATTTGCTCAGAACAAGCTTGGTGATAGGATGTATCCCTGTCTTACTCCTCTTTTTATATCAATGGGTGTAGAGTTCTCTTTGTTGTATTTTATTATCGCTGTTTGCTCCCAGTATAGATTACATATTAGTTGTATGTCCATGTCATCTAGATCTATCTCTTTTAGGCATTCTATAAGTTGTTTGTGGTGTACTCTATCAAAAGCTTTGGTGTAGTCTAGGAAGCAGGCATATATTGGTTTGTTTACTTCTGTGTACTTTTCGATTAATGTTCTCATGCAGAATATGGCTTCTTTTGTCCCACTATTTTTCCTAAATCCAAATTGCTGCTCATCTAATTCAGTATTGATTTCATTCTGAATTCTTCCCTGTTTAACTTTTAGCAAGATTTTTGTAACATGGCATATTAGGTTTATTGTTCTAAAGTCACTACATTCAACTGCATCATTCTTCCAAATCTACTTATTCTAAATCCACTTACCTGGGCATATTGCGTAACTGAAATCAACGAGACAGGGTGCCGGCTTGTTGATATGGCTCTTTTGTCTTGTCAGATAGTCTAGTGGAGCCTATTGTGTATTTTTTTGTTTTTGAGGTCTTGTTTATGTCAAACAGCTTCTCTCGTAGCTAATTCTACCAATGTTTGACAAACACACATGGCCACAGAATGAACAAGTCAGGCTCACTGATCCATGGGGTTTTCCATCCTTTTTACGGTCTTTTCTCTTCTAAGTGCTGCCTTAGCACAGTCTCAAATGATGTTATACCATTCCTTATACATGCTCTCCATGATGTGTGATTACTTGCTTGATGTTCCCAGTCATTTTCACAGATGGAGAAATCATTCACAGATGATTTACAGATATCTCTATATCGTAGTTTAGGGCTTGTTGATATCGGTTGGTAATTTATTTGGTTTCTATTGTTGGTAATCGGTTGGTAAAATATCTCTCTGGAAGCAATTAGCCTTTAATCGTCAGCAAGGGCATCATGCTTCAGTCCGAAGGGTGTGATCTAGAGGGTTTGATGATGTTGTAAATATTGTAATCTGATCCTACCTTTCAAGGATTGTGTCTGATAATTTGATATTAGATTTGCTGTGTCCTGAGACTGGTGGGTGAATCTTGTGATTTCAAAGTTTCGACCAAAAAAGGACTGACTAGTGTCACTACAAGACATGATGTGATGTAACATGTAGGTAAAAGGTGTGGCTATAAACACAAAATAAAAGTATAAAATAGATGATTGACGATTGCTTGGGGAATACTTTTTGGTGAACTTGTAAGCAAGAGTTTTGGGAGTTAAGGGTATTATCAAGTATTTGTGTGATTGCTGTTTTTACACAAAATAATGTCATAAAAGAAATGGAAAGCATCTTATGATAGCAGTCATAAGTACAACAGTAATTGGGAAAAAAACGTACCCATGGCTTAACTCCTAATTTCCGTGGGAACGCTGTCATGGTTACTTACTTACATTTTGCCAAGCGAACGCTGACATGGTTACTTTCATTTTGCTTCGTTATAGTAAATACTACACATTTTAAGCTACCACACTCACAAGGGATTTAACTCTAAACAGAATTTCCTGTCTTTACACACGCTAATACTGGTATATTGTAGGTTTCATTTGTTCACAAAATCGTCTAATCGTCTAAATTTGTGTTGTTTTCTTAAGTCTTCAATCAGCTGATTCGTGTTTATAAGTGAAAAATGGCTAGCTGCAGTGAAGTATCGTTTGCTCCTAAACGCAAATTATTTACTAACAGCAGAAAAAGCTAGAGAATTATGTTATGAGAACTTTGAATGTGATAGTGATCTGGGTCATGTTAGTTTTAGTAGCTCTGATAAAGTTGAAGTACCCCGAAATGGACTAATTTTATTTGTGAAGCATGTGATGATAGGCCGCATCTACATCCAAAACACTGTTTCAAACTGTGGCACACAAAGTTCATATATGATTTCGACTTGTAAATAAATTAATTAAAATGCTGTGGCTATGTAAATATTGGACATAAACTTTAAATTTAATCTATTTACCCATGTAATATAAAAAAATGCATCATAAAAATGACACAGCATGAAGAATTGTGTGTAAGAATTGTGTAAAGTGCTAACTAGCTTTCATAAGATAATGAAACTTTCCTAATTTGTTCACAAGTGGATATATTTACATGGAAACTCATTTCCAACACTGTCGGATTAAAATGTACACCCAATTTGGGTAGGTGAGTACCAATGTTTATATTAAACAAATTTTTCTCCAAAAATTTTGATTCCTAATTGCTTAAATTCTTATCCTTCAATCTTTTTTCAAAATATTGTTTCTGATTATGAAACTGTCCTTTTTCCTTCAATATGATGCCTAATATATATATATATGACTATGACTTGTTATAGTGAAAATATGAAAGATTTAGTGAAAGAAGTCGCCTGTGCGCTACCGGGGCCCAAAAGGGGAGTAAAGAATAGTGGCGCTGTACCCTACCAGGCATGTCCGTAAGAGGCGAGAAAGGAGGGTTGGGCATGGGACTGGCTATCCCTTACTGTAAAAAAAAGCCAAAAAAACTTCACAAACATGGACAAGTCAAAGAAAGAAAAAATTATCCACCATCCAGGAAAGAGAAGGGCTCTCTTTCTAAGAGACGTATGACGCAGTAGCCGGAGAAAGCCGCAAGGAGTCCGGGTTGCCGACTCACCCTTTGTCTACCAGGAAATCCTCAAGAATTGGCACCTGGAATGTTCGTACTCTAAACGAACAAGGAAAAGCTGCACAGATAGCAGCAGAAATGTCAAACTACAAGATAGATATTCTGGGAATGTGTGAAACAAGATGGCTAAGAACTGGCAAAATAAAACTAAATACAGGAGAGATGATTTTATCATCAGGACACCAGGAACCTGGAGCACAACATAGTGAAGGGGTAGCTATAATGCTATCAAGGAATGCACAGAAGACACTAATAGAATGGGAAGCAGTAGGACCAAGACTAATGACAGCAACATTTAAAACAACCAAAAACAAAATAAAATTACACATTATCCAATGCTATGCACCAACCAACGATAAAGATGATTTAGTTAAAGATGATTTCTATAAACAGCTACAATGCCAGATAGATGCAAGATGAGCCAAGGATATTATAATCTTGATGGGAGAGCTAAATGCTAAAGTAATGCTAAAGTAGGATCAGACAACAGAGGCTTTGAAGAGATTATGGGAAAACATGGACTTGGAGATATAAATGAGAATGGAGAGATATTTGTGAATTTCTGCGCCCTTAATGAAGTGAGCCTAGGAGGAACGATATTCCAACACAAAAGATTACACAAAGCTACATGGGTGTCACCAGATCATAGAACGGAAAATCAAATTTAACATATATGTATTAATAATAAGTTTAAGTCATCCTTACAGGATGTAAAAGTATATAGAGGGGCAGATATAGTTTCTGATCATCATCTTTTGATTGCTAAACTTAAAATTAAACTAAAAAGGTATACTACAACGAATAAGGGTAGAAAGTATTTCAATGTAGGGTTCCTTAAAGAACAAGGAATTAAAGATAAATTCGCAGTCACAATATCAAACAAATACCAAGTCCTCCAACAACTGGAAAATACAATAAATATAGAAGATCATTGGAAACAGGTAAAAGATATATGGAAAGAGACATGCGAAGAAACACTAGGGAATAGAGGACGCCAGAATAAGGCATGGATGACAGCTGAGACCCTGGACAAAATTAAAGAAAGAAAGAACAAGAAAGCAGACATAAATAAAAGCAAAACGAGAAGTAATAAAGCCAAGACACAGGAAGCTTACACGGAGGTGAACAAAGAAGTGAGAAGATGCATTAAGAGGGATAAGAGGAAATATATAGATGAACTAGCTAAAGAGGCAGAAGAAGCAGCAAATAAATGGAATATGAAAGAACTGTACAACAGCACAAAGAAATTAAGTGGAAAATACAAACAGATCAATGCCTTTATTAAAGATAAGAAAGGAAATCTGCTTAGTAATATAAGGGAACAAATGGAGAGGTGGAAAGAGCACTTTGAAGAACTTTTGAATAGACCCGGCTCAAATAATCCTCTAGATATACTACCAGCAGAAGAAGAGCTACACGTTAACTGTGGAAAACCAAGCATAGAAGAAATAATGAAAGCTATCAAACTATTAAAAAATGGTAACGCCACAGGATCAGATGAAATTCCTTCGGAAGCCATCAAAGCAGATATTAACACCTCTACCAAGATGCTACATAATCTATTAGATAAAAATTGGGAGAGAGAAGATATAGCTAAATACTGGAAAGAAGGTTGGTTATATGATCAAACTACCAAAGAAAGGAAGTTTACAGGAGTGCACAAATTATAAGGGAATTATGCTACTATCAGTGCCAGGAAAAATATTAAGCAGAATCATTCTGGAGAGACTAAAAGAGGCCATAGAGAAACATTTGAGAGATGAACAAGCAGGTTTAAGGAAGAACAGATTTGTGCTGATCAAATAACTACTTTACGTATAATAGTTGAACAAAGTTTAGAACTAAAATCCCCACTTTATATTGGATTCATAGATTACGAAAAGGCATTTGATAGATATATGGTTATGGAAGGCCCCGGTCTCACTGCAAATGAATTAAATCAATAATTGCTCAACTGTCCATGCCAGTGGAATCATCCGAATTTATATCTCATCTACCAAACAAAGAAAGGTAGCTACAGTCCCCATCATAGCTGTCTCAGCACATACCAAAAGACATAGGGCAATACCGCACAGAATGTGAACATAGCCATCTGTTCCCTGTCATACCATATCATCATTCATCATAAGCAATCAAAATATCGAAACATGATCAAAGCTTACAGTGCTACATCCAACAGTGCTGCTGATGATTGCAAATTATGGACAGTAAAAAAAAAAAAGAACAAAGAGATACAATGCCATTTGAATACTTTTGAATGTGGTTTTTTAGAAGGATGTTTGATATTGTGGACAGTCAAAACTTCCAATGATGAGGTACTAGAGGCAGATGAAGAGAGGAAGATTATAAAACAAATTAGGAAAAAGCAGTCCATATTTGTGGGGAATGAATGAAATAGATGTAGAGTGAAATATCCAAAAACACCAGGAATATTATATGGTTGGAGAGATAGGGGTAGACAAAAGGAAAGATGCTGGATGGTTTGATGGGATGGCAAAAAGGATCAACAATGGAACACACAGTTCACTAGACAGAGTTATGGAGGAACATGATATTCAAAGCCTCTTAGTAAGAATGAATGGATGGTTTTCTCAACATTCTTATATAAAATCACATTTCTAAGAGTAGACTCCAATGATTTTCTTATTTGTGTCTGATTGTCCAGTAACCACTTCTCTTTGTCTAAATAGGCTATATATAACACTGGAGAACTGTTTTTCTCAAATGCATTAAAATAATTGTTGTGTAATATCTTATTTACTCTTTGGAATGCACTTTCTATCCCATTTACATTAACTGTGCCTTTGGTAGTACTTATTATCTTTATTGTGACCACCACTTTTTTTCTGGTGTTGTAAACTATTATAAAGTATATTCAATTAAACCACACATATTTGTTTAAAATATACCTATACCTCAGTATCAAAACAATGGTACAGGGGGTTGTGTGGTCTAGAGGTAGGACGCCTCTGGACAAGAAGGTCCTGGGTTTGATTCCCACCACAGGTAGATATAATTTTTTTTAAATTTAATCTGTGGTTTTCTCATGGCTTAACCTGTTTTCTGGGTAGTGAAATCCGAAGACTAGTCTTCTAGAATAACAGTGAAAAACAGGAGGTCCTATGTTCATTCTGCACATGTTAAAGAACCCTTGGCAGTTGGAAATAGAAAAGAGTAGGCCAAAAATTACCATTGACCTGGCAACTTGATATGAAATTAAAATCTCTCAAGAACATAATACTCTTGACGATAAAAACATAAGAGCACATCTAAAATAAGAGAATTAATATTTGGCTGTATAGAAAGCGTACGGATAGTGTGAAAAATAGAAAAAAAGTGTTGTTCACTCAAAATTAAGTTTCTCATAACTTCACTAGAGATTTAAAACTGGTGCTCGCAAAATAAAAAATTATTGGCATAAAAATTCTGATGCAGACAACATCAAACAAAGCTAATTTCATACCTCCTTCTCATCAGCGGCAACAGATGCATCAATGTACCCTTCTGTCATGTGAGTCTTTAACACACCTCTTAGGACAAAAAAAATATATAGTGTTCCATTTAATGGATCTAAAAATAGATAAAAAGCACACAAAGATGATCATAATAAAAACTAATGAACTCAAGGCAATAACTGGAGTGAGACTGGAGTTATTGAGTTATTGAGTTATTTGCGGGTCATCATCATTGCACTCCGAACATGTCCATAGGTGCTCAGATCCCCTCCTCAGCAATTCCCTCAGTGTCCAGCGACTGACGACTCCAGTTCTATGTTGGTTGATAAATCTTCTTACACGGCCACCAAGTTTCTCATTTCTGGCTGTGCCCATCTTAACTCCCATTTCCATCATCCGAAGAAGCGACGATCTGTGTTTGTCGAAGTCCTGTGCTCTTCCCACATCTCGGAGTGCATTGATGACGTCCGCCCGATCCATCGGTTGCCCGTCCTCAACGACAGCGCAGCTAGCCAACCTGTCCGCTCTCTCATTTCCCCGTACTCCCGCATGTCCAGGGACATAGACAAAGGGACCTTACGTATTTTGGATTTCTGCAATGACTCTACCCATTGCATGCGTACAAAGCCCGCCTCCACTTTTTTTATCATGCTCATCGAATCACTCAGTATACATGCGTGGATGTAGTCTTGTGACTCTAACCATTTGAATGCCTTGGTCACTGCCATCACCTCCATTGTCATGCTACTCGTGGTCATGGCGTATGCACCACTGTCTTCCTTGGCTATTCTGCCTGCCGAACGTGCTGTAAATGCCCATGCACTTTTTTCGTGTCGTCTTACAGATCCGTCTGTATAGATGACTGCATCTTTCTCATCGGTGTTATCGCAGATGAGACCGTTGACCTCAGCATTAACCACGACTGGGTTCTGTTCCCTACTTTTCCTGTCGAGTGTGACAATACATGAGAAAGTCCCATTGAATGACGTAGGCACCGGTATCCACTCCTCACCAACGCTGAGATTGGTAAGCCCACAGACCTGTTTGATGACATCTTCTGCTCGGCCCACCCATGATTTGCCTCTTTTTAGCCTGGTACCTTTCTCTGTGTTGAGCACGTGGTGCAATGGATGCTCTGTATCTGTACTAATCTTCAGGTATGCTCGTGCTCTCCAGATCTTGATTCTGTCATCCATGGTTGGAAAGTCAAGAAGATACCTCATTGCCACACAGGGAGTGTCCCTCGTACATCCCAGGATAATGCGCATGGCTTCATTTTGTATTTTCTCCAGCCTATCAATTTGAGTCGTACTGACAGTAAGAATGGCCAGGGCATACTCGATTGGTGCGAGGACTAATCCCTGGAACAGAAGAGTAAGTAGCCTCTGCTCGATGTTGGCAGCTGCCATGACCTTCAAGGCGGCTAATCCTTTGCGGGATTTTGTTGTCACATGGTCAACGTGGTCCCGAAAACACAGGCTGCGATCAAACTTAACTCCGAGGTATGTCATCAACTTGTCCCTGGTCACCTCATCAGCTCCCATTCGTACTACCGGTGTGGTCGTATTAACAATATGATTGTTAAGGGAGAACCATGAAACTGATGCTTTATTAGGATTAACCAAGGCAGTGAGACAGGAACTAACTACCAGTGCTGTTTTTCAAGATATGTATAGACAAAATAACATCAGAAATAAACGACAATGATAAAGTAATTTCTATATGTAAATACTAATGGGAAACAACAGGTAAGAGAAAAAGAGGAAGACCCAGGGAGACACTGAGAAGAACATTGATGAGAGAGGCAAGAGCAAAAGGGTTCAGCTCCCTCAATGAGATAGAGCTGCTTGCACAGAACAGACACAAATGGCGAGATTTTATAAAATATCTTTAAAAGAAAACTGCTAGAACAAAAATTCAGATATGAGAAGGTGTATCTTGGTCTACGCCCTATGGGCCGGCAACGGCTCAAAAGGTCAATAGATAGATAGATAGAAATACTAATGCACAACGAAACACCAAGCAATGAAGTGGTAGTAAATAACAAAAATAATTCACAAATCATAGGGGTTGACATACTGATAAAAAAACAATATCCACATTTTCAATTTATATGGGCCACGAAACAAGAGTCTATCACCACCATGTATGGAAATAAATGTCAACTGTTTAGTCACTGATGACTTAGGTAGTCTGAAAGAAGGTATATCCTGAAAGAGACAACAGCAGTGATGAAGAAGAAGACTGAAAGATAGATGTAAATAATCATTTGATGAACAGGTGACATGACAGACCAAGATTCTACTCCAAATGTGCATCCGCAAGCAAAGTGATCTATCAATATGTCTATGACAGACAGAAAAAAAAAATGCCATAATTGATAAGCACATAATCTGCAACAATACTATCTCAGAACACATGATGACAAATTTAATTATGGAGGAAAATGAAGATGAGATTGTGATTGAGAAGTCAATGAGATTACATCACATGCTTTTAAGTAAGAGAGCATTGGTGATCATGTCTCCCTACCTACCTCTTACACCAGGGCTTCTTATCAATTCCATTATTACTTTCAGTACCATAGTTAATCATAGATTACGATTCATATACTTATGACTCACATTGTCACGTATTACTAACAATGAAATGTAACACTTTGAGTTTTGAAAATCAAACTCTTTGAACTTTTGCTACACAACAGTGTGTTTACACAAGATGAAAAAAGGGTGCCTCAGACAACAGAGGCTTCGAAGAGATTATGGGAAAACATGGACTTGGAGATATAAACGAGAATGGAGAGATATTTGTGAATTTCTGCGCCCTTAATCAAATGAGCCTAGGAGGAACAATATTCCAACATAAAAGAATACACAAAGCTACATGGGTGTCACCAGATCATAGAACGGAAAATCAAATTGATCACATATGTATTAATAATAAGTTTAAGTCATCCTTACAGGATGTAAAAGTATATAGAGGGGCAGATATAGCTTCTGATCATCATCTTCTGTTAGCCAAACTTAAAATTAAATTAAAAAGGTATAATACAACGAATAAGGGTAGAAAGTATTTCAATGTAGGGTTCTTAAAGAACAAGGAATTAAAGATAAATTCGCAGTCACAATATCAAACAAATACCAAGTCCTCCAACAACTAGAAAATACAATAAATATAGAAGATCATTGGAAACAGGTAAAAAATATATGGAAAGAGACATGCGAAGAAACACTGGGGAAAAGAGAACGCCAGCATAAGGCATGGATGACAGCAGAGACCCTGGATAAAATTAAAGAAAGAAAGAACAAGAAAGCAGACATAAATAAAAGCAAAACAAGAAGTAATAAAGCCAAGACACAGGAAGCTTACACAGAGGTGAACAAAGAAGTGAGAAGATGCATTAAAAGGGATAAGAGGAAATATATAGATGAACTAGCTAAAGAGGCAGAAGAAGCAGCAAATAAAGGGAATATGAAAGAACTGTACAACAGCACAAAGAAATTAGGTGGAAAATACAAACAGATCAACGCCTTTATCAAAGACAAGAAAGGAAATCTGCTTAGTAATATAAGTGAACAAATGGAGAGATGGAAAGAACACTTTGAAGAACTTTTGAACAGACCCGGCTCAAATAATCCTCCAGATATACTACCAGCAGAAGAAGAGTTACACGTTAACTGCGGAAAACCAAGCAAAGAAGAAATAATGAAAGCCATCAAATTATTAAAAGATGGTAAAGCCACAGGACCAGATGAAATTCCTTCGGAAGCCATCAAAGCAGATATTAACACCTCTACCAAGATGTTACAGGATCTATTGGATAAAATTTGGGAGAGGGAAGAAATACCTAAAGACTGGAGAGAAGGTTATATGATCAAACTACCAAAGAAAGGAAGTTTACAGGAGTGCACAAATTATAGGGGAATTATGCTACTATCAGTGCCAGGAAAAATATTAGGCAGAATCATTCTGGAGAGACTAAAAGAGGCTATAGAGAAACACTTGAGAGATGAACAAGCAGGTTTTAGGAAGAACAGATCATGTGCTGATCAAATAACTACCCTACGTATAATAGTTGAACAAAGTTTAGAACTAAAATCCCCACTATATATTGGATTCATAGATTACGAAAAGGCATTTGATAGTTTAGACAGAAGAATGCTTTGGAAGTTGCTGAGTCATTACGGAATCCCCATAAAGTTTATAACCTGATAAAAACAATGTATGAAGGAACAAAATGTAGTGTGGTGCATGAAGGACAGCTTACAGAAGCATTTGAAATAAGAACAGGAGTAAGGCAAGGATGCCTCCTGTCTCCATTTCTCTTTCTACTGGCCATAGATTGGATTATGAAAATAACTCAAAACAACAGAAATGGGATCCAGTGGTCACTGACCAAACAACTTGATGATTTAGACTTTGCTGATGACATAGCTCTCCTATCACACAGCCATCAACAGATGCAGGATAAAATGAGTATATTAGATGAGAGATCACAACAGCTAGGACTAAAGATTAATAGAGATAAGACCAATATTATGAGAATTAATGCAGTTGGCAATAACCATATAAAACTAGGAGAAATACCTCTACTAGACGTACAATCTTATATATATCTGGGCAGTAATATAGATAAAGAGGGAGGAACAGAAAATGATACCAAAATAAGGATATCAAAAGCAAGAGGAGCTTTCATTGCACTGGGAAACATATGGAAATCCAAAGAAATTAGGCTAAATACAAAAATAAAAATTTTCAACTCAAATGTTAAGTCGGTCCTATTATATGGCTGTGAAACATGGAGAATGACAAAATTGACAATCACGAAAGTACAGACTTTCATTAATGGATGCTTGCGCAGAATAAAGGGATGGAAATGGCAGGACAAAGTCACTAACGTGGAATTATGGAAATGTACCGGTCAAATACCAGTGGATAAAGAGATACAGCGAAGACGATGGCGATGGATAGGACACACACTACGGAAGCCAACTGAGAGTATTACACAACAGGCCCTTTTTTGGAATCCCCAGGGGAAAAGACAAAGAGGAAGACCAAGGAATTCTTGGAGAAGACAGATAGAAGCAGAGATGAAGATGATGGGGAAGACATGGAATGATCTTAAAAGAATGGCAAAAAACAGAACGACTTGGAAAGTGTTTGTTGAAGACCTATGCTCCACCAGGAGCTAAAAGGTAAAAGAAGAAGAAGAAGAAAAAAGGGGATTGGATGTGGTAATTATTTTCTGATTTACAGTCGATATTTTGGCCTGAAACTCGACCACATGGACCTCCTAGCAACCTTTGTCTATTCACATGGCCGCCATTAGCCGTAATTTTAGCCTACATGTTTGCCACTCTCTTCGCTAACTTTCCCTGTTACAAATGTTTCTTTGATGTCATGCGATGGCCGAGGAGATTTCTCCATCATGAGAAAAAAAAATTTCTTGAAAATAGGCTGATTAAAAAAAAAAAAATATGTGTTTACAGTACCATAGTACTTTTTACTACATGAATGAAAAAAAATAATTCAACATCAAAGAAAGAAATAAAACACTCAAGGGTCACCAGAAGTGATAATTAGGATGATATAGGGAGGGGAAGAGTGTTTACCCGAGGGAAACTGTCAAATTCCAAAACAAATGTATTTTAAAGACGGTAAATTTTACTATGCTAAACTGTGTGGTATTTTCTATCATTGGGTTACTCTCTCTATTTTTCCCTCAGTCTATCCTGCTGTCACACTATCCAGTTTATCTTCTTCGCATGGCATGCCCAAAGTAAGTAGATTGTCTTTTTCTGATAGAATTTAAAAGATTTATTTATGTTTTGGATTTCTCTCATGACTTCAACATTGCTATTTTTTTAGCTGTCCATGGTGTTCTCAACATTGTTCTGTAAAAACCAAACATCTGTGCTTATCCATGATTCACTTTCATATATGAGGATTGGCTCTGCGTAAACTTGATAACTCATTTTTTTTACTACTATTGACAAAGATATGTTGCAGAAAACATTTTTGTCACATAATAGATGGTCATAGGAAGGGAAGAAATATACAAATTATTGTTTCAAGCTTCATAGTACTTTTTCTAGTTATATTATTTGGCAAAGCAAATGTTTTGATACAGGTGTGGGATGATTTATACTATTATCACAATCTTCTTCAGCATTCACCTGTTAATTGGGCAATAAAGCATTGTGTCACTAGTATACGGCAAGCCATGATGTGCCTTTTAGCCTGATGGCAAGCCATGATGTGCCTTTTAGCCTGACGGCAAGCCATGGATGTGCCTTTTAGCCTGACACATTTCTGCTTTATTGGTAGAATGCTAAACAATTTTGCATAATGAGCACGAGGTGAAAGGCAACAACAGCAGGCATCAGCTCCCACCCTGAGATTGAGCGACTCACCTAGAAGAGAGCCAGCCATGTGGCGAGATAAATGCAGATCCTGTGCAAGGTCTGACACTTGGCGACAAAGATCGTCGGACACAAGATTCTAGAATTTCTGCCCTATGTGCCGTCTTCGGCTTGAAAGGACAATAGAAGGAAGGAAGGAAGGCTTGGGTGGGTGGGTGGATGGATGGATGGATAGATAGATAGACAGACAGACAGACAGATAATAGTCATTTGGTCCACTCTTTTCAACTTTTAACTGCCAAACCAGCATGCACATAGGACCTACTGTTTTTCACTAATATCTGAGAAGGTTAAATATTGAACCTCACTACCTGGAAATTGATAGAGGGTAGAGCCGTGAAGAAACAACAGATTTTAATTAAATATTCCAGGCAGCTGTGGTGGGACTCGAACAAGGAACATTCATGACCAAAGTCTGATGTCTTTCCTCTAGACTGCCCAGTCCCCTATTTAAAAAAAAAAAAAATCACTTTCGTCACATATTTGTATTTTCTAGAACTAAAGCCAGGACAAGTAATGGACAACATCTTCAGAGGCCACTGGAGTATTGATGTTACGATGCTCATTTCAAAATCAGAAGGTGCCCCGTTCAAACAAAATTTTTTGAAATTGGATTTTTTTTTTTTAGGTGACCTCTGACCTTAACCCTAACTTTCGTTACCTATCTGTGAATCACGTTTTCATGCGACTGTAATAAAAATTACTACCACTTAATTGTTACATTTGGAGTTTGGGAAAATAAGATTTTCTTTGAATATTTGCTACACAGCTGTGTGTTTACTCAAGCAGAGACACGGGAAATGGATGTTATAATCATTTCCTGGATGGCAGGAAATAAGTTAAGATATATGACCTGAAATTGAACCCTATCGCGCCATGGCTACTGGATCAATTACATTGGCTATTGACATGGTGGCCATCAGTTCGTCAATCCAGCCATATGTTCAGCTCCTTATTAGCACTGTTCGCTTGCTATTCCATGCTACAAAGGTTTGTTTGATGTCTTGCCGACAGCTGAGAAGATATCCCCCGTCATGAGAAAAAAAATGGAAAAAGAAAATTCTTAAAAATTAGCTAAATTGAAACCTTAATTATGATATCAATCTGTGACTCACTTGTTTATGATACTGTAGTAAAACTACCACTTAAATGTAATATTTTGATTTTGGAAAATAACATTTTCTTTAAACTTTAGCTACACAGCAGTGAGTTTACCCAAGATGAGACATGGGAATCTGATACTGTAATCATTTCCTGCTTTACAGTAGGTTTTTTAGCCACAAATGTGACCACCCCCCCCCCCCCCCCCCCAAAAAAAAAAAATTGCTGGAGTTTATACACTATATTTTTACAGACCAAAATGTTAAAGAACATTACATGAGTACAATTATGATGGATATAAGAAAAATGCAAAAGATTTAGACCCTCCTGTCTTCAGTTTCTGTGTTGCAATGATCAGATTTACTCATACCTAACAAATACTCTGAATCTGAGCATTTCCCAATGTATGATTTATTTCATTGTGATCACCATATAAATTGCCAAATGATGAACAGATTAACTGACAGCTTATTTATGTTCATGAAAATGAAAAGTACTCTCTTAAAATAAATTAATCTTTTCTTTCACAAATTAAAATTGTGTAAAATTTTCAACATGTGAATGAAATCTATGTTCTTGCACACTAGTTCAAATCACAAGAAATTACTTTCAATACTATAAATACTACAGAATTTGTACTTAATAAAGTGTAACCAAAACACTAGAGTCATTAAAGTAGCTTGGAATTTTGAATCAAATGTGTTGTACTTGAAGTCATCTCTCTGACAATAAGGGTTAGTGCGGTGAACGGTATATAAACCATTGTAGAACAGTCACTGAAATGGAATTCATCCTTATAAACTTCTTAGACTTTGAGAAGGCATTTGTTAGCATCCATCACTTTGGAAAATCCTATATTCATACAGCTTCCTGATAAAATCGTCAATATTCTAAAGGACACGTATGACGGCAACTAGTGCTGTGTAAGATATGAAGGATAGCAGACAGCTTGGTTCAGTCATAATGGGAGTTAGACAAGGATGTATTTTGTCACCACTTCTTTTGTGGTTATGGAATGGATCATGCAAATAGTGATTGGCGACAGACAAGAGGAATTACATGGGGTCTCACTGGACGTTTTGAAGATACCGACTTTGCAGATGATGGTTGATTGCTTGCTCACTGTCACCAAGACATACATGAGAAAACAAAGCGTAAATCAGTTCGCTAACACAGTAGGACTGAAAATAAATGCAGAGAAAATTAAAACTATGTGGATAAATGTCAAAAGTACAAAGAAAGTTACATTCAGAGGAGTGGGGACTAGAAGTGGACCACTTTTAATATTTGGGAATCTATATTTCATCAAATAGCGACACTGAGAAAGCTAGAATAGGCATGTCAATCCAGGCATTCAATAGACTTAAAAATATTTGGCACTCCACTGGTTTCCATCTCAGCACCAAGCTTAGAATTACATGTCAAATGTGTGATCCATAGTCCTATATGCAGCAGAAATATGGAGAATAACCATGAGATAGAAAGTCAACTTAGAAGAAGATCGCTGCCTTAAGAAGATTCTAAATGTCCAATGGATCAACACATTACAAAGAAGTCACCAGAAGATCAGGCATTTTAACAACATCAATCAATTAGTGAAAAGAAGATGAAAATGACTAGGCCACATTCTATGAATGGAACGAACCAGGCATCTGCACCTAGAATAAATATGGATACCACCTGGCAAATGAAGTAGAGGCAGACCATTCAGGAGCATGGCGATGAACCATACATGATGAAACGAAAGAAGCTGGCATATCCTGGCAAGATTTATCCATGCTTGATCCAGACCGGATTGGGTGGAGCTCTCCTGTGAGTGTTCTATGCTTCAACCGGAGTTCAGAGGATTAAGAAAGAAGGAAAAAAGCTTCAAGAACCACACTGCATCTTTTATACAATATTGTTTAACCGTTACCATTTATAAACAGGCAAAAGCAGCTTTCCAAAAAATGAGGAAGATAATATGCAATACATTTTTGACAATAGAAACTAGAAAAAGAGTTCTTAAATGTTATGTAGAGCCAGTCTTAACATATGGATGCTAATCATGGACAATAGGACAACAGACAAGAAAATCACTGGAGTCTGTAGAAATGTGTTTTACAGAAGAATGTTGAGAGCACCATGGACAGCTAAGAGAGTAATGAAGATGTTATGAGAGAGGTCAAAGCAAAAAGAGAGCTAATTTTCAATATTAGGAAGAAACAATCATCATTTTTTTGGCCATGTAATGAGAAGAGAACAACTGGAATATATTGCAACAACTGGAAAAATTGAGGGACGAAGAGATAGAGGGAAGCAAAGAGAAAAAATAACACAGCTTAAGAGAATGGCTTTGTAGAAGGTCAACAACAGAAATGATAAATAGCTGCCGAGATCGAAAGTTGTGGAGAGACATGATCACCTACGCCAGCAGGCCCGGTACTTGATGATGATGATTTATAAACAATTTTGCTTGCATACTTACTCTACTTCAGATTCCTCTGAATAAGAAGGACTATCATACAAGCCAGGTGGACTATGACCTCTGCCATATTGTGATTGTCTGCTGTTGTATGCTTTAGACTTAGGTCCTTGATAACCTGAACCCCAAGCTGGGGCTGGGCTGCTTTCATCTTCCAACTTGTCTACATTTATGTATTTCTTTCGTTTTACCTGAAATCACAATGTTATGGTGTAGGGATATAACTATGATAAAATTAACAAAGTGAAATCAGTCAACAAAGGTACAAAGTCCAAGACAAGTTTACTATGAAAAGAGTAAGAAGTTCAGACATTGAACAAAGAACTCACATGCATGTGAGGAGAGTTCATGAGGAAAATTGAAGCATAGTTTCTTAGTTCATAGGATCAGTGACTCGATTTGAGGGTGGCCTTGTTCAAGAAGAGATGTCTCCACCTAGACTGGAGGTAGAAATAGAATAAGAAGTGGCCAAGAACAATAGAACCACTCTGGATAACAGTGAGACTGTAGAGAATTAGATAATAGATATTTCATCCACACCAGGGGCAGTGTTAAAGGAAATCCCACCCACTGGGAGAATTTAGACTGACAATTAGAGGCAGTTTAGTAGATGTGTTGAATGATGGTCACGAGTAGGCTTGTACCACACACTTTTAAAAATGTTCTTATATGTTCCTCAATAAACAAGATGGCTGTGTTAAAATTGACCACTTACCTACTGACTTGTTGCTCAGAATTGAGCTATTATATTGACTGTGCCATTAATTGTTCTCAAGTTGTAATTATTTTACATAGCAAACTGTCAGGTTGGTAATGGCCACTGACTGGCGTAATCTGAAGACACATGATAAAGAGTCATCAGAACTTATTGTATTTCAATCGAATGACAATCTCTGAGAAGTATGATAATCTTCTTAAGAGAGGGTTTCTGCCATCCCAGCAGTATTCAGAGTAAAAGTTATTCAAAATTACAGATGCTCAAGACAGTACTACAGAGATGCAGACATTCTACATCTCTTGATAAATTGGTCCAAGATAAATATAGATGTATATATTTCATACTGATTTTGTGAGAGGTTATTAAAGATTTAAGGAGCATTAACAATTACATTCCAGCGAACAAAAGAGATAGCTTCTTGGACATTGCATTCTACAATGTATCTTGAACGACTACTATCAGAGCTTCATTGACCCTGTCGGTTGAGACAGTGACTCATTTTGGTGGTGAGATTATCACTGACACAATCTCCAACAATGTTGTCATCAGTCCCACCACATTGGAGCCATAACACCTGTCCCTCCAACAACAATACCATTCTACGGCAACTTCTCTATTGTGTTAATGTCTATTTTTAAATAATTCTCCCCCTCACAACTGTTTAATGAAAAAGACATAATTAACCATGACAGTTCACTGTTGTTACTCTGGTAATCCATAAGCATGCATTTACTTCAGTTGATTATGATGTTATGTTCATTAATGGTTCCAAAAACTCACACACCAATCTTACCCTTATGATATTCCTACTTATCTCACCCTTGTACATTACCACTCCTACTTATCATATCACCCTTAAATATTATCTCCCCTACTTGTCATCTCACACTTGTACGTTATTCCTACATGTCTTCTTACCCCTGTATGTTACCATTCCTACATCATCTCATCCTAGTATGTTATTCCTACATGTCATCTCATCCTTGTACATTATCTTTCCTACAATTCATCTCACCCCTGTATGTTATCATTCCTATATGTCATCACCTTTGTACATTATCTTTCCTACTATTCATCTCACCCCTGTATGTTATCATTCCTACTTGTTCGATAAGTTAGAGCCTTTTTAAAAGCCAATTCAAAATCTAACATGCCATTATTGATAGCCTCCATCAAAATGTGGCCTTGTGCATGTCTATTCTACAACAGGCACCTGTGAAGCCAACCTATCAACCTGCCATAAATCTCTGCATGACCTGGACTATGTTTGTCAGGGTTTGAAGTTTAAATATGTCATCTGTTCATGTTGGAGACATTTAATCTAAATCTCTTGAAGAAATGATGGACAATCTAATACGACAATATTTTAAATTCTCTATTCAAGTGTGTTTTTTACTTTTAAACCATTTGAGAGCAGCAGTAACTGTGTTAATCTCTATTCTCATAATGCATAACGTAAGTTATTATGGAGTCCCACTGCAATGATTCTGTTCTTAACTATCCAAAAAACCCTATTCAAACTTCTTATCTTGCAGCACCATATTGCAATATTTTAACTTGTGATGTCATAGTGAAATTGCATTGCCCTATTTTGTTAACCTTGTAACCAAGAGCACCCAATTTCTATGCACTGTCTCTTTTACATCTGGTCCCAACTCTTCATGCAGCTCAATTTAGGAAAAAATTCTACTATCATTGTTTGGAGTTATTTAAAAAAAAATTAATTCAACAATCAATTATACTTTTTCTTCTTCTTTACAGACCATGCACAGAGAAAATGCAAGTTTTAATTCACAAACAACAAAGAAAAAAAAATTCACACATTATCACCCTTATTTTCAGAGTCTCTTTTTTCTATCTTTGTGGTCAGATTTCTTTCTATAATTTTTTTCTCCTTTAGATCCACCTTGCTGGACAACTTGGATGGCAACACTGGAACTGATGAATGAAAAGCAAACTAAAAAGAGTGTAGAACCTTTATTTTCAACATCCTTTGTCCTTTCCTCCTCAAAATATATTTAACTCAATAGCAAAGTAGTATCAATAAAATATTACACTGAGAGGTTGATCAAACATGAACAATAAATCAAATCACATTTTAATAACCATTTGCAACAGCTAAATAGTCTAGGTTAATCAAGTACATTGTTGGTCTAATCTGAGACATGTCAGTCTAGAGGCAAATTCCTGTGTCAGATGTAGGTTCAATGTGTTTAATCATTTTAAAAACTTTCTTATTGTTTTATGAGCACATTCAAAGTTATTACTGAAATGATGTTTCTATGAAATGTATAATTTAGTTCATCATCAATGTATGTAGGACAACTCCACAGTGATCTTCTTAACATGTTCCCCAGCATGCAGTAATGCTGCCACAAAAAGCAATGAATATAGTTTCAGGTCAGATGCACAAACTCTGTTGCACAGGAAAAGACCTTAAAAATGTAAGGAGTAAATTGGGGCAGATTTTTATCTCAACAACTTTTTCCCAAGCCCAGTGGCTACATTTGGTCTACTCTTTTAAATTTTTAATAGCCAAGGAGTATTTTAAATTGTGCAAACAGAATCACCAGTTTTTCATCTTTATCCAAGAGCTAGACATGGATATCACTGCTCAAAGATGGGGTGATGGTAAAGCCAAGGAAAATCCAAGGATAGAACAGAACAATTTCCTCCATTTGTGGCAGGATTCGATCCAGGACCTTCCTGTCCAGAGATTGACATCTACCTCTAGACCACCCAGCCATTTCTTATTCTAGGAAATACACAAAGATAGCTAAATGGGAGAATTCTAATTTTCCCAACTAAATTGTTAATCCATCCAAGATTTACCTATTTTATTTCTATCCCCATTACCACTAGGCCCATTCTAGTCAGGTAATTTCTCTGTCTAAAAGATATAGATGCGATCCTGAGAAGCTACAAGGAGTTGGGGTCATGGAATAACCTTTTGTCTACCAGAAAATCCTCTAGAATTAGCACCTGGAATGTACATACTCTGAGCATGGAAAAGATACACATGTAGCAGCAGAAATGACAAACTACAAACAGATATTCTACGAATGTGCAAAAGTTAGGAGCAGAGAGGATAAAACTAAACACAAGAGAGATGATTTTATCATCAGGAAACCAGGATTCTGGAACACAGCATAGTGAAGAGGTGGCTATAATTATGAAGTGAAGCAAAGAAAGCACTGATAAAATGGGAAGCAGAGTGTCAAGACTAATAAGAGCAACATTTAAAACAACAACAAACAAAATAAAAATACATATTGGTGTTGATATGCACCAACCAATGATAAGGAAGATTTAGTTAATGATAAATTCTAAAAACAGTTGCAATATCAGATGGATAGAAGACAAGTCTAATATATAATTTTGATGGGAAAAGAAGGAAATGCAAAAGTAGGACCAGACAACTGAGGCTTTAAAGAGATATTGGGAAAATATTGCACTTGGAGAAATAACTGAGAATGGAGAGACATTCATGAACTTCTGTGCTCAATAGAGAAGAATACATAAAGCTACATGAGTATCATTGGACCATAGAATGGAGAATCAAATTGATCACATATGTATTGATAAATTTTCAAATTTCAGAGTAGAGGTAAAGGCACTACACACAGCCACAAAAATCTCTCAATACACATGAGGTCCCAGGTCCAAAAATTGTCATCCTCTGATGCAAAGTTAGTCATACAAGAATTGTCTAGCCTGAAACAGGACAGACTCATTCAAGAAATAAAGAGCATTTGTCTCTGTCAGAAAAGGCAGAACTAGTACTGCAGTGGATACCAGCACACTGTGGCATACCTGCAAACGAGAAAGCGATGAACTAACACAAAAGCAGTGAGAGCCTTCAAAACAACCCAGAGCCTCAAAGAAATAAAAACAATCCTAAAACAAGCTAGAAAAACAGAATAGAGGAAGCTACATGAAAGAGTCAGAATACAACAGCATAAACAAATTCAGCAAAAATGAGCAGACAAAGATATTCAGACTAAGAACAGGACACTGAGATCTCATAAACACCTACACAAGATAGGATTTAGTGAATTTACAACATGCGACTGCAGAGCATCCAGACAAACTCCTAAGCATACACTACAGGACTCTCAACACCCTAAGATCACAAATAGGGCGCACAGAAACAACCTTACATAAGAAGTTATCGGGACCTGGTGATGACCTCAAACGTACAGTCTTGTTTATTACCCTGTTCTATTCTACTGTATTCATGAAATCATGTTCATTACAGTTGGGGCATTCCCATATCTGCTCCACTACCCATCTCAGCATTTCTCAAAGCGTATATGGACTGACTGGAGCCGCAATAGCTCAATTGTTAGTGAACTGGACTACAAAGGACAAGAAGTCGGGTTCGATCCTAATCGATGGCTTCTGGGTTCACCCAGCCTTAAATGGGTACTGGATTTTTTTTCTGGGAAAGTAAAGCAGCGCAGACATAATACTGACCACATTACCCCAAAAATCATGTGCCAAAGGTCTATAAAACTATGGTCACTAATACCATATTCCCTATATGTCACTTCGCATGACAGGGCACTTTACTTTTATTTATGCAGGCTGATTGTTCCAGTAAGTAAGCTGTTGATTGTAGATACATCCGCTATTCCCCACTAAGCAATCCGGATTGACCAGATTCTTTTTCCACTTTAGACTCCTCAGTCTCTCAATGTATATATCCTTGTCCCACCCATCCTCCTCCACTTCTCTTAATGAGTTAAGAACAAACTTGCTGATGTCCTCTTTGTCCACAGTAAGGCCACACTCAGTGTTAGTCAGAGCTGCCAGCAAGTTTATCGGCTATTTCATTGCCATGTGCATGCTCTGGACAGTACAAAATGTTTGTGACCCAAGCTGGACTAAATGCATATTGTTGAAGAAAAGTTATGAATGGTATTTGATTGTAGATAGGTTGTTGTGGGGACAACATATGATTACACTTTTACAGATGAGATGATTCGTGATGGGCAAAATTTTAATTGATTGTGAATACAAGTGATTGTGATGGATTATGAATGAAGGTGAGATTTTTTTGGTGGACAACATCTGAATGTAGATGACATGATTGTGGTGGGCAATCTTCTTATTACACATGAAATGTTTGATGGGCAATATATGATGTAGATGAAAAGATAGACAATATTTTATTAGAGGCTGTGATGATGGTGTGGTGGAGTTCCTTAATGAATACAGGGAAGGTATTAGATATTTTGATTGCATGTGAAATTATTGTGGAGTGTGTATACAATATTTGAATATGTTAGGTGGCTGTGATAGACAATAATTGATTGCAGGTGTGGTGGTATCAATATTTGTTTCTTTCTTTGTGTCTCCTTGCAACTGCCAAAATATACAAAGTGGTCTACTCCTGCTGCTTTTCCTTCAAAATATATTTTTTATTCTGGACGAATTTAATTTTTCATTGCTTTCATCTATTATTGGTTGATCTCAAGTACTATTTTACTAGTCATTGATAACAAGGCATTAGTTTTTTTTTCTTGCATCATATTCACATTGCTAGTGATAACTATACCATTTGCAAAAACAAGGTCTTCTTGTCCCAGTTTAGATCCAAGTGTCAATATCACCTGTACAACATTTCTGCATTATGAACTCCACGGTAATTACAAATATCAAGTGAGATAAAGTACATCCTTGCTTCACTTCTATATTAATCTGGAACCATGCACTCACCCTGCCTCTGTGCAAACTGCACAAAAAAAGTCTTACAATCTCTGAAGGCCACATAGCTGTCAAGGATCAGTGAATCAGAACCATCAAAACCATACTCTACCTCTTCGCTGTGCCTCTACTAACAAGACTAACCAGTCTCATCATCATGTGCCATACCGGTTGGCGTAGGCGATCATGTTCTTCCACAATCTTCTATCTACATTGCATCATATCAGTTCTGTTGTTGACTGCTTTCCATGCCATGACATCAAGCTATCCTGTATTTTCTCTCTGTCGTCCACGATCTCTCTTTACTTTTATTTTGCCAGATGTAACCAAGTATTCCAACTTTCCTCTTCTCATGATGTGCCCAAAAAATGTTGATTGTTTCTTTCTGATGTTTTTTAGGAGCTGCCTTTTTGTGTTGGCCGCTTTGAGAACTTCCTCATTGGTCTTTTAGCTGTCCAGGGAACTTTCAACATTCTGTGAAATCCCATCTCTGTGGCCTCTAATCGTCTTTTCATTTGTTTGTCTACTGTCCATGATTTGCTTCCATGGGTCAGAATTGGTTCTATATAGCACCGATGAAACTCTCTTCTCATTTCTATTGACATAGAATTGTTGCATAAGATATTTTTCATTTTCTGAAATGCTATTTGGCCTGAGCTATTCTACTTTTTATTTCCGTGGTGCATCTTCCATCCGATATTATTGTGCCAAGTATCTACATCCACTGAGCATCCTTTCAAATTTTGACAATACCTCTTTACCACTGTGTGGGTATCTTTTCTGCTTTCCATATTGTATTGAACATTTTCTGAAGGTGTTTTAAGTTATGGCTATCCACTTATTTTAGCATCTCAAATGCTTTATCATCATCATCATCTGCAGCCTTGTTAGCCATAATCATTACAGTAGTCTCTATTTCATTCAAGGTGAAATCATCTAACTATGAGGCTGGTATGGCAGCTGTAAAATCTATTTATGTCCTGGTATTTTGGTCAATTAAGGATTTTCTTAGTGTTCTGCCAGATCATGACTCTGTCTTCACTTGATGTTAATAAGGTTCCATATTTGTTCATAATAGGTGCTCCAGCAGATGTAAAATATTAAGCACATTATAAAGAGTTTTGCTCCAGTCATTGCTGTTCTCCCTGCATTTAATTGCTAAATTATCTATATAAGTTTTCTTGTCTCTTCTAGCAGAGCTTTTTACTTTGTTGTCTAACAATATTTATATTGAGGTTAATAATTGTGGGGAAAAATGTGTGTATAGGTGTGGTGATTGAGAGAGACAACATCTGTATATAGCTGAGGTAATTTTTCAAGACATATGTATGCAGGTAAGGTGATTGTGGAGTGAGGTATTATGGGTGGAAGCATGGTGAATATTTTGCATATAATACCACAACCATGAAAACCTGACTATCATATACAAATATATGGACGGACAAATAAAAGGTGGAAGACAAAGAGAAAGTGGAGAAACAACATTAGTGAATGGACAGGTCTTCATTCATCAGCACACAATGAAAACAGAGAGGAAAGTTGGCTGTAACCATCAGTGTTGCTCAAATGATTTATGAAGTTATGGAACAGGATGAAAGGAAAGTGATATCGGTTTTAGGACAATATTTTACATATTTGAGGTCAGTGTAGAGGGAAATATTTCTATAAATGTAAGGTCATTGTTTAGTGCAATACTTCTGTGTGGGTGAGGTCAGTGTAGAGGGAGATATTTCTATAAATGTAAGGTCATTGTTTAGTGCAATACTTCTATGTGGGTGAGGTCAGCATAGAGGGAAGTATTTCTATGTAGGTGAGATCAGTGTTGAGGGCACATATATGTATTAAAGTGAGGTCAATGTTGAGAGCAATATTTGTATAAAGTGAGTCAGTGTTGAGGCCAATGTTTCTGTTTATGTGAGGTCAATGTAGAGGGCAATATTTGTAAAATGTGAAGTCTGTGTTTGAGGGCAATATTAGTAAAATATGAAGTCTGTGTTGAGGGCAATATTAGTAAAATGTGAAGTCTGTGTTGAGGGCAATATTAGTATAATGTGAAGTCTGTGTTGAGGGCAATATAGTAAAATGTAAAGTCCGTGTTGAGGGCAATATTAGTATAATGTGAAGTCTGTGTTGAGGGCAATATTAGTAAAATATGAAGTCTGTGTTGAGGGCAATATTAGTATAAAGTGAGGTCAGTGTTGAAGGCAATATTTCCATGTGGGTGAGATCAGTGTTGAGGGCAATGTTTCTGTGTGTGTGAGGTCAGTGTAGAAGGAAATATTTGTATAAGTGTAACCCAACATTTTACCACCCGAGGACCAAACAGAACATACTGCAGGCGAACGTGAGCAGAGATGGATAAACAGAGGTAGGAGAAAACAAAAGTTGACAAGCAATTTATTAGTAGAAGCTGAGTGTCAAAACATTTATCCACTGTGTTTTCTAAACTCCCTCAGCTCTGAACTTAAAAACTGTCTGTGAGCTGTCAAAACTGTGACTAAAAAAGCTGTAACTAAAAAACTATGTGCTTAAAACTGTTTTAAAGACCATCTGACAACTTTACTGATATCTGCTTTTGAAGTTGTTTTTTCCCCTGGTACAACGAAACCTATGACTCATGAATAATATCTGATAGTAATTAGTCTTAATCTATTAGTCACCTTCAGAAAGGCCTCTCAAAACAATTTTATAGCCTTGTACCAGCATCTGGCATTCTGTCAAACACAGTCAATCAAATTGATTCATTGTTGTCTTTAAAGTCACTGTTGCCAGTAGGTAAAATTCTTACTGACCATCAAGCAGTTGAATCTCCAGTTGCTTGGAGATTGCTTCGCAGTGGGCGCCTTGCACTTACTGACTAGAAATTAGGGTCAACTAAAATTACTTCACACATACCACCTTGAATCTACAGTCATTTGTTGTAACCCAAATTCATACATCCATATATCTAGGCATCAAACTGGAAAAAGCAACTTACTGGAAACCACACCTAAAAGAAATAAAGAGAAAAGCAACATGGGAGCTAACACTCATGAAGAAGCTGGCTCGAACAAACTGAATAGCGAAAAAGTAGCATTTCAAACAAAAACTGCCTCAAAGAGCAACACAGGGAGGAGCTTAGGGAAAATTCAAAATGCAACCCTCAGACTCATTACTGAAGCATTACAACCACCTCAATCCAGGTCCTATGAAAAATATATGAAGATTTTCCTCTATTTTCTATTTCCCTTTAGACTGACCTCACCCACTGGATGTTAGAATGGAAGAGAAAGTTAAACACAGTGAAGAATTCCCCACCATATACCAAACTATCCACCCCACTCCAAAATTCAAGAACCAACCTCCGCAAGAGGTTGAAGAGAAAGAGCTTCAAAGATTTCTTCAATTACTAGCACACCAAATGTGAAAGCATCCCCCCCCCCCCAATGGAAAGAAATCCAAACATCGGCAACTATGATGACCCCATACACCAACTGCAAAAATTCCTGTAGACCATCATCTTTCATTTGAGTACCAGTTACCGTAGACTCCTAAGTCATCTCTATTGTCACTGTGTTTCAAACAAATGAATACCACATATGGTGATGAACTATAAAGATGAGGAAGACCCACTGGAAGGAATCAACTATCAGATATACCAGGCATCAACAAAAAAAATACAGCCTATGCCATCAAAAAATGAAAACATCATCTGAAGAGAGGGTTCATATCAAGTACAATTCTAAAAAGTTGGCATGTCTAAACAGATGGATCAGAAGAAAAACAAAAAAAGGGGGGTAGTAGCACCTACATTTGTTATCCAGATGTGAAAACTAGTGCAAAAACCTTGCCAACCATTAGTATCTCATCAAACTTTACATCAATTGCAGATTCAAGAGACCATCATCTTTCATTTGAGTACTGGTTACTGTAGACTCCTCCTAAGTCATCTTTATTGTCATTGTGTTTAAAACAAATGAAACCTGATGGGTGACCTCACAAACTAAAGACCAGAAGAAAGGCTTCTCCTACCAGGATGTGGGTGTATCAGGCAGGACTATTGCATCTGGGGGAAAAAATGTCATGCCAGCAAGAGCCACATTGAAAGCTCTTATCTTTGGGGATGGACACCCAGAAAACAGATAATGTTGCCTAGCAAGTTGGCATCAAAACACAAGTTTTTGGGACAACAAACAGACAGAAAGAGCATGGACAGGATGGGCCTAACAAGCCCTGGTTGGCATCCATCCTACAAGAAGGAAGACTCTTGCATCAAACCAAGATCCAACATGCAGAAAATAGAGAGTTAACAAACTTGTGCAGTTTTAAGAGAGAAATCAGGGGACACACACTTATGAGTATTGACCATGTGGCTAACTCATCTTGTGTCATAATGTTGTTTCTGCTCCTCCATCAGGGTGCAGGACAAAAAGTCAAGTACGCACGACCAAAAAACTTGAACGCTGAAGAGGGAGGAAAACACAACAGCAAGAATAGTGTTACCCAGGCATACCCATCTAGCAACTGATTTTCCTAGGGAATTTTAGATAAAAGCCTTTCAGATCTTCAAATCTTGTTGAAAGAGTTATCAAGTGTTACACTTCAAGGAGCAGGGACCATTGTTACATGAATCCAGAGGATTTTGTACCGCAGGAGCTATAGATCCAGCAGAAAAAAAATCTACTTATTTAATCAATACCAGCATTTTAAAAATGATGGTCCTGATTTATCTTCTATTAACGAAGACCGTAGTAGAGGACGACGGGCCACCAAAAATGAGTCTCATGGGCCATAGGTTTGAATCACGCTGATTTGTATGAAGATTGGGTCAGTGCAGAGAGCAATATTTGTAAAAAAAGGTGGGGTCAGTGTTGAAAGCAATATTTGTAAAAAGGTGGGGTCAATGTGGCAGACAATATTTGTAAAAAAATGTGGGTGTCAGTGTTGACAGCAATATTTGTAAAAAGGTGGGGTCAGTGTTGACAGCAATATTGTAAAAAGGTGGGGTCAGTGTTGACAGCAATATTTGTAAAAAGGTGGGGTCAGTGTTGACAGCAATATTTTTAAAAAGGTGGGTCAGTGTGGTTGGCAATATTATGTTCATGATGTATACAAATGGAAAATTGTTGTGTGAGCTAAAATACATATAATGGTTATTTAATTTTTAGGACACATCATAGTTAGGTGTTAACATCCATGGAGTGTTTACATTTTATATGCAAACAAATTACTTGTTAATCATAAAGGACATAAAATGTTAAGAATAATACATTAAAAAGCATAGACTTTACTTTTATTTTGGAGTATGTGTATTGTTAAAGAACTTTAACATAAGAGGGGGTACAGATAAAATTATCTACATTATGAAGAAAGTTTTTAAAAAAAATGTGTGTGTAGGGGGGGGAGAGGGATCGAGATGAATGATAATGAATGAATGAATTAGGTTCATCTTTCTTTTAAAATTGGTATGTATTTTTTTGTTCAGGTTGTGGAATGCTGCTCTCCTGTACTGACATGCTCAGAAAAGGCTGGAATCAGTTACGTTTTTAAGTTACAATACATGCATGCAATTTTCAACCCAAATTTTAAGTGTCATACCTTCAGTGCTATCTTTGCCAACATCCTCTCCATCTTTTTCCTCTACTACATCATCATCATTGAGCTACCATCTTCTAAGATCTCTCCATCTTCTGCATCTCCTTCTCCCAGCACAGGTGACCTGTCTTTTTTGCTCTTGATTATTCGTTTGGAAGCACTAGTGCATCTTAGTGACATGGGATCTTCTGATTCTTGCAATTCGCTACTGTCAGAGAACTCTTCTACATTCAGTCTGGACCGTTGCTGATAACCCTGTGAGTGATTACTGTGACCTTTGTCTTTTTTTCTGTGTGATAGCCGAGCAGGTGTGGTTAAATCTGAGAATGTGTTACTGACATTTTCTAAGCGGCGCTTGGAGCTGGACCTGCCACCAAGGCGCCAGTCATCATCAGAAACATACTGTTCACCACCGAAGTCTGCGACATCAGTCATGCGCCGCCGTCGCTCACGATGACTAACGTGATGATGTCGGTGATGTCGCCGACGATCAGAGTGGTGGGGACTGTTTCTTGAGTCTTTGTTATCTTTTCCACTAATGTCTCTATTAGTAGGAGAACATGACATATCAGTCTTTTCAGCAATGCTTTTATCTTCGCCTTCATCCATTTCATCAATCTCTCCATCGACACCTTCCTCTTCCGCCCGCTACTACTGTCTGTCCATTTTCCTTGCAAAATTCGGCAAACTTTTCTCTTGATCGGCCATCTTGTATTTACGTGTAGTTACCAAGCAGACATCCTGCGGATATAATTGCTACCTGTCAAATATAAGGCGTTATTTAGCTTATTACTACACATATACATTATGGTTGCACACATACGTAGCTACACACTGAGAAGGAAAAAAATCGTTTCTGTTATAATTGGGGTGGGGCAGGCGAGGAGCGAAGGTCGCGCCAAGGTGACGAGATTTATGTAAACCTAACATTGACAGCTGCATGGCTTCATTAAAGTTCCTGTCCTAACATTTTGATACAAAAGAGGAGGCGATGTCGTTCAGCAAATAAAGCTCATCGTGAAAAGTTATAGTTTGTTAACAAAAATATAATTGCAATTCCCCTTTGTGCTGCAACAAACAATAAGGCAGATGTATTTTAAATTTTAAATCAACTATCGTCACATGATTCACGTTATCTTAAATACCAATAATTCTATATAACCTACTTCTGGGATTACACCTAGTTATTTCTGGTTTCGGAGGTTCACGAATGATTGATTCACTTCATTCACTATTAAAAAAAAAAAGCATGTTTCCCAACAATGACACATTTCATCCATCTAACTTATTAGACGATAATTACAATTTACTTGCCACAATGTTCTCAAATATAATATGGTTATTTGCTTACATTACGTGTTTACATACTCAAAATATAACTCATAACTATATATTATATTTGATTTAAATATATTTAGGACATTGCGGTAAGTCTTAGATAAACATTTTAATTATTTTGTCAAGACTGGGTTGTTCTTACTTTGATATATATAACCCATATTAGTAATTATAAGATATGTTACTTGTTACCTACCTTAAATAAATTTTATTTTAATAAATCTAATCTACATTTCTATTAAGTTTACTACAAATTTTCACGAATTTCCCTCATTAAGGGGAAATACAGACTGATTATACTACAGCTACATATGCAACAAATATAAATAAATGTTATAAGACGCATACGTACTCAATATTTTTATTACTATTTTTTTATGTGCTAAATTTACGGCGTGATAAATCGTCTGCAGACAAGGACGAATGCCTAGTTTAAGTGGACGACGCACTACCTCTGCAACACACCCAACACCCTGTGCCCCATCCTGAAAATCAATACACTAGACTACAGGACTGAGATTTGTAAGACGAAGGCACGAAAAAACCAACTTGCAAGCAGGCCTGGGATAAAAATAGCTACGAACTGGCAACTGTTTAGGCTCTCAGCCTGAATATAATAGGCATGCGTCAGACTGAAAATGTAGGTGTTTTAAAATCCGCGGACGGCGCTTGAAACACTAGAAGAGGCAAATATGTAACATACTATCAAGATTTTCGATCTACATATTTATAATCTCATTGTTGTTTAGTTGTTTAAAGTAATGACAATGTGTGAAATTAAAGTTTTGGGAATACGACAATGTGCATACACAAAGTTTGTACAGATAACCGTATTTTCGGGAGTCCATGAAACTGATACAATTTAATCAAAATATGAACCTTTTACTGATCATAGAAGTTATCTTTTTACTTATATGTTTTCAACCTCCAGTACTCCCTTACCCTTAAAAAAAAAAAAGAAATAGCCTTCCTCCCCCCGGGAAAAAATGTAACACTTTTATATAGATTTATGACTGGCTTTTAACCCTACAATTAATTAAAAACCTTGTTAATGATGGAGTGACTGTTTTTTTTTTTTTCATCCATTATTGTCACGCCACTACAGAAAGCTTTCTTTTTTTCTCATATGTTTGAAGGGCCACTTCGGTATAATTATTCAAATTTTAATTACCAAATGAGTGCCTGTGGAAAGACACGAACCTTCTAAAGGAGACTCAGTGTTCATTGTAACTTCAACGTTTGTCAGTTATACAAAGGGATTTGAGAATCATGATTGAATGGCATTTGATGTCATGTTGACAATGTCCAAGTAAAAATGTTTCATAATTTTGCATATGAAGAACACAATAAAAGTATGGGGTTTCAGTTGCAGAATTGCTCAATTACAGAGAGAACTGAAAATCTAAAGTTTTATACTGCATGTTAATACTGGTACGCATTCTTCTTCGACACCACGGCTGGTCTCCCAACGCCATAGCTGTCTGCGTCACATTCATTCAGGTGACGTCAAGTGATGCCGCGGATTAGACAAACTAATTCGGCATTGTCTTGATCTTTTTACCAAGATGCAAAAAGAACGTTCAATATTGACCAGCGTGTGCAAAAAAAAAAAATATATATATATAATATATACCATTAGACATGTGTAAACTATAGAAGGTCAACGGTCTACATTATTATTATTGATGATGGCGACAAACTGCACTAGTCGTCCGTTGAGTTCCGCATTAAATTTGTTTGTATATCAGTAAAGTCCTGTTCAATTTACAGGACTCAAAGACTGCTCCTTATTTGTACAGTAGTAAAGAATGTATCAGACGAACGTTTCTGCCAACTCACAAACTACTACAAAGCATTTTGCTGTAACAAGTGAACATAAACACAGTGACTTTCTCTCCTGCTGTTGCCATGAGTTTGGCCAGCGGCGAACTGGCTGAAACCAGTTTTATCGCTTGCCCGCGTGACTAGTTCTAGGCGTTCCATCATTTGCATAATCTATTAATTTATGTAGCACGTACCATTTGACGTTGAGTGGAAGTGGCCATTTTGCAAACCTCTAAAATCAAAGAATATTAATACAAATGCCACTAAACACGGTTTACCTCAAAAATTATTATCTGACCATCATTAACAAACGTTGTTAAGTCTTCTTACCCCTCCACTATTTTGAGGGGTCTGCCTGGTTTTTGGCGTGGGTGTGTAGCTGATTACTACATTAATCAAAATTACTTTAAAAGATGTGACCAAAGACAATAACTGTTGTCTAAAGACACTTGAAAGATATATCTAAAGATTAAGTGTGTAAGACATGAAAATTCCCTCCAAGTTCACTTTTGTTTCCATGATTAAAAAGCAAATTTACGATCCTCACAGAACTCAATTCACCATCACGTCGACTGGGATAGTTTGCTGGCAGTTTTCGAGCAAAATCAATGTCACGTGATCTTAGATCACAACAAATGCTGCGGAGTAGTAGGGACCAAAGCATGGTTCAACGTTTTGGCTTATTTTTTAATCCATTATAAACATAAAGTCTATGATAAATAATAATTCATAAATTATTATATATACAAATTCTGCTCTAAAGTGAAGGTGATGTCTCTTCTTACTAAAAAAAAAAGTAAATAGCTTATACGTGTTCTCCCCTGAGGCGACACCAAAACAGGAAGGCAAGGTCGAGTGTGCCAAATATAGAAGTTTACGTCATTTATTATCTAAGTCCTCTCCAACGTCGAAGGGAAGGCCTATGCAAAACACAGCGTTATTGAGCATAAGAAGAATTTAAGGTTCACCACTCCATGAAATGTATTGTTTTAATTGTAAGCTCCCAGGGTTAGGGTGGGAGTAGTATAGCACGCCGTCCTTTTAATGTAATTTTCACTGTAATAATACATGTGTAATCTTTTATTTGTTACAAAGGTATAATAAGCTGAAATAACCAGCAACTGTTGAAACTATTGCGCAGATAGCAGTCACGTGCCAATATAAAACTTAGTACGTGTTAATAAAAAAAAATTGTCATATTTCATGGAGTATGCGGCGCTATCTCGCTTATGAGCGAGTCTGAGGAGGTGACAGATAGTGACTTATATAACTTCATAAATTTATTCTAAGTGCTAAGTACTAACGCATATTATAGTATATTTCAGTCATAGTTAACATTGCAAGATATAGGGCTACTCCTAGTCTGCGTTATGCAGTCAGTTTTGAAAGCAGTTTATAAACAATAATAATACACAATAAAAAACTAGATCAATAGAACCAATTTAGTCTAATTTTTTAGAAAATTTCTATTCATTTATTATGTTATTGTTTCATTTGTCCTAGAGAGCATACCCCGTTTGGCTGCACAAAGGCCAGAATGAATACCCAATAAAATCTCTGCGCTGAAGGAGCTTGACAGTTCTGGCGGGCAAACAACAATTTACCTAAGACAAACCTCGGGTTCTGGTAAGACTGTTTCATAGAAGAGAAGCCAACTGACGGAAAGGTCGCGTTTTTTTTCTTTCAAGCATACAGTATAAGGCGCCTCTCTTCTCGCACGCAATACAATGTTTTTTTCTTTTTTCTAACAAAGAATAATGCGTCCAAATTATATCTTCTCCCCCCCCCCCCTTTTTCAGGGACAAATAGGTTTTCTAGTTTCGAGTGTTTGTGCCTTGTTGACCAGGTGAATGTCATTACGTACGAGGTATGGTTCAGTTGCCCACAAGTCATTATGGTCTGCTCGAACAGGGTAGGCTGTGATATAACTTGTGTTTAATAAGCCCGGCTCTCGTGTGCAACGTCATTCTTTAAACGTGGCACAAGCCTAAAGGACGACCGGCGCACTTTGTGTGCGCCAAGTAGTTAGATCCGCGGTCAGTACATAAATAAATCATGCCTAATTCTTAGATTGTCTAATACTTGCACTGCCTAGTGGTGAGACTTTTTAGTCAAAGGCTGATGGAGCCAACCGTAAACAAACCGACGGAAGGCAACAGAAAACCACCGTCGTAATTTCTTTGTACAAAATGAATCGCCACAATAATATAATTCACGACAACAACGCTGGGGGAGATTCCAGTGGAATAACTGTTTCGGTAGGAAACATCAAGTGATACCCGATCGTCATCAAGCTACTGTCAGCAAGATAAAGATAAAACAGACTCTGAAGATAGGTATTTGGAATGTGAGAACACTCAGGCAGAAGAGAAAACATCAAACAGGAAATGAAAAGGATGGGTTTATATTTATTGGGACTGCGCTTAATGTGAGATACACTGAATCAGGGAAGATATATTCTGATGAAGATAAAATAATTATTCTGGAACACCAAAGATGAGTAGGTATAATCTTGGATGCAGAAAGAGCAAGAACAGTGAATGGCTTTTTGCCAATATCTGACAGAGTGACAGACTTTTAGTGAAAATTGAATGGAAAACCAATAGATATAAATATCATACACGTTTATGCACCAACAGCAGACAGTCTAGAGGAAACAGTTGATAAATTTTACTACGAGCTTAATATGGCACTCCGTGAATGCAAACCACATGAAAACACCATATTTCTAGGGGATCTCGACGCAAAGTAGGAAAAGAAAAAGTTGAGGAAGAAGTTGGATGGCTTAGGCGAGAGGAATGAAAGATGTGACAACATTATTGACTGGGCAGGAACACACAACATGATGATAGGAAACACCTGGTTTAAGCAACATCCAAGATGTCTGTGGACATGGAAAAGCCTAGGAGACAACACACGTAATAAAATTGATTACATAACGATAAACAACCGATTTAGAAACAGTCTGGTGTGTGTGAAAACTAGACCAGGAGAAGATTGCAATAGTGATTATGTACCAGTTGTGGGAAAGCTTAGAGTAAAATTAAAAGCAGCAAAACGAGCGCCAGTTAATATCAAGTTAAATTTTAATTTATTCAAATCAGACAAGAAGTTGCAAGACAAATATAACATCACAATTCAGAACCGGTACAATGCAATAGAGATGATGCAAAGCATTGAAGAACAGTGGGAAATGCTAGAAAAATCAATGCAACAAACATCAAAAGAGTTCATACCACCAGTGAGGACAAATTCAAGAATGAAATGGATGACAGATGACATTTTGCTGCTAATGGATGCACAAATTAACAGAAAGAAATAAGGATAACAAAGATGAGTATAAAAGATTACATGAAGAAATTGTTGTAAAATGCAATGAAACAAAAGAAGCATAGCTAAAACAGAGATGCAGAGAGATTGAAACGCAACAAAAAGGAGATGCCAAAGCTATATACAAACAAATTGAAGAATTAACAGGAAGAAGAGTGCAATAAAAAATACTGGGTGTTTATGATCAAAGGAAGAACAACTGTTGATTGAATAAGAAGGCATAAGGGAACGATGGACAGAATACATTAAAGATCTTTATAATGATGAACGAACAGAAGTAAATATTAAGGATATTGGGGAAGGACCAGAAATACACAAAGAAGAAGTGGAAGACGATATGCGCAATATGAAAGCAGGAATAGCTCCTGGCTCAGATAATTACAACTAAAGAAGAGATTGAAGTAATGGGTGATTTTGAAATATAAATAATAACAATAATATTTAATGATCTCTACAATAGTCGATATATTCCAGACTTCTTCTTTTCTCTTTTCACTGATACCTAAAAGGTGTCGTGGTTATATCATTTGTCGTTCTTGAGCTGCTTAAACTAGGGTGACCATTCGTCCCCGATTTCGGGGACAGTCCCCGGAATGTAGAAGTTGTCCCCGAAAGAAATTTGTCCCCGATTTCAGTGAATAAATAAATGTTCATACACGGAATAGGCCCTCTTTTAAAGTAATCACTAGGACTCAGGACGTTACTGAGTTGTGTTTCTTTATCCCAGACTGAGCGGCATTAGCAGGAAGATAAAAGAGAAGACTTGGACGCGTTGTGTCGGAGATAGCTCTTTGAACTCTTGAAGCGCGGTGCTACGTCACTTCTATTGGGATAGATTTAATTTTTAAAAAAGCAGACACTCTCTCTCCCCCACCCCTGCCTATCCGGACATCTCCCGCCAAAGTATCTCGCCAAAGTCGCCAACAGTAGAAACTAACATTAATGTATCGTGTGAAAGCTTCAGTGAAAAACTTGCTTCAAATCATGAGAAAGATACACTCAAAAAACAAGTACCACGCCGAGGCAACAACCTCTTCAGTATAAATAAGGTACTGTAAACATTACTTTAATACTGCAATTGATATCTAAATGTTGTTTAATTTTTTTTTTATTTTAAATATTTTTTTTATTGAGAAACACAACTAGCTATTGTAATGTCATTAAGTGCGTGTATCGCATAAGTACCGTGAATATTAACAAAAATAAAATCAAACAGCAAATGAACAGATATTATGAAATTTAAAGTTATCTTTTTTTGCATCTACAAAATTTCTTGCGCTCACACAGTCACACACCCACCCACACATATAAAAAATAAAAATATATATATAAATAAATATATATGTATACATACACACACACACACATATATCGTTCATCCCCGATTTTGTGGGACAGTCTCAGAAATAAGCAAAAAAATCCTCTGAAATGTAAAAAATATGACAAATGTCCCCGGAAACAATGGGAAAAAAATGGTCACCCTAGCTTAAACTGTCTGAATTAGTGATTTTCCTTTGTTGTTACATGTCTCTGTCACTGCATCTATCCATCTTCTTCTGGGTCTTCCTCTTGGTCTTTTGCTATGCATTTTCGAGAAGAATGCCCTTAATGGTGATTAGTGCGGATTCATTCTGACCAGGTGGCCAAACCATTTAAGTTGTTGTTCTATATATTCTTGGCAGGATTTTGTTCCTACCATTTTTCTTATGGTTTCATTTGGTATTCTATCTCTTCTTGCGTTGTTTGTTACTTTTCTCAAGCATCGCATCTCACATGTATTGATCTTTCTTAATTGTGATTTAGAAAGGGTCCATGTTTGACTTTCATAGCATAAAGTTGGTATGAAAATGCTATTTATCATTTGTTGTTTAGCTGCCACAGCAATGGTGAAAGCTGGTATGTGACAGCATTTGCTTTTTGTATTCTCATGTCAATTTCTCTGTCTAGTTTTCCATCTTCTGTGAACATTGTACCAAAATACTTGAATTCCTCTACTTGTTTTATTTCTTTATCTTTGATCTTAATGTTTAATGGGTGTCTTAATTTGCTTATTCTCATAGCCTCGGTTTTTTTGCTGTGTTAATTTTCATACTGTAGTTTGATATACCAGATATAATGGTTTTACAAGAAACTCTTCTTGGTGACAGGACAGTAAGTACTCCTGTTTTTCATTGTTTCTACAATAGGCGACACCATGGGCAGGCCATCCTTGTGCGCAACAATATGGTGGCAGCTGAGGTTGATATGTCTGCCTGGGACAATGCAAAATTGCAGGTACATGCGGTTAGGGTGCAGACCCCAGTTCATTTCGTGATTGTAAATGTGTATGCCTGTAATGGGAAGGTGAACACACAACAATGGCAGAATCTCTTCGAGTTCGATGAAGAGAACGTCATTTTCTGCGGAGACTTTAATGCTAGAGGCAATCAGCGGGGTAACGTCATAACCAACAAGCAGGGAGAAGACCTAGAGAACGCACTAATGTCAGTCGATTTAGTGTGCTTGAATGATGGAAGGGCAACAAGAATGGCCACTCGAACAGGGGACTCTGATAGTGTCATAGACCTTGCAATGGTGTCTTCCACCTTCGCACCGGTTTGCAGGTGGAGTGCACTGGGGTTCCATGGAAGTGATCACTATCCATGTGTCCTCCTAATTGAGAAAAGCAGAAATAGAAGCAAGAAAAGGAAGCTCCACACATTCAACTACGAGAAAACAGACCAGGACGTCATTAGCAAAATCAGACATAGGAAACAGAGCGCCCCTCGTAGGAGGCAGAAGAAATGAGCGCAGCCAACCTCGTGGAACGTAGAAGTCGAGGAAGCTTGGCGGAGCAAGAGACAAACGTCCAAGACATGGCAGAAAGCTAGAAAGAATGGAAGAACACAACCTGAGCTCTTGAAGTGTCTGAAATTAGAGGTTGACCAAAAAATGATGCACTTTAAATTATGTGCTAAGCAGGCTAAGGATGCTAAATGGGATGACTTCTATAAAAAAAAAAAGTGTGCTCAGAAAATCGCTAGCCACATTCTGGCGCCTTCATCAGAGCATGAATGGCACAACACGACACAGAGGCATACCAGACTTTCAAAGCACAGGCCGGATATGGCATAAATCTGATGAGAGCAAAGTGAAGGCCCTGCTTGCCCGCTACATTGAACAGACAGACCAAAGAAATGAGGCTGCAAGAATGAGGATACGGGGATCGCTGTCAAAATTGTGCAAGGATGAGGTGCTGGAAGAAGATCTCACAATCACAACCGATACCATTCGCACAACACTTAAAAGGTCACACTACACTACTCCTGGTCCAGATGGTGTTCGGTACGATGACATAGGCGATTTAGCTGACGACGACTTGACAAAACTGGCCAATGAGTTTAATGCCAGCATTCGGAGTGGCCAGATTAAGGAGGAGTAACTACACAGATACTTACTACCACTACCGAAGCCAAACAAGGACCATTCTCAGATCAGTGCCTACAGAATCATCACAATGCAGAACACTGCGGGCAAGCTGCTGGAGAAAATAGTTGCCCGTGTCCTCACCTGTCACCTTGAACAGAAACGCGTATTCCCATCCACACTCGGAAGTTATAGATATAACAAATAGACATGGCTCAACGCGGCAGTCTTTGCCTATGACGTCTTCGAAGGCTTCCACAGACGATAGGAGACATGTGCTGCTGCTATAGATCTGGAGGATGCATACAATAGGGTACCATTTGAATATCTCATGCATATACTCCTCAAACTGGCGGAGCACCCCTTCCTCATTAGATTGATCGCCCAGACGGGGAATCGCCTCCACAATGCAAGACGAACTCGATCGCATTTCTTCCTGGTGTGGGGTTTCAGGTGCCTTGGTTGATCCTAATAAAGCATCAATTTCATGGTTCTCCCTTAACAATCATATTGTTAATACGACCACACCGGTAGTACGAATGGGAGCTGATGAGGTGACCAGGGACAAGTTGATGACATACCTCGGAGTTAAGTTTGATCGCAACCTGTGTTTTCGGGACCACGTCGACCATGTGATAACAAAATCCCGCAAGGGATTAGCCTCCTTGAAGGTCATGGCAGCTGCCAACATCGAGCAGAGGCTACTTACTCTTCTGTTCCAGGGATTAGTCCTCGCACCAATCGAGTATGCCCTGGCAATTCTTACTGTCAGTACGACTCAAATTGATAGGCTGGAGAAAATACAAAATGAAGCCATGCGCATTATCTTGGGATGTACAAGGGACACCTCCTGTGTAGCAATGAGGTATCTTCTTGACTTTCCAACCATGGATGACAGAATCAAGATCTGGAGAGCACGAGCATACCTGAAGATTAGTACAGATAAAGAGCATCTATTGCACCACGTGCTCAACACAGGGAAAGGTGACAGGCCCAAACGAGGCAAATCATGGATGGGCCGAGCAGAAGATGTCATCAAACAGATCTGTGGGCTTACCAATATCAGCGTTGGTGAGGAGTGGAGACCGGTGCCTACGTCTTTCAAGGGGACTTTCTCGTGTATTGTCACACTCGACAGGAAAGTAGGGAACAGAACCCGGTCGTGGTTAATGCTGAGGTCAACGGTCTCATCTGCGATAACACCGATGAGAAAGATGCAGTCATCTATACAGACGGATCTGTAAGACGACACCAAAGAAGTGCATGGGCATATACAGCATGCTCGGCAGGCAGAATAGTCTACGAAGACAGTGGTGCATACGTTATGACCACGAGTAGCATGACAATGGAGGTGATGGCAGTGACCAAGGCATTCAAATGGTTAGAGTCACAAGACTACACCTACGCATGTATACCGAGTGATTCGATGAGCATGATAAAAAAAAGTGGAGGCAGGCTCTGTACGCATGCAATGGGTAGAGTCGTTGCAGAAATCCATAATACGTAAGGTCACCTTTGTCTATATCCCTGGACATGCGGGAGTACGGGGAAATGAAAGAACGGACAGGGTGGCTAGCTGCGCTGTCGTTGAGGACGGGCAACCAATGGATCGGGCTGACATCATCAATGCCCTCCGAGATGTGGGAAGAGCACAGGACTTTGACAAACACAGATCCACGTCACTTCTTCGGATGATGGAAATGGGAGTTAAGATGGGCACAGCCAGAAACAAAGAAACTTAGTGGGCGTGTAAGAAGACTAATCAACCAACATAGAACTGGAGTCGTCAGACGCTGGACACTGCGGGACTTGCTGAGGAGGGGATCTGAGCATCGATGGACATGTTCGGAGTTCAATGATGATGGCCCGCAAATAACTCAATACCAGACGACCTGCTCAAATCAATATCGATAGCCCTACCAAAGAAATTTGGTGCGATTGAATGCTATGATTATCGCACAATAATCCTTATGATTATTTGATTCGTTTGCAGTGATACCGAGGCCTTCCATAACCAATATCCATAACCAATAATCCTTATGAGTCATATGACTAAGATATTACTAAGAATTATCGTGCGAAACAAAATCAGTTCAAAATTTAGTGATGAACAGTGTATTTGTTGATAAAGGTACAAGAAATGCCATATACATCATAAGATCTTTAGTAGAAAGAGTCATAGAGGTGAAAACAGATTTATACCTATAAAAAAAAAGTAAAGTACCCCTGTCACGCCAAGTGGTGTATAGGGAATATGATGTTAGTGACCATACATTTTACAGACCTTCAGCACATGAGTTTTGGGGTAATGTGGTCGGTATTACGCCCGTGCCGCTTCACTTTCCCAGAACAAAAAAATCAGGTACCCATTTAAGGCTGGGTGAACCCGGACGCCGTAAGTTGGGATCGAACCCTACCCCTTGTCCTTTGTAGTCCAGTTCACTAACCACTGAGCTATCGCGGCTCGATTTATACCTATGTTTCATAGATTATACTAAAGCATTTGACAAAGTGAAGCACCAAGAAATAATCACAATTTTAGAAGGCATAAACGTAGACAGCAAAGAACTTAGAATAATAAAGAACATGTTCTGCCAATAAACAGCGACCATAAGAACTGGAAATCAGTTGGGAATGTTTCGACAAATAAAACAGGGTGTTAGGCAAGGTTGTGTCCTGTCACCAGATTTGTTTAATGTGTATAGTGAGATTATTTTAAGATCCATAAGAGGCATGCCTGGAATAACAATCAGAGGTCATAATATATATAATCTAAGGTATTCTGATGATACAGTCTTAATCGCTAAGAGTGAAAATGAGTTACAAGAAATGTTGTACATTATAGTGAAAGAAAGCAAAAATAAAGGACTCAGCCAAAATAGCAAAAATACAGAAGTAATGGTAACAACAAAGAAAAGGTCATCACCTCAGTGCACAATAAAGACAAGTCGAACAATATTAAAACAGGTAATGAATTTAAATATATGGGAACAATGTTGACCTCAGATGGTAGATGTACAACAGAGGTGAGATGCAGAATGGGTCAGGCAAAAGCAGCTTTCCAAAACAAAAACCAAAAAAATTAGAAAGATTCCGTGCAATCCATTTTTGACAATAGAAACAAAAAAAAAAGAGTTCTTAATTAAATGTTATGTAGTTTTAACATATGGATAAGAATCTAGGACAACAGACAAGAAAATCACTATACGCTGTAGAAATGTGGTTTTACAGAAGAATGTTGAGAATATCATGGACAGTAAGAAGAGTAATGAAAACGTGCCGAAAGAGGCCATAGCGAAAAAGAGAGCTAAATTATTATTATTATTTATAATATTAGGAAGAAATAATCATCATTTTTGGCCATGTAATGAGAAGGGAACAGAGTTATTTTCGGGTCATCATCATTGCACTCCGAACATGTCCTTATGTGCTCAGATCCCCTCCTCAGCAATTCCCGCTGTGTCCAGCGTCTGACGACTCCAGTTCTATGTTGGTTGATTAGTCTTCTTACACGACCACTATTTTTCTTGTTTCTGGCTGTGCCCATTTTAACTCCCATCTTTTTCATCCGCAGGAGTGACGTGGACTCATGGTTGTCAAAGTCTTGCGCTCATCCCACATCTCGGAGGACATTGACGATGTCCGCCCGATCCATTGGTTGACCGTCCTCAACGATAGCGCAGCTAGCCAACCTGCCCGTTCTTTCATGTCCCCGTACTCCCGCATGTCCAGGGACATAGACAAAGGTGACCTTTCGTATTTTTGACTTCTGAAATGACTCTAACCATTGCCTACGTACAGAGCCCGCCTCCACTTTTTTTTATCATACACATCGAATCACTCAGTTTGCCGGCGTGGGTGTAAGCTTGTGACTCTAACCAGATGAATGCCTTGGTCACTGCTATCATCGTCATGCTACTCGTGGTCATAATGTATGATGCACCACGGTCTTCCTTGACTATTCAGCGTGCCGTAAATGCCCATGCACTCCTTTGGTGTTGTATTCAGATCCATCTGTATAGATGACTGCATCTTTATCATCGGTGTTATTCCAGATGAGACCGTTGACCTCCGCATTGAATACGACTGAGTTTTGTTCCCTACATTTCCTGTTGAGTGTGACAATACACGAGAATGTCCCCGTGAATGACGTAGGCATCAGTATCCACTCCTCGCCAGCGGTGATATTGGTAAAGCACATACCTATTTGATGACATCTTCTGCTGGAATATATTGTAACAACTGGAAAAATCGAGGGACGACGAGACAGGGGGAAGGAAAAAGAAAAGATACCAGACAGCTTAAGAGAATGGAAACCATTGTTAAGACATCCAAACATTTCTATGGCAGCTAAACAACAAATGATAAATAGCATTTTCATACCAACTTGGAATGGCTTATCGTAGATCCCTAGACCGGCCTTACACTAATCTTACGGTCTATTGTTTGATGTGCGACGGGGTTGATCTGACGACTAACTGTGTGTTTGTATGTTCGGAATTGGAGTCAACAACGATGGCCTAACACTTCAAGCGCTATACACTTTTAAATTTCTTTATTATTATTCCCGTGAAATATGACGGTCATCATTTTCGGGAGGATGTGAGCTTCGGGGTATATGGTGGATAGGCGGCGGGAACTATTGAAGGCTATGCATGAAGAATGTTCCTTGTTGCAGTTTCCTCATATTCCCAGTCCATGGGGGACTTGTTGGTCTCGAGGTAAGACGCCGGCCTCGGGATAGAGAGTTTGTAAGTTCAAATCTCGGCTACACCAGTTGGGATTTTTATTTATGATTTCTCTCTGCGGCAACCACCCCTGGTCTCAGCAGCGAGACTCGGTTTGAAACGTCAGTTATTCATCGACGGAAAAAACATGAGGACCTCCGAAGTCGGAGTTATCTGCCTGTGCGGCGAGGGACCCCTGTGCACACAGCTGCCAGGGAAAAATGGATTGACACGCAAAATTCAGTTCTTAGTCTCTAGGGAGTTCGTCAGAGATGAAAGCTGGCGAACGTAACAATAACAACAACATACCAACTTTGTGCTATGAAAGTCAAACATGGACACTTTCTAAATCACATTTAAGAAAGATCAATACATGTGAGATGCGATGCTTAAGAAAAGTAACAAACAACACAAGAAGAGATAGAATACCAAATGAAACCTTAAGAAAAATGGTAGGAACAAAATCCTGCCAAGAATATATAGAACAAAAACAACTTAAATGGTTTAGCCACTTGGTCAGAATGAACCTTTACCAATCATCACTACGGGCATTCTTCTCGAGAATGCATGGAAAAAGACCAACAGGAAGACCTAGAAGAAGATGGATATATGCAGAGACAGAGACATGTAACAACAAAGGAAAATCACTAATTCAGACAGTTCGAGCAGGTCAAGAACGACAAATTATATAACCACGACACATTTTCGGTACCAGTGAAAAAAATAAAAGAAAAAGAAAGAAGATACTCTCGGCCCCGAATGTTATTTAATATTGTTTACAATTGTTGGTATTTGTGCTTATTTCCAATTATAGAGAAGCTTTGTCGGTGTGAGAACTTGGTTCAATTGGGAGCTCACATTCAATAGTAGAAAAAGAGATACTTATGATAGTGTTGGTTAGCAGCACTAGTGCAACAGGCATTTTCCTGTCAGAAATTCGCGGAAACTCTTTGGAGTCTTATCATTCTGGAATTCTAAGCCTGTTACTCAAATTCTCCATTCCAGCCTCAAAGAAAGTAGCATTGTCCATTCTGACGTTTCTTCTTTATTATGTAGGCACATGCGATTTTTCCATTCGTTTTATCAAACTGTCAGTTATATGATCAAGAGATACATTTACATTTTTTTGGTATCTTCTTCAGATTCAGTTCTTTAAAGTTCAAATCTCCAACTGCTGTAGCACATAAAAATAAACATATCTTTTCCTGCCTTTAGTTAATCCCACCTTTTAAGCGAGACTGGTGTTGAAGCACAACTCTTTTTGAAGTACATGTAAAGGATTTAAAGGGTATTGTAACTTTTGGACGTATGATGAACAGAGAAGGAAGGCTCATGAGGCCATCACCAGTACCATACTGGAGCAAGCTGTATTGCATGGAGATGTCACCAGAATCGAGCTGCCCAACGATTCTTCGAACCTACTAATAGTGTGAGGCAGAATAAGTAACTTTTTTTCTGCGGTCGGCATCATGCAGTCGATGGATGTGAACATTTTATTTTTATTTGGCATCAATGCCATCGTAAGATTATAATTTACTTTTTTTTCTTCGTCACATAACATTGGGGATCGTTAGGACATCATCGACAGACATAGTCACTCTTTTTCATTTCTCTTTTCTCATTTTCTTCTCTCATTTATCTTCATTTATTCATTGGGACTCTGCAAAGTCAAAGCCTGTCCTTTCCTTTAAGTTACCTCTCCTGTGTCTGCCAATTCTTCTCGCTCTATTCACATATCTTTGCAGAGCGGTCTTTGCTAGGCAGGAGATCGGCATACATGACTAAATCATTTCATTTGGCACCTCTTAACAATAGTCAAAGATCATAATGTATTCCATTTGCTTGTTGTATTCTTGTGAGAACATTTTCATTTATTTACGATGCCATCTATGTAAGAAATGTCCAAAATCCCACGATAACATTTAATCTTGTATTTTCTTCTTTAGCTCTGCCGTTATGATTCATGTTTCGCAAGCTTACTGAACAACTGATATAACAAGGACGTGAATTATTATAATTACAGCCGTTGCTGAGTCGTAAAAATCAACTCTGACAACAACAGTTTTCAATTACTTTTAAACTATGTATATCCAGAAGATTAAAATCAGAAACGTTTAGTAAGAAATCCTCGCTCTTATGTATAATGCAAGTTAATTATTACTGAAACATGTTACATATTTAAAAAGTAATAATAGTGATCATATGCCCAATGCCCTAGTCTTTTTGTTCTAAGTAGCGTTGTGCCATTGTTAAACGCCCCTGCACTTTTCAGTAAGGTGACCATTCGTCCCGGATTGTCCGGGACAGTCCCGGAATTTGACATTTTTTGAACCTTTGTCCCGGATTAGCTGCCGTACCGGTTTTGTCCCGATTTTGGCATATTTTTTAGCTTTTGTCCCGGATTTGATAAAAAATAATTTGGGACACAAACGTTTACCAATTTTGCCATTTTGGTATACGGCGTACATTTCTTCAATTAAAAAAAATATTATTCCGTTGCTGTGTCGACAATTTTGTTTAATATCAAAACAGTAGAATGCGCTCCTAGTTTTAAATCTCGTATATATTCGTTGTGTAAACTTTCACTTTCACTTTCGCAAAAAATGGCACCGAAGCGTAATTGTAGTTTTAATCAAGATTTACAAAAGGAATACCCTTTTATAAAAAAAGTCTACATCGTCATCAGACTTCACTGTAAGATGTAATATATGTTCATCCGGGTTTACTATTAACCATAGTGGACGTGGTGACATTAAGAGCCACATAAATAGTGATAAACATAAGAGAGCCGTCGCTACTGCTGCATCAAGCTCGTCGTTGACAAATTTTTTTCGAACTGAACAGGTTGGTGACAAAGAAGAACAGTTAGCTGCTACAGAAGGTGCCTTTGCATATCATACAGTGATGCACAATCACACGTTTAGATGTATGGACTGCACATCAAAATTGCTTCAGGTAACTTTAGAACCAAAATGTGCTTGTGCACGTACGAAAACAGAAGCTATTATTCGGAATGTGTTCACACCCCATGCTCTAAACGAGTTGAGATGTGACCTAGAAAACGTAACATTTATCTCCATACTGACAGATGCCTCCAACCACAAAGAAATCAAGATTTTTCCTTTGCTTGTCAGATACTTTGATCGCAATAAGGGACTGAAAGTTAAAATATTAGAGTTGAAGTCATTGCCGGGTGAAACATCTGATATAGTAAGTAGTTTTCTTATTGACTGTCTAACTGAAAATGGTTTAGAACTGAAAGTAGTTGGATTATGTGCAGACAACACAAATTCTAATTTTGGGGGCGCTGAAAGAAAAGGACAGAACAATGTTTTCACAAAACTTAAAGAAAACCTTGGACATAGTTTGATAGGTGTTGGGTGTGCTTGCCATATTTTCCACAACACTGTTCGAGCAGCTGCAGACGTATTGCCTGTTGATGTTGAAATGACTGTTGCAAAAATGTATCTGTACTTCAAATCATACACAGTTAGAGTTGAAAGTCTCAAGGAGTTTTGTCAGTTTGTCGACACAGACTTCCAGATGATTTTAGGTTATGCACAAACTAGGTGGCTTGCGCTCTTGCCTGCTGTTGAAAGGGTTCTTTACATGTTCCTGCCTCTAAAATCATATTTTCAATCTCAAGACAGATGCCCAGTTTTTATACAGGAATTCTTTGAAAACCCACTGTCTGAGGCATGGCTTATTTTGGTTCACAGTCCTCTTTCCACGAAGCAGTGCAGAAAGTAGAGGGACAGATGATCACTGTATTTGAAGTCATTGACAACATCAATAGGTTGAAAGCTATCTTGGAGTCCAAGCTGGAAGACGGCTTCTTGCCATCAAGAGTTCAGATAATCCTTAAAAAGCTGGAAATGGAAGGATTTCCACGTGATGATGTGAACAAGTTTAACGCCATTGTTTCTTCATTTTATGAAACAGCTTTAAGTTATTTGAAGAAATGGGCTGCAAATAATTTTCAAAACCTAGAGTCTTACATCTGGGTAATGCTGAACAGAACACCAGATTGGGAAGATATTGAGAAGTCTTCATCATTAGTGAGTCAAACAGTGCCTTCAGTCGACTTTCCAGAAAATGAAATGTATGACGAATATGTCTACATGAAACAGTTCGTTACTTCACAAAAAATTAGTGAGTGGAGTCTTAATAAAACATTACCAGGGCAGCGTTGGGATGAACTAGCTTCCCACTTCAGAAACAATCATGTGCCCGTTTCACATATTCTGAAGTTGGCAGAGTTCTTTTTGTGTCTACCTGGAACAAATGATGCAACAGAACGAGTGTTTTCTCTGATGAACAGTTTGTGGACAAATGATAAAACACAACTAGGTGTTGAAACTTTAAAAGCCATGTTGATCACCAAAGTGAACTATGACGGAACATGTGTCGAATTTTATAACATGCTGCATACAAAGAAGGACATTTTACAGAAAATTCACTCATATGAAAAGTACAGCATCTCTGTTTCACCTTCAATTTAAGTGAGTATCACTGTTTTTTTTTTTTTTTATCTCCTGATTATCCTGATAGCGTATTGTAGGTCTATATTATTAGATGTTTTAAAATGTATGTATTATTCACTTGAAAATGACAGCAAGAAGAAATGTAATTTTATTGGTGGAAAATTGAAGTAAAATTATTCCGTCCCGGAATGGGATTTAAAAAATATGGTCACCTTACTTTTCAGTCCAACACGTCCTATTTTTCAACACATCACACTGGGTTGTTTTCCCACTTCAAGCTATACTCGCATCGCCAGACTGTCCAGGACCACCAGTAGACGGTGTATGATGGTATATAACCTTGTTTCGTGCATGCTCACTGGTACTAACATCAGCTATGAATCACTTCAAATGAGAATAGGTCAAATCCACTACGTCACAGTGGATAAAGACAAATAAATGTGGTGATGCTGCTAGCAGGGAACACGTGGTAGGGTGTATGCACTCCTACAAAGTATGGTGACAGTTTACAGAAAATGACAATACAAAATATATGACGTTTCGGCCTATATGAGGCCTTCAGAAAATGGGATAACACAGGTAACGAAAAGGAGATAACATCTACTACATATGTCTCAGTGGACAATTCTCTTGTGTCCTGTTTAGGTAAAGTGTGTCATGTCAGATCATGGTGTTCATTGAACTCAACAAACGTAGGATACTTGCTCTACCGATGTTTGCCAAATGCCACATTATTGATTATAACATATAACAAATTAACCTGTCGATTCTCAAACTGAAGGTCGCTTAGTCTCTTCTTGGTAATGTTTTTTAAAAAAAAATCTATTGTTGCTAGTTCCAGCATATTTCAAATTTATTCCAAGAGGATTTCATCGTAATCCTGTTGGGGGATGTCAAACATTGATGCCGGGTTCAATTATGCAATGAATATTTCATTCTTCTTCTCCAGCTATCAGCTCTTGCTTGGCATTTAGACCAGCTTGGGTCACCAACAAGAGGGTGTGCTTGAGGTAATAACCGGTTCCCCATATCTTGTCATGTCGGGTTGTTTCTGTGGGCCATATTTGTGTTCTTTAGGGAATATTTTTTTCAAAGGTCCAGGAAGCAATGCCCAATTAAATGCTTGCTGAAAAGGGGTGCTCTAGATCGTACGGTGTAAAACACAGTGCAATGCAATTTATCAGTGAATGAGGAAGGTACCAATTACAAACTTTATCGCCCAGGTTAACTCAGTAATGGCAAACTAATTGTTCTCTCTCTCTCTCTCTCTCTCTCTCTCTCTCACACACACACACACACACACACACACGCACGCACGCACGCACACACACACACACACACACACACACACACAAAACGATTTTTCAATTAAAAAAAAAAACGACCAGAAGAGACAAGCATTATAAAAAATGAGACCTTAAGAGTAAAGTGTTGGCATGACTCACATTCACAACCAACGGTTTGTCCACTTGGAGAGACTGTTTTGTGATTTGGTTATTTGGTTATGGAAGGCCCGGTATCACTGTAAACGAAACAAAATCCATAATTGCTCAACCGCCCGTGCCAGCGTAATCATCCGAATCTCATCTCCTTTGTGATTCAGTAGCATACAAACTTAGCAGATATGAGAAGTGGTGAAAGCAACAGACATCGAGGTTGAGCCATAAGAAGACAAACGTCATCAAGGACATTTTACATCAAATGAAAGTGGCTGAGGCTGCCAGAAGAACATGAATTATAACTTATTATATAACTCAAGACCTGTCAAAAGAGCATGAAAAGAATGAGCGAGAGAGAGAGAGAGAGAAAAAAAAATTGTTTTGTCAATTATATCGTAATATCGTTCTACATAACTCAATGGTTCGTGCTGCTCTTCCAATAGTAAGGTTTTCATACGATACAAAAGAAAGCAGGGCATTTTAAATGAAAAAAAAAATTCTTCACAAAAAAGCAGGACATGATGACTTGGCGCTTATTTTCAATACTTCATGTAATAAGGTCAATGTCTAGCCGGAATAATAAAACCAGAAATAAGTGAAGAACAATGTGGATTTGTGGAAGGAAAGGGCACCAATAATGTAATATACATCTTAAGAACATTGATAGGAAGAGCTATAGAGGTAAAGAAAGATCTATATATGTTCTTTATAGACTACACAAAAGCATTTGACAAAGTAAAGCATGTGGAAATAATCAATATGCTGGAGAAATTAAACATTGATGGCAAGGATCTGCGAATCATAAAAAACATATACTGGCAACAAACAGCAGCTATACGAATTAGCAACCAAACAGGACAATTCCAATATATAAAACAAGGAGTCAGACAAGGTAGTAAGAAAACAGAAGTAATGGCCATATCGAAGAAACAATCATAACCACCATGCAGCATAAAAATAAACAGGACAAATCTAAAACAAGTGCAACGTTTGAAATACTTGGGCACAATAATAACATCAGATGGAAGATGCACCACAGAAATAAAAAGCAGAATAGCTCAGGCCAAAATAGATAGCATTTCAGAATACGAAAAATTTCAAACGCAACAAATCTATGTCAATAAAAGTGAGATGCTATATAGAATCAATTCTGACCTAAGGAAGCGAATCATGGACAGCAGGCAAACAAATGAAAAGACGATTAGAGGCCACAGAAATGGGATTTCTCAGAAGAATGTTGAAAGTTTACTGGACAGCTAAAAAGACCAATGAGGACATTCTCAAAGAGGCCAACACAAAAAGGAAGCTCCCAAAAAACATCAGAAAGAAACAATGAACATTTTTCGGGCACATCATTAGAAGAGGAAAGTTGGAATACTTGGTTACAACTGGCAAAATAAATGGAAAGAGAGATCGCGGACGACATTGAGAGAAAATACTAGATAGTTTGGTGTCATGGTATGGGAAACAGTCAACAACAGAACTGATACGATGCAATGTAGATAGAAGATTGTGGAAGGACATGATCGTGTACGCCAACCGGTAAGGCACATGATGATGTCTAGCCGGAAGTAGGATCATCATCATCATCGAGTGCCTTCTCCGCAACGAAGGTTTGTTACCATGTAGCGCCATTCTGCTCTGTCTCTTGCTTTGATGGTGCAGGTTGTCATACGCTGATTTGTCCATCCTTTGATGTTACTCGTCCATGTTAGTCTTGGTCTGCCTCTTTTACCTTGTATTTTCCCCTCCAGGATTACTTTTAGTAGGCTGTTGTGTCTTTTAACATGGCCCAAAAATCGCAAGTAGTAGGGAAAAGGGTTTTGAACCTATTTTAGTTAAGATACCAGTGCAGCTTTTAGCACGACAATGCATATTTCTGGCACCGTGCAATCAATGGTACCGGCCCTCGGTTATCGCGGCTTATCTCGAGTGGCCAGCACGCCGGGTCGGGGATTATCTCGAGTGGTTAGGGTAGTACGCCGGCTATCTCAGCGGTTCTAAAACTTGTGGTTAGGTCAGCGGTTCTAGGGTCGTCTCACACCGGTTATCTCGCGGGTCGGATGGCGGGTGGGTCGTCGCTCACGCCGGCTATCTCAGCGGGGTTCTAAAACTTCTGGTTAGGACAGCGGTTCTAAAACTTGATTGGTCGTGTGTGTTAGTTCGCTGACATGTGTCGGTTGGCGTGTAGTAAGGTGGTAATTCTCTCTCTCTCACTCTCTCTCTCTCTCGCTCACATTCAAATAATAACAAAATTCGTTCTATATTTCACAGCTTTATTATTAATACAACAAATATTTGAACATATATTACTGTCCGGTTGATGATAATTGTATTCGTCGGGGCTTCCTCCCTCTTGTTTTGGTGGTACAGTCTGTTTGTGTTAAATGTCTATCAAACACAGGTGCATAGGAAGTTTCATTAGCCTTCAAAACACAACCCCCCTCCATTTTGATAAAACCTTGATCAAAGATGGAGTATGTAATTGGTGACTCTGTTGATTCAGCCGGGGTATCCATGCTGACTACAGGATCTGTCGTCTGATTAACAAGAGTGAGGTTCTGGTGGTTAACAAAAGGTGGCGTGTAGTTGAGGTTCTGGTTAACAAGAGGTGGCGTGTAGTTGATGAGGTTCTGGTTAACAAAAGGTGGCGTGTATTTGAGGTTAACATAAGCGGATAAAATTTCATCTTGCATCTCAACTAACGTGATAAATTCCTCTCTCGATAGTGTTATCACAGTTCTGGTAGGAAACTTAAAAAAACTCTCACCGCTATATGTCCTTATATTTATCAAAAACACAAACCGAGACTGCCTTAACGCCATCCTTTGACAATGGAACTATATTCTTATTTCCACGTGACATGAATATACGCTGATCACAGACATCAAACGAAGTTGGCATATTCAAGCCATACGACTCCATATTCAAAGAAATCAAACACAAGCCACCCGGTAACATACGCTGGTTATCTATGTGGGTGTGTGTGTGTGCAAATACACTGATCGACGGGGTTTTAAACCCTTACGGTTATCGGGTCGAGGACCGTCTATTTATAGTAACTAACGCAATACGTTATCAGGCGTGTTCAGACATGTTCAGTGATGACCCCTAACATTTCGGTCTCAGATAAAGCGTAGTGAGACTAGGAAACCCCCGTAGTGTTTATATAGGATATAGATTTTAAAATAGGCCTGAGATGAAGAGGGGAAACATCGCGTGCTGACCTAAATTCACTTGTCATTTTTTCGGTGGTATAATCACTAAAGTATCACTTGTGAGGATGGATCCGCGCCGGAAACACCCATTCACAGCTCTTATTAGCCGGGCCTACAGGATGTGGGAAAACGGTATTTGTCCAAAAGTGTATACAGAACCTTCACGAGCTAACTGTCCCAGTACCGGAGGAAGTTATATGGTGTTATGCCGAATGACAACCGATATACGAGACTATGGAGTCAGTGAGATTTATTGAGTGTCTACCAGACATCGATAAATTGGACGGTGGTAAGAAGAGAAGACTGATCGTCATCGACGATTTGATGTCTGAGACGGACGAGAGGGTAACAAAATTATTTACCAAAGGTAGTCATCACAGAGATATTAGTGTGATGTACATTGTTCAAAATCTATTCGGAAAAAAATAAAGAACATCGAACCATAAGTCTCAATACACACTATTTAGTCCTGTTCAAGAACCCGAGATAAGGAAGTCAAATTATCAATCTGGCTAAACAAATGTACCCACGACAGGTGGGGTACCTCCAAAATAGTTTTAAGGACGCGACAGCATCTCCTCACAGTTACTTGCTGGTTGACCTTCGCCAGGATACACCTGATAATCTTAGGTTCAGAACACAAATATTCCCAGGGGAGAGACAAATCGTCTACGTGCCAAAGTAGAGAATCATGTGCGATGAATCACTTAGACGGCACGGTGAAATGTTGAAATATATGCGCGCCGCCTCGCCGAGTGCATTAAGAGCCATATTGAAAACAGCCTCTCCCAAACTCATTAACTTTTTGCGCGAGTGTTGTCATAACATATTAAAAGGTATTGTTAGACTCACTCAGCGACAGAAGAACAAGTTGAGACTTCTCACTAAAAAGAAACCAACTCTTAAGCAGCGGAAAGAGATTCTACAAACCGGCGTGTTCATAATGGCTTTGCTCCGACCTATATTAAGTATTCTCGGCGGAGTACTAGGTGCGTAACAATGGCCAAAAAATGATCTTGATGGATCCGCGATTCCTCGAGGGTATTAAACAAACTACTAGCACGTATACCCCGTCCGAGGCGATCGGTGACAACTTGAGAGATTTAGATGATGAAATGCGACGTATCCATTTCCGCCATGATTTAACACCCGCTGATAAGGCCAGAGTGTACCAACGTGCTCTGCATCAGTATTTAACTAGATTGGAGCAGTATAAACGACGCTCATTGGGCTCGGTCGAACTCATTCAACACAACACGTCAACAGAAAAAACACCTTCCCCACCACCACCATCAATCGAGGTATCACCAGAGCAAACCAAGACACCAGTAGCGGAAACCCCAAAAATAGGTAATGAAAACTGTCCACAGTTAACCGTGTATCAACTGAGACCTAAATAAAGAAAGAGCGGAAATACTGAGACGTCATTACTTTGACCCTAGTCGACCAGGGGCGTATAGTGGTGCAACGGCCCTGCAAAGTAACACCACAATAGGACTTAAAGAGATCAATCGATGGTTGAGTCATCAGGATACCTATACCCTTCATAAACCAATTCGGCGCAGATTTGAAAGGCGTTTCATTATAACGAGTGGACCCCGACAGCAATACCAGGCAGACCTAACTGATTTGAGACATTTGAAAAAAACACAACGATGGGTATTCGTATTTGGTTTCTTGCGTGGATGTTTTCAGTAAATTCGCATGGGCTGTACCGATACGAACCAAAACGGGGAAATCATTAGTGGAAGCCGTCGGTCAGATATTTCTCGATGGGAAACCCGTGAGTTTTCAAACGGATAAAGGTTCAGAGTTTCTGAACAGAACATTTCAGAAATTCCTCGCTGTCAACAACGTTCAAGTTTTCACTACACAGAACGAAGAGATTAAGGCCGCCAGGGTGGAACGCTTTAATAGAACTCTGAAACAACGGATGTGGCGATATTTCACGAAATCCAATCAACTGTCTTATGTCCGAGTCCTACCCGACCTACTTCGAAGTTATAACCATTCGTATCACAGAAGTATAAAAATGGCACCGGTCGACGTCAACGCAGACAATCAAGGACAGGTATGGAACACGTTGTATATTAACATACCCAACTTTAAATTTGAAAGACCCCTGTATAAGGTCGGTGATCGAGTTAGACTGGTCCTGGGCAGAGCCAATTTTAAAAAGGGTTATGCCCCGGCTTGGACGGAGAAACTGTTTTCCATCAGTCGAGTAAATGAAACAAACCCCGTTACATATGTATTGAAAGACGATAAGGGCGATGAGATAGAAGGGTCATTCTACACACCAGAAATTAAAAAAGTTGGAGACAAGCACGAGTACAGAATCGAGAGTATCATAACCGAGCGTCGCACATCATTTGGCCGAAAAGAGAGTTTAGTCAAGTGGTTTGAATACGATTCCTCATTCAACAGTTGGATACCGACCAAGGACATTGTCAGATACAAAGACTAGAGATGAGAGAAGAAGAAGAAGAAGTGGAAACTTTTGGAGAGCCCGATTTCCGAGCCGTAAACTCGGGAATGAGGAGAGAGCGAACTATGCCAGGGTCGGTGTTTGGGAAACTATCCCCCCTCCTTAGAACTTGTCTTTATTTGTCAAGTGGTAGTTATATATACCGTTGTCGCGGTCTCGCTGTTCAATCTAACCACTGAAAAGCCAGATGCAAAGGACGGAAAACTGGATAGCCCTACTGAGCAGCTGTTTGGATTACATGCTACCGAATCCAAACTTGGAGAGGCGACGGTGAAACAAGTAAAATGAGTTTTTATGTCACCCTACCCAGCAATGCTTCGATGGAACTATAAAAGGATAATAACCCCGGCCACTTTTTCTTTAAACTCCCTCAGCTCCACCATATACCATGGGAGTTTACGTCCTCCCGAAAATGATGATCGTCGTAGCACTTTATGATGTTAGGCCATCATTGATGACTCCAATTCCAAACATATAGTCACACAGTGGTGGTAAGTTATCATTTCCAATCCAACAGAAGCCACATGACCTGTAGTTAGTAAAAACACAATTGATGATGTTCTCCGCTCCCTTCTTGTCTCCCTTCTGGCTATGGGTCTGATTGGCAAGGACGCTGGAAATAACATTGATTATCGAGAGTTCAAGGACGGATTTTGTCTATTTGCTTTTGACCTCTCCTCCAGCCTACTGGACGGCTCCAATTTTGAGCTAGCCACAAGCGGACCCTTGTCGACAGAACTCAAGTTTGCCACTCACATAACTACTCCCCTACAAGTTATCGTCTACGCCGAGTTGGACTCAGTACTCGAGGTGTCCAAGACACGGCAGATTCTAACAGACTTCGCCGTTTGAGAGAAAGATGATGAACACGAGGGAAATTTACAGCCTTTTGATGTCGGATATTTTCGTCGACCCAACCGCGACCGCAGCCTTTGTCATAAACACCGACCTTGCCCACGATCCTGGTGAACATTGGGTGGCCCTCTTTTACAACGGTCTCGGAGAATGTGAGTATTTCGATTCCTACGGTTTACCTCCCAGACACACGGATATTTTAAACTTTATCGAGCGGAACTCACACGTTCCATTCGTCTACAACCCACGGCTGTTGCAAGATTTGTTTAGCAACACGTGCGGTCTATATTGTGTTTATTATATACTTCTTAAGTGTCGTGGCGCGAAACTTAACAGAATTCTCACGCCTTTTTCATCGAGACAACACATTAACGACCGTATCATTTAACATTTGCTCGCACCGTGCTATTTCGAGTTCGTGGGGTTCAAGGTCTCGCACCTTGGCTATTTCGACTTCGTGGGGTTCAAGGAATCCCAAACGAATAAAATTATCATCAACCGGACAGTAATATATGTTCAAATATTTGTTGTATTAATAATAAAGCAGTGAAATATAGAACGAATTTTGTTTTTATTTGAATGTGAGCGAGGGAAAGAGAGAGAGAGAGAGAGAGAGAGAGAGAGAGAGAGAGATTACCACCTTACTACACGCCAACCGACACATGTCAGCGAACTAACACACACGACCAATCAAGTTTTAGAACCGCTGTCCTAACCAGAAGTTTTAGAACCCCGCTGAGATAGCCGGCGTGAGCGACGACCCACCCGCCATCCGACCTGTGAGATAACCGGTGTGAGCATCGACGACCCTAGAACCGCTGACCTAACCACAAGTTTTAGAACCGCTGAGATAGCCGGCGTGCTGCCCTAACCACTCGAGATAATCCCCGACCCGGCGTGCTGGCCACTCGACCCGATATCCACTCGAGATAATCCCCGACCCTGCGTGCTGGCCACTCAACCCGATAACCACTCGAGATAATCCCCGACCCGGCGTGCTGGCCACTCGAGATAAGCCGCGATAACCGAGGGCCGGTACCATAGATTGCACGGTGCCAGAAATATGCAGGTTCGTACAAAAGCTACACTGGTATCTTAACTAAAATAAGTTCAAAACCCTTTTCCCTACTATCGCATTTTGTTTTCTTTGAATTGTGCTTAGTAGTTCTCTTTTCATTTTTAGTTGTTTTAAGACTTCATCGTTTGTTTTCTTTTCCTTCCATCCAATTCTACATATTCTTCTATATATCCACATTTCAAAGGCTTCAATTCTGTGTTCTGTTTTCTTGTCTAATGTCCATGTTTCTGCACCATATAGGAATATTGAGAAGATGTAACAATTTGCTATTCTTAGTTTTAGCCCTGGTGTTATTTGTTTTTATGTTAGTATGTTCTTCATGACATTAAAATTACTTTTTGCCATTCCTATTCTTTTGTTTATTTCAGTTTTACATTTTCCATCACTGGTTTTAGTATGCCCAAGGTAGTTGTAGTTCTGAACTGTCTCCAGGTCTATTCCTTCTATTTTGATATCCACTTGTGGGTTTTGAGTATCTTTTTTTCTTTATGATCATAGTTTTAGTCTTTTTGATATTCATATCTAGTCCATATTTGTTGCTTTTCATGTTTATTTCATTAAGTAATTGTTGTAGATCTTTAGGAGTTTCTGCTAGTAGTACAGTATCGTCAGCATATCTTAGGTTATTGATTATCTTTCAATTAATTTATAGGCCTGGCATCTCTATGATGTTTTTACAAATTTTCTCAGTGTATAGATTGAGCACGCTTGGTGATAGGATGTATCCCTGTCTTACTCCTCTTTTTATATCAATGGGTGTAGAGTTCTTTTTGTTATATTTTATTATTGCTGTTTGCTCCCAGTATAGATTACATATTAGTCATATGTCCATGTCATCTAGATGTATCCCTTTTAGACATTCTATAAGTTGTTTGTGGTGTACTCTATCAAAAGCTTTGGTGTAGTCTATGAAGCAGGCACATATTGGTTTGTTTACTTCTGTGTATTTTTCGATTAATGTTCTCATGCAGAATATGGCTTCTTTTGTCCCGCTATTTTTCCTAAATCCAAATTGCTGTTCATCTAATTCAGTATTGATTTTATTCTGAATCCTTCACTGTATTACTTTTAGCAAGATTTTTGTAACATGGCTCATTAGGCTTTTTGTTCTAAAATCACTGCATTCAACTGCACCATTCTTTTTAGGCAATGCAGTGAAAGTTGATGTTTTTGGTTCATTTGGTATGTATCCTGTGTGGTATATGTCGTTGCATATGTCTGTAATCACTTCAATGCCAAAATCTTCTAGTGCCTGTATCACCTCTATCTGTATGATGTCAGGTCCTGCTGCTTTTCCCTTTTTCATTGTTTTTATAGCTTTTTCCACCTCAGATTTTAAGATTGTATAGCCAGATGTACATTTTTTATAACTGGTTTCTTGTCTCTTTGGTCCTGAAATAGTTATGTTATATATTCCTGCCATCTATCTATAATATCTTTATTGTCTGTTAGCATTTTTCCTTTTTTGTCTGTAATGCATCCACCTTCTGTGGCTTAAAAAATTTTTTATTAGTCATTCTCTTTATTTCTGTGTGCATTCCTCTTAAGTCTTGTTTGCTTTCCATAGTTTGGAAGTAGGATATAGGCCTACACCTAAAAAGTAGGACATGTCCGACGACACCTATACGGTGGTCCGTTTTCTCGCTCGGATAGCCATTTTCCACACACACTATACTTTGTATATTCACATAAACTGTAAAAATATTTTGATAACATTTGACATAGGCATCTCATTATTTCTCTAGAGATTGTACACGACTTATTTGTGTTTATCCGTATCACAATAAATGAAAGTACTTGAAACTAGGCAAATTTTGCGTACATTAGTCTTTTAAATTCATGAATTGAATTGAATGACCTCAATGGGGATTATGTATTCATTTTTTAGGCACATTTGTGAGATTGCGGCAATTTGGGGGGGGGGGGGGGACATGCCCTTACTCGGTTGACAAGAGACGTAAGGAATAAAAACAAAAAGTAGACATTCTTCCCTTCTATTGTAGTCTAGGCAGAGAAAAGTTCTACAATAGTCTACATGATACCCGCAAAAACACCATTTGACTTCAAGTAGTGATAAATTCAAATCTTAGTGGAATATTCTCAGACATCGGTGGCTACTGTTGTATCAACTCATAAAATTTCATGTGAAATTGAGTCACTGAAGCCGTAAACTCGATCACGCTGGATATGCTGCAGTCAGGTCAGAGCTAGCGGCACAATCGAATGTGTGATACCAAATATCACATTAAGCTTTATGAGTTGATGCAACTGTAGATACCGATGTCTATGCATATTTCAATTTAGTTTTGATTTTACAACTACTTGAAATAAAAGCGTGATTTTTTGGACACCGTGTGTACATTCATTGCAGACCTGACTACGCCTGTTATCATACCAACATGTTCCCACAAATGTCGTCTGTATATAATTAATGTCTGTTTTTTCTTGTGTACAATTACTACCATATTTTTGATAAGGGAAAGGCCCTGTTCTATATTTTTTACACTTCTTTCTCGTATTCTGTTGTCTCAACTGAAATGACTTAGTTCTGGTTATAATCTGACATAATCCCTCAATTTATTTCAGCGCCATTGATGTATTCTTCTGTAGCACATGCTGTCACCGGGAGCCGCGGTATCTCAGTGGTTAGTGAATTGGACTACAAAGGAGAAGAGGTCGGGTTCGATCCTGATCGACGGCTTCCAGGTTCACCCAGCCACATTACCCCAACCGACCACATTACCCCAACAAATCAGTGCCGAAGGCATGTAAAGAATTCACTATACGTCACTTGGCGTGACAGGGTTCTTTACTTTTATTTTACTACATGCTGTCACTGTCAGCTCAAATATGGGTTTGATTACAACGGTTATTGTATATTAGGGTGACCATTTTTTCCCCATTGTATTCGGGGACATTTGTCATATTTTTTACATTTCAGAGGATTTTTTTGCTTATTTCTGAGATTGTCCCACAAGATCGGAACGAACGATAATATATATATATGTATATATATATATATATATATATATATATATATATATATATATATATATATATATATATATATATATTTATAATATGTGTGGGTGTGTGACTGTGTGTGCGCAAGAAATTTTGTAGATGCAAAAAAAAAATAATAATAACTTTAAATTTCACAATAACTGTTTATTTGCTGTTTGATTTTATTTTTGTTAATATTCACGGTTCTTATACGATACACGCACTTAATGAAATTACAGTAGCTAGTTTTGTTTCTCAATATAAAAAAAAAAAAAAAAAAGAGAGAGAGAGAGTCTGCTTTAAAAAAAAAAAAAATTAATTTAACCCATCCTAATAGAAGTCAGTGACTGGAATAGAAGTGACGTAGCACCACGCTTCAAGAGTTCAAAGAACTATCTAGAACTATCTAACTAGAATAAGACACAACGCGTCCAAGTCTTCTCTTTTATCTTCCTACTAATGCCGCTCAGTCTGGGATAAAGAAACACAACTCAGTAACGTCATGAGTCCTAGTGATTATTTTAAAAGTGAGCTGATTCCGCGTATGAACATTTATTTATTCACTGAAATCGGGGACAAATTTCTTTCGGGGACAACTTCTACACTTCGGGGACTGTCCCCGAAAATCGGGGACGAATGGTCACCCTATATTAAACCAACACTCTTCAAGCAATTAAGAGAATCTATTCTCCTTTATAAGTGAATTAAGGTAAGAGACACACTTTCCTCAATCCAAAGCTCGAAATTTCTAACGAATATGAAACTTGGGATGCTGTACCGGGCAACCAGTTTCAAAATAGTATAGAGCCTATAAATGCTAATCTGATGTAGTCTAACTGTACGTGTATAACCATAAGGTTTAGACAAAAATCGCACATTGGCAGAAGGAACCTGGGTGCCTTACAGCCACTGAACTGAAGCCGCCTCATAACTGACTGTGTCAGGATCAGTAAACCACAACTGACAAATGCTTTCCCGTGGTGAACCAACTAATCATTCTGACCAAGTGAGTAGCAGTTGGAGAGGGAATACCAAAAAAACACAAGGCTGAAGTCAAATGTTTTAGGTTGAAACATGACAAATGCTGCAAATTTAAGCTTATTTGGCATCATTGAAAGGGTAGTGATGAAGAGAAAGAAGTAGTTGTGAGGCACAGAAAAACTGATAAGTTACACATCAACTGAGAAACTCTCTCATGTCATATACTGGTAATGGGTGAAGGTGAAAACATTTTGAGAAACCTTTGCAACAACATTAATTTACAAAGACTGGGCTAATATATTCAGAATACAATTCAAAGGTTTTATTGAAATAAATAAAAAAAGAAAAATGTGGGAGGGGAGATATAGAATCACTCCAGAGAATAAATAAAAATGTTTCTGACACATTTATATTATACACTTGTAATAGCAGAAGATGGCACTGAGACCGAATAGAGAATTGGGATGACCAAGAGCATGTTAGAAAACTGTTAGCATCCAAACAATGAGCAAGCTGTATTCACTAAATGGATGATTCAGAAACATGGACGGTGAACAAGATGGCAATAATAAGTCTCATGAGATAAGAATTAAGATGTAACATTTCCTGGATGTGAAAGCAAACAAATAAAGCAATTGTCAAAATGTTTGATGTATCCTTTCCACTAAAACTGTTGTTGTTACTCTGCCCCATCCTTGGTGAAATGAACCTAACTTGCACCTTTTTAACCCAACATCAGCAGAGCACTTTTTGACAAAACCAGGTTTGCCTTTCCTCACCAATCCTTCCTTGGCAGGCTGATTTGACTTTCAGGAATTACAATAAAAAAAATGCAGTAGGGTCTTGGTGAATTTTTGTTCACTGACCTTGACACCCTCACACTTTGATGGGCAACACCACAGACTTTCCATTTACAAAGAACATTAAAGACTTTCATTGTTCCAAGGACTCATTTTTATAAAGTATAAGCAGTATAATAGCAAAATAAGAAGCACAGTCAATGTATAATTTAAAATAGCAAATAGCACACTGTCTTAATTCTACATCAATTTTGTTTCATTTGTAATGATTAACTGGCTGATTGTAGCATTGATCAAAAGTAGAACTATGCTGGCTCTAACCTAGAGACAGCTGGACTCTGTAATGTATGAAAATCTGTCAAAATTTAGAGAGCAGCTGACATTTGACACATTTCTCATCATAATAGAACAAAGCTAAAAAGTCATGTAGATCTATTCAGTTGAAACGGGTAAACAAGGTACTTCATTTATGGTTTTCAAACACAAAAATAAAGGTCTTTACAGATTATGTTTTCTTGGCGATAATGGTGGTTTCATTCCCTTGCTGGTGCTAATAAGCAAATTCTATATGTTATTTTGTTAATTATAAAGGGATTGGTTGGTCTAGAAATAAGACTTTGGCCTCTGGATAGTAAGGTCCCTAGATTGAATTCTACTACAGGTGTTGGAGATTTTTCACTTCAAATTCATGGTTTCTTTGCAGCTTTACCCTCTCCTGGTCTCTGGATAGTAATATCCAATGTCTAGCCCTCTCAGATAATGGTAAAAAAAAAACAGGAGGTCCCATTTGCACTAATGCAAGTTAAAGAACCCTTGGCAATTAAAAATTGAAAAAAATAAAATAAACCATAATGGCTGTTGCCTGGGCAAAAATTGTTAAGCATACACATGCTGAAGATGGATGTGTGAGGCTAAAGGCACATATATCATGGCTTTGCTGCAAACTAGCAACACAAGTATCCATGCCTACTTAACGAGTGAGTGGAGTGAACGCTAAGAAGTAGAAGAATTACCTATAATACAAACATGCTCATTTATATCTGGAGTTTTAAAAGCGTAACAGATCAAAAAGAAAAAAATATCATACACATTCTATATATATATATATATATCTCCCGTGTGTTACCGGGGCCTCATTATGTGGGAAGTAAAGAATAGTGACACTGTGACCTTCCAGGCATGTCGTAAGAGGCGACTAAGGGGGTTGATCGATGGCTTAACAAGCTGTCATTGTAAAAAATATCGTTATGGAAACGGAACCATAGATTTTAGAAGCAGTGATCTCTGCAATATGTGCCATTTTGGCATGCAAGGGTTTTTTTTTTTTGCTTTTGAGATTGTAGTTCTGCCCTATGTGCCGTCTTCGGCTCGAAAGGACAATAGATAGATAGATATATATATATATATATATATATATATATACATATATATATACATATATATATATATACATATATATATACACACACACACATATATATATATATATATATATATATATAAATGTACTATCAACCCTTACGTATGCGTGTGAAAGCTGGAAAACAACAAGAGATATAGAAACAAAGTTGAACGCATTCGAAAATAAATGTCTAAGGAAAATACTTGGTATAGAATGGAACGAATTCAAAACAAACGAGGAAATTAGAGAAATCGCCAATCAACCACTAATATCTTCAGTAATAAAGAAAAGACGATGGTCATACGTTGGACATGTGATGAGAAGAGATAATAATCGAATAGCAAAGCAAGCCCTCATATGGGAAACAACAGGTAAAAGAAAAAGAGGAAGACCCAGGGAGACACTGAGAAGAACATTGATGAGAGAGGCAAGAGCAGCAGGAATCGGCTCCCTCAATGAGATAGAACTGCTTGCACAGAACAGAGACAGATGGCGAGATTTGATAAAATATCTTTAAAAGAAAACTGCTAGAACAAAAATTCATATAGGAGAAGGTTATCTTGGTCTACGCCCTATGGGCCGGTTACGGCTCAAAAGGTCAATAGATAGATATATATATATATACATATATATATATATATACATATATATATATACACACACACATATATATATATATATATATATAAATAAATAAAATACTTCTAAAATTATTGACTATCTATTACTATTTTATACCTCTTTTTGGTGTTGTAAGAGCTTCACAGCAGGTTCATGGTTAATTTTCAACTCATTAAAGCACTCCATAAAACAGTGTTCATACAATCACAAGCAGTTTGATCAATATAAAATACAAAGTGAATAAACTATGCACCTTTTGAGACCTATTGAATATTGATACATAAGGTCCCATCTATGACCTTGTGTCAAGAACAGAATGTATATGGCTTTTTAATTGATACCTGATATCACATTTCTTTGCCTGTCATTCCCAGTGATAATTCAATGCATTCATAACTTTTATATTCTCAAAGAGTTATTTGTAAAATTATTATAAGAGATGTTGAGTCTGCTTCCACGTGCTGCAATCGTTATTAATATCCATCTACCATCTAAAGTGGGTTCTCAGTGGCTGAATGGTTAGTGTACTCATTTCCTAATCAGAGGGGGCCAGGTTCAATTCCCAGAAGTGGCAGATTTTTTTTTCAGATTGACAAGGCTCTGGGATTCACCCAGTCCCTAAAAATAGGTGTAACTGAGATTTTTCTGAGAAGTAATGGTGACCAAGCATGACACTGTTCACATCATTAAAAAATATGGTCACTAGCACCATGCATCTAGCAAGGTTTAGAGGAAACCTTTACTGTTTTTCAATTTACCATCCAAAGTAGTCTCTTAATTATCACGTTATATCTAAAACATGACAGAGCTTGTGAAAGCAAACGTGTTTCTTATTGGCAGCTATCTAGTGCCACAAATGTCAACTTACAAAACAAAACTTTTTTGCAGTTACATCTAAATAAAAATGAATTACTATCATCTGTTCCAAAACTCATGTTCTCAAACTTCACCAAATATCTTGGAAACCCCTGGATGGATGGATTACCATGATTTTTTGCATGAAGTCTTACATTGTCTATGATGTTACAAATGTATAATTTAAAATAATGTAGGTAATACAGTTTATTTAAAGTGGCTGGTTCCTTAGATCTTTGTCAATGCAGCAATTATTGCTCCCCTAAAAAATATAATTTACAGTAAACTTAACAATTTATTGACTTTTAATAAACCATTGATGTATCATCAATATTCAGACAAACTGTTAGAAATAGTACCGAATTATTATTATTATATGCATTGGTTTAATCTTGTAGGCTACATGTTTCGATTAAATAATTATCAATGTCAGAAGGAACCAAGTGAGTAAATGGTAAAAGCAGAAATGATAGTGAATGTTTCTTATGTTGAGTACATTTTAACTGATTACATTCAGTACTGAAAAAAAAAATCTTCTGGATGATTGGAATGGTCCTGAACAGGATCTGTTTTACAATTTGTGTCAACATGCTGGCAAGCAAATTTATTTTGTGGCAGACTTCTTCAGAGTAATGATTCTCTATCAGAATCAAACAAGTCTAACAGGCTGATTACTGCTTTCGGGATTTCAGCTTAATATGGCAGATAGGTGGCAGGAACCTTGAGGCACTGTCTGAAAAGTGTTCCTTGTTGCAGTTTCCTCATATTCCAAGTCCAGCTTGCTGCCAGAGCTACTGGCTTTAGTGTTCTGTGCACACCATGAGCTGTGCTTTTCATTCGGATGGTGTTTCAATATTTCGATTGCTTATGATGAATGATGATATCATATGACAAAGGACAGTTTGGCTGCATTCACTTTCGGTGCGGTTACGCTTTATGTATTTTGGCGTGTGCTGCAGTTGCTATGATGGGGGCTGCAGCTGCCTTTCTTTGTTTGGATGAGATGTTAATTTTGATGATTCCATTGGCATGGGCAGTTGAGCAATTATATATTTTCATTCGTTTGTAGTGATACCAGGGCCTTCAAATAACTATAACTATAGTGCTTTCAGTTGAACAAATCACAAACCATCCTTTTTCCAGTTTTCCTCTTCTTCATGTAAGGCATGGTTCTCATATTTTGCCCAATAATCTTTGTCTATCTTTGAGAGGGTATGATTTGTAAGTGACATCGCATAATGTGAAGGTTTTATTTTCAGCTGCTACTTGGCCTTTGACTTTTGCCCAAACTAGTTCTATTGGATTTAAGCATGAATGGTAAGGTAAGGAGGTAGTCTCAAACATCTATAACCGGATTGTTGTATTAACTTATCTATATGAAATATCTTTGTCCGTTTTGTCTGCTATACAATGGAAAGCAATTCAGGTTTCATTAACATGTCATTAAATGTATATGTTCCACATCTTTATTTCATCTTTTGTACTCGATGATGCCATCTTCTTGTGCAACTACGTCTTGGTACGTCCAATGTATGATACATTGTCCATTATTAAACAAGAGGGTCGATCTAATGTTGAAAGAATAGTTTTCTCAATTCACTCTCTAAATATCTGGCCATTCATCTCGGAGTGATAGTCCCAATTGTTTGTAGAGACTTTGAAATAAAAAAACAAGTTCAGCATTCTGCAACAGCTCATTATGTCTGCTACCTGCATGTGCAACTTATCAAGCTGCCCTTGCTGCTAGGTGCCGATTTTTTTAATACTTCCAATTGACTAGTATCCAACTGCTATTCTTTTTTACTTGTGTAGTGAGCATTGATCCATGTTTCATCTAAATATACAATATCGTAACTGTCTTTACACATTTCCTTTGCTTCACATAAATACTTGCTTCTTACAGCTACTAAATGTGGTTTCTCACCAATGATGTTTTTTCCCACCAGCAATTTTCTAAAGGTAAAGCTTGCACTTCTCACAACTCTCCATATTGTAGATTTTGAAACTTCAATGCCGTTGTTTGTTCTCAGCCTAGTCTTCAATTTTTTAAGTGTCACTACTTCGTTCAAAGCAAACATTTGAAAAACTTGTCTTTGTATAAGGTCTGTATAAAAATTATCTAATACTTCCTTTCCTCCTTCCATTTTTGTATTCCTAGGGTGTAAATATCTGCTTTCTTCAACCCAGCGATAAAATGACTGTTTACTTAACCCCAAAATATACATTGTTCTCATCTCATGGTTTGATAAAGAATAATAAAGAGTCCCCACTTATTCTCTCTGCAAAAATGTTGGTAAATCTTCATCATGATGTTTTGAAGTGTCATGAATTTCATCTCTAGACTCATTGTAATTACTCCGAGTCCACAATGAGTTTTATTTAATGCCTTTGTAGATGAATTTAGAACTTAGAACACACAGGAAGCTTACCCTTCACTAGTGTTCAAAGTATGGCATGATTCATGTGCGAGAAAAGTGTGCAAAAAATAAGGATTTTGAAATTTTTCATGTAATGTTGACCAGTAGAAATTGCAAACATTTGACTTCACTGGTATCCGTTTGTCCGTGTCTTTTTTTTATAAATCACAAATAAGTCAAAATAAAAACCATATGTTTCCAATGAATTTTTGTTTATATAACATCATGGCAATAAACAGTTTACATACAAAATTTCAACAATTGAAACCAAAGATATTAAGTTATTGTATTTTGAAAAGGGGCATGAGTTCTGGAACGGACTATAGAACAATATTGTATCTCATTTTTGTATTATATGTTCTTTATAAAGCATACTGTATACAACTCATATCTGTGTCTATAGTAATTGTTTACATTAATGTAATCTTTATATCCATAAAGATCTATCATCTTAGGTGAAGAAAAACTATTATCATGACATCATACATCTTTGACTTTATAACAGATATATTATGAATATAAGTGCTGCTAAGATATATGTTACTTAAAGAATATAAAATTGTTAAATAATATTTACTGTACCATTGAAATAAAAAAAAATATGTAAGGGCTCTATTTATATTTAGCTTTTAATACCTTCATTAATGAAGATTATTTACTTCGCATTGTACACTGTCAAAATAATTACCTCTTTCAATCACTGAAAAATGTTTGTTCTGAATATATATAAAAAATCAACACTGGGCCTCAATCACTAAACATAAGTTTTGAAAGTGTGTTCCTTCAGTGTTACTCTCACAGCGTTTGTGTAAGTTTTTCTAAATTTGATCCTTAAGTCGAAACAAGTTTGAAGAAACTCATGCAATGATAACAGCTAATTCCCTTCTATGAGTAAAATAATTTTTTTGTCATAAATATTTTAAAATTTCAACAGTTTGATAAATATTGTTGAACAATTTCACTTTCTTTACATGCCATTATCTAAGTAGCACTATATTCACAAATGTATAATAAATGTCACAATAATTTTTCTTCACCTAAGAAGTTCTTATCTTAGATAAGATAAGATCGTTTCCGGTTGTTTCCAAAATGGAGGAATTATTTTTCTCCGACTTGGTATATAACCGTTGATCAGAGGTTTAACAAGCCGCTATCGTAAAAACGATGTTGTTAATGAAACGTAGACCTGATACAGAAACAAAGTTGAACGCATTCGAAAATAAATGTCTAAGGAAAATACTTGGTATAGCGTGGAACAAATTCAAAACAAACGAGGAAATTAGAGAAATCGTCAATCAACCACTAATATCTTCAGTAATAAAGAAAAGATGATGGTCATATGTTGGACATGTGATGAGAAGAGATAATAACCGAATAGCAAAGCAAGCCCTCATATGGGAAACAACAGGTAAGAGAAAAAGAGGAAGACCCAGGGAGACACTGAAAAGAACATTGATGAGAGAGGCAAGAGCAGCAGGATTCGGCTCCCTCAATGAGATAGAGCTGCTTGCACAGAACAGAGACAGATGGCGAGATTTGATAAAATATCTCTAAAAGAAAACTGCTAGAACAAAAATTCAGATAGGAGAAGGTGTATCTTGGTCTACGCCCTATGGCCGGCTACGGCTCGAAAGGTCAATAGATAGAAGAAGTTCTACTTTTGAACAGTACAACCTAAATTGCAAATTTTTTATTTTGACTGTAACATATGCTTGCTTCACATGTGAGAGGTACCAAATTCTATCTCAGGAAGCTATCTTTTATTTTTGTGCAGGAATAATATTTACTACTCTCTTTTTTAAAAATATTTGTTTATTTGTTTACATTGATTTCTCAAACAATTTGTCAATACTTATTTAGATTGAAAAAAAAGTGTGTGTATGGATAGATTTTAAAAATGTTCTTTTTATCTTTGTTTGTTAAATGAAAGTAAAGTTTTCTGAAAGGTCACACAAACATATGTACACAATAGTTAGATATAGTGGAGATGACCTCAATTTCATAAAGTGCTCATAGTTTATGCAGGAGCTTTACTTGTCAGAAGGACATGATCTAACGCCTGTCTACTCCTGCGACATTGCTGAAAAACCTCTACTCACCCAATTCTGCAAGGGCACTACATTACACATGAAGGACCTCCACAGGAACCTCACTGAGGCCACAGTATTCACCAGTTGAGCTGGGGGTGATATAGTGTTCATACCTGGGTACAATTAAAATCATCTGAGTTCTCCTTCTAGTTCCAGAGACTACAGTTCTCCCTCTAAATCTGCCTCAGGGGAAGTTGCTTATGGTGTAAGAGGTATTGACTTGAAGGAGCACTGTTTCTCACATGTACTGTCACTTTCTTCATTTTCAGAAGGCTCACCATGACTATTCAGTCATAAAGATCATGGGCTTTTTTCCTATACAAGTGTACCTGTGATTGAAACATGCCTCATGGAACACTTGAGCGTCTCTGTGGACCTCACCACATTAATGATGATTATTAGACCTCACAGCCATTATAAACTCAAATATTGCTGATCTGAAAGATAAATGGTTTTATAAATATTGTTTTCCACTTCTTTTTGTAGGTATTCATGGAATGTAGCAGGTTCTGCAGTTGTTTGACCTAATGCAATTTAATTGTAGTTGACATATACTTAAAACATTCAAGCATTGTTATAAAGTTAGTAAATAATTCACCTACAACTAATGCAGAAATACAAATATTTAAAGTCAAGATACTAATGTTGGTCCTGTTTATATTATTAGCTATAAACTTTTATTTTTAAAAATTTCTAATTAGCCTTATTAATGTTTAATTCTGTACATAGAGCATTTTATTATTATTTTTTATTTTCCCTAAATGTATCTGAAAATTAAATAATGTTTATGACCCAACATTCCATAAATAATAATTTTTTTAAAATCTTGATATGATCCATCCATATTTTTAAAGGTACTGCGACACAAAATTTAAAAAGTATAATCCAGATATCAAAACCCTGTGTTACTTGGTTTAAGTAAAGACATGCTTCATTAAGATTCTGTCCTGACCATATAAACTAGAAGCTTATTCCATGATTATGTCAGTTTTAAATGGGTCTGATAGTGGTTGATGTATTTAAAACACATGTTTTAGTCAACTATTACTGTTTTATAGGATCTTTAGGAAAATGTGTTCACATCTGAACACAACACCTGACAATACAAAAGCAGCAGAACTTTTCAAACATTTTCTTCAATAAATTAGATTTTAGAAAGATTGTCATTGGAAAACTTAACAACAGTAAATTACAAAAAAATCTTACATAATATTTCTTGTCACTGTATGGTAAAAAGGAAAGCTGAGATGGATGTCTTTATTCCATTGTCTAACAAAGTGAACATAGCAAGAGCAATAACTCATGGCACTAGGGATCTGTAAACAAACTTCTCAAAAACAGTTTATTTGTAAAGCTTTATGTTTGTCATGTAATGTCAGAAGTTACCCTACACAATAAAACATAAAACAGCAGTGATGTCTGAAATATGTTTAAGTTTGTTTATTTGGAGATGTGGTGGGTGCTATTTTTTACTTTTTCTCTAACTGTACTAGTAGCCAAGTGAACAATTTTTATAAATGGGCCACAGCAGCAATCCATACCTGAATACAAAAACTGCAGCTTTGAATTGAAAAGTCAATGTAATAACCACTAAAATACTTCTACATTACACTTAGCAGATGGAAACCATTGCACACCTGTGAGTATATATGGCCCTTTTCGTCTTGTCAGACGGTCTAGTGGAGGCTATTGCGTATTTTTTTGAGGTATTGTTTTTGCCGAACAGCTTCTCTCGTGGCTAATTCTACCAATGTTTGACAAACACACGCGGTCACATAATGAACAGGTCAGGCTCGCTGGTCCACAGGGTTTACCATCCTTTTTCATGAGTCTCTTCTCTTCTAAGTCCTGTCTTAGAACAGTCTCAAATGTTGTTATACCGTTCCTTATACGTGCTCTCCATGATGTGCGATCACTTGCCAGATGTTGCCAGTCGTTTTCACAGATGGCGAAGTCTTTCAGAGATGATTTGCAGATATCTCTATATCGTAGTTTAGGTCAGCCGATTTGTCATTTTCCGTGTTTTAGCTCGCCATATAGTATTTGTCTAGGAATGTGTTTTTCTTCCATCCGTTGGACATGCCCCAGCCATCTTAGCCTTCGACTTCTGAGCATCGACATGATTGTTAGGGCCTTAGCACGTTGCAGGACAGTTAAGTTGATTATTTTGTCCTGCCATTTGATGTGCATTATTTTGCGGAGACATCGCATGTGGAAGACATTTAGTCTTTTTTCCTGGTTTGAGTATGTTGTCCAGGTTTCGGATCCTTATAGTAGTGTGCTAAGCACACAAGTTTGATATATTAAGAGTTTAGTCTTTTGAGTTAGTTTCGTGTTGTTTCATGCCCTTTTTGTGAGTTTGCCGAAGGTCGTAGCTGCCTTACCAATTCGACAGTTTATTTCTTCATCAAGAGAGATGGTTTGCGTAACTGTGGATCCAAGATATGTAAATTTCTGTACTGATTCTAGTGGGCAGTCTTTTAGAGTAATAGATATAGGTTTGAAGTCACCTTGATTTAGTATTACTGTCTTCTGAACATTAATTGACAGTGAAAAAAGGTCGCATGCTTTATCCAGGTTGTTGATCAGCGACTGTAGGGTGGCCTCACTATGAGCGACTAGGGCTGCATCGTCAGCAAATAAAAATTCTTTAAGTAGGGCAACATTTGTTTTGGTTTTTGCTCTTAGTCGTGCTAGGTTGAACAGTGAGCCATCTGGTCTAGTGCGAATGTAAATATCTCCTGAGCTGTTTTCGAAGGTGTAATTTAGGAGGGCAGCAAAAAATATACCAAAAAGGGTGGGGGCGAGGACACATCCCTGTTTCACCTGTGAGTGGACATGACACAAATGTAAATCTGCTCATTCAATTATCAATTTAACTCAGTGTGTTATACTGATCATGGTTATTCGAAAACAGGTGATATTGTAAGCTGGTAAAAGTAAGTAAATGTTTTGCACATTAAATTTTAAATTGACCATGTGTCTTACAATAAATTTTGTCTTTAGAATGAAGGAAATACAGTAACTAAATTATACAGATCACATTTGGTAATCAATATTCTTGACAGACAACACAATGTAGAAACAGGATGCATTTATTCTGAATGTGAGATGTAGTCAATGAATCATCATCATCATCAAGTACTGGGCCTGCTGGTGTAGGTGATCATGTGTCTCCACAACTTTCGATCTCTGCAGCTATTTATCATTTCTGTTGTTGACCTTCTGCCAAGCCATTCTCTTAAGCTGTCTGTTATTTTTTCTCTTTGCTTCCCTCTATCTCTTCGTCCCTCAATTTTTCCAGTTGTTACAATATATTTCAGTTGTTCTCTTCTCATTACATGGCCAAAAAATGATGATTGTTTCTTCCTAATATTGCAAATTAGCTGTCTTTTTGCTTTGACCTCTCTCATAACATCTTCATTACCCTTCTTAGCTGTCCATGGTACTCTCAACATTCTTCTGTAAAACCACATTTCTACAGACTCCAGTGATTTTCTTGTCTGTTGCTCTATGGCGATTCATGATTGTACAAAGAAGTTATGACGGTGGTTTTCTGTTGCCTTCCGTCGGTTTGTTTATGGTTGGCTCCGCTAGCCTTTGACTAAAAAGTCTCACCCACAAGGCAGTGGGGTTGTTTTACTTCGGGTACCCTCCCTTAGCCTTTTACTCTCCCGAGCTTATGAGCCAATGAAAGCTGCATGAAATGTTAAGTATAAGAATAAAAAGGCAACCCACAATGATGGCGGATATATAAAGATGGATTTGGATAAAATTTCAATGAAAATTGTAAGAAAAAACTATCATAGAAAAAAGTAAATAGAAAATCTACCTAAAGAAAATACAAAAACATTTCTAGAGCGGACACTATTACTTTTCCATAATAAATTACTGCAACAAAAAACAAATGTCTGACAGTTACCATGAGGAAAGTTCATGTAAAAGATTTGTTCAGTATATAAATTTTACAGGTGTTAGCAGTTAGGTGAGTTAATTACTGCATGCATGAGCAGTAAACTTCTCATATTTAATGGTTACAGATTATAATTATAATGTGAGAATCATCAATAATATATATTGTTGAAAGTAATTAGTGCATTTGCTATCAACCTTTTTGAATAAAACAGCCACAAAAATATAATATTGCGTACATGTATCCATACGTTTGTGAACAATTTATAAGAAATACATTAGCTTAATATTGTCCAGCCATTTAAATAATTTTTTAGGAATATATTACTTTAATTTATTCAATCATGTCTAATGCAATAAACATAAAAACATCTATATAAATTTTTACACTCAATGGTGCAGTTAATATTTTTTTATTAAAATGTGTAATAAAATTGTAAATAAAATATAGATATTTTTTTTCTATATATTGGAAAATGTGGCACTATAACATTTAAAAAAAATTAAAAATATCAAACTTTCTGTTTTAAATAAGAGAAAAAAAACTCTAAAGCTGAAATGCCTTTGTAAATCAGCTTTAAGAGAACTAAATGGCCTCTTACCCACATTCTTATAGACAAGATCACATCTACATCCTTTCTAGCAAGGTCAAACTGTTAATTTGAGGCCGAGATTAGATTTCAGCAACACATTTAATAAATTTAAGCTTGAAGATAGTGGTTAATATCTAGAAAATGCAATTTTTTTGCCACCTGTATGATTCAGTTTGAGATGGGTTCTGAATGATAAGATATTTGGCTCTCTGGAGACTGTGGACCAATGTGAGGTATATTGCTGAGATTGGTATGAGGGTCTGAAAATCCCAAGCAGATGAGGACAAGGAAGAAGTTTGTAAATATAAACATATTTATGGTTAGTATTTGAACTAAAATCAGCTTGATCACGTCCGTGCCATGGTGTAAACAATGTTGACTTTGAACATCACGCTATCTGTTATCACAGCGAGTTGGTGGATTTTTAGAAATGTAACCACGGGTTTGATAATAAATGTTTGTACACAGTTCGTTAACCACCGCTGTAGATCAAGTCTTTATTCTGCTGGCTTCGTTCATGACCTTGGAAGTTAATGACCTAATTTGTACAGCCGGTTGGTTTGGGGCGAATTGTACGTTACAATGTCAATGCTATAAGGACTCAGTTTGTGACAAAACTGCAGAGACATGCCCAAACAATGACAGTTGTCAGCATGAATATTTTGGACCCCAGTGTCAGTACTTGGGTCTTGTTTACAAATATAATAAAGAATGCCACTCTAAGGGCTTTCTCTGACAGTGGCGGTGTAGTGTTCCAGTATAATGATACATCGTTCCCAAACATTTCTGTGAACACTATTGTAGTCACCACACAAGCGACAATGGCACACATTAAGATTGAGTTCTCACCGACCATTTCGCAGGCCGACAGTGCACTGACGGTGAGTGAGGTGCAAACATTTACAGACACCTATTGTCTGGACGGGCATTCTTGGTTGTTTTGTGCAGTGTGTAGTGGGTGTTGCATAGGCTGCAACGTCATCATCGGTACGTGTCACGGCAACTGTTCACATGGGATCTATGGACACGACTGCTCTGGGTCTTGTCTTAGTGTCTGTCCTTTATGTGAGGAAAAATCCGGAAAATGCCTACAATGTAAATGTCCTGGCTACACCTGTAGTTACACTTGTCCCAATGGTAATTTTGGGCTACAGTGCAAACAGACGTGTTCTGATGGCTGTGACATCATATGTGACCCGGAAAGTACAGATTGTACGTGCAAGGAAACGTACTATGGATCAGACTGCACTCTCAAATGTCCGGACAACTGTTTCAACGACACCTGTGAACAGTCAACCGGGAACTGTACATGCAAGGGAACGATGATTCCCACGTTAAGAAGAGTCTGCCGACTACAACAAACCCAAGCATATGGATACCTTAATGTCTTTCTGTGCTGGACATGGTTCATTTCTTGGTGCTTTTCCGTGAAGCCATGGCTCATATCTTGATGTGTTTCTGTGCTAGCCATGGCTCATATTTTGATGTGTTTCTGTGCTAGACATGGCTCATATCTTAGCTTGTGTGTGTGTGTGTGTGTGTGTGCTGGCCATGGCTCATATCTTGGTGTGTGTCATGTTAGTCATATCTCATATCTTGGTGTGTCCGTGTTAATCATGTCTCATATCTTTATATGTGTATGTGTTTAGTCATATCTCATATTTTAGTGTGTATCTGTGTTAATCATGTGTGCGCATGTATGGGTTAGTGATATCTCATATCTTTGTGAGCATGGCTATGTTAGTCACATTTCATATCTTTGTGTGTGCAGGTCTATTTTGGTCATATCTCATATCTTTGTGTGCATGTCTATGTTAGGCATGTGTCATATCTTTGTGTGTGCATGTCTATGTTAGTCATATCTCATATCTTTATGTGCATGTTTATGTTAGTCATGTGTCATATATCTTGATGTGTGTCAGTGTTAGTCATGCCTCGTATCGCTGTGTGCATGTCTGTGTTGGTCACATCTCATATCTTTGTGTGTGCATGTCTGTGTTAGTCACCTCTAGTAACTCGGGCAGATGGTGCTCGTAAAACTGGGAGGGCCGACCATCTAAGGGCAGAATCCCCCTACAGAAAAGATCATCTGCTGCCTTGCAGGAAGATTGGGGACAATCAAAGGCTAAGGAATGCAAACCTGAATAAAATACTGGCTGAAATCGGATGCACTGGGCCACTGGCGCAGAACACAGTGCAACGTTTTAACGGGTGTTCAATCAGAGTGGATCTGGCAGACTCTAATTGTGATGTTCTGTCTGTGGGGGCGATCAACACACTTAACCTGACAGCTGACTTCATGTGAGAGTCTGGAATCCTACTCTGAGTCCTGAACGCAGAGAGAGAGAGAGAGAGAGAGAGAGAGAGAGAGAGAACTAAAATGTTTCTATGTTCACTGAAACTCAGTTTTACACTCACATATTACTTGTCTGTGAAGATTATGTATGAATCAAATGCTTACTTCTGTCATGAAATAAACAGAAACTATATAAGATTGTCTGATAGAATATGTTCACAGTGTCAGGACTGTTACAATTTATTCACAAATTAAAAATTTTTACAGATTCATCAAAATTGCCAGGAAAAGTTTGCAGTCAAAGAATTGTTTAAAATATTTAAAAAATAATGGCGGAAAGAATTGTAACAATGAAATGAGTGCATACTTTCCTACATAATAAATATAGAGCTGAAATAAGCAGTGGCATGGATACCCGGGTCATAGAGTAAAGATGACACCTAATGGTGAAGCTTAAAATTAAATCACAAGCTAACAATCATAAGGTGACAAATACAAAAGGGAAAATATGTACAGATACAACAAGAAATGTATTACCTCATTTTTGCATGTATTTGATAGAAGACTACATATAGACACATTGCATTTGAAAACTGAGGCAGGCACACAGTAGTACAGGATTCAAAGAAAAAAAATGTTCATGGTTTAACTGCAATTATGAGAAAAATATAAGAAGCTAATGTTTTATATTTGCATCACACTCAAAAAATCATATAAGGAACAAGTCAATCAATACAATGCTAAATATAATTACAAGTAATTACACAGTGACTGTAGTACACCAAATATACATATATGTAATAAGTATATGTTTCACTTGTAAAATTACACAAATGTTTGCAAATATATTATTCTACAATTGCTAACATCAAAGATTAAAATATATCAAAATTTCAACTGTATGTTACATAAATTAATGTTGATTGTTTCAAACCAGCACTACTAAGTTTCAGAATGCTATTGCTGTTTTACATTATTTCTTTTAAACTGCCTTTAAGGCATTAATTCTAGCATTTAAAAACTACTCTGTGGTAGTTCTTCCACTTTCCAAATGAAATCTGTGTAAGTTACACAAAATCAAACCAATATAGACATAAATTTAAATCACGACTTTCTCTGACAGTGGCGGCGTAGTGTTCCAGTATAATGATATATCATACCCTAATGTTTCTGTGAACACTATTGTAGTCACCACACAAACGCCAATAGCACACATTAAGATTGAGTTCTCACCGACCATTTCACAGGCCGACAGTGCACTGACGGTGTGTGAGGTGCAAACATTTACAGACACCTATTGTCTGGACGGGCATTCTGGGTCGTTTTGTGCAGTGTGTAGTGGGTGTAGCAAAGGCTGCAACATCATTATCAGTACGTGTCACGGCAACTGTTCACATAGGATCTATGGACACGACTACTCCAGGTCTTGTCTCAGTGTCTGTCCTTTATGTGAGAAAAAAATCAGGCAAATGCCTACAATGTAAACATAATGGCTATACCTGTGATGACACTTGTCCCGATGGTAATTTTGGGCTACATTGCGAACAGATGTGTTCTGATGGCTGTGACACATCATATGTGACCCGGAAAGTACAGACTGTACGTGCAAGGAAACGTACTACGGGTCAGACTGCACTCTCAAATGTCTGGACAACTGTTTCAATGACACCTGTGAACAGTCAACCGGGAACTGTACATGCAAGGGAACATTCTATGGGTCACACTGCACTCTCAAATCTCTGTACAACTGTTTGAACGAAACCTGTGAACAGTTAACCGGGGCCTGCGTCTCGTATGTCGATGATTCCCACGTTAAGAAGAGTCTGCCGACTACAACAAACCCAAGCATATGGATACCTTTCGCGATCGCTGCTCTTCTACCTCCTCTTCTGCTTCTCTTGAATTGAGCCATGGCTTAATTCTCAGTATATATCCGTCTAGTTGTAGCTCATATCTTAGTGGGTATCTGCGATAGCCATGGCCGACATCTTAGTGGGTGTATATGCTGTCCATGGCTCATATCTTAATGTGTGTCTGGGCTGGCCATGATTCATATCTTAGTGTGTGTCTGTGCTGGCCATGGTTCATATCTTAGTGTATATCCATGCTAGATATGGCTCATATCTTGGTGGGTGTCTGTGCCGGCCATGGGGTTCATATCTTAGTGTATTTCCGTACTAGCCATGGCTCATATCTTAATGTGTTTCTGTGCTAGACATGGTTCATATCTTGGTGTGTTTCTGTGCTAGCCATGGCTCATATCTTAATGTGTTTCTGTGCTACCTATGGCTCATAACTTAGTGTATTTCTGTGCTAGCCATGGTTCATATCTTAATGTGTTTCTGTGCTAGACATGGTTCATATCTTAATGTGTTTCTGTGCTAGCCATGGCTCATATCTTAGCTTGTGTGTGTGTGTGTGTGCTAGTCATGGCTCATATCTTGGTGTGTGTCATGTTAGTCATATCTCATATCCTGGTGTGTCCGTGTTAATCATGTCTCATATCTTTATGTGTGTCTGTGTTTAGTCATATCTCATCTTAGTGTGTATCTGTGTTAGCCATGTGTCATATCTTTGTGTGTGCATGTCTGGGTTAGTGATATCTCATATCTTTGTGTGCATGTTTATGTTAGTCATATCTCATATCTTTGGGTGTGCATGTCTGTGTTTGTCACATCTCATATCCTTGTGTGTGCCTGGCTATGTTAGGCATGTGTCATATCTTTGTGTGTGCATGTCTATGTTAGTCATATCTCATATCTTTGTGTGCATGTCTACGTTAGTAATGTGTCATATCTTTGTGTGTGCATATCTATGTCAGTCATATCTCATATCTTTGTGTGCATGTCTATGTTAGTCATGTGTCATATCTTTGCGTGTATGTCTGTGTTAGTCATATCTCATATCTTGATGTGTGTCAGTGTTAGACAGCCTCGTATCACTGTGTGCATGTCTGTGTTAGTCACATCTCATATCTTTGTGTGTGCATGTCTGTGTTAGTCACCTCTAGTGACTCAGGCAGATGGTGCTCGTCAACCTGGGAGGGCCGACCATCTAAGGGCAGAACCCTCCTACAGAAAACACAATCTGCTGCCTTGCAGGAAGATTAGGGACAATCAAAGGCTAAGGAAAGCAAACCTGAATAAAATGCTGGCTGAAATCGGATGCACTGGGCCACTGGCGCAGAACACAGTGCAACGTTTTAACGGGTGTTCAATCAGAGTGGATCTGGCAGACTCTAATTGTGATGTTCTGTCTGTGGGGGCGATCAACACACTTAACCTGACAGCTGACTTCTTGTGAGAGTCTGGAATCCTACTCTGATTGAGTCCTGATCGCAGAGAGAGAGAGAGAGAGAGAAATCACGACAATTTTGAAACATACAATATTCTTTACTAGTAAACTCAAGTAAGGTTTTAGTACATATCAAATTCATTCAGTCTGTTGTATTCAGTAACTTTTATTTAAGATTATCCCAAGTGCTATGATAAAGATTCAGCCATTTTTAGCCTTCAAAAGAGAAACAGAATTGAGTAATAATTCAGAGGTAAATTATGTAAAAAAATACAACCCATAGAGGGATTTTTAAAGTGAGAAACGTTTGTACTGTACATAAAAATATAGCTGTTAAAAAGCACATCAACAATACCATTGATAACAGTGAATGAAATACCCAAAGATGAACTAGAAGATTATGAAATATAAGAATATATATCTATGTGACACATATTCACAGAGAGTACATACAATAAGGTAGATGCACTTTAACTTTTTGAAGTCTTAAAAAATATATAAATATTTCTTACAATATCTTTTACCTGTTCCTTACTGATACTTTTCTAGTTAATGAGCTTTAATTGTTTCTTCTTTTTGTATGAGCTATACAAAAAATAAATTTTATATGCCATATTGCTGGCAAATAAACCACTTATCCAAATGAAATAGCCTTATTTACAAATAGCAGTAATTGAAAGTTTTCAGTCTAATCCATTCAGTCTATTCATTGAGTGAAACTTGTAATAATGCCAAATGATGTTGAGAAATGTTGATAGTCCTAAGAAGTTCTGGGCATGAATTGGTCCACTATGGAATAGCAAGGTGTAAAGTGTGACTAAAAAGGATTGTGAGAAGCTGTCATCCATGTTCGTTAAAAAAACTGTTTTCAAGTTTGAAAAATGCCTGCATGCAAATTTGCAGAAAGCAAAATTCTGCCATTAAACTGTGGAACAAAATACAAAATATTATTTTTGAACAAACATAATTGATAATTCAGATGACATGATGATTATTGAGAATTTATGACTTGAAACCCAGACATTGAAGTAAACAAGAAAACTTCATGTAGTTGTACAGCAAGTAGAATTATAAGAATCCAAAGGAAGGATACAGATGACAAAACTGAATAATAGTTGTAGTAGGTGTTATCAATACTGATTTTAATGAACATGTTATAAAAGAGACTTTGAGAATCAGGGGCTCAACTCAAAGTGCATGCTATCAATTAAGAATTTCTTCTGTGAATTCAAACATAGTACTTAATGAAGCTTTGCTTTGGTCTTTAAACACAGGAAATAAGAGAAAAGTTTAGTTTATATCAGTGAAAAATCACTTGTCTCCTTACTTTCAGTTGAGTATAGACAGTCTTGAATTCAGTTATCTTTTTCTTAATGTTTCAATCAATGAATAACCTGACTGTCTGTCTACTACTTTTTGATCCTTCCAGCACCGCTAAACGCCAAATAGGGCTTGTAGTGTTTTTTTTTTGCCATCCATCTGTGCAGTTTGATCTCATCAATTGAGTCTATACCTGCTAACTTTGCTTCTCTTATAAGTGCTCTTTTTAGTGCCTCTCTAGGCCTTCCTCTTTTTCCATATCCTGCTATTTCTTATATAGAGCTTGTTTTGAAATTCTCTTGTTGTCTTTTCTCAACATATGCCCTAAATATGTCCATCTTCTCTTCCTGATTGTAAATGAGATCGTTGGTTGCACAGCCATTTCTCTTATCTGTATATTAGTCTGAATTCATTTCATTGTATACAGATTATACTTCTCAGGCATTTATCTCAACTGCATTTAGTTTTCTCTCAATCTTTTCTTGTTTTCCAGTTTTCACATGAATAAGTAAGAGTTGATAATACATTTGAGCTGAATATTCTAAATTTAGTTTTCCTTCTTAATGTTTTTGATTTCCATATCTTATTTAGGTTTTTAAAATTTGCTGTCACATTTGCTATCCTGTTTCTGATCTCATATTTTTTGGGTTTCACCTTCTTGATTTATATTACTACCAAGATATACATGGTGATCTATTTTTTTCCAATGCCTGACTATTAAGATATATATTGTTCTTTGGTATATTTTTTATTTTTCATTACTTTTTGTTTTATCTCTATTGATTTCAAGCCGTGTTCTTTCTGCCACAGATGAAAGCGTATGTGTGATATTTCACATCTTGTTGGTATTGTCACTTTGGAGCTGTAAGCCATCTGGAAAATCAAGATCTTCCAGATAATTCTCATTGTATTCTCATTCGTCATTGTGCAACATTTATTATGTAATCGATGGTAATTCCTGATAACAGAGGTCAACTACTTACTTTACTTTAATAATGAACTATGCTGATGTCAACTCTTTAGTTTCAGTCAACAGATGGTACATAGTATGAAGATAAATGAGCAAGACCCAAACATTTGCTTGCTAGATCAATAATAAACTGTACTGTGACAATATTTAATTTTTAAAAATGAATTCCAATTTTCTTAGATTTGTCAAAAATATAAATCGCTTTTTAAAAATAATGTGTCACCTCTATATTTATTCCAAGTAATGAATAATTAAATATAATTTTTATTCTTTGTTTGTTATCAATATTATCTATTTTTATACATTTTTAGTGATCTGTTTCACTAAACTGTTTTTAATTTATGGAGGTCACACAATTAGTCTGCTGCTCTAAATGAGTACATATTTTACTGTTTGGATGTCTTTCCTTGCCACATGTCTGCCTAATAAATTTGTATTTTTTAAAAATAAGGTTTTAGAGTTCACAAATATATGAACAGCCAATGGAAGCATGTATTATATAATGCAGACAAGTACTATACAAAATATCATGAATTATATACCAAAAATAAAGAATAGATAAGTAAAAATAAGATGACATTATGGGTCCAAGATAAGTGAATGAATTGCTATTAAATATAAATTTATAGCTGACAACTGACGTTAATGTCAGCACAACAAAGCTGATCAAAATGCTAATCAACCTCAGTTGGTTTTAGAAAAAAAAAAGGCTACTTAATATGGGCACAAAGAGTTCAAAGAGAAGATGAACAAACCAAATAAATATTATTAAGATGGATTGCAAAAAAAAAAAAAAAACCAAAAGTGATGACCAATAAACTGAGGGGTAATGTTGCAAAAATAAATGGACAAGAGTTAGAGACAGTTGAAAAATTAAATTAATTAATTCTATCTATCTATTGACCTTTCGAGCCATAGCCGGCCCATAGGGCGTAGACCCAGATACTCTTTCTCTTATCTAAATTTTATTCTAGCAGTTTTCAATCCTTGTAAAGATCTTTTATCAAATCTCACCATTTGTCTCTGTTCCATGCAAGCAACTCTATCTCATTGAGTGAGCTGATTCCTGCTGCTCTTGCCTCTCTCATCAATGTTCTTCTCATTGTCTCTCTCTGGGTCGGCCTCTTTTCCTCTTACCTGTTGTTTCCCACATGAGGGCTTGCTTTGCTATTCAGTTATTATCTCTCCTCATCACACGTCCAACATATGACCATCGCCTTTTCTTGATTACTGAAGATATTAGTCGTTGATTGGCGATTTCTTTAATTTCTTTGTTTTGAATTCGTTCCATTCTATACCAAGTATTTTCCTTAAGACATTTATTTTCGAATGCATTCAACTTTGTTTCTATGTTTCTTGTTGTTTTCCAGCTCTCACATGCATACGTAAGGGTAGATAGTACGTTTGATTTTGTGCTATGCTGATGAGTTTTGATTTCCACAACTTTTCAAGGCTTCTGAAAGACATTGCTGCTTTAGCTATTCTGATTCTAATTTTTTTACTTGTATCCCCTTCCCGATCAATGTGACTTCCAAGATAGAAAAAGTGGTGATCTCTTCCACTGGTTTGTTTTCCATGTATATTCTGTCATCTGCTGGAATTAAGTTTTTCATGACTTTAGTCTTTTCATGATTGATCTCAAGCCCAATTTTGCTGGCTATTGATGATAGTTCATTTGTGTTTTCCTGCATCGTTTTTATATGACTGCTGATGAGAACTATGTCTTCAGCAAAGTCGAGGTCCTCCAAATGGTCTCCTTGTATCCATTCGATGCCTTTTTACCAGTGCAGCTTTTCTTCATTATGAAGTCCATAACAATTTCAAATAACAAGGGCGATAAAATACATCCTTGTTTCTATTGGAAAACATTCGCTCAGTCCTTCCTCTGTATGAACTGCACATGTGTATCCATCATACATGTCTTTAATAATATTTATAATTTTTGATGGTAAGTCATATTGCTTCAGAATTTTCCACAAAGAATCTCTATGAATACTGTCAAGTGCTTTTTGGAAGTCAACGAAGTTAAGTACAAAAGGTTTTTGATTTTCAATGTGTTCCTCCAATATAAGTCGTAGAGTAAAAATGTGGTCAAGGCAGCTTCTCCCGTTTCTAAACCCAGCCTGTTCTTCACACATTACTGTATCTATTGAATCCTTTATTCTATTTATGATGATTTTGCAGAATAATTTTAAGGAAACTGACAAAAGTGTCACACCTCTCCAGTTGTTACAATTTCTGAGATTGCCCTTTTTGGGATCTTAACAATGATTCCTTTTTTCCACTTATGAGGCACTTTCTCTGTTTTCCAAATGATGTTGAACATTTTCTGGAGGTGTATTAAATTGTGGCTATCAATTGCCTTGAGGATCTCAGTTGTTAATTTATCTTCGCCAGCTGCTCTTGTTGTTGTCCACACACTTTAAGGAGGTCTCAATTTCACTCAAGGTGTAGTCATCTAAATTTATATCTAATGGACTTCCGGTTTCAAGATGTCATGTTTGCGTCAACATTCACTGTTACGTTTTTTATGTCGGAAAGATGGTTAATTCTATCATTCCAATGCAGATCAGTGTATAGATAAAAAGTTCCACTGTTGGGATCTTCCCCGGTGAAGCGGAGTACATGCATGTGATCTGAAATCCTCTACAGTGTACGCAATAGTGTGTTCTGTGTTGATTGCAATATACGTCATCATTGGAATACCGGTCAATATGACGGTTAGGCGGCAGGAACTTTTAATTGCTGTGTCTGAAGTGTTCATTGTTGCAGTTTCCTCATATTCCAAGTCCGGCTTGTTGCAGGAGCTACTGAGTTAAGTGCTCTGTGCACACCGTGAGCTGTGTGTATCATCCGTGTTGATCATATTTCGATATTCCAATGGCTTACGATGAATGCTGATATCGTATGACAGGGAACAGTTGGCTGTGTTCACTTTCTGTGTGGTTTCGCCTTATGTCTTTTGGCGTGTGCTGAGACTGCTATGATGGGGACTACAGCTACCCATCTTTGTTTTGGAGATGAGTTAGTAATTTGGATGATTCCACTGGCATGGACGGTTGAGCAATTATGGATTTTAATTCATTTGCAGTGATACCGAGGCCTTCCATAACCATTTATATCTAATTCTGCTGCTGGTGTTTCAGCTTCAAAATCTATTAATTTGTGGGGTAGTGGACGGTTAAGAATTTCTTTTAAGTGTTCCGCCCAATGTGCTTTTATGTCTGCGCTTGTTGTTAGCATTGAACCAGATTTGTCTAGAATTGGTGCTTCACTGGATGTGTAGGTATTTGTCAGCATCTTTTGTACAGTATAAAGAGTTCTGCTGTCTCCTGTAATTGCAGCTGTCTCTGCTTTCTCTGCCAAATTGTCTATATAAGCTCTTGTATATCTTCTTGCCGAACTTTTTACTTTGTTGTCTAATTCTTTGTATGTTGCTTTTGCCAGGACCTTTCCAAGATCTGTCATTACATTAGTCATGGCTCTCTTTGCTTCTCTTCTTTCTTTAATGTATTAACATGTAGTGTCTGAAATCCATGCTCGTTTGTCCATTTTCTTCAGTCCGGCGCTTGATTCTGCTGCTGTCATTAGCATTTTGCTTTATGAGTCCCACATTTCATTGATATCTATGTCTATTTCACCGAGTGCTGCATAACAACTACTTAGCTCTATGTTTTTCTTGACGGCTTCATCTTTCAGTTTACGACTGTCAATTTTATGTGCCGTTGATCTCTTCCGTTGGCTTTTAAATTTTAATCTTTATTTTCCCAATGCACAGTTTTTTAAAAATTAATTAATTACAATTTGAAAAGAGGAGAACATCACTCTTGGTTCTAAAATCAGGCTGATAGTCATCCTTGTATATTAGTTTTTCCATAAGCTTGCGAAACATGTACCCTTACAGTTGAACTGCAGAAGAAAATACAAGCTTTGGAAATGAAATGTTATCACAAGATTTTGACCATCTCTTATGAATGAAAAGATTTGCAAAAGGATGCAACAAGTAATAGGAGTACATGACGGTCCTTTGGCTATCATGAAGAAACACAAAATGAAATAGTCTGATCATGTACCTTGAACATCTGGCTTGGCAAAGACCATTCTATAAGGAATTGTGAAAGGAGTGAGAAGAAGAGGTAAGCAGATAAAGAGATGGGAATATAACATACAAAAATGGACAGGCCTTGACTGAGTCCCAAAGAATGACTGAAGATAGAGATAAACGGAGAAGATTGATGGAGTAGTGTCCATATGACTCGAAGGGCTATAAGAAGTATTGGATTAAAAAGTGCAGATATCACACCCTGACTAAAAACGGTGATACAGCACAAGTGCCATGTTTAGGGTGAGTACATAGCAACAGATAATATAATTTTAGAATTATATATGAAGAGAGGGTGGTATGTGTAATTAATTTTGGTGAGTTCCAACTTTTTAGTTCATTTTCATGAGTGTGTATTCCATAAAACTAACCAGTAGATTGCAGAAACAAAACTTAACAACTCTGCTACTTACTATCAGTCCAAATATAATAAGCACACAGGCTTAACTAAATATCTGACAGATCACTAATAGACCCATTTTCTTCACAAGAGACCAATACAAAAAAAAAAAAAAGAAGAAAAATATGGCTTTTAACTAAATTAATTTTGTTTTACTACCAATTCAATGTGTGTTTTTTGTATTTTATTTTCGCTGAATAATTCATATTACATGGCCATAAGTCACTTGCATATAAATGAAACATTAAAGAATGTAAAAAGATGAAAAATATCAATTTTTTTTTTCATGTTTGGTTGAATCATTTCTTAATTCCAGAGGCTAAGTAAAGGATGTTATTGATGATGATAGGTGGTAATGGTTGTGGGGAAGCAAATTAAATAAATGTAATAATAATTAACGTGAATATGGTTATAACTAGTTCGTACATGTCATTAATATTTAATATTAAATTGTAAAAACTTTTTTTTTTTTTTGGGTATGAATAATGTATAAGGTAATATGTTATTTGACAGAAAAAAATATTAATATGTATAGCTCAAGTTGCTGGTAAACTGTTGATTCTTGTATTTGTTTGGAAGCATAATCTCAATGAAGTGATGTCTACTTGACTGAAAAACACCCCTGTAGTGAGAATCAAAATATGGACCAGGTCTGCCTATGCCCTGAAAATAGAAGAAAACACAATGAAAATCATTAAGGCAATGGAGACATATTTTAGTCTCTAATTTTTCTTCTTCTTTATTCCATAACCCTGGTGGTAGTTGAGGCTGTTGGTAAATTAAATGAAAACAACTTCTAGAATTTTGCGCCTAGCATAACCTGTGCATCACAAATACTTTTTTTCATAACCAAGCCCCAGCATAAAATATCTTGGAGACACACATGATCGAAACACTGGCACCAGCTGAACTTGATACTTGTCAGAAGCCCTTTCCTCACATCTGTAAATCTCACATGGTCATACAACAGTGTAGACTGTGACTCGGATCATTCACTAGTCTGCTGTAAAATCAAGCTACTGCCCATGAGGTTCCACTACGCCAAGCAGTCAAAGAAGAGACCAAGCATAGACACTAGCAAGCTAACACATTCTGGATTGGTCGATTAGTTCAACATGACCCTAAAGGAGTCGCTAAGCACTCATGAACATGACAACAGCATTGTGGAAAAATGGGAACATCTCCGCAATGTCATCTACAGCAACGCAGTTAGCATCTTTGGAAAACTGACATTTAAGTCTCACAATTGATTTGAAGCCAACTCCCATGTTATTATACTCGTAATCGAAGCTAAACGCGTGGCCTTCTTAGATCATAAGCGGGTACCTAATGCAAATACTCTGCAGGCTATTAAAAAGTCCAGCTATTAAAAAGTCCAGCAAACAGCTCGGCACTGCGCAAACGAGTATTGACTTCAGCTTAGTGACAGCATCCAGACTGCATCTCATATTGGGAACCTAAAAGTAATGTATTATGGTATAAAGAAAGTTCTTGGACCAACAAAATACACTATTGCCCCACTAAAGACATCCACTTGGGAGTAAATATCAGATAGAGGCAAACAGATGAAAAGATAGGTGGAACATTATTCATAACTTTATTCAATAGAAAACACTGTTACATCAAACACCCTTGATGCCATACAATGTCTCCCACCTATGGAAGAGTTAGACATTGAACCAACTGTAGAGGAACTTAGCAGGGCCATAGATAGCTTGGACACCGGCAAGGCACCGGGACAAGATGGGATCCCTCCTGATCTGATCAAATTCTGCAAAAGTGCTCTGTTACATTCCCTGCTTTACGTACTACATTAATGCCGGAAAGAGAAAACCATTCTTCAAGATATGAGAGACTCCGTGATTGTAACTCTCTACAAAAATAAAGAAGAAAAAAGTGACTGCAACAACTCTCAGAGGCATCTCCTTACTCAGCATCATCGGCAAGACCTTCGCCAGAGTCATCTTAGGAAGGCTACAAAAACTCGCAGCGCGTGTATATCCTGAATCGCAATGCAGCTTTAGATCTGGAAGATCAACTGCAGACATGATTTTATCTTTATGTCTGCTTCAAGAAAAATCTAGAGAGCAGAAAAAGCCTCTCTTCATCGCCTTTATTGACATTACAAAGTTACAAAGGCCGTTGACCTTGTCAGCAGGGACGGTCTTTTCAAAATGCTTTCCAAAACAGGCTGCTCACATAATCTGCTGATGCTAGTCAAATCGTTTCATGAGGATATGAAGGGCACCATCCAATAATAACGACAGCACATCACAACCCTTCAACATATGCGCAGCGGTGTCAAGCAGGAATGCGTACTTGCTCCGACTCTATTTGGGATCTTCTTTACTGTTCTATTAAAACATGCATTCTCAAATATGACTGAAGGAGTGTACTTGCATACTAGATCTGATGGTCGGTTGTTCAATTTCATAAGACTAAAGGTAAGATAAAAAATCAGACATATCTCTATTAGAAACCTGTTATTTGCTGATGATGCTGCACTTGTCACGCAAAGTCAGGAAGAACTCCAGAGCATGGTACATCTCTCTTCGCATGCCTGCAGAGACTTCAGTCTAACAATAAGTTTGCAGAAAACTAACACACTCGGTCAGGACATCAAAGCAATCTCTATCAACAACTATAAACTTGATGTTGTGCGACAGTATAACTACCTTGGTAGTATAACTACTTCCATCATCAACGGCAAACTATCTTTAGATACAGAAATTGACACCCACATTGGTAAAGCTGCTACCACTTTCGCCCGTCTTTCTAGGAGTGTCTGGAAAAACAGCAAACTGACAATTAAAACAAAGGCTGCAGTTTACAATGCTTGCATAATTAGTATCCACCTATATGGCAGCAAATCTTGGACAACCTATGCAAAGCAGGAGAGAAGGCTAAATGCATTCCATATGTGATGTCTGCTCCATATTCTTTGTATCACCTGGAAGGATAAAGTGACAAATGTGGAGGTCATGACTGGCACTGGCCTCCCGAATATCTACACACTGCTCAAACAACATACGTTACGCTGGCTTGGCCATGTACACCATATGAAAGATGGTTGCATACCAAAAGATATACTCTACGGACAACTATCAGATGCCAAAAGGACTAGGAGACACCCAAAACCTCGATTTGTTGACGTGTGTAAACGCGACATGAAGATTCTGAACATAAACCCTGCAGCCTGGGAAGAAATAGTCCGCTATCTCTAGAAACACAATCTAAAGGTCCACCTCAAACAAGAAGCAGACTTTCAAATTCATAGAAAAAGAGAATACACGACAAAAGGAAAGAAAAGAAAAAATAACACATTCCTAGGAGCGCTGAAAAATCCATAGTCAACTATGATTGACGGTGGCGACTACTACTACTAGTTGAGGCATCATTAAATGATTTTGTCAATATTCTGCATGTAACTCTATCTTCAAACATTGTCTTCAGTCTTTGAGACTGCAAAGTCAAAGCTGTTCATTCTTTGATGTTATCATTCCATCTCTTTCTCTGTCTACCTCTCCTTCTCCCTTCTTTTACAGTTTCTTGCAGAATGATCTTTCCAAGGCCAAATGGTCAAGATAATGTGGCCAAATCATTTCATTTTGTATTTGTTCACAATAGTTAAAAGACCATAATGTACTTCAAAATGATTGTGCAAACCTTTTCATTTGTGATGCAATAAAAGTAGGAGATATTCAAAATCTTATAATAACATTGACATAACCTGGGTTTACATGAGCCTCATTTTAGATAATGCCAAGGGTGATGTTTTTCATCTTTCCAAACAGATTGAAGACTGGTAAAGGCTACTATAGTTTGTGTTATTCCATTATCTGTTATTCTTTTATTGTCATCACATATTACATAAAAAATAACTGTTATAAAATAATAAAAAACAAGTTAAAGTATTATCATCATCATCATCATCAAGTACCGGGCCTGCTGGCGTAGGTGACCATGTCTCTCCACAATTGTCAATCTCGACAGTTATTTATCATTTCTGTTATTGACCTTCTGCCAAGCCATTCTCTTAAGCTGTCTGGTATCTTTTCTCTTTGCTTCCCTCTATCTCTTCATCCCTCAATTTTCCCAGTAGTTACAATATATTCCAGCTGTTCTCTCTTCATTACATGGCCAAAAAATGATGATTGTTTCTTCCTAATTTTGGAAATTAGCTCTCTTTTTGCTTTGGCCTTTTCATGAACGTTTTCACTACATTTTTTAGCTGTCCACAGTATTCTAAACATTCTTCTGTAAAACCACATTTCTACAGACTCCAGTGATTTTCTTGTCTGTTTTCCTATTGTCCATGATTCACATCCATATGTTAAGACTGGCTCTACATAACATTTAAGAATTCTTTTTCTTGTTTCTATTGTAAAAAATTGATTGTATAGTATCTTCCTAATTTTTTGGAAAGCAGCTTTTGCCTGAGCCATTCTGCATCTCACCTCTGTTGTACATTTTCCATCTGAGGTCAACAAAGTTCCAAAATATTTAAATTCATTTACCTGTTATAATATTGTTCCACTTGTCTTTATTTTGCACTGAGGTGATGTCTTTTTCTTTGTTGTTACCATTACTTCTGTATTTTTGCTATTAAGGCTGAGGCCTTTATTTTTGCTTTCTTTCACTATAATGTCTAACATTTCTTGTAACTCATTTTCACACTTAGTGATTAAGACTATCATCAGCATGCCTTAGATTATTTATATTATGACCTCCGATTGTTATTCCAGGCCTGCCCCTTATGGATCTTAAAATAATCTCACTATACATATTAAACAAATCTGGTGACCGTACACAACCTTGCCTAACACTCTGTTTTATTTGTTGAAACATTCCCAATTGGTTTCCAGTTCTTATGGCCGCTTTTTGTTGCCAGTACATGTTCTTTATTATTCTTAGATCTTTGCTGTCTACGTTTATGCTTTCTAAAATTTTGATTATTTCTTGGTTTTATTATACAAACCACAAAATACTATAAATATTACTGGCAATGTACCACACAAAATGTACTGTGCAGTTTAAACTGAGGCGGAACTGTGCAAATGATTTCATATTGAAAATGAAGAGAAACAAGGATGTATATTATCTCTCTTGTTTTTTATTTGGAATTGCCATCAGCTTCATAAAGACAGAAAAGCTGAGCAGGTAACAAAGGCATTGGAAGAACATTGGACAGGACCATGTTGGAGGACCTTTGTTTTGCAGACAATATAGCTCTTACCAATAGCAAAAAACAAATGTCCTGTCATAAATAGTTAATAAAAATAGGACTTGAGATGAACCAAGAAAAGACAAAAGTAATGAAAAATCAAAGGGTAAAGGCATAAAGATGCATAGAAATGTGAAGCTAGACTCTCAAAAAAAGGGAAAATAAGTCACTTCCCTGTGATCTTGGTCAGGCACGAAGCTTGTCAGGCTGGACTGAAATTAATATGGCTGGTGGACAGGGACACAAGTGTGATATACAGTGAAAGGGGAAGTGTTCTAAAAATATGTGGAGGTGGGTACAAAAACCCAGACTCTACTATAGCTGGAAATGTTAATATGAGTTATTTCCCAATAAGTAAATCCACATGGAAAATAATATTCACATACCCAAGCAAACATATAAATCTGTGTATATCTGCAACTATGGGAGTGCACACCAAAAAGAAGTGTACAAAAGCATGCATATGCAACCATACATCTGTATATATTACTACAAAGCATAAAAAAAAGCACAAATATGTGTCAAAATATGCAAGTACACATGCAGACAAATATATACACATATATGGGTGCACATAAGGGTAAGAAATATGTAGCAGGTATCCTATGTGCATGAGAAGGATATGTGTTCATGCCTTGTGGGGACATTGAACCCAACTGGACTATGAGACAATACTCAAGGGCAAACCGGTTATAGTTGCTGGAGTGACAAAAGACAATGCCAGTAAGTTGCATGTTGGGTTTACCACGATGATCTGGAGAATTGAAATGGTATGACACCGGGCTGCCAGTCTTCTGCTCAACATCATGAAGATGTTCACAAAATCTGTTACCTAGACATCGCCAGGCTCACCTATATTCATCATCTGGCAATGCTGATGTATTATGGTGTAATGATATCTCATGACAAGAAAGCATAAGGGAACGATGGACAGAATACATTAAAGATCTTTATAATGATGAACAAACAGAAGTAAATATTAAGGATAATGGAGAAGGACCAGAAATACTCAGAGAAGAAGTGGAAGACGCCTTGCGCAATATGAAAGCAGGAAAAGCTCCAGGAAATGTTAGAATGTAGTGAAAGAAAGCATATATATATATATATTGTCCTTTCGAGCCGAAGACGGCACATAGGGCAGAACCACAATTTCAAAAACAGAAACCTTGCGTGCCAAAGTGGCACATATTGCAGAGATCACTGCTCTAAAATATATGGCGCTGTTTCCATAACAATACTTTGTACAATGACAGCTTGTCAAGCCATCGATCAACCCGCTTAGTCGCCTCTTACGACATGCCTGGAAGGTCACAGTGTCACAATAGTGATAGAATACTTTACTTCCCTCATAATGAGGCCCCGGTAACACACAGGAAGCATATATAAAGCATATAAAGAAAATGTTATAGTGAAAGAAAGAAAAAATAAAGGACTCAGCCGTAAAAGGCAGAAGTAACGGTTATGTACGTATGCATTTGTACACTTCTTTTTGGTGTGTGAGCTCCATAGTTGCAGATATACACAGATTTTTTTGTTCGCTTCGATACGCAAATATTATTTCCCATGTGGATTTACTTATTGGGAATCAACTCATATTAATGTTTCCAGTTATTGTAGAGCCTGGGTTCTTGTACCCACCTACACATATTTTTAGAACACTTCTCCTTTCACTGTATATCACACTTGTGTCCCTGTCCACCAGCCATATTAATCTCAGTCCAGCCTGACAAGCTTCATGCCTGACCAAGATCACAGGGAAGTGACTTATTTTCTTTTTTTGAGAGTCTTAAATATTATTGCCATGTAGTTAGATTTATGTGTATATCCCTATATATATTTTTGTGTTGTTTGTTGTTCCAGCTGCAGGCCTTTTTGGCCGAAACATCATTCCACTTTTGTTTCTCACCTACATAAAGCTGTTACCTTACCAATTTTTATTTTTTTTTATTTTCATCATCATTAATAAAAAATCAAATTCGTCCAGAAGAAAAAATATACCTGGAAGGAAATGCACTGGAAGAAGTAGATACACTTTGTATAACATGGAAGCTGAATAGATCAAGAAAGAGATACAAAGAAAGAAATTAAAGACAGAATAGCAATGGCAGCAATGGCTTTCAGAAACCTTGATTAAAAATGGAAATCAAAATTACTAAGCACAAAAACAAAGCTCGCGATTTTTAAATCAAAAGTATTACCCACACTTATGCATGCAAGACCTAGAAAAAAAACTAAAGAAGCAGAAAATAAATTAGATGCATTTAAAAACGAATGGAAAATCTTAGGAAAATTACTTTTATACCATAGTATGAATGACCTGTGCAGAAATTTGAGAAATGACAAACCATCCAAAAATATTATCTATAATCAAGAGAAGAAGGTGACTTAATGCTGGCCATGTGATGAGAAGAGACAACTTTTGATTTTAAAAGTAAGCCCTCAAATAGGAACCATAGAGTAAAAGAAAAAGAGGCAGACCTAGAGAAACACTAAAAAGAAAACAGCGGCATGAGACAACAACAGAAGGCATCAACTCCCTTGTTGATAGGCTCCCCCTGAACAAGGATGTTTAATGAGATACAATATGAGTCTTGAGCAATGTCTGATATTTAATAGCAAAGATCAATGACATGGAGGATGACATGGAAATATCTCAAAAGAAAGCAGAAAATAACCCTTGCCAGGAACACCACAATAACTATCAGCATGCTTAGGTCAAATTTCAAAGGGCTAGACTACAAGCCAGATGGGGAAGCTGGAAGGAGAAAAAAGAGCCTTGAATCTTGAACGAGACACAAGAAAAGTGTGGAAGCTTGTAAAACAGCTGAATGATGAGGGTACAGAAAGGAACACCAAAATTACACTGATGAGGGATGGAAACATCCTAACAGGTAAGCATGCAGCAAATCACTTTGCAGACTCCTTTGCAAATGACAATAATATTGAAATTGGCCTAGAGAAATGACTAAAAATGAAAAAGTCACAGGGCAGTGATGGAGTGTCCAATGAAATGATTAAGAACTTGGGAACTGCAGCTAAAGCAAAACTACTGCAGATCTACAATATTTGCTGGATCACAGGTAAAGTGCCACAGGCATGGAGAGAAGCAATTATGATACCATTACTAAAGCCAGGAAAAGATGGTTCAACAACATCCAGCTATAGACCGATCAGCCTTACAAGCTGTTTGTGTAAAACAATGGAACGCATAATCAATCTCAGACTGCAGTGGTACCTGGAAAGTGAAAATCTCCTTGTCCCACAACAAGCAGGCTTTAGACGGTGTTACTCTACCGAAGATCAGGCAACCTATCTTTCCCAGGAAATTGAGGATGCGTTTCAAGAAAAGAAACTGGTACTAGCAGCATGGATAGACCTAAAGAAAGCATGTGATAAGGTATGGAAGGAAGGGCTTTTGAAGAAACAAAGAAATTATGGAGTAAATGGCACGATGTACAAAGGGGTCAAAGCATACCTGTATAACAGGAGAGCCAGAGTGCAACTTATCTTAAAAGTAAGAAGGTCATACTGTGCCAGGGTGTCCCACAGGGAGGGGTACTATCTCAAACACTTTTTCTAGCTTACATTGATGATCTAGTTACTGAACTACCACATGGTGTTAAAGTGGCAATGTATGCAGATGACCTGATAATGTGGTGCACAGAGAAGTATGCAACATTGATCTCCCAATTGTTGCCTATGAATGCTCTGGACTCATGGACAAATAGATGTTGTATCAGCATCAATACTGGCAAATGCAGTACTACACTTTTCATTCTCTCCCCAAAACAAAAAGCAGGAGCCATCTACATAAACAATGAGCCTGTGAAAGAAGACATACAAGTTACTTATATTGGAGTTACATCTGACAACAAACTATCTTGGAAACAGCAGATAAATAAGGCAACTCATAAAGAAAGGAGGAAGTGGTTATTCTAAGAAAGCTGTGTGGAACCACATGGGGTGTGAGTGGGAAAATACTCTGTAAAGTACCAACAGAGTATACACCCAAATCTAAAATATGGATCATCTGCATGGTGCTCAGCATCAAACACCACACTGCAAGAGCTGGATAAAGTACAAAACCAGGCACTTGGGGTCATCATGGGAGCAATGAAATCAACACCAATATTGGAGATGGAGAAATCGTGGAGGATACCAGCACTGAGAGAACAGAGGGACACAAAGGTGCTGATATAGGCAGAAAAATGTGCATGCATGCCGAGACATCCAATGAAGGACCGATTCCAAAATCTTGCATTGAGATGGCTTATGAGAAGCAGTATCATCCACCAAGCCAAGTGAATTTGGAAGTATAAAGTGACAAATGTTAGTCAAAAGTGGCAAACTATCTTTAGATACAGAAATTGACACCCACATTGGTAAAGCTGCTACCACTTTCGCCCGTCTTTCTAGGAGTGTCTGGAAAAACAGCAAACTGACAATTAAAACAAAGGCTGCAGTTTACAATGCTTGCATAATTAGTATCCACCTATATGGCAGCAAATCTTGGACAACCTATGCAAAGCAGGAGAGAAGGCTAAATGCATTCCATATGTGATGTCTGCTCCATATTCTTTGTATCACCTGGAAGGATAAAGTGACAAATGTGGAGGTCATGACTGGCACTGGCCTCCCGAATATCTACACACTGCTCAAACAACATACGTTACGCTGGCTTGGCCATGTACACCATATGAAAGATGGCTGCATACCAAAAGATATACTCTACGGACAACTATCAGATGCCAAAAGGACTAGGGGACACCCAAAACCTCGATTTGTTGACGTGTGTAAACGCGACATGAAGATTCTGAACATAAACCCTGCAGCCTGGGAAGAAATAGTCCGCTATCTCTAGAAACACAATCTAAAGGTCCACCTCAAACAAGAAGCAGACTTTCAAATTCATAGAAAAAGAGAATACACGACAAAAGGAAAGAAAAGAAAAAATAACACATTCCTAGGAGCGCTGAAAAATCCATAGTCAACTATGATTGACGGTGGCGACTACTACTACTAGTTGAGGCATCATTAAATGATTTTGTCAATATTCTGCATGTAACTCTATCTTCAAACATTGTCTTCAGTCTTTGAGACTGCAAAGTCAAAGCTGTTCATTCTTTGATGTTATCATTCCATCTCTTTCTCTGTCTACCTCTCCTTCTCCCTTCTTTTACAGTTTCTTGCAGAATGATCTTTCCAAGGCCAAATGGTCAAGATAATGTGGCCAAATCATTTCATTTTGTATTTGTTCACAATAGTTAAAAGACCATAATGTACTTCAAAATGATTGTGCAAACCTTTTCATTTGTGATGCAATAAAAGTAGGAGATATTCAAAATCTTATAATAACATTGACATAACCTGGGTTTACATGAGCCTCATTTTAGATAATGCCAAGGGTGATGTTTTTCATCTTTCCAAACAGATTGAAGACTGGTAAAGGCTACTATAGTTTGTGTTATTCCATTATCTGTTATTCTTTTATTGTCATCACATATTACATAAAAAATAACTGTTATAAAATAATAAAAAACAAGTTAAAGTATTATCATCATCATCATCATCAAGTACCGGGCCTGCTGGCGTAGGTGACCATGTCTCTCCACAATTGTCAATCTCGACAGTTATTTATCATTTCTGTTATTGACCTTCTGCCAAGCCATTCTCTTAAGCTGTCTGGTATCTTTTCTCTTTGCTTCCCTCTATCTCTTCATCCCTCAATTTTCCCAGTAGTTACAATATATTCCAGCTGTTCTCTCTTCATTACATGGCCAAAAAATGATGATTGTTTCTTCCTAATTTTGGAAATTAGCTCTCTTTTTGCTTTGGCCTTTTCATGAACGTTTTCACTACATTTTTTAGCTGTCCACAGTATTCTAAACATTCTTCTGTAAAACCACATTTTTACAGACTCCAGTGATTTTCTTTGCTGTTTTCCTATTGTCCATGATTCACATCCATATGTTAAAACTGGCTCTACATAACATTTAAGAATTCTTTTTATATAGAGACATACAAGTCACTTATCTTGGAGTTACATCTGACAACAAAGAAAGGAGGAAGTGGCTATTCTAAGAAAGCTGCGTGGAATTCATGGGGTGTGAGTGGGAAAATACCCTGTAAAGTTTACCAACAGAGTATACACCCAAATCTAAAATATGGATCATCTGCATGGTGCTCAGCATCAAACACCACACTGCAAGAGCTGGATAAAGTACAAAACCAGGCACTTGTGGTCATCACAGGAGCAATGAAATTAACACCAATATTGGAGATGGAGAAATTGCGGAAGATACCAGCACTGAGAGAACAGAGGGGACACAAAGGTGCTGATACAGGCAGAAAAATGTGCATGCATGCCGAGACATCCAATGAAGGACCGATTCCAAAATCTTGCATTGAGGTGGCTTATGAGAAGCAGTATCATCCACCAAGCCAAGTAAATTTCTAGACAAACACCAGACATGCCAAGAGTTGTTAACCTCCTACTGCCCATACCAGAACAGACTCCCTGAACAGAGAAATCAGGATTGACATTAGAAATACAAGGAATACTTGACAAAAAGGAACAGAATAGTATATAGCGTAAAACAATAACTATCAGTTTCTTGGATGAAGAATACCCACAAGACCTACGGATTCATGTGTACACAGATGGATCAGCACAGAATGCAGTAAAGAATGGGGGAGCATTTGGTAAGAAGACTTATTAACCAACTCAGAACTGGAGTCGTCAGTCACTGGATACTGCAAGACTTACTGAAGAGGAATCTGAGAACCTATGGACATGTTCAGAGTGCAATGATAATGACTTGCAAATAATTCAATAACTCAATGGAGGAGCAGGAACATACATAGAGTACCCAAACAACACTAGGGATATCAATAAAATATCAACAGGGATATATTGTCACAATTGCGATGCAGAAATCCAAGCAATAAAGTTGGCAATAGAAAAACTGCTGAACAGTAATCTTAGCCCACACCCTGTAGTGTTTTTGACAGATGCAAGATCAGTACTCCAGGCACTACAATCCAGAAAATTTCCACATCTGCTGACCTTATTGACTGAACTATACAAGAACCACAGGGTTGCCCTGCAGTGGATCCCATCTCGCTGTGGAATACCAGGAAACGAGAGTGCAGATCAGCTGGCAAAAGAAGGTGTAACAGACACATGACCAGATGCACTGGCTACATACCATCATAAGAAACAGATAATCAAATCAATCAGAGGACCACAACCCACAAATCAGAATACCTTCCATAATATGAATAGATGGGAAAAAGTTATCATTATATGCCTCAGAACAGGGCACAATCGACTACACAGTCACATGTATACAAAATTCAAGATCGGCACCTCAACTACATGTACATGTGGACAGGCGCCCCAGACTGCTGAACACATACCTCAAAACTGCACTAATATAGTAGACTGAGGAAAATCCATTGGTCCATACATACAACACTTCAGACAAAACTATATGGGCGACTGCAAGAATTACAAAAGACAGTAACATTTGTACAGGAAACGACACTGCAGATAGAGGCAATACTTCAGGTGAACGAAAGATAGATAGAAATGACATGGAGAGTCTAGTATTTCTGCTCCCTGTGCCTGCTTCAGCTTAAAAAGACAAAAGATAGAGACCACACAAAATATGGGGGTGCTTAAGCTCCTGCAACAGCAGGGTCAAGATCTTTATCAGCTGACCAAGACCTAGCAGTTTTGCTTCTTTGTTGATCTTCCCTCGTAACAGCCTGGGCCAAAACAGGCTGGCTAACAGAAGCTTAGATCACTGTGTTCCCTGTAGTGGTGGCTCTTACAGATGGAAAACCTAGTATTGCAGTACCTCTAAGCAGGACAAGTCACACAGTTTTCCAGCCAAAGCCTGTGCTAGACAAACGTCAACCTCTTTAGTAAAGTTAGGAATTTCAAGAAAGCTTTACGACCCACCACACTCAATGAGTTAAAGAATGTCTGTGCGTATCGACTCGTGGCATTACATCAACAACAACCACACAAAATATAAAAACTGTTAAAATAATCAAAGTAATAAAAAAATTTACAGTAATCTATCTATCTATTGTCCTTTCGAGCCGAAGACGGCACATAGGGCAGAACCACAATCTTAAAAACAGAAACCTTGCGTGCCAAAATGTCACATACTGCAGAGACTACTGCTTCCAAAATCTAGTATCCATAAGAATACTTTTTAGAATGACAGCTTGTCAAGCCATCGATCAACCTCCTTAGTCATCTCTTACGACATGCCTGGAAGGTCACAGTGTCACTATTCTTTACTCCCTCATAATGAAGACCCGGTAACACACAGGCTTTACAGTAATACTGAGGTTAAATAATAAAGATATCTTTGTACTAGATATAATTAAAAATAATAAATTAATATAGGTGATTATGAATATAAAATTAATATAGGTGAATAAGCTCAACCAGCAACTGAGATAAGAGTGGTCAGTGACCCACAGTTGACTGCATGCATCATGATTGTCACATGGCATAGCCAAGTTAGACCCTGTTCCATCTGCCAACAATGCGTCTGGAAATAGACTATCCAGTCTGACCAAGAGAGTAGGGATCAAAGAAAACAGGAAACCTGGTACTAAAAAATGCCATATGTTATTAAATTTTTTGTGGGTCATCATCATTGCACTCTGAACATATCCGTAGGTGCTCAGATCCCCTCCTCAGCAAGTCCTGAAGTGTCTAGCGACTGATGTCTCCAATTCTGTGTTGGTTGATAAGTCCTCTTAAACATCCACTAAGATTCTTGTTTCTGGCTGTGTCCACCTTAAATTCCATCTCTTTCATCCGAAGGAGTGATGTGGACTCTTGGTTGTCAAATTCGTGTGCCTTTCCTACATCTCAGAGGGCATTGATGATGTCCGCTCAATTAATTGGTTGACTGTCTTCAATGACAGCACAGCTAGCCAACCTGTCTACTCCATTTCCCCGTACTCTCGCATGTCCAGGAATGTAGACAAAGGTGGCTCTACGTATTTTTGACTTCTGCAATGACTCTACCCATTGCCTGTGTACAGAGCCTACCTCTACTTTTCTTATCATGCTCATTGGATTACTTAGCATGCAGGCGTGGGTGTAATCTTGTGACTTCAACCAGATGAATGCCAGGTCACTGCCATTACCTCCACCGTCATACTACTCGTGGTCATAACATATGCAACACTGTCCTTGACTATTCTGTCTGCCGAGCATGCACTTCTTTTGTGTCATATTACAGAACTTACCGTCGTCATAATGACAACTCTTCTTGGTGACATGACAGTAAGTACTCCTGGCTTTCATTGTTTTTACAATAGACGACACCTTGGGCAGGCCATCCTTGTGCGTAACAATATGGTGGCAGCTGAGGTTGATATGTCTGTGTGGAACAATGCAGAATTGCAGGTACATGCGGTTAGGGTGCAGACCCCAGTTCATTTCGTGATTGTTAATGTGTATGCCTGAAATGGGAAGGTGAACACACAACAATGGCAGAATCTCTTCCAGTTCGATGAAGAGAATGTCATTTTCTGCGGAGACTTTAATGCTAGAGGAAACCAGTGGGGTAACGTCATAATCAACAAGCAGGGAGAAGACCTTGAGAACGCACTGCTGTCAGTCGATTTAGTGTGCTTGAATGATGGAAGGGCAACAAGAATGGTCACTCGAACAGGGGACTCTGATAGTGTCATAGACCTGGCACTGGTGTCTTCCACCTTTGCACCGGTTTGCAGGTGGAATGCACTGGGGTTCCATGGAAGTGATCACTATCCATGTGTCCTCCTAATTGAGAAAATCAGAAATAAAAGCCAGAAAAGAAAGCTCCATACATTCAACTACGAGAAAACAGACCAGGATGTCATTAGCAAAATCAGACATAGGAAACAGAGCGCCCCTCGTAGGAGGCAGGAGCGATGGATGCAGCCACCTTGGTGGAATGTAGATGTCGAGGAAGCCAAACAAGGACCATTCTCAGATCAGTGCCTACAGAATCATCACAATGCAGAACACTGCGGGCAAGCCGCTGGAGAAAATAGTTGTCCGTGTCCTAACCTGTCACCTTGAACAGAAACGTGTATTCCCACCCACACTTGGGGGTTATAGATATAACAAAGAGACATGGCTCAATGCGGCAGTATTTGCCTATGACGTCTTCGAAGGCTTCCATAGACGAGAGGAGACATGTGCTGCTGCTATAGATCTGGAGGATGCATACAACAGAGTACCATTTGAATATCTCATGCATATGCTCCTCAAACTGGCGGTGCACCCCTTCCTCATTAGATGGATCGCCGCGGCACTGTTTCAGAGGAAGGTGATACTCAGATGTGGAAGTTGGTCTTCCGAGCCAACATCCATTTGCCCAGGGCTGCCACAAGGCTCACCATTGTCACCAGTTCTATTTAACGTGTACACAATAACGATCATGGAACAACAGCTGGATAGGAGAGGAAGAACTATGACTTTTGCTAATGATATTCTGGTATATTGACAGGGAAGAGACAGAAGGGGAATCGCTTCCATAATGCAAGATGAACTCGATCGCATTTCTTCCTGGTGTGGGGTATCAGGTGCCGTGGTTAATCCTAATAAAGCATCAGTTTCATGGTTCTCCCTTAACAATCATATCGTTAATACGACCACACCGGTAGTACGAATGGGAGCTGATGAGGTGACCAGGGACAAGTTGATGAAATACCTTGGAGTTAAGTTTGATCGCAGCCTGTGTTTTCGGGACCACGTCGACCATGTGATAACAAAATCCCGCAAAGGATTAGCCGCCTTGAAGGTCATGGCAGCTGCCAACATCGAGCAGAGGCTACTTACTCTTCTGTTCCAGGGATTAGTCCTCGCACCTATCGAATATGCCCTGGCAATTCTTACTGTCAGTACGACTCAAATTGATAGGCTGGAGAAAATACAAAATGAAGCCATGTGCATTATCCTGGGATGTACGAGGGACACTCCCTGTGTAGCAATGAGGTATCTTCTTGACTTTCCAACCATGGATGACAGAATCAAGATCTGGAGAGCACGAGCATACCTGAAGATTAGTACAGATACAGAGCATCCATTGCACCACGTGCTGAACACAGAGAAAGGTGACAGGCTAAAAAGAGGCAAATCATGGGTGGGCCGAGCAGAAGATGTCATCAAACAGGTCTGTGGGCTTACCAATATCAGCGTTGGTGAGGAGTGGAGACCGGTGCCTACGTCATTCAAGGGGACTTTCTCGTGTATTGTCACACTCGACAGGAAAAGTAGGGAACGGAACCCGGTCATGGTTAATGCTGAGGTCAACGGTCTCATCTGCGATAACACCGATGAGAAAGATGCAGTCATCTATACAGACGGATCTGTAAGACGACACCAAAGAAGTGCATGGGCATTTACAGCACACTCGGCAGGCAGAATAGTCTATGAAGACAGTGGTGCATACATTGTGACCACGAGTAGCATGACAATGGAGGCGATGGCAGTGACCAAGGCATTCAAATGGTTAGAGTCACAAGACTACACCCATGCATGTATACTGAGTGATTCGATGAGCATGATAAAAAAAGTGCAGGCGGGCTCTGTACGCATGCAATGGGTAGAGTCGTTGCAGAAATCCAAAATACGTAAGGTCACCTTTGTCTATGTCCCTGGACATGCGGGAGTACAGGGAAATGAAAGGGCGGACAGGTTGGCTAGCTGCGCTGTCGTTGAGGACGGGCAACCAATGGATCAGGCGGACATCATCAATGCCCTCCGAGATGTGGGAAGAGCACAGGACTTCGACAAACACAAATCCATGTCACTTCTTTGGATGATGGAAATGGGAGTTAAGTTGGGCACAGTCAGAAATGAGACACTTAGTGGCCATGTAAGAAGACTTATCAACCAACATAGAACTGGAGTAGTCAGTCGCTGGACACTGCGGGAATTGCTGAGGAGAGGATCTGAGCACATATGGACATGTTCGGAGTGCAATGATGATGACCCGCAAATAACTCAATTACAGAACTGTCTGTATAGATGACTGCATCTTCCTCAGTGATGTTATCCCAGATGAGACTGTTGATCCTGGCATTGACCACGACTGTGTTCCCTACATTTCCTGTCAAGTATGATAATACACGAGAATGTGCTCCTGCATGACGTAGGCATCAATATCCACCCCATCGATAGTGTTGATATTGGTAAGCCCACACAACTATTTGATGATATCTTCTGCTCGGCCCACCCATGATTTGCCTCCTTTTAGCCTGTTATCTTTCCCTGTGTTGAGCTCTTGGTGCAATAGATGCTCTTTATCTGCACTTATCTTCGGGTATGCTCGTGCCCTCCAGATCTTGACCCTGTCATTCATGGTTGGAAAGCACTATCCATTTTCTAATAATTACATGCCATATGTGTTGGGCCAAAAGGCGCAAATATTACAGCCTAGCTTCAAACCACAACATAAAGAACATAATGCATCAACGTCCACGTAACTCTTTCTCTACAGCTAGACAATTGATGTGCCGTGGCTGCTTTGTAGTCCCCACAACCAGTTGATGAATCATCTGTCTATGGTTGCTAATTAATTGTGTCAATTCTCATCTAATTCATATTTTTAAGTGTCTACAAGTAGAAATATCTAGCTTCAGAAGTTTAATTATAAAGAATTTTTCCTTAAGGCAACAGTGTTTGATTAATCTTTATAGAAATCAAACATTTTCTGAGATAAAAAAAAAAACTGATGATTTTCTGACAACACCCACAAAGTTTGCATTATTTCATAAGATGATTTATATCAAACTATTGGGGGACTGGTTGGTCTCGAGATAGACACTTTGTGGGTTCAAATCCCAGCTACACCAGTTGGGACTTATATTCACGATTTATCTCTGCGGCAACCACTCCTGGTCTCAGCAGCGAGGCCTGGCATGAAACGTCAATTACCCATGGACGGAAAAAATATGAGTACCTCTGAAGACAGAGTTATCTGCCTGTGCAGCGAGGGACTCCTGTGCCCACGGCTGCAGGGAAAAACGGATTAACACTCAAAATTCAGTTCCTAGCTGACGAACGAAAAAAATTTTTTTTTTATTTCAAACAATTTTAGAATTGATTCTAATGTTTGTAACTAATAATAGTACAAAATGTTTATAATAATGATTATGGTACAGTATCATAAAGCTTTACAAAACAGTTTTGAAAGCATTGAACATTGTGATCAAATTTATTTTGAAATTACTATGACTTCATAAGCACAGGATCATCTCATGTGTAAAAATATAAATATAAAAATAAAATATAGGTTTATTGTAGATATTTTTATGGTAATTGTGAAGAAAAAAAATTGTGTGTGTTCAAAATTATTATTTCTAAAAGGATTTCTTTAAAAAGACAGTGTGAGATACGACCAGTAAGTGGGAAAATAAAAACATTTGTTTATATTCTTCTGATCTTTGGTACAGACCTAATTTTCCTTTTGGTAGAGAAGTTAATGTCCTTTTATTGGTGGAAGATGCAAGAAGACTATTCACTTTTTAGTAGTCATCGGGTTAATGCCAGAAATAAATAATTTACAGGTATAGTTTAAAAACTAAAAATAACTGATAATGAAAAAGGACACATAAAATTTGGGTTATAAAAGATATTCAAGCACTAGAAAAATTAGTTCTTAAAAATAACAGTATACTTACACCTGGTCTCTGATGGCACAGCATAACAGCATTGAGAATACCATGCCTAGAATCTGAATAATGAGAAAAGATGGAAAATCATATAATGTGAAACATCATAAAAAGTTCTAATGATGATGCAAATAATCTATATAACTTTTGATTTTCACTGATTGCAGGCTGACCTGACTTCATAATGATGCTACACAATCATTATTATCAGGTTGCATGTCCTTTGCAGAATGTTGAATTCACCACACATTGCCTTGCTACTGAACATTTAGTTGTGTCCCTTGTTTTAGCGCAGTGTACAGATGATCAAAGATCATTATACCTCAGTAATATATATATATATATGACGAAATGTAAAATATGGAGTGACGTCATGGGACGCACCAAAATGGACGCTTCTTGCGTCCAAGCCATGTAAACAATGTTGACTTTCCTTGTCTCCAAGGGTTTATCTCATTCTATTAGAGAATTTCACGCTATCTGTTACCACAGTGAGATGGCGGATTTTAAAAAAATGTAATCACGGGTTTGATAATAAATGTGTGTACACAGTTCGTTAACCATCGCTGTAGATCAAGTCTTTATTCGCTGGCTTCGTTAGCAACAATGGAAGCTAATGACCTTACTTGTGCCGATGGTTGGTTTGGGGCAAATTGTACGTTACAATGTCACTGCTATAATGGCTTAGTTTGTGACAAAACTACAGGGACATGCTCAAACAAATGACAGTTGTCAGCACAAAATTTTCGGACCCCAGTGTCAGTACTTGGATTTTATTTGCAAATATGCCCAAAAATCTTAGCCTACTTTCCTGTTTGATAACAACGACACGTCATGTAATCCGGACACAGATTCTACATCTGTTGAGGCAACTCTCAATCAATCTTTGCCGTGCTCCTGGTTTAGGATTTATGCAAATGACTTAAAATATCCGGACAGTTTCACAGGAAAACTGAATGGTTCTGCCTCATGTAACAATGTATCAAGGTTTGTAGTTAGTCCGCACGAGATTGATGCCTTCTGCTCTGGGGCTGGTCTGATCAACAAGTTACGGATTGAAAGGGCGATAGTTGCAAATATCTGCTCCATCTACATTGGTGGGGTCGGAAAGTGGCTCTCAAACAGATCACAAACCAGACCGACAAATTTTATGATTGTTATACAGGAGACGGATGTGGACCAGAGGCCGCAGTTAATAACAAAACAAAGACCAATCTCTATGACAATGACTGCACACACACACAATGGAGAAGTGGAACCAATTCTGTTTACTGGTATCTGAACTTTGCAACGCCCCAGAAGATTCACATCATTCGAATCTATCATCGAGCTAGCACTATGATTCGGGTAAAGAATGGCACTCTAAGGGCTTTCTCTGACAGTGGCGGAGTAGTGTTCCAGTATAATGATATATCATACCCTAATTTATCTGTGAACACTATTGTAGTCAAAACACAAACGTCAATGGCACACATTAAGATTGAGTTCTCACCGACCATTTCGCAGGCCGACAGTGCACTGACGGTATGTGAGGTGCAAACATTTACAGACACCTATTGTCTGGACGAGCATTCTTGGTCGTTTTGTGCAGTGTGTAGTGGGTGTAGTAAAGGCCGCAATGTCATCATCGGTACTTGTCATGGCTACTGTTCACATGGGATCTATGGACACGACTGTTCCGGGTCTTGTCTCAGTGTCTGTCCTTTATTTGAGGAAAAATCTGGAGATTGCCTACAATGTAAACATCTTTGTTATACCTGTAATGACACTTGTCCCGATGGTAATTTTGGGCTACAGTGCGAACAGATGTGTTCTGATGGCTGTGACATCATATGTACTCTCAAATGTCCGGACAACTGTTTCAACGACACCTGTCAACAGTCGATCGGGAATCTGTACATGCAAGAGAACGTTCTATGGGTCAGACTGCACTCTCAAATCTCCGGACAACTGTTTAACGAAACCTGTGATTCCCACGTTCAGAAGAGTCTGCCGACTACAACAAGCCCAAGCATATGGGCACTTTAATGTGTTTCTGTGCTAGACATGGTTCATTTTTTGGTGTTTTTTAGTGAAGCCATGGCTCATATCTTAGTGTGTTTCTGTCCTAGCCATGGCTCATATTTTAGCTTGTGTGTGCTGGCCATGGCTCATATCTTGGTGTGTGTCATGTTAGTCATATCTCATATCTCGGTGTGTCCATGTTAATCATGTCTCATATCTTTATGTGTGTCTGTGTTTAGTCATATCTCATATCTTAGTGTGTACCAGTGTTAGTCATATGTCATATCTTTGTGTGTGCATGTCTGGGTTAGTGATATCTCATATCTTTGTGTGCATGTTTATGTTAGTCATATCTCATATCTTTGTGTGTGCATGTCTGTGTTTGTCACATCTCATATCCTTGTGTGTGCATGGCTATGTTAGTCCCATCTCATATCTTTTTGTGTGCATATCTATGTTAGTCATATCTCTTATCTTTGTGTGCATATCTATGTTAGGCATGTGTCATATCTTTGTGTGTGCATGTCAATGTCAGTTATATCTCATATCTTTATGTGCATGTTAGTCATGTGTCATATATCTTAATGTGTGTCAGTGTTAGTCATGCCTCGTATCGCTGTGTGCATGTCTGTATTAGTCACAATTTCATATCTTTGTGTGTGCATGTCTGTGTTAGTCATATCTCACATCTTTGTGTGTGTATGTCTGTGTTAGTCACATCTCACATCGTTGTGTGTCCGTGTCTGTGTTAGTCACATCTTTGTGTGTGCATGTCTGTGTTAGTCACATCTAGTGACTCGGGCAGATGGTGCTCGTAAACCTGGGAGGGCCTACCATCTAAGGGCAGAATCCCCCTACAGAAAAGACAATCTGCTGCCTTGCAGGAAGATTGGGGACAATCAAAGGCTAGGGAAAGCAAACCCGAATAAAATGCTGGCTGAAATCGGATGCACTGGGCCACTGGCGCAGAACACAGTGCAACGTATTAACGGGTGTTCAGTCAGAGTGGATCTGACAGACTCTAATTGTGATGTTCTGTCTGTGGGGGCGATCAACACATTTAGCCTGACAGCTATCAGTGATTCTGACTGATGTACTGTCAGTACTAATAGTTCTAAAAAGCCCTAGGAACAATGAACTGGATGACTTGAGAACAACCCTGGATCAACTATGCAATAACTTCCAGAGAGTAGTCATTCAGTAGATACCATCACACTGTAATATACATGGGAATGAACGCGCTGACAAATTAGCTAAAGAGGGAGGGAGATTACCACAAGAGAACCATCCGCTCAGTTATGATAAAGCCACATCCATCCTCAAAGGTCAGTACCATGAAAAATGGAAACGAAAACACCCAAAGCATAACGAGAGGGACGATTACCACCAACTATCAAGGAGGGATCAAGTCATCATACTTCGCCTATGCACTGGCCACAATAGAATGAGAAATCACATGTTCACCAAATTCAAAATAGGTACAACCAGCCTATTCTTCTACCTTTTTAGCTCCCAGTGGGGCCTGTTGTGTAATACTCTCAGTTGGCTTCCGTAGTGTGTGTCCTATCCAGCGCCATCATCTTTGCTGTATCTCTTTATCCACTGGTGTTTGACTGGCACATTTCCATAATTCTATTTTAGTGATTTTGTCCTGCCATTTCCATCCTTTTATCCTGCGTAAGCATCCATTAATGAAAGTCTGTATCTTCGTGATTGTCAATTTTGTTGTTCTCCATGTTTCACAGCCATATAATAGGACCGCCTTAACATTTGAGTTGAAAATTTTTATTTTTGTATTTAACCTAATTTCTTTGGATTTCCATATGTTTCCCAGTGCAATGAAAGCTCCTCTTGCTTTTGATATCCTTATTTTGGTATCATTTTCTCTTCCTCCCTCTTTATCTATATTGCTGCCCAGATATATGTAAGATTGTACATCTAAAAGAGGTATTTTACTTTATTACTCCTAGTTTTATTTGGTTATTGCCAATATGACTACAAAACATGTTCTACAGGATTGCCCCCAGTACACAGACCTGAGAAGTGGTCCACACCCACCTCCCTGGAAGAGAAACTATATGGGGAAATTGAATCACTTAAACAGACAGCTGACTTCATGAGAGAGTCTGGAATCCTACTCTGATTGAGTCTTGATCGCAGAGAGAGAGAGAGATCTTCGTCATAGAGATAGGTAATTGCAAAAGTGCCTGTACAATAACACAGTTAGCTTTTGCATAGTGATGAATTTACACTTTAAACTTTTCATGATTATAAAAATCAAGTAGTCACTTCACAACAGCTTACAAATTATCACATGCAAAGGAATATACATTAATAGTAAATATTTTGTCAAAAAACACTTTTGAACCCATATTTAACAAGAAAAAAGAAATGACAAAAGTGGCGCGTCTTTCAAAATCACATTCAGTAAGTGTGAGGAAGTGCTAAGATTGTGTGGATTTTGTGACATTTTGCTTTTTTGAATGACAATGTTGATTACAACAAATGTAGATATTGTGAACTCCTAAAAATTAGGACAACAAAGAAAATCATATTTTTTATATGCCTTAAAGAAACAAAAATCTTTCCTAAATGTATGACAGTAGGGAAAAAAATCAGGCTTAACTCTTTCAGGACCAGAACAGGAATTTTCAGATTTGGACCAGAAAACTCGACTTTTTTCCTCTTTCCAGAAATTTTACCACATATCTTTTTCATTTGACTACGTCACACAATAATTGAGATAAATGTGGCATGTGTTATATATCACTGGAAAGGGAAATGGATACAGAAAATGAAAATAGCAATATATTTCTGATATGTCAAAATTTAAAGGAATAGTTATATTTAAAAAAAAAAAATATTCAAGGTAGATAATTTTAAATTTAAAATATTGTATTTCATTTACCAATTTCCATCCAGATATGTGTTGCTATCCATTTGTCTTGAAATATTACACAACATAATCCAAATTCCTCGAAAATACAGTTTATTTGATGAATTTATGTCCACAAATAACACAATTATGCACATTTTTATAAATGATCCCAGAATAAAAAATAAAAATTTTTTTTTTACATCACAACAATATTATTTACAAGTCAAGTTTATTATTTTTATTGACACATATGTACTTATTGTGTGTGATATTCCCTAAAGCATGTTTTAGCGCACAGATGTGGCTTATCCGGACAACCTGTACAATAATAGCTGCTTCGTTTTCTTACTTTCCGCTGCTCCGAACAATGAACATACTGCAGGTCTTTCCCATCAAAATCAATGAGATGGATGGTACCCTGATATCTCTGCGGCTTCATGTTCCATTTTTTCCCCGGCTTGGATAAATCAACTTAAAGAGAGTTGTTAGGAATAGGTGTCTCTGCTACACAAATCATAAATAAGCAGCTCCTTGAAATCTGCAAAAGGCATAGGCTTTTCATTGTTAGGGTGGCTCAAGTTATATAAAATATGAGCATTGAGTTGTGTGATCTCAATTATCCACATAAATATTTTCTTCCACCACTTGACTGTCTTCCTTGTGTGGTTCCCATAATATGAGATCATCTGGTCTACTCTGTCACATCCATTCATTGAGTGGTTGTAGCTATGGATGGGTGATGGCTTCCTGACTTGACTCCTACCTTCATTTCTGACCTCATATGAGACACTTCAATGTGTTGTCACCAATTGGCAGGGCTTTTTGGATTTTGTATCCCTCCAGCTGACACACATAACTTGCCCCTCATAATTGATGAACCACTTTGCCTCATTCACTGATATTTTTTATTTTTGACTTCTGCTGGAAATCCGCGTCTGTTGGAATTTAGCGTTCCAATGTAGTTGTGATTTTTTTGCCGCAGAAATTGAACAAGTGGCAGGGAAGTATAATACCGGTCAGCAAACAAATGATGATGATCTGTGATGCCTTCCAGTAACTTGTCGAAAACTTTTACAGCATGTGATGAATGTGGGTCTGTTTCAGGCCTGTAAGCGGTGTCCGTACCAAAATATACCAGGAGGTTGAAAACGTATCCGGTGATTGAGTCGCAAAGTCCGTATGATTTGATATATTTTTTTGGCTTACTGGCATTGTACTGCTTGTACTTAAATCTTCCCTTGTAGCCTATAACCACCTCATCATTGCAGATATTTTCAAACGGATAAAACGCTTCTTGAAATTTTTCGATCAATGAATGGATGAACGGCTCAATTTTACATTTTCCAGCCGCATCAGGACCAGCCGCATGAAGCATAGATTGATAAATGAGTAAGAATCTTGTCCGACTAAACATACACCTAAACCAAGGACTACTTTTAAATGATTGAATGGACCAGTAATCCTTTATAGAATTTTTTGCATTCATTCCCATGGCAATCAGGACTGCCAGAAACTGAAAAAAAAGTATTACGGTCCAATGGTGTCCATTTAGCAAAACTTGAATACCTACGTACAGGAGTACTCAATTCCATTTTTTGCTGAGCATAATTGTTGATATTTTTAATCAGACTGTCAACAATTGTGTCAGTCAACAGGCTCAGAAAATACTTGGAATGTGAAGCATTTTCTGGAAGATCTAACTTACATCCAGAATTTATATTTTGGAAGCTAGATTTGCCAATGGTATCTCCATCTTTGGCTTCATGCCACCCATCAGCAGGCTTCCTAGCCACATCTGTCCTGTCAGCTTTGGCTGAATATTATCAGTTTCATCGTCAGAATCACTGCCACTAAATTCCTCTGAGTCACTGATAGTGCTGGACTGGATGGAGGCATCGACCAGCTAAACCTAAACAAGAGAGTCTTGGTTTCTTACCACTCGACTTACCACTACGATTATCATGACTATCATTATCACCACAAAAACTAAAACTCTCGTCTGAATCTTCTGAATAGTCCATTTCTGATTCACTAAATAACAATGTTTCGAACATGGATCTCGCTTTTTCTGCACTATATCGTTTCGGGCGAGATGTACTGCAAGAACTACCAGCAGTGGGCGTGGCCATTTTGTGATAGAAATTTCAGAAAAAAAAACAATGAATATCAATGTATAATTTTTTAAGATACAAACGTTAACTCACGCCGTCGTAAGCGGAAAGATCAAGGAAAATAACTCTCACAACCGGAAATCAAGTATTGGTTGAAACAAAAACGAAATTCGGTGAAAACAAAACAAATATTCAGCTACATCCAAAATATCTGACATATCGGTGTTGTCCAAAAGGATAACGCCGAGGACTCGGCGCTGGACCTGAAAGAGTTAAGGTTGGTGAAAAGATAGGATTTCATGAAAAAAATTATTGAAATTCATCAAACAGTTTCCGAGATAATTAATAAACTCTGTGGGCACGAATTTCTGAATGAACTATAGTATACCTATACTATGTTATTGGTAAAAGGAATTAATGCTTTAAAAAAATATAACTGTGTGGCAGCGAAACACCATTTAAAATGTAAATGAATTGTGACCTACATGGTTGTTAGTTTTTATTTTTTAATCTTGTCATCATGTGGTCTTCTCATAATCAAGTTTAAATATGTAGGTCACTGTGACTTTTAACCAGCAACAGTCACCAACTGAAGGTGCCTTGTTTAACCTTTTCCAGACCACTACTGACACATCGGCTCCACTAATGAAGGTATCACGGGACCAAAACCTGACACACTGGCTTGGACCGAGCACGGTAGAATATTTTAAAATTAAGAATGATTCTGTATAAATATTCACAAATGCTTGTATTCAATATCTATAAGAAGCTTCATAATTACTTCCTTCGATTACCACATGGTATTTTCTTTGTTAACTCTTTCAGGTCCAGCGCCGAGTCCTCGGCATGATCCGTTGGGACAACACCGATATGTCGGACATTTTGGATGTAGCTAAATATTTGTTTCGTTTTTGTTTCAACCAATACTTGATTTCCGGTCGTGAGAGTTATTTTTCCTTGATCTTCCCGTGGTTTGACAACGAGGTTAGGCGTAAAATATATTGTTGTGATGTAAAAAAATTTGAAAATTTTTTATTCTGGGATCATTTATAAAAATGTGCATAATTTTGTTATTTGTGGACATAAATTCATCAAATAAACTGTATTTTCGAGGAATTTGGATTATGTTGTGTAATATTTCAAGACAAATGGATAGCAACACAAAATATCTGGATAGAAATGGGTAAGTGAAATACAATATTTTAAATTTAAAATTATCTACCTCGAATTTTTTTTTTTTTTTATATAACTATTCCTTTAAATAATGAAATATAAGAAATACATTGCTATTTTCATTTTCTGTATCCATTTCCCTTTCCAGTGATATATAACACATGCCACATTTATCTTAATTACTGTGTGAAGTAGTCAGATGAAAAAGGTATATGGTAAAATTTCTGGAAACAGGAAAAAAAATGGAGTTTTCTGGTCCAAATCTGAAAATTCCTGTTTCCTGTTATGGTCCTGAAAGAGTTTAGATAAATTGGTAGAATTTTCTATGTACATGTGTATTTATTTCTAACAAATAGTTGCCACACCCGCTACTACTTAGTATTCTACTATTCTTTTGTGCATAATTTTATTATTTGTGGACAAAAATGCATCCAATAAAGTGTATTTTGAAGTAAAGGGACATGAAATATAATATTTTATTTTTATATTATTTATAATGAATAATATATTTTTTCCTTCATTTATCATCAATATATTACTATTTTCATTTTCTTCAACCAGTTTCTTTTCCTGTGATGTATAATATGTACCATATTTAATTATATTATTGCATAAAATTGTAAAATGAAAAGAATGTGGGATGGAATTTATCTAAGTTGAAAATTTATCTGTTCCAAACCTAAAGAAAAAAAGGTCAGCCAAATTCAGAAAGAGTTCAAACTTTTTCTTTTAACCTAAATGAAACTGGTCAGTGGTGAAACTTCACAGAATGATGATTGGTATATTAAATTATTAGTTCAGGTTGTTCTTTTTTTGTTAGAAAAGCAAAATCATGTAATAGTAACAGGGAATTTGGTGTTGTTTTTTTTTTTACATTTTGGGAAATCTCTCCCCCAATCGACATGTGTGACATAATAATCTGCATTGCAAAGTGCTAGCCGACTTATCCTCGTAGGCAAAGCTAAAGTAGTAATTGTTTATATAGAAAACAAGGTCTTGTGTCCTCAGCCTGCCTGCAAGAATCTGTTTCTAGCCAGATCCTCCACTTCTTCAGTAGTCAAGTTCAAGGTCTCTTCGTTGTCTTGAAGTCACCTTCTTCTAGGTCTGCCCTTGATGCACGCCCGGGAACCATGCCCTCCATTATTATTCTTTCCAGCTCACTGTGTCTTTTGACGCGGCCATAGTATTTTAATTTCCTTTGTAGATTAGTGTTTATAAGCCAGATATTTTTAATATTTAAGTCTTTTAATGTCTTCATTGTTCTTTTTCATTATCAAAGGTATCTTAAAGATTACTCTGGAACACTTGTTTTGAATAAATGTTTGTTAGATGATTTAAATTACTTTACTTTAATTACTTAACCAAATAAAACTAGGAGAATTACCTCTATTAGATGTACAATCTTACATATATCTGAGCAGTAATATAGATAAAGAGGGAGGAACAGAAAATGATACCAAAATAAGGATATCAAAAGCAAGAGGAGCTTTCATTGCACTGGGAAACATATGAAAATCCAAAGAAATTAGGTTAAATACAAAAATAAAAATTTTCAACTCAAATGTTAAGGCGGTCCTATTATATGGCTGTGAAACATGGAGAACAACAAAATTGACAATCACGAAGATACAGACTTTCATTAATGGATGCTTACGCAGGATAAAAGGATGGAAATGGCAGGACAAAATCACTAACATAGAATTATGGAAATGTGCCAGTCAAACACCAGTGGATAAAGAGATACAGCAAAGATGATGGCGCTGGATAGGACACACACTACGGAAGCCAACAGAGAGTATTACACAACAGGCCCTTTTTTGGAATCCCCAGGGGAAAAGACAAAGAGGAAGACCAAGGAATTCTTGGAGAAGACAGATAGAAGTAGAGATGAAGATGATGGAGAAGACATGGGATGATCTTAAAAGAATGGCAATGAAGACCTATGCTCCACTGGGAGCTAAAAAGGTAGAAGAAGAAGTAGAAGATGATGATTTAAACGTCACAATCCATGGCATAGGTGTTTTTGTTGGGGGTGGAAAAAAGATTAAGATAAGTTATAAGAATTTCAAAATTGTTGTGCATGCTTGCACCCACATTAACAAAACTAAAGTTAGGCTTGGATTATCCTATTTTCTCCACACTTTCCATGGCACCTACACACACACACAAAATTCCCTCCTGTCATCAAGTTTACAAAATATGTTAGCATTTACCATTTTCACAGCAAATCCAATTGCTACACCTGCAATGATGATCAGTTTATTTTCAATCCAGCTATTTAAGGCATTAGTGCAATTCTGAAATGAAACAAAGCAATAATTTTAAAAATCATAAAAAGTCATTTTTAAAAACACTATATAGTATGAGAAAAAAAAGTCTCATTTTCATTCATTACTGCTCATTTTGTGTGTGTGCACGCGCATGTGTGTGTGCTCGCTCTTGACACTATCATAATGTGAATGAGGCATTCATAGCCTCTCATTCACCAGGTGATGTGGTTACTGAATGACAGGACTGTCTGTGATTCTGGTAAGCCTCAATTCGATACCACTGCACTTGGTTACCTCCAACTATCAAGGAGGGATCAAGTCATCATATTTTGCCTACGCACTGGTCACAACAGAATGAGAAACCACATGTTCACTAAACTCAAAATAGGAACTACCAGTCAATGTCACTGTACCCACAATAATATGACAACAACATATGTTCTATAGGATTGCCCCCAGCACACAGACCTGAGCTGGTCAATGTGGCCCATGCCTACCTCCATGGAAGATAACCTCTACAGGGCAACCAAATTACTGAATGAGCCATGATCGCAGAAGGAGAAGAAAAGAGATGGACATTCGCCACAATGGGGATACTCTTACCTGAACTATACAGAACAATACTTAAAAGATCTTTGCCTATCAACTTACCTCACAGTCATGCAGGATACTGAGTCTACAGGACCCTGCTTCACAGAGCTGATCTCTCTCTTAGTAGATCCAACATGATCATCTACTCTGCTGACCTCAAACTCCTGCAACATCCAAGTAATTGAAGACATAGACAGTGACCACAAACCCATTGTAACCACCATAGACACTAAGACATAGGCAGTTATCACAGACCAATGGTAACCACCATAAACACTAAGACACAGGCAGTTATCACAGACCCATGGTAACCACCATAGACACTAAGACATAGGCAGTTATCACAGACCCAATAACCACCATAGACACTAAGACATAGGCAGTGATCACAGACGCATGGTAACCACCATTGACACTAAGACACAGGCAGTTATCACAGACCCAATAACCACCACAGGCACTAAGACATAGGCAGTGATCACAGACGCATGGTAACCACCATTGACACTAAGACACAGGCAGTTATCACAGACCCAATAACCACCATAGACACTAAGACATAGGCAGTGATCACAGACCCATGGTAACCACCATAGACACTAAGAACCTAAAAATCCAGACAAAGCAGAGGACAAGATGGAATTTCAAGAAAGCTGATTAGAACCAATACATAGAAACCATTGACCTACTACTGGGAAACATAGCTGATAATGATGTGGACAAATTTAATGAAACTTTTACACAGATCATCCTAAGTAAAGTAGGTAAAGGTGCACTCCACGCCTTGCTTGTAGTATGGGGAATATGGTGTTAGTGACCATATTTTTTACCACTGCACATTTTTGGTGATGTGGTCGATATCACGCCAGCCGCCTTTACTTCCCAGAAAAATCTCTGGTACCCATTTTTAGGCTGGGTAAACCCCGGAGCCTTGTCAGTCCGAAAAAAAATCCGCCACTGCTGGGGATCAATCCCGGACCCTTCTGGTCAGGAAGCGAGCACACTAACCACTCATCCTTAAGTGCTGCAAAACAAACTATACCTAAAAGATGCAGAACCAAGACGGCCACTTGCGTTCGAGCCATGATGCAAACAATGTTGACTTTGCTTGTCTCCAACGGATTGTTTAATTCTATTAGAGAACATCAGGATTTTTAGAAATGTAATCACGGGTTTGATAATAAATGTTTGTACACAGTTTGTTAACCATCGCTGTAGATCAAGTCTTTATTCTGCTGGCTTCGTTCACGGCCTTGGAAGCTAATGATCTAACTTGTGCAGACGGTTGGTTTGGGGAAAATTGTAAGTTACAATGTCACTGCTATAATGACTCAGTTTGTGACAAAACTACAGGGACATGCCCAAACAATGACAGTTGTCAGCATGAATATTTTGAACCCCAGTGTCAGTGCTTGGATCTCGTGTAAAAATACGCCCAAAAATCTGAACCTACTTTCCTGTTTGATAACGATGACACTTCATGTAATCCGGACACAAATTCTACATCTGTTGAGGCAACTCTCAATCAATCTTTGCCGTTCTCCTGGTTTAGGATTTATGTGAATGACTTAACAGATCCGGACAGTTTCACAGTAAAACTAAATGGTTCTGCCTCATGTAACAATGAATCAAGGTTTGTAGTTAGTCAGCACCAGATTGATGTCTTTTGCTCTGGGGCTGGTCTGATCAACAACTTACGGATTGAAGGGGCGATAGTTGCAAATATCTGCTCCATCTACATTGGTGGGGGTCAGAATGTGGCTCTCAAACAGAACACAAACCAGACTGACACATTTAATGCTTGTTATACAGGAGACGGATGTGGACCAGAGGTCGCAGTTAATGGCAAAACAAAGACCAATCTCTATGACAATGACTGCACCAACACAAAATTGAGAAGTGGAACCAATCCTGTTTACTGGTATCTGTACTTTGCCACGCCCCAGAAGATTCACACCATTCGAATCTATCATCGAGCTAGCACTATGATTCGGGTAAAGAATGCCACTCTAACGGCTTTCTCTGACAGTGGCGGCATAGATTTCCAGTATAATGATATATCATGCCCTAATGTTTCTGTGAACACTATTGTAGTCACCACACAAACGCCAATGGCACACATTAAGATTGAGTTCTCACCGACCACTTCGCAGGCCGAAAGTGCACTGACGGTGTGTGAGGTGCAAACATTGGACACGACTGCTCCAGGTCTTGTCTCAGTGTCTGTCCTTTATGTGAGAAAAAATCCAGAAAATGCCTATAATGTAAACATCCTGGCTATACCTGTAATGACACTTGTCCCGACGGTAATTTTGGGCTACAGTACAAACAGACGTGTTCTGATGGCTGTGACATCATATGTGACCCAGAAAGTGCAGACTGTACGTGCAAGGAAATGAATGGAACCTGTGAACAGTTAACCGGGGCCTGCGTCTCGTATGTCGATGATTCCCACGTTAAGAAGAGTCTGCCGACTACAACAAACCCAAGCATATGGATACCTTTTGCGATCGCTGCTCTTCTACCTCCTCTTCTGCTTCTCTTGAATTGAGCCATGGCTCAATTCTCAGAATATATATTCATGCTAGTCGTAGCTCATATCTTAGTGGGTGTCTGATAGCCATGGCTGATTTCTTGGTGGGTGTATGTGCTGTCCATGTCTCATATCTTAATGTGTGTCTGGGCTGGCCATGATTCATATCTTAGTGTGTGTCTGTGCTGGCCATGGTTCATATCTTAGTGTATATCCGTGCTAGACATGGCTCATATCTTCGTGTGTTTCCGTGAAGCCATGGCTCATATCATGTGTTTCTGTGCTGGCTATGGTTCATATCTTGGTGTGTTTCCGTGATAGCCATGGCTCATATCTTAGTGTGTTTCTGTGCTAGCCATGGCTCATATCTTAGCTTGTGTGTGTGTGTGCTAGCCATGTCTCATATCTTGGTGTGTGTCATGTTAGTCATATCTCATCTCATGGTGTGTCCATGTTAATCATGTCTCATATCTTTATGTGTGTCTGTGTTTAGTCATATCTCATACATAGTGTGTATCTGTGTTAGCCATGTGTCATATCTTTGTGTGTGCATGTCTGGGTTAGTGATATCTCATATCTTTGTGTGCATGTTTATGTTAGTCATATCTCATATCTTTGTGTGTGCATGTCTGTGTTTGTCACATCTCATATCCTTGTGTGTGCATGGCTATGTTAGTCCCATCTCATATCTTTGTGTGTGCATATCTATGTTAGTCATATCTCTTATCTTTGTGTGCATGTCTATGTTAGGCATGTGTCATATCTTTGTGTGTGCATGTCAATGTCAGTTATATCTCATATCTTTATGTGCATGTTTATGTTAGTCATGTGTCATATATCTTGATGTGTGTCAGTGTTAGTCATGCCTCGTATCGCTGTGTGCATGTCTGTATTAGTCACATCTCACATCTTTGTGTGTGTATGTCTGTGTTAGTCACATCTCACATCTTTGTGTGTGCATGTCTGTGTTAGTCATATCTCATATCTTGATGTGTGTCAGTGTTAGTCATGCCTCGTATCACTGTGTGCATGTCTGTGTTAGTCACATCTCATATCTTTGTGTGTGCATGTCTGTGTTAGTCACTTCTAGTGACTCGGGCAGATGATGCTCATCAACCTGGGAGGGCCGACCATCTAAGGGCAGAATCCCCCTACAGAAAAGACAATCTGCTGCCTTGCAGGAAGATTGGGGACAATCAAAGGCTAAGGAAAGCAAACCTGAATAAAATGCTGGCTGAAATTGGATACACTGGGCCACTGGTGCAGAACACAGTGCAACATTTTAACAGGTGTTCAATCAGAGTGGATCTGGCAGACGCTATTTGTGATGTTCTGTCTGTGGGGGGCGATCAAAACACTTAACCTGACAGCTGACTTCAAAACACTTAACCTGACAGCTGATTGAGTCCTGATCGCAGAGAGAGAGAGAGAGGGAGAGGGAGAGGGAGAGGGAGGGAGAGAGAGAGAGAGAGGGAGAGAGAGAGAGAGAGAGAGAGAGAGAGAGAGAGAGAGAGAGAGAGATGCAGAACAAAATATTGTCCATTTTAGAACATATAAACTACAAGTAGCACTCAGAAAGGAATACAGCTAGGACAACACTAGAGCAAACTACAACTTTGCAACACAAAATCAACTATAATAAAGCTATAGTTCGTTCAGAAATTCATGCCCATAGAGTTTATCAATTATCTCAGAAACTGTTTGATGAATTTCTGTAATTCTTTTTCATGATATCTTATTTTTTTTTTACCGACCTTCAAATTTTATAACATTTAAGTACAAAGGTAGTCTAAATTTTGCACAAATCGTTTTTTGTTATATAATTTTAGGAAAATATAAAACCTCTAAACATTAGATTTTACTGTAAATTATATTAATTTTCTAACAAACCACTCAGTAGATTGCATCTTATAAGTTACAGTTCAGTGAGCGCAAGATCATGCTAAGATTATGTGGAGAGCACGTGAAATTTGCCTTTTTTAACGGTGAGTTGATTACAACAAATGTGGGTATTGTAAAATCCTAAAAATTAGGACAAAAAAGAAAATAATATTTTTATATACCTCAAAGAAGCAAAAATCTTTCCTAAATGCATGACAGTAGGGAAAAAAAATCAGACTTAAGGTTGGTAAAAAAAATAAGATTTAATGATAAAGAATTACAGAAATTCATCAAACAGTTTCCAAGGTAATTGATAAACTCTGGGCACGAATTTCTGAACGAACTATAGTAAGTAAAGTAAAGAGCCCCGTCATGCCAAGTGGTGTATAGGGAATATGGTGTTAGTGACCATAATTTTTATAGACCTTTGGTACATGATTTTTGGGGTAAAGTGGATGGTATTACGCCGGTACCTACTTAAAGCTGGTGAACCTGGCAGCCGTCAGTCAGGACTGAACCCGACCTCTTGTCCTTTGTAGTCTAGTTCACTAGCCACTGAGCTATCGCGGCTCCCTAATAAAGGTAGTGCCAAGGTTAAACTTATTACTAAACAAGCAAAGAAATAAAAATGGCAAGAAACATGCAGCAGACTTGATCTACGACAGGAAGGAACCAAAACCTGGAGACTAATGCAACATCAGTTTAGGGACGAAAGAGTATCAAATCTCAAACCACTCAATTTCAATAATTAAACAACAAGCTCTGGGAGGAAAATTGTAGAAATTTTAACTGCTACTTTGCTTCAATCAATAGAATGAATAAACCTGTAGAAACAGATAAACTACATCAACATAATTTGAAATTACTTGAAAGAGCACCCATAGTAAATGTTGCAATATTTGAAGAAGACTTCACTTCATGAGAATTATAAAATACAATACAAAAGTTAAAATGTAGAAAATCTCCAGAGCCAGACAAGGTTCATAATGAGATGATAAGTACCTTGGCAAGTCAAGAAAGGAAACACTACTTAGACTGATCAACAAGACATCGAGAGACAACAAAATCCTAAAAGCACGGAGGAGTGTCTGTGTGGTACTACTGCTCAAGAAGAACAACCAGATGACCCAAGAAGCTACAGGCCCCTATCTCTAACATTATGTTTAGGAAAAATAGCTGAGAGTATGATCAACAGGAGACTTTACTAGTATTTGGAAGCCTCTAATAACCTGTGCCATGAACAAGCTGGATTGAGGACAGGTAATAATGCAGAAGACCAAATCTTCAGGTTAATGAAGCAAGTTAAAGATGGCTTTCAGAAGAAATGCCATATTCTAGCCATCCTAGTTGATTTGCAACACGTTATTGATCGAGTCTGGCTGAAAGGGCTCCTGATGAAGATGGAAAACATAAGTATAAATGGAAAACTGTACAGATAGGTCAAACACTTCCTAATCAACAAGACAATCCAAACCAAACTAAATGTCTCTGTATCAGACAAAGTGACACTATGACCTCCCAGGCATGTCGTAAGAGGCGACTATGGAGGTTGATCAATGGCTTGACAAGCTGTCATTGTAAAAAGTATTGTTATGGAAACAGTGCCATATATTTTAGAGCAGTGATCTCTGCAATATGTGCCACTTTGGCACGCACGGTTTCTGTTTTTGAGATTGTGGTTCTGCCCTATGTGCCGTCTTCAGCTCGAAAAGACAATAGATAGATAGATAGATAAATATCAGACAAAGAGGTTCTAGAAGAAGGCCTACCACAGGGATCACCACTTAGCTGCTTCCTATATTTATTATACATTAATGACCGGGCAAAACTCTGTCCAATGAAAAAGCTCTCTATGCCGATGACCTAGTTATCTGTCATACAAACAGAAAAAGAGGCAAATCATGGGTGGGCCGAGCAGAAGATGTCATCAAGCAGGTCTGTGGGCTTACCAATATCAACGTTGGCGAGGAGTCGATACCGGTGCCTATGTCATTCAAGGGGACTTTCTCGTGTATTGTCACACTCGACAGGAAAAGTAGGGAACAGACCTCAGTCGTGGTTAATGCGGAGGTCAATGGTCTCATCTGCGATAACACCGACGAGAAAGATGCAGTCATCTATACAGACGGATCTGTAAGACGACACCAAAGAAGTGAATGGGCATTTACAGCACACTCAGCAGGCAGAATAGTCAAAGAAGACAGTGGTGCATACGTCATGACCACGAGTAGCATGACAATGGAGGTGATGGCAGTGACCAAGGCATTCAAATGGTTAAGAATCACAAGACTACACCCATGCTTGTATACTGAGTGATTTGATGAGCATGATAAAAAAAGTGGAAGCGGGCTCTGTACGCATGCAATGGGTAGAGTCATTGCAGAAGTCAAAAATACTTAAGGTCACCTTTGTCTATGTCCCTGGACATGCTGGAGTACAGGGAAATGAAAGAGCAGACAGGTTAGCTAGCTGTGCTATCATTGAGGATGGTCAACCAATGGATCAGGTGGACATCATCAATGCCCTCCGGGACGTGGGAAGAGCACAGGACTTTGACAAACACAGATCCATGTCACTTCTTCGGATGATGGAGATGGGAGTTAAGATGGGCACAGCCAGAAATGAGAAACTTAGTGGGCGTGTAAGAAGACTTATCAACCAACACAAAACTGGAGTCGTCAGTCTCTGGACACTGCGGGACTTGCTGAGGAGGGGACCTGAGCACCTATGGACATGTTCAGAGTGCAATGATGATGACCCGCAAATAACTCAATAATGAACAGAAACATTAGGATAGCAGAATCACAACTAAATGAAGACCTCAAATGCTTAGAAGAATATTGTAATACCTGGGAAACTAAAGATCAATACACAGAAGACAGTATACACAATATTTATCAGAAGTAACAAAACAGCCAGGGCAAATATTAAGCTTAATCTCCAACAGGAATGTCAACAAAAAGAGGAGCAACCCACATACTTAGGAATGTAATTAGACAGTCAACTGAAACATGTAGAAAACCTGACTAAGAAGGCAACAAGAAGACTACAACTTATGAAAAGGCTTTGTAGTACTTCATGGGGAGCAGATAAAGAAATTAAGAACCTCTATCTGAGTTATGTTTGTTCTATTCTGGAACATGGTAGTTCGCTACTAGTAATATGCAGCAAAACTACCAACATCACTTAACAGGATACAAAACAGTGCACTATGGCTCATCAGTAGTGCAATGAAGTCCACACCAAATGCAGCATGCGAAATACACTGCAATGTAGAAACTTTAGAGATGAGAAGAGATAATGTCACTATGAGGCTGTATGAAAGATAAAAAAGAATGGAGAAAGACCATTCTAACAGAAAGTTAGTGGATACACGGGTTCCTAATCAGAGAATCAAACAGATCTCAACTTTGCAGCATGTCAGGAACATACAAGAAAAATACCACCTATCTGAGAAATACCAACAAACATCAAGTACCATTAAAGAGCTGTCGAATGCCAATTACATATATCCAGAAATCTGTACAGAAATATATGTCAGAATAGATAAAAATGCTCATTTGACAACAAACTATCTTGGAAACAACAGATAAATAAGGCAACCCAAAAAGCAAGGAGGAAGTGGCTATTCTAAGAAAGCTGTGTGGAACCATGTGGGGTGCAAGTGGGAAAATACTCAGTAAAATTTATCAACAGAGTATAAAGCCACATCTAAAATATGGATCATCTGCATGGTGCTCAGCATCAAACACCACACTGCAAGAGCTGGATAAAGCACAAAACCAGGCACTTAGGATCATCACAGGAGCAATGAAATCAACACCAATATTAGAGATGGAGAAATCGTGGAGGATACCAGCGCTGAGAGAACAGACGGACACACAAGTGCTGATCATCATCATCATCATCGAGTGCCTTCTTCGCAATGAAGGTTGGCTACCATGGAGCGCCATTCTGCTCTGTCTCTTGCTTTGATGGTGCAGGTTGTCATAGGCTGATTTGTCCATCTTTTGATGTTACTCGTCCATGTTAGTCTTGGTCTGCCTCTGCCTCTTTTACCTTGTATTTTCCCCTCCAGGATTACTTTAAGTAGGCTGTTGTGTCTTTTAACATGGCCCAAAAATCGCATTTGTCTTGTTTGAATTGTGCTTAGTAGTTCTCTTTTCATTGTTTTAAGACTTCATCATTTGTTTTCTTTTCCTTCCATCCAATTCTACCTATTCTTTTATATATCCACATTTCAAAGGCTTCAATTCTCTGTTCTGTTTTCTTGCACCATATAGAAATCTCTCTCTCTCTCTCTCTGCGTTCAGGACTCAATCAGAGTAAGGATTCCAGACTCCCACATGAAGTCGGCTGTCAGGCTCTATGTGTTGATCGCCCCCACAGACAGAACATCACAATTAGAGTCTGTCAGATCCACTCTGACTGAACACCCGTTAATACGATGCACTGTGTTCTGCGCCAGTGGCCCAGTGCATCCGATTTCAGCCAGCATTTTATTCGGGTTTGCTTTCCCTAGCCTTTGATTGTCCCCAATCTTCCTGCAAGGCAGCAGATTGTCTTTTCTGTAGGGGGATTCTGCCCTTAGATGGTAGGCCCTCCCAGGTTTACGAGCACCATCTGCCCGAGTCACTAGAGGTGACTAACACAGACATGCACACACAAAGATGTGAGATGTGACTAACACAGACATACACACACAAAGATGTGAGATGTGACTAATACAGACATGCACACAGCGATACGAGGCATGACTAACACTGACACACATCAAGATATATGACACATGACTAACATAAACATGCACATAAAGATATGAGATATAACTGACATTGACATGCACACACAAAGATATGACACATGCCTAACATAGACATGCACACAAAGATAAGAGATATGACTAACATAGATATGCACACACAAAGATATGAGATGGGACTAACATAGCCATGCACACACAAGGATATGAGATGTGACAAACACAGACATGCACACACAAAGATATGAGATATGACTAACATAAACATGCACACAAAGATATGAGATATCACTAACCCAGACATGCACACACAAAGATATGACATATGACTAACACTGGTACACACTAAGATATGAGATATGACTAAACACAGACACACATAAAGATATGAGACATGATTAACATGGACACACCGAGATATGAGATATGACTAACATGACACACACCAAGATATGAGCCATGGCCAGCACACACAAGCTAAAATATGAGCCATGGCTAGGACAGAAACACACTAAGATATGAGCCATGGCTTCACTAAAAAACACCAAAAAATGAACCATGTCTAGCACAGAAACACATTAAAGTGCCCATATGCTTGGGCTTGTTGTAGTCGGCAGACTCTTCTGAACGTGGGAATCACAGGTTTCGTTAAACAGTTGTCCGGAGATTTGAGAGTGCAGTCTGACCCATAGAACGTTCTCTTGCATGTACAGATTCCCGATCGACTGTTGACAGATATCTTGAAACAGTTGTCCTGACATTTGAGAGTACATATGAGTATATATTTGAGAACACATCTGTTCGCACTGTAGCCCAAAATTACCATCGGGACAAGTGTCATTACAGGTATAGCCAAGATGTTTACATTGAAGGCATTTTCCAGATTTTTCCTCAAATGAAGGACAGACACTGAGACAAGACCCGGAACAGTCGTGTCCATAGATCCCATGTGAACAGTTGCCATGACAAGTACCGATGATGACATTGCAGCCTTTACTACACCCACTACACACTGCACAAAACGACCAAGAATGCTCGTCCAGACAATAGGTGTCTGCAAATGTTTGCACCTCACATACCGTCAGTGCACTGTCGGCCTGCGAAATGGTCGGTGAGAACTCAATCTTAATGTGTGCCATTGACGTTTGTGTTTTGACTATAATAGTGTTCACAGATAAATTAGGGTATGATATATCATTATACTGGAACACTACTCCGTCACTGTCAGAGAAAGCCTTTAGAGTGGCATTCTTTACCCGAATCATAGTGCTAGCTCGATGATAGATTTGAATGATGTGAGTCTTCTGGGGCGTTGCAAAGTTCAGATACCAGTAAACAGAATTGGTTCCACTTCTCCATTGTGTATGTGTGCAGTCATTGTCATAGAGATTGGTCTTTATTTTGCAATTAAATGCGGCTTCTAGTCCACATCCGTCTCCTGTATAACAAGCATCAAATGTGTCGGTCTGGTTTGTGATCTGTTTGAGAGCCACTTTCCGACCCCCGCCAATGTAGATGGAGCAGATATTTGCAACTATCGCCCTTTCAATCCATAACTTGTTGATCAGACCAGCCCCAGAGCAGAAGACATCAATCTCGTGCGGACTAACTACAAACCTTGATTCATTGTTACATGAGGCAGAACCATTCAGTTTTACCGTGAAACTGTCCGGATATTTTAAGTCTCTCGCATAAATCCTAAACCAGGAGCACGGCAAAGATTGATTGAGAGTTGCCTCAACTGATGTAGAATCTGTGTCCGGATTACATGAGGTGTCGTTGTTATCAAACAGGAAAGTAGGTTAAGATTTTTGGGCATATTTGCAAATAAAATCCAAGTACTGACACTGGGGTCCGAAAATTTTATGCTGACAACTGTCATTGTTTGGGCATGTCCCTGTAGTTTTGTCACAAACTAAGCCATTATAGCAGTGACATTGGAATGAACAATTTGCCCCAAACCAACCGTCGGCACAAATAAGGTTATTAGCTTCCATGGTTGCTAACGAAGCCAGTGAATAAAGACTTGATCTACAGCGATGGTTAACGAACTGTGTACACACATTTATTATCAAACCCGTGATTACATTTTTAAAAAATCCACCAACTCACTGTGGTAACAGATAGCATGAAATTCTCTAATAGAATGAGATAAACCATTGGAGACAAAGGAAAGTCAACATTGTTTACATGGCTTGGACACAAGAAGCGTCCATTTTGGTGCGTCCCATATAGAAATATTGAGAAGATGTAACATTTTGCTATGGTGTTATTTGTTTTGATGTTAGTATGTTCTTCATGACATTAAAATTACTTTTTGCCATTCCTATTCTTTTGTTTATTTCAGTTGTACATTTTCCATCACTGGTTGTAGTATGTCTGAGGTAGTTGTAGTTCTGAACTGTCTCTAGGTCTATTCCTTCTATTTTGATATCCACTTGTGGGTTTTGAGTATCTTCTTTGTTTATGATCTTAGTTTTAGTCTTTTTGATATTCATATCTAGTCCATATTTTTTGCTTTTCATGTTTATTTCATTAAGTAATTGTTGTAGATCTTTAGGAGTTTCTGCTAGCAGTACAGTATCATCAGTATATCTTAGGTTATTGATTATCTTTCCTTTAATTTGTAGACCTGGCATCTCTATTATGTTTTTAAAAAATTTGCTCAGTGTATAGATTGAACAAGCTTGGTGATAGGATGCATCCCTGTCTTACTCCTCTTTTTATATCAATGGGTGTAGAGCTCTCTTTGTTATATTTTATTACTATTGTTTGCTCCCAGTATAGATTACATATTAGTCGTATGTTCATGTCATCTAGATGTATCTCTTTTAGGCATTCTATAAGTTGTTTGTGATGTACTCTATCAAAAGCTTTGGTGTAGTCTATGAAGCAGGCATATATTGATTTGTTTACTTCTGTGTATTTTTCTATCAATGTTTTCATGCAGAATATGGCTTCTTTTGTCCCGCTATTTTTCCTAAATCCAAATTGCTGCTCATCTAATTCAGTATTGATTTTATTCTGAATCCTTCCTTGAATAACTTTTAGCAAGATTTTTTTAACATGGCTCATTAGGCTTATTGTTCTAAAGTCACTGCATTCAACTGCACCATTTTTTTAGGCAATGCAGTGAAAGTTTATGTTTTTAGTTCATTTGGTATGTATCCTGTGTGGTATATGTTGTTGCATGTGTCTGTTATCACTTCAATGCCAAAATCTTCTGTGCCTGTATCATCTCTATCTGTATGCTGTCAGGTCCTGCTGCTTTTCCCTTTTTCATGGTTTTTATAGCTTTTTCCACCTCACATTTTAAGATTTTATAGCCTGATGTACATTTTATAACTGGTTTCTTGTCCCTTTGATCATGAAATAGTTCTGTTATATATTTTTGCCATCTATCTATAATATCCTTATTGTCTGTTAGCATTTTTCCTTTTTTGTTTGCAATGCATCCACCTTCTGTGGCTTTTTTATTTGTATTAGTCATTCTCTTTATTTCTGTGTGCATTCCTCTTAAGTCTTGTTTGCTTTCCATAGTTTCTATTTCTATACATTTTTGGCTGAGCCAGTATTCTTCTGCATTTTTGCACATTTTGCGTATCTTATTATTTATCTAATTGTATTGAGCAGTTTTCTTCGCTTGTCTCCTTTCTTCCACTTTTTCTAAGATAGTCTTAGTTATCTTTTTTTGTTTTTTGTTCTTTTCTCTTTTGGGTAAGGTGTCGCAGGTTTCTTGTATGCTTTTCTTTATGCATTGCCATTTGGTTGTTTTTTAGCGTGTTCGTATCAGACGGCTATTTACCGGTTCCCATTGTAATAAACTTCTTGCAGCTATGTCTCTGTCATCCTTATGCCTACTCCTTCACAGTGTTTTCCATCTTCCCTTCCAGAAAAAACTACTATTGGATACAAGAAGACCATATGGAGGAGCTCGACTTTGCTGATGGCATAGTTCTCATCAGCAGCCAGATAAAAACAATGCAGGAAAACACAAATGAACTATTATCAATAGCCAGCAAAATTGGGCTTGAGATCAATCATGAAAAGACTAAAGTCATGAAAAGTTTAATTCCAACAGACGACAAAATATACATGGAACACAAACCAGTAGAAGAGATCGATTACTTTACCTATCTTGGAAGTCACATTGATCCAGAAGGGGATACAAAAAAGAAATTAGAATCAGAATAGCTAAAGCAGCAATGTCTTTCAGAAGCCTTGAAAAGTTGTGGAAATCAAAACTCATCAGCACAAACACAAAACTTAGACTATTCAAATCAAATGTACTATAAACCCTTACGTATGCGTGTGAAAGCTGGAAAACAACAAGAGATATAGAAACAAAGTTGAACGCATTCGAAAATAAATATCTAAGGAAAATACTTGGTATAGTGTGGAATGAATTCAAAACAAACGAGGAAATTAGAGAAATCGCCAATCAACCACTAATATCTTCAGTAATAAAGAAAAGACGATGGTCATATGTTGGACATGTGATGAGAAGAGATAATAATCGAATAGCAAAGCAAGCCCTCATATGGGAAACAACAGGTTAGAGGAAAAGAGGAAGACCCAGAGAGACACTGAGAAGAACACTGATGAGAGTGGCAAGAGCAGCAGGATTCGGCTCCCTCAATGAGATAGAGCTGCTTGCACAGAACAGAGACAAATGGCGAGATTTGATAAAATATCTTTAAAAGAATTGAAAACTGCTAGAACAAAAATTTAGATAAGAGAAGGAGTATCTTGGTCTACGCCCTATGGGCTGGCTACGGCTCGAAAGGTCAACAGATAGATAGATTTGGTTGTTACTTTTTCATCAGGATTTTCTCTTCTGTATTGTTCAATTCCTTCTTCTAGCAGCTTCTGGTATGTGTTCTTTATTTGTATTGTATAGGTATCTTTAATATCTTTATGATTTAAAGCTGTTATATCTAGTGGATTTGTTGATGAATTAGACTTTTGCTTGTTTCTCTTTAGTTTGATTTTCATTTTAATCATTACAGGATTGTGATCTGAATTAATATCTGCTCCTGAGTAGGTTTTGGCTTTCTTTACGCTGTTATGGAACCTTTCTTTTATCATTATGTAATCTATTTGATTCCTCTTCTTATCTCCAGGGCTTCTCCATGTGTATAGTTTTCTTTTCTCTTGCTCAAAGTAGGTGTTGCATAATTGTCAGCCTGTTTTCTTCACAGAATTGTGTTAATCTTTCTTCTCTGTCATTTCTTTTTCCTAAACCATGATTTCCTATAATGGTCTTATTGGTGCTGATACAGGCAGACAAATTTTCATGCATGCCAAAACATGCAATGGAGGACCGATTCCAAAATCTTGCATTGGGACGGCTTAAGAGAAGCAGGTTTATTCACCAAACCAGACGAATATGTAGACAAACAACAGACATACCAAGAGTTGTTAGCACCCTACTGTCCATACCAGAACAAACTTCCTGAACAGAGGAAAATGGATTGACAATACAAATATGGACGGAAGTGAAAGGAATACTTGACAATGAGGAACAGAATAGTATACAGCGTAAAACAATAACTATCAGTTTCATGGATGAAGAATACCCGCAAGACCTATGGATCCGTGTGTACATAGATGGATCAGCACAGGATGCAGTAAAGAATGGGGGAGCATGAGCATACAAAGAGTACCCAAATAACACTAGGGATATGAATAAAATAGCAACAGGGAAATATTGTCAAATTATGATGCAGAAATCCAAGCAATAACGTTGGCAATAGAAAAACTGCTGAACTGTAATCTTAGCCCACAGCCTGTAGTGTTTTTGACAGATGCAAGATCAGTACTCCAGGCACTACAATCCAGAAAATTGCCACATCTGCAGACCTTATTGAATGAACTCTGCAAACACCACAGGATCACCTTGCAGTGGATCCCATCTCACTGTGGAATACCAGAAAATAAGAAAGCAGATCAGCTGGCAAAGAAAGATTTAACAGGCACACAACCAGATGCACCAGTTGCATACCATCAGAGGAAAAACAGATAATCAGATCAATCAGAAAACCACAATCCCCAAAACAGAATACCTTTCATAATATAAATAGATGGGAACAATTTATAATTATACGCCCCAGAACAGGACACAATCAACTCCATAGTCACATGTTTACAAAATTCAAAATTGGCACCTCAGCTACATGTACATGTGGACTGGCGTCCCAGACTGCTGAACACATACAAGACTGTACTGAATGTAGTAGACTGAGGAAAATCTATTGGCCCATACATACAACACACCAGATAAAACAATATGGACAACTGCAAGAATTATAAAAGACAGTAAAATTTGTACAGGAAACGACATTGTGGATATAGACAATACTTTGACTGAATGAAAGATAGATAGATAAATAAAAATTCTGACCCGGTATCAATAACAACTGCTGCAAGGAAAACCATGGATACTTACTTATCCAGATGACTGGATACATGTATATACTGATGTTGCAGCCACAAAGGTAACTATCCTTTAGAAATTGGATATGGGAAAATGATACATTATTCAGATAGAATAGCAGAAGGCCCATGTGGTGAAGTCTGTAACACTATGAAGCAGAAATAACAGCCTTAGAAACAGCAGTATATCATCTGAATACTGTTATTGATACCACACCAGCAAGGAAAAGAAACAGTTATATTTACTGATTCCAAATTAGCTCTGTGGGTGCTAGGAAGTAACGTAAACTAACCAGAACTCGCACAGCTCACCATAGATATAGATTACCTCATTAATACATGACATAAGGCTAGTGATGTAATAGATCTATAGTCCGTTCAGAAATTCATAATCACACCTGAATTAGTTTTGCGTGATAACCGCTTGTTATTTTGGTTTCAAATTTTGCATGCAATCTTAGAATATTGATGACGCAAAGATTTTGGTATTTTTTTATTCCACAAACACAACAGATTTTGCACATCAGCGAATTCCTTTGATCTTTTATGACGATATCACACAAGTTGATTCAACTTTTAGAGTTTACAGTAATCGTGTTAAATGTTCCAGTTTACTGCAATTCTTGTCAGAGGCGTATCTACATAGTGCTTAATTGTGGGTGTTGTTCGTTATGTGTATTTGCAAACATGAATTCAATTGGTTACAATTAGTCTTGTCCTTCGGTCACCATTAGACCCCAGGACGTCCTAAATGTAGCTGGAATTGAATTCATCTTAATTTTAATCATTCCGAATCTGACAATTCCAAGAGATTGATAATCATTACTGGCTGGACAAATAGTAATCCATCTCGTTTCCAGTACTCATCTTCCACCCGCAGCACATGTTCAACACACTTCTTCCAGAACGGAATGTCTATTTTTTAGAGAGACTCGTGTGTCAGAACTTCAACATCACACATTTTAAACGTCCTGTTCTGTTCTGCAACTTGTCCTTTGATGTGAGCCCAGACAAGTTCGATTGGATTAAGGTGAGCATGATATGCAGGGAGTCGAAGAGAGGTGTGGCCGTATTTCTCAATGATTTTGTCAACATGGTACACCTTTTTCTTATTGGTATTCTTCACAACAATTCGGGTTTTAAATATGTGTCGTCAAATTTGACATTTTCATTCGCAAGCCATGTCCTAATTTGCTCTTTTGTATTTGATGCAGTAGGTACTTTGTCTTCCTCTGATACGACATTGTGGTATGATGCATTATCCATGACTATGCATGAAGGTCTCTCTAGGATTGGTAAAAATACTTCTCCAAACAGTTCCTGAAAATGTTTCCATTCATTTCAGTATGGTAGTCCCTACCGTCGGTACTTTTTGATTGGAAAATAAGTCCTGCATCATGGACAAGGCCGTTTTCAGTGCTTCCAGCATGAGTTAATATAATGCGCTGGCCTTTGCTGCTCAGAATTGTTCTTTTGAGTTTGCCATTTACTGACTGCCATTCTTTAGCATAGGTGTGGTGTGCGTTGACCCATGATTCGTCCAAATATACAATATCATACCGTTCACTCCGCCGCTCATGGATCTGTCTCAGGTATTTGCTTCGAGCAATGACCAAGCGTGGTTTTTCACAAATAATATTCCTGCCCCCAAAAGTTTTTCTGAAAGTGAAGCCGGCTCCTCGCACAATCTTCCATAGAGTACTTTTAGAAATGTCAATATTGCAGTCTGCATGCAATTTTAATTTCAAATTCCTGAGAGTAACAAGTACATTATTAGCAAACATTTTCAATATCTCACGTTTTATGACATCCATGTCAAAGCTGTCGACTTTCCTTTTCCTTCCTTGATTGACATGAGTGCACTCTGAGTCTGGTTTAATCCAACGAGAAAATGACGATCTATTAAGACCAAGCGCGAGTTGCGTTCGTCTCTCTGGGTCATGAATATCACAATATAAATGCCCCATCTTGGATTCCCTAAGGAAGTGCTGATATAGTAAAACAGTAACCTTTTGCATAGTTATAAATTTGCATTTCAAACTCATTGTAATTTAGATATATATGTTGGTATTTAAAGTCAACAAATTGTCTACTGAGTCTTCACAAAATTAATAAAAATACGCCTTCCCTTCGCTAATTAATGCCAAGGCTGTGGTGCGTCATGTCATTCAATAACAATTCAGTTTTGTGCACAGGATTTTCCTGAAGTTAGTGTTTCTGCAATAGCCATACTATTTTACGTGAACGACCGCACCAAATTAATGTATATATCCTAAAATGGTGTCAAATTCGAACAGGGTGAATTTAATATAGCCTAAAGAAGAAAACTTTTAAACTAAATCAAATTTCTCAGAGCAAAAAATATTTCTATAAGGTCATCAATATTCTAAGATTGCATGGAAAATTTGAAACCAAATAACAAGCGGTTATCACGCAAAACTAATTCAGGTGTGATTATGAACTTCTGAACGGACTATAGGACCCTCCAACACACCAGGAAATGATAAAGTGGATATAGCTGAGAGAGGATTCAGACAGACACAGTTTCACACTGACATCTCTTTAAACACAGCCAAACAAATCATAAACTCCAACAGTAGAGAGGTTTGGCTGAATGGGCCATGGGAAAAACAGGAAGAGATCTTTTTAAATACATATCAAGGCCAAACTCTCATGACAACATTAACAACTTAAAAAGAGGAGACCAAACCACTATCTTCAGACTGAGAATCGGTCATGTACCATTGAACAACAACATCAACAGAATACAACGAAACCAAACTGCAGCAAGTCCACTCTTTGACCACCCATATGAAACAATAGAACATCACCTTTTTGATTATCCAAAGCTTATTGACAGCAAGTAATTCTACTTCCTCAAAGACCTGATAAATGGAATACCTTGTACGGGACTACAAGGGAACTCATAAATACCTGCAGATATAATTACATGACATAGGCCCGAAAGGCATCAGCTCACAGGCTTCTGGATCCAAATCAACAACAGTGCTCATGTTTACTGAAGGCTAGGAACAAACCTCATTCTGAATACATTTTATGTATGTTAACAGCAGAACCTATTTTTTCACATGCTGTAACATTTTCAGATAACCTAAAACAAATTACATTCATCATCATCATGTGTCATACCAGTTGGTGTAGGCGATCGTGTCCTTCCACAATCTTCTATCCACAGTGCATCATATAGATTCTGTTGTTGACTGTTTTCCATGACTTGACACCAAGCTATCCAGTATTTTCTCTCTAGTATCTTCTCTCTTTGTCATCTGCTATCTCTCTTTCCCTGTATTCTGCCAGTTGTAACCAAATATTCCAACTTTCCTCTTCTGATATGCCAGAAAAATATCAATGTAAATTTAAAATGTAAAATTATGTCAAAATACAAATGACATTACTGCATTAATTTTTTCTGTAAAAGCCCCTATATATTTTTAATGTAGCTGAACTTTGATAACAATAAAATCTCTCCAAATCACACTCAAAGATCATCAACATCAAGTACCATGCCTGCTGGTGTAGGTGATCATGTTTCTTCACAACTTTCGATCTCGACAGTTATTTATCATTTCTGTTGTTGACCTTCTGCCAAGCCATTCTCTAAAGCTGTCTGGTATCTTTTCTCTTTGCTTCCCTCTATCTCTTCGTTACTCGATTTTTCCAGTTCTTACAATATATCCCAGCTGTTCCCTTCTCATTACATGGACAAAATATGATGATTGTTTCTACCTGATATTGGAAATTAGCTCTCTTTCTGTTTTGGCCTCTTTCAGAACGTTTTCATTTCTCTTCCTAGCTGTCCATGGTATTCTCAACATTCTTCTGTAAAACCACATTTCTACATCCTCCAGTGATTTTCTTGTCTGTTGTCCTTTTGTCCATGATTCATTGCATTTTACTACAATTTCTTTATTTAATCTCTTATACTCATCTTTGTTATCCTTATTCTTCCTGTATCCATTAGCTGTAAAATGTCATCTGTCATCCATTTCTTTCTTGAATTTGTTCTCACTGGTGGTATGAACTCTTCTGATGTTTGTTGCATTGATACTTTTAGCATTTCCCACTGTTCATCAATGTTTTGTATCTTCTCTATTGCATTGTACCGATTCTGAACTGTGATGCTATTTTTGTCTTGCGTCTCATTTGAGAAAAACAAAATTTAACTTGATATTAACTGAGACTTGTTTTGCTGCTTTTAATTCTATTCTAAGCTTTCCCACAACTGGTACATGATCACTATTGCAATCTGCTTCTGGTCTAGTTTTCCCACATACCAGACTATACCTAAATCTGTTGTTTATCATTTTGTGATCAATTTGATTACGTGTGTTGTCTCCTGAACTTTCCCATGTCCACAGACATCTTGGATGTTGCTTAAGCTAGTTAGTTGTTTCCTATCATCATATTGTGTGTTCTTGTCCAGTTAATAAGTTTATCACCTCTCAAAGATACTCTTTCTAAATTACTGATTAATGATGATCAATTTAAAAAAAGAAGAAAAAAAAAACTTTTAGGGAAAACCCATTTCATGATCTCAGCTCTTCTTTATAGGTGACCTAAAATGTTCATGCTGATAGATCTTAATATATTCTCATTTAATTCCTGACATTCATTCATGGTCCATGTCAAGAGGGTTTGGACATTACGTCCCTTCAAAAACTTCAACTGTATGCTGAAAAACAATTCTACTGTCAATTATTTTCCATGCCACACCTTCAAACTATTCCTAGTCTACCTCTGTCTCTCCTACTTTCTATTTTTTCAACTGTTATTATAATCACTTCACTCTGGACAAATCTATAAGCACTCCCATCTTGTCCTCAAACTGTTCATCAGCATGCAGTGACATTCTGTTGTCAAGTATTTCAACTGCCTCTTCTAGAGAACCCTGGAGGGCTAGAGCCCTGGTGCTGACAGGCGCCTTCACCCCAAGACTTTGAAACATAAATTGGAGAAACTAGACATTAAATGAACAACCAACCGGAACTACATATCAAGCTTTACGAGAAGACACAAGTTTTAAATTGGTCATGTGCTCAGATGAACAAAAGAAGACTCCCATAAAAATAACTTCAATTGGCCACAAGTGGTAAAAGAAAATACAGAAGACCAAAAGAAACTATGTAGAACAACAAAGAGGGCTCTCAGCTATAGGCTTAAGAAATAAATTAACCTACAAGACTTAGTAGTAAATCATCAGACCTGGGAAACTATAATTTCTGCACTATGTGCTGTCTTCATCCTGAGAATAACTAATTAAGTTAGCTTGATGCAGATTTTCAATGAATATAAAAGGGTAATTTCTGACGACCACAAATTATTTTGTGACAATGTTCCACTCTTAAATACTTTTTCCAAAAGTGCTTGTACTTCACACACTGATCATTGCAGTCAGAGATGACATCACAAAACAACAGGTAAATCAATATTTAATTAGTCACCTTCAAAAAGATTAAGAAGTGTATGTAGAATCCGTTTGTCTGTCTATATATCTGTCTGTCTGTCCTTTCTAGCTGAAGGCAACACATAGGGTAGAAATTCAAGACTCTTTGTGTCCGATGATCAAGCATCAGACACAGGACCAACATTTTACTTCACCAAATGACTGTTCTGAGCAAGTTGCTCAATCTCGGTGGTGTTGTTGCTTTCACCTCAGTGTTCTTTTTAGTGTTTGTCTCTTTTTCTTTTATCCTCAGGTTCCCATTGGCAAACATATAACCACCTTCTTCTCTGGATTACAGTTGATATTTTTAGAAGCTTTTGTCATTTCTCTTATTTCTGCACTTGTCTTAAATTCACCATGATATACCAAATATTTTCCTCAGACACTTATTTTCAAAAGCATCCAGTTTATTTTCTATCTCTTTAGTTGTTTTTCAGTTCTTGCATTCATAAGTAAGAGTGGATAACACATTTGATTTGAAAATCCTGAGCTTTGTTCTTGTGTTTAGTCATTTTGATTTCCATGTTTTATAAAGGTTTCTGAAAGTTGCTGCTGCCTTTGATATTCTGATTCTAACCTTGCTCCCCATGTCTCCTCTTTGATCTATGCATCTTCCAAAGTATACAAAGTGATTTACTTCCTCCACCACTTTTCCTTCCACGTATATTTTATCTTCTGGGCGAATTTGGTTTTTCATTACTTTTGTCTTTTCTTGGTTGATATCTTGTCCTGTTTTTTTAGCCATTGATGACTGGGCATTCATTTTTTCTAGCATCATTTCATGTTGCTATTGAGAAGAACTATGTTGTCTGCAAAATTAAGGTCCTCCAACTGAGATCGAAGCATCCATTCAATGCCTTTGTTACCTGTAAAGCACTTCTGTATTATGAAGTCGATGGAAATTCCAAATAATAAGGGAGATAAAATACATTCTTGTTTCACTCTGGTTTCAATCTGGAACCATTCACTCAATCCAGCCTCTGTGCGAACTGCACATGTGAAGAGGTCAAACAAATCTTTTATGATTGTTAATGATTTTCAAGGCATTCCATATTGTCTCAGTATGTCGTACAATGTCTCTATGTGTGCTGTCGAAAATCTTTTTCAAATCATTGAAATTTAGAATAAGTAGTTTCTCCTTTTCTATATGTTCTTCTAATATAATTCTTACAGTGAAAATGTGATCAAGGCAGATTCTCCCTTTCCTAAATCCTACTTGTTTTCCACACATAACAGCATCTACAGCATCTTTGATTCTGTTCATGGTGATCTTACAGAATAGAAGCAACTGATAGAAGAGTCACACCTCTGCAGTTGTTGCAATCCTTGAGATTGCCCTTTTAGGGAATTTTGACAATTATACCTTTTCTGCTTTCCATATTGTATTGAACATTTTTCTGCAGGTGTTTTAAGCTATGGCTATCCATTGATTTTAGCATTAAGGACGTTATATGATCTTCACTTGCAGCCTTGTTGTTAGCCAAAAGTATTACAGCTGTTTCAACTTTGTTTAAGGTGAGGTCATCTAAATTTATATCTAACTGTGAGGCTGGTGTGTTGGCTGCATAATCTATTAAATGTCTTGGTATACTAAGGATCTCCTTAAAGAGTCCCATCTTGACTTTACATATTTGTTCACAACAGGTACCCCACTAGATGTTAAAGTGTTTGTTAGCATCTTCTGTACACTATAAAGAGTATTACCATCACCTGTCATTGTAGCTCTCTTCGCCTTTATTGCCAATTTATCTATAAAGGTTCTCTTATCTCTTCTAAGCTGAACTTTTACTTTGTGCCAAGTTTTTTGTATGTTGCTTTTGCCTGGTCTTTTCCAAGATCTGTCTAAGTCATCCCAGTTGTCTTTGCTTCTCTCCTTTCTTGTATGTGTTTCCATGTAATGTTAGAAATCCATGCCCTTCTTTCTAATTTCTAAAACCCAGCACTTAATTCTGCCAATGACATTAGAACTGGGCTGTGGAATTGCCACACTTCATCTACGGTCTTATCTAGTTTGCCAAGCACTGCATAGCTTATTGAGCTTCAAGTTGAAGTTTCCACTAATTTTCTCATCTTTCAGTTTCAGGCTATTTATCTTCTGAAGCTTCAATTTTTTGTGCTGGCTTTTCAATTTTAATTTTATATTTTCAATGCATAAAATATGATCACTGTTAACATCCGTCCCTCTATATGCACACATGTCTATCAAAGATGTTCTAAATTTCCTTCTAACACACAGGTGGTCAATCTGGTTTTTGGTTCTATTATCAGGAGATTGTTTTGAGTATCTCTTCTTCTTCTTGTGTGAAAATAATATTACACCTATATTTAAACCTTCTGTTTGGCAGGATGACAATGGGCTTATACAATTAAACCAGACAACAGATCCACTAACATTCTATTCCAGATCATGGCATACCACATCTACACCAGACCTTGCTTTCCATTCACCAGACCTGGATTGGAATATCACACATATTGTTGGGAAACAACTTGGAGGCAGCAACCACCAACCAGTCTTTTCAGTGGTGCAAAATGAGGCTGTCAGGGAGAACAGCACTCTCTCCAGATGGAATTACAAAAAGGCAGACTGGAAAATGTATGAACATTACACCAGTGGGGTGACTAAAGATCTAAATACAGACAGAGACATCAACAAAATAGTTGATGAATTCAGTAGACTAATAATACAAGCTGCCAGTGAAACAATACATAGAGGGGCACGGAAACACTACAAACCATACTGTAGTAGTGAACTAGAGCAGCTGCACAATGACATGGAAATATCTCGAAAGCAAGTAGAAAATAACCCTTGCCAGGAACACCACAATAATTATCAGCATGCTAAAGCCAAATTTCAATGGGCTAAACTACAAGCTACACTCTACGACTTATATTGGAGGAACACATTGAAAAGCAAAAACCTTTTGTACTTAACTTCATCGACTTCAAAAAAGCATTTGATAGTATTCATAGAGATTCTTTGTGGAAAATTCTGAAGCAATATGGTTTACCATCAAAAATCATAAATATTATCAAAGACATGTATGATGGTTACACATGTGCAGTTCGAACAGAGGAAGGACTGAGTGAATGTTTCCCAATAGAAACTGGGGTTAAACAGGGATGTATTTTATCGCCCTTGTTATTTGGAATTGTTATGGACTTCATAATGAAGAAATGCTGCACTGGTAATAAAGGCATCGAATGGATACAAGGAGACCATTTGGAGGACCTCGACTTTGCTGATGACATAGTTCTCATCAGCAGTCAGATAAAAACGATGCAGGAAAACACAAATGAACTATCATCAATAGCCAGCAATATTGGGCTTGAGGTCAATCATGAAAAGACTAAAGTCATGAAAAGTTTAATTCCAACAAGTGACAAAATATACATGGAAAACAAACCAGTGGAAGAGATCGATCACTTTATCTATCTTGGAAGTCACATTGATCGAGAAGGGGATACGAGTAAAGAAATTAGAATCAGAATGGCTAAAGCAGCAATGTCTTTCAGAAGCCTTGAAAAGTTGTGGAAATCAAAACTCATCAGCACAAACACAAAACTTAGACTATTCAAATCAAATGTACTATCAACCCTTACGTATGCGTGTGAAAGCTGGAAAACAACAAGAGATATAGAAACAAAGTTGAACGCATTCGAAAATAAATGTCTAAGGAAAATACTTGGTATAGAATGGAATGAATTCAAAACAAACGAGGAAATTAGAGAAATCGCCAATCAACCACTAATATCTTCAGTAATAAAGAAAAGACGATGGTCATACGTTGGACATGTGATGAGAAGAGATAATAATCGAATAGCAAAGCAAGCCCTCATATGGGAAACAACAGGTAAAAGAAAAAGAGGAAGACCCAGGGGGACACTGAGAAGAACATTGATGAGAGAGGCAAGAGCAGCAGGAATCGGCTCCCTCAATGAGATAGAACTGCTTGCACAGAACAGAGACAGATGGCGAGATTTGATAAAATATCTTTAAAAGAAAACTGCTAGAACAAAAAATTCATATAGGAGAAGGTGTATCTTGGTCTACGCCCTATGGGCCGGTTACGGCTCGAAAGGTCAATAGATAGATAGAAACTACAAGCCAGACGGAGAAGCTGGAATGAGAAAACAGAGTCCTTGAATCTTGAACGAGACACAAGAAAAGTGTGGAAGCTTGTAAAACAGCTGAATGATGAGGATATAGAAAGGAACACCAAAATTACACTGAAGAAGGATGGAAACATTCTAACAGGTAAACATGCAGCAAATAACTTTGCAGACTCCTTTGCAAATGACAATAATATTGAAATTAGCCTAGAGAAACGACAAGAGACCCGTTTAAAACAACAAAATGCAAGACAAGAAGAGACCACACATGAAGTCATGGAAATACCCATTACACAAAGAGAGCTAGAGCTGGCAATATCTATCTATTGACCTTTCGAGCCGTAACCGGCCCATAGGGCGTAGACCAAGATACACCTTCTCCTATATGAATTTTTTGTTCGAGCAGTTTTCTTTTAAAGATATTTTATCAAATCTCGCCATCTGTCTCTGTTCTGTGCAAGCAGTTCTATCTCATTGAGGGAGCCGATTCCTGCTGCTCTTGCCTCTCTTATCAATGTTCTTCTCAGTGTCTCCCTGGGTCTTCCTCTTTTTCTTTTACCTGTTGTTTCCCATATGAGGGCTTGCTTTGCTATTCGGTTATTATCTCTTCTCATCACATGTCCAACGTATGACCATCGTCTTTTCTTTATTACTGAAGATATTAGTGGTTGATTGGCGATTTCTCTAATTTCCTCGTTTGTTTTGAATTCGTTCCACGCTATACCAAGTATTTTCCTTAAACATTTATTTTCGAATGCGTTCAACTTTGTTTCTATATCTCTTGTTGTTTTCCAGCTTTCACACGCATACGTAAGGGTTGATAGTACATTTGATTTGAATAGCCTAAGTTTTGTGTTTGTGCTGATGAGTTTTGATTTCCACAACTTTTCAAGGCTTCTGAAAGACATTGCTGCTTTAGCCATTCTGATTCTAATTTCTTTACTCGTATCCCCTTCTCGATCAATGTGACTTCCAAGATAGATAAAGTGATCGATCTCTTCTACTGGTTTGTTTTCCATGTATATTTTGTCACCTGTTGGAATTAAACTTTTCATGACTTTAGTCTTTTCATGATTGATCTCAAGCCCAATTTTGCTGGCTATTGATGATAGTTCAAGAGCTGGCAATATCCAAACTAAAAATGAAAAAGTCACCAGGCAGTGATGGAGTGTCCAATGAAATGATTAAGAACTTGGGAACTGCAGCTAAAGCAAAACTACTGCAGATCTACAACATTTGCTGATCACATGTAGAGTGCCACAGACATTGAGAGAAGCAATAATGATACCATTACTAAAGCCAGGAAAAGAAAGTTCAACGATATACAGCTACAATCAGCCTTACAAACTGTTTGTGTAAAACAATGGAATGTATAATCAATCTCAGACTACAGTGATACCTAGAAAGTGAAAGCCTCCTTGTTCCACAACAAGCAGGCTTTAGGCAGTGTTACTTTACTGAAGATCAGACAACCTATCTTTACCAGGAAATTGAGGATGCATTTCAAGAAAAGAAACTGGTACTAGCAGCATGGATAGACCTAAAGAAAGCATTTGATAAAGTATGGAAGGAACGGCTTTTGAAGAAAATGAGAAATTATGGAGTAAATGGCAGGATGTACAAATGGGTTAAAGCATACCTGCATAACAGGAGAGCCAGAGTGCAACTGGATGGTCTTAAGAGTAAGGAGGTTTTACTGTGCCAGGGTGTCCCACAGGGAGGGGTACTATCTCCAACACTTTTTCTAATCTATATCAATGACCTAGTTACTGAACTACCACATGGTATCAAAGTGGCAATGTATGCAGATGAATTGGTAATGTGGTGCACAGAGGAGTATGCAACAGTGGCCTCCAAATTGCTATAAAGAGCTATGGATGCACTGAATTCATGGCAAATAGATGGTGTATCAGCTTCAATACAGACAAATGCAGTACTACACTTTTCACTCTCTCCCTAAAACAAAAAACAGGACCCATCTACATAAACAATGAACCTGTGAAAGAAGACATACAAGCTATGTATCTCGGAGTTACATTTGATAACAAACTATCTTGAAAACAACAAATAAATAAGGCAACCCAAAAAGCAAGGAGGAAATTGGCTATTCTAAGAAAGCTGTGTGGAACCACATGGGATGCGAGTGGGAAAATACTCAGTAAAGTTTACCAACAGAGTACACACCCACATTTAGAATATGGATCATCCGCATGGTGCTCAGCATCAAACACCACACTGCAAGAACTGGATAAAGTACAAAATCAGGCACTTAGGGTCATCACAGGAGCAATGAAATCAACACCAATATTGGAGATGGAGAAATTGTGGAGGATACCAGCACTGAATGAACTGAGGGACACAAAGGTGCTGATACAGGCTGAAAAATTTGCATGCATGCCGGGACATGCAATGAAGGACCAATTCCAAAATCTTGCATTGGGACGACTTAAGAGAGGCAGTTTTATTCACCAAGCCAAGCGTATTAGTAGACAAACACCAGACATGCCAAGAGTTGTTAACCCCCTACTGCCCATACCAGAACGGACTCCCTGGACAGGGGAATCAGGATTATCAGTTCAAATACGGACAGAAGTGAAAGGAATAGTTGACAAAGCAGAACAGCATAGTCTACAGCGAAAAACAATAACTCTCAGTTTCCTGGATGAAGAATACCCACAAGACCTATGGATTCATGTGTACACAGATGGATCCGCACAGAATGCAGTAAAGAATGGGGGAGCTGGTGCATATATAGAGTACCCAGATAACACTAGGGATATGAATAAAATAGCAACAGGGAAATATTGTCACAATTATGATGCAGAAATACAAGCAATAAAGTTGGCAATGGAAAAACTTCTCAACAGTAATCTTGGCCCACATCCTGTAGTGTTTTTGCCAGATGCAAGATCAGTACTCCAGGCACTACAATCCAGAAAATTACCACATCTGCAGACCTTGTTGACTGAACTCTGCAAGCACCACAGGGTTGCCCTGCAGTGGATCTCATCTCACTGTGGAATACCAGGAAATGAGAAAGCAGATCAGTTGGCAAAGGAAGGTTCAACAGGCACACAACTAGATACACCAGTTACATACCATCATAAGAAACAGATAATCAAATCAATAAGAGGACCACAAGCCCCAAATCAGGATGCCTTTCATAATATGAATAGATGTGAACAAGTTATCATTATACGCCTCAGAACAGGACACAATCGACTCCATAGTCACATGTATACAAAATTCAAGATCGGCACCTCAACTATTTGTACATGTGGACAGGCGCTCCAGACTGCTGAACACATACTTCAAAACTGCACTGAATATAGTAGACTGAGGAAAATCCATTGGCTCATAGACACAACACAACAGAGAAAACTATACGGCCACTGCAAGAATTACAAAAGTCAGTAAAATTTATACAGGAAACGACATTGCAGATATAGACAATACTTCGAGCGAACGAAAGATAGATAGATAGATAGACAGTCATGTTTGCTGTCCTCCTTCAATTAAGTATGACAGTGGTGTTTTTTCAACTCTGAGTGTTGCTGTTTATATTCATTCTAGGTTGTCTGTAGCCAACTGATACCTGTGTGTCCCACAGATTTTGGTAGTTTGGTTGGTAAACTAACAGTTCTTTTCATTGGTGCTGTCTTTAAGACTTCTTTTATTTCATATTTTAGGACAATTTATTCAATTTCTATTTTGTTATCAGTCATTAGTGATTCATTCATGAGTGTTTTGTTAGCCATAAGTGTTTTGTTGTAATTTATTTAAAATTACTGAGGTCATGTAGCTTCCTGCTATCAACGAGTGGCTGAGTATCATGGACAATCTCGCAATCAGCAAGAAAGAAAAATCGATTCATTCAAAACAAAATGCTACAGAAAAATTCTTACGATATCCTGGATAATGAAAAAGAGCAATAAAGACATAGTTTCTGGGAGATGCATCCAGGGGCAGACCAAGTAGAGGGTTGTTTCAAGACATCAAGGAGACCATGAACATGACAACAGAAGAAGTGGGAGATCTGGCTAGAGACAGAGATTCTTTCAGACAGGCTGTGGTGAATGTAAAATTCTGCAAAGGACATGTGACCTGATGATGATGTTATGCTCCCACTCATATGTTTTGGCAAGTGTGCTGAGTTGTTGATTGAAGAACATTTTTTAAAAATCTTTCTAACACTAATTCAAAATGGCTCAGGCAAAAGCAGCTTTCCAAAAAATGAGGAAGATACTATGCAATCCATTTTTGACAATAGAAACAAGAAAAAAGAGTTCTTAAATGTTATGTAGAGCCAATCTTAACATACGGATGCGAATCATGGACAATAGGACAACAGACAAGAAAATCACTGGAGCCTGTAGAAATGTGGTTTTACAGAAGAATGTTGAGAATACCATGGACAGCTAAGAAGAGTAATGAAAGTGTTCTGAAAGAGGTCAAAGCAAAAAGAGAGCTAATTTCCAATATTAGGAAGAAACAATCATAATTTTTTGGCTATGTAATGAGAAGAGAACAACTGGAATATATTGTAACAACTGGAAAAATTGAGGGACGAAGAGATAGAGGGAAGCAAAGAGAAAAAATAACAGACAGCTTAAGAGAATGACTTGGCAGAAGGTCAACAACAGAAATGATAAATAGCTGCTGAGATTGAAAGTTGTGGAGAGACATGATAACCTACGCCAGTACGCCCGGCACTTGATAATGATGATGAACACTAATTCAGGCTTACTTATCTGTCTTCCATTTTCATCATTGAATGATGCACTGTTCTGTTTCTCACAGCTCTGACCATTTTAAAGAAACATGATCTCTACATAACAAACATTTTTTTTTAACAGAGAAATTCATACGTGGTACAGATAAAATAACTTGAAATGTAGAAGGCTGATTGACTTCACACTGACAAAATGATGAAATGGTAAACATTTTAGAAGAGGAAATGCAAATATAAAAAGTGGATTAAGAATAAACATATAGAATGAGAAATCACATGTTCACCAAATTCAAAATAGGTACAACCGGCCTATGCCACTGTACACTGGACAATATGACTACAAAACATGTTCTAAGGATTGCCGCCAGTACACAGACCTGAGAAGAGCAATGTGGTCCACACCCACCTCCCTGGAAGAGAAACTATATGGAGCAATCGATTCACTTAAACAGACAGATGACTTCATGAGAGAGTCTGGAATCCTACTCTGATTGAGTCTTGATCGCACAGAGAGAGAGACAGTGAGAGAGAGAGAGAATAAACATGTTAACAATTATATTGAAGACTATTCAGACAATAAAGAGGGTAATTAAAGATGGTTTAAAAAAATTCAGAGAGGGAGTGTGGATAATAACTACAGAGGGAAAACTAGAAATTACACTTGTTACTTACTTTTATTTCCCAATCTCCATCATTGTTTTTATATTCCAGTCACAGCTTTATCTCACATTTTGCAGTTTGGATATTTGTTCTCATGACAATGGCATTTTTTTTCAGCTTTCACCACTGTCAGTCATTCAGGTTCAGGGTGTCCACTCCAGAGCAAAATCTGTCCTCCATAGTGTTTCTAAAGTGTTCTTTTTTGAGCAGATTGGGTTGTCAGCTTAATGTTTATGATCTGATGCACTCCTGTCTCACCTCATCTGCTCAAATATGTCCAGCTGGAATATCTTGTCAGGAGTCTAATTCCCACTGGCACAACTTTAAGCACGGTCAGGGCATTCAAACTGTCAAACCACATCACTTTAATTGGCAGACAATGAATTGTTGAAGTTCAATATTGTTTTTTTAACAAGGAACACACGAAGTTGCAATTTTTCATAGGAACAGAAGAACCTAAATGAGTGAACAAAATAGCAGACTGCATGCAGTTAGAACTAAAAGAATTAAATCTAAAATAATTACCTTTGTATATGTCGAGGGATGACAAGAGGATGGGGTACCAAAAGAAATATAATCCTGGATTCCATTCTCATAGCCACAACACTGGAACTGAGAACAAAAATATAAAATGTATTAATAAATACATAATCTTTCATTTTTTTTCTTTATTTCATTTGCTATTACTTTTCACAAGGAGTCTTCTTCTATCCTTCCTCTGCTGCCGTTGGCATCGAGGGGAGAAACTATCTGCGATTCTTTGCTCTTCTGTTGGCCTCTTCTGATGTTATTCCTCCAAGTGACTCTAGTATTCCCTTTATCCATCTCTTTTTCGGTCTTTCTCTTAATCTGGTGTTTTCGTAGCATTTATTTAAGGCTCTTTGATTTATTGTTAGTTCTTTTTGTCTTGTTATGTGGCTGAACCAATTTATCTGTTGTTTCTTTATGTATTCGATGGCTGGTTCAATTTCGAGTTTCTTCCTCAGGTCAGTGTTTCTTACTCTGTCCCTTAAGCTGTTTCCTGTCATTCTTCTGACACATTTCATTTCGGTGGTCGTTATCTTTCTTATTGTTCTAGAGTCCAGCGTCCAATTCTGGCACTGATAACTCAGAGTTGGTAGAAAAATTGATTTGTATATTGCTCTTTTTGCTTCCGTAGTTATTGCTTTGTTTTTCAATAGTGTTGATACTTGGCCTATAACTTGGCATGTTTTGTTACACCTTATATCTATCTCTGTCTCTTGGTTATTGTCTTGTGTTAACATGCTACCCAGATATTTAAAATTGTCTACTTGCTTCAAAGTCGTATTATCTATTATGATGTTTAGTTTTTCTTTCTTTCTCGCTATTGCCATTACTTCGGCTTTGCTTATGTTGATCTTCATGTTGTATTGTTTACAAGTGTTGTTTAGCCTGTTGATATGTTCTTGTAGGTCCTCATTTGTTTCATGTATCAGAACTTGGTCGTCTGCAAATAGTATTTCATTTATTTCTTCCTCTCTTCTGTTGTTTTCTGGTACGTATATTTAGTTCACTTTTGTGTTATCGCTTGTTATCATCCGTGTTGGTATATTTCCTTGGATTGGGCATGCTAATTTGCATATATTGTCCATATATGTGATGAAAAAGTAAAGGGGAAAGCACGCAGCCGTGTCTTCTATCTACCTATTGACCTTCGAGCCGTAGCCGGCCCATAGGGCGTAGACCAAAATACACCTTCTTCTATCTGAATTTTTGTTCTAGCAGTTTTCTTTTAAAGATATTTTATCAAATCTTGCCATCTGTCTCTGTTCTGTGCAAGCAGCTCTAACTCATTGAGGGAGCCGAATCCTGCTGCTCTTGCCTCTCTCATCAATGTTCTTCTCAGTGTCTCCCTGGGTCTTCCTCTTTTTCTCTTACCTGTTGTTTCCCATATGAGGGCTTGCTTTGCTATTCGGTTATTATCCCTTCTCATCACATGTCCAACATATGACCATCGTCTTTTCTATATTACTGAAGATATTAGTGGTTGATTGGCGATTTCTCTAATTTCCTCGTTTGTTTTGAATTCGTTCCACGCTATACCAAGTATTTTCCTTAGATATTTATTTTCGAATGCGTTCAACTTTGTTTCTATATCTCTTGTTGTTTTCCAGCTTTCACACGCATACATAAGGGTTGATAGTACATTTGATTTGAATAGCCTAAGTTTTGTGTTTGTGTTGATTAGTTTTGATTTCCACAACTTTTCAAGGCTTCTGAAAGACATTGCTGCTTTAGCCATTCTGATTCTAATTTCTTGACTTGTATCCCCTTCTCGATCAATGTGACTTCCAAGATAGATAAAGTGATCGATCTCTTCCACTGGTTTGTTTTCCATGTATATTTTGTCATCTGTTAGAATTAAGCTTTTCATGACTTTAGTCTTTTCATGATTGATCTCAAGCCCAATTTTGCTGGCTATTGATGATAGTTCATTTGTGTTTTCCTGCATCGTTTTTATCTGACTGCTGATGAGAAGTATGTCATCAGCAAAGTCGAGGTCCTCCAAATGGTCTCCTTGTATCCATTCGATGCCTTTATTACCAGTGCAGCATTTCTTCATTATGAAGTCCATAACAACTCCAAATAACAAGGGCGATAAAATACATCCCTGTTTAACCCCAGTTTCTATTGGGAAACATTTGCTCAGTCCTTCCTCTGTTCGAACTGCACATGTGTAACCATCATACATGTCTTTGATAATATTTATGATTTTTGATGGCAAGCCATATTGCTTCAGAATTTTCCCAAAGAATCTCTATGAATACTATAAAATGCTTTTTTGAAGTCGATGAAGTTAAGTACAAAAGGATTTTGCTTTTCAATGTGTTCCTCCAATATAAGTCGTAGAGTGAAAATGTGGTCAAGGCAGCTTCTCCCTTTTCTAAACCCAGCCTGTTCTTCGCGCATTACTGTATCTAATGAATCCTTTATTCTATTTAGGATGATTTTGCAGAATAACTTTGAGGCAACTGACAAAAGTGTCACGCCTCTCCAGTTGTTACAATCTCTAAGATTGCCCTTTTTTGGAATCTTAACAATGATTTCTTTTTTCCATTTATGAGGCGCCTTCTCTGTTCTCCAAATGATGTTGAACATTTTCTGGAGATGTATTAGATTATGGCTATCAATTGCCTTGAGGATCTCAGCTGTTAACTTATCCTCTCCAGCAGCCTTGTTATTGGTCATAAGCTTTAAGGTGGTTTCTATTTCACTCAAGGTGAAGTCATCTAAATTTACATCTAATTCTGCTGCTGGTGTTTCAGCTTCAAAATCTATTAAACTGTTGGGTAGTGGACGGTTAAGAATTTCTTTGAAGTGTTCCGCCCAACGGGCTTTTATGTCTGCGCTTGTTGTTAGCATTAATCCAGATTTGTCTAGAATTGGTGTTCCACTGGATGTATAGGTGTTTGTCAGCATCTTTTGTACAGTATAAAGAGTTCTGCTGTCTCCTGTAATTGCAGCTGTCTCTGCTTTCTCTGCCAAATTGTCTATATAAGCTCTTGTATCTCTTCTTGCTGAACTTTTCACTTTGTTGTCTAATTCTTTGTATGTTGCTTTTGCCAGAACCTTTCCAAGATCTGTCTTTACATTAGTCATGGCTCTCTTCGCTTCTCTTCTTTCTTTGATGTATTTCCATGTGGTGTCTGAGATCCAAGCTCGTTTTTCCATTTTCTTCAGTCCGGTACTTGCTTCTGCTGCTGTCATTTGTATTTTGCTCTGTGTTTACTTACTTGCTTACTCCGGAGTTAATGTAAGGAGTCAGACAAGGCTGTATATTATGAGATCAATATTCAACAAAAAAGGAATTGAAATCAATGGCCACAACATAAACAATTTACGATATGCTGGTGACAATCTTATTAGCAGAGATGGAGAATGAACTACAAGAAATAATAAATATTATAGTAAAAGAAAGCAACAAGAAACGCTTCATTCAGTATAGTAAGATAATAAAAGTAATGGTCATATCAAAGAAACAATCATCACCACCATGCATCATAGAAAAAAAAAATGGGACAAATCTGAAACAGGGACAAATTAGAAACAAGTGCAAATCGACAAATTACACACAATAATAATATCAGATGGAAGATTCACCACAGAAATAAAAAGCAGAATAGCCCAGGTCAAAATAGTATTTCAGAAAATGAAAAACGTCTTGTGCAAAAAGTCTATATCAGTAGAAGTGAGAAAGAGTATATCATTGCTATATTGTCAAATTTTGACCTATGAAAGTGAATCATGGACAATAGACAAACAAATGAATAGATGATTATAGAGGCCATAGAGATGGGATTTCTCAAAGGAATGTTGAAAGTTCCCTGGACATATAAAAGACCAACAAGGACATTCTGAAGGAGGCCAACACAAAAAGGGAGCTTCTAAAAAACATCAGAAAGAAACAATCAATATTTTGGGGCATATCATGAGAAGAGGTAAGTTGGATACTTGGTTACAACAGGAAAAATACAGGAAAAGAGAGGTCAAGGATGACAAAGAGAGAAGACACTAAATAGATTGGTGTCATAGCATGAAAAACAGTCAAAAATGGAATTGATACAATGCACTGTGGACAGAGAATTGTGGAAGGACATGATAACCAATGCCAACTGATATGGCACATAATGATAACTTGTTCTTCTTCTGTGCTCACATGATGACTACTTCTCTTCATCACCCATCCTTAAAAGGACAGTAGTAAGACTGGTTGGTCTTGTGGCAAGATGCCAGTCTCGAGACAGAGAGGTTGTGAGTTCAAATCCTGGTGGCACCAGTTGGGATTTTTATTTGTGATTTCACTCTGCAGTAACCACTCCTGGTTTCAGTGGTGAGGCCCGGCTTGAATGTTAATTACTAATCTACGGAAAAAATATGAGTATCTCTGAAGACGGAGTTATCTGCCTGTGCAGTGAGGGACCCCTGAAAAGCGGATTAAAATGCAAATTCAGTTCCTAATCTCTAGGGACTTTGCCAGAGGTGAAAGCTGATAAAAAAAAAAAAAAAAAAGGGGGGGGGGGGCGTGTGTGTGTGCGACACATTAAGTGAGGACATATGCATTATACTATCGTTTACAGAACTGGACTACAAAGGACAAGAGGTAGGGTTCAATCCCAATCGACGGCTTCTGGTTCACCCAGCATTTAATGGGTACCAGATTTTTTTCTGGAAAAGTAAAGCAGCACGGGCATAATACCTACCACATTACCCCAAAAATCATGTGCCGAAGGTCTGTAAAATTTATGGTTATTAACACCATATTCCCAATACGCCACTTGGCGTGACGAAGGTACTTTACTTTTTTACTACCGTTTACAACAAGCTGAAATATTTTGCACCTTTGGTCCAATACATCTGACTTCAGTTGTACATTTCTAAGTTTGCTTTCCCTCTTCAATCCAATTTGCTTGTCTGGACTAAATCTGTGAGATCTTCACAATGAGAATTATATTACACTCTTTTAGGTATATAGATCAGTGCAACAGAATACCCACCATGTAAGCTCAAGGAGTTTCTCTAACACTTTAAAATGAAGACATGACAGTTGAACAAATTTGTACAGGTACTCTAATAGTACTAATGTTGGACATTATAGTGAAAGAAAGCAAAAATAAAGGACTCAGCCTTAATAGCAAAAAGACAGAGGTAATGGTAACAACAAAGAAAAAGACATCACCTCAGTGCAAAATAAAGACAAGTGGAACAATATTAAAACAGGTAAATGAATTTAAATATTTGGAAACTTTGTTAACCTCAGACGGAAGATGTACAAAAGAGGTGAGATGCAGATTGGCTCAGGCAAAAGCAGCTTTCCAAAAAATGAGGAAGATACTATGCAATCCATTTTTGACAATAGAAACAAGAAAAAAGAGTTCTTAAATGTTATGTAGAGCCAGTCTTAACATATGGATGCGAATCATGGACAATAGGACAACAGACAAGAAAATCACTGGAGTCTGTAGAAATGTGGTTTTACAGAAGAATGTTGAGAATACCATGGACAGCTAAGAAGAGTAATGAAAGTGTTCTGAAAGAGGTCAAAGCAAAAAGAGAGCTAATTTCCAATATTAGGAAGAAACAATCATAATTTTTTGGCCATGTAATGAGAAGAGAACAACTGGAATATATTGTAACAACTGGAAAAATTGAGGGACGAAGAGATAGAGGGAAGCAAAGAGAAAAAATAACAGACAGCTTAAGAGAATGGCTTGGCAGAAGGTCAACAACAGAAATGATAAATAGCTGCCGAGATTGAAAGTTGTGGAGAGACATGATCACCTACGCCAGTAGGCCCTATACTTGGTGACTCTAATAGTATTGATGAGAATTTAAGACATAAAACCTCACTTTATAGTAGAGCATCTATTGGGTTATAATTTTGCATACTGTCAGATCTGATTAGTCATGGGTATGACCATCAGAAGTGGCTCATGTCTCCTGGGTTCTTTACAGCATATATTAAAACATTTGAACTCTTCAACAGGAATTGTTTAATTAATGCTTCTGTTAGATCTATACTTTAAGCAAGTGTATAAAAAGCTGGTCTAATCAACTACACAGATGGTGTCAACTCAGTCATTATGTTTATTTCTTTTTTTTCTTCTTGTGTTCATCCCCCTCTCTCTCTCTGCGATCAAGACTCAATCAGAGTAGGATTCCAGACTCTCTCATGAAGTCAGCTGTCTGTTTAAGTGATTCAATTGCCCCATATAGTTTCTCTTCCAGGGAGGTGGGTGTGGACCACTTCTCAGGTCTGTGTACTGGGGGCAATCCTGTAGAACATGTTTTGTAGTCATATTGTCCAGTGTACAGTGACATAGGCCGGTTGTACCCTATTTTGAATTTGGTGAACATGTGATTTCTCATTCTATTATGGCCAGTGCATAGGCGAAGTTTGATGACTTGATCCCTCCTTGATAGTTGGTGGTAACCGTCCCTCTCATTATGCTGTGGGTGTTCTCATTTCCATTTTTCATGGTACTGACCTTCGAGGATGGATTTAGCTTCATCATAACTGAGCGGATGGTTCTCTTGTGGTAATCTCCCTCCCTCTTTAGCTAATTTATCTGCGCGTTCGTTCCCGTGTATATTACAGCGTGATGGTATCCACTGAATGACTACTCTCTGGAAGTTATTGCATAGTTGGTCCAGGGCTGTTCTCATGTCATCTAGTTCATTGTTCTTGAGGCTTTTTAGAGCTGTTAGTACTGACAGTGCATCAGTCAGTATCACCAATTTATTATGCATGTTATTTTTGTGTTGAGTAGCCAGTGTTGCAGCATCTCTGAGGGCCTCAGTTTCTGCTTTAAAGTTGTTTGCGAATTTCCCAGTAGCTATTGACTTGGTGATCTCATCCTGGTTATTCAGTGTCAAGAACACACCTCCCCCTCCATTTCTGGTGGCATATGTAGCAGAGCCAGGCAGAGCCATCTGTGTATATGTGGGACCAAGAGTCCTGTGGGTAGGTATCATTTATGTGTTTTTTCTGCTACATGTTTTCTTTCTGTGTCTGATTGGGTGCCTTTTTTTCATGATTCCTGTTATATTTTCCTTAAGTTCTGGTATTTTGTGTTTCCCATGAGGAGACATATCAGATGGGCCCAAGGGTTTCAATATTGTTTGGGAAAGTACTGGATCTCTAGTAGTTAGTTAATCTTTGGTGCATGGGGTAGCTAAGGAGCCTTCTATATTTCTCCGCTTTTTGCAATACTTTAGTGACCCATCTGTCATCTAAGGGTTGTAAACCTGTTACTGTTTCTAGAGTCTCGATAGGTGTAGATCTCATAGCACCAGTGATGATACGGGCAGCTTGATTCTGCATTCTGTTAATTTTGCTAAGCTGTGATTTGGAAGCCATAGCCCAGGCTGTGACTCCATACTCTAGGACTGGTCTGACTCTTCCTACGTATAGTCGTTTCAAGATATTTCTGTCTGCTCCCCAGTCCGTTCCTGCCAATTTCTTCATAATATTAGTTCATTTTCTGGCTTTTTTGCTTGCTCTGTCTATCTGATTTTTCCAAGTCATTCTGCGATTCATGGTGATGATAAGATATATTGGGTTTTGGTCAATAGGAAGTGTATGTTCTTTTATCTTAAAGTTTGCAGAGAGTGTATTTCTTTTATTGGCTGAAAATTGTATATGTAGTTTTTTTTCGTTAACTGGTAATAACCAGGTGTTCGTTCATTTTTCAAGTTCTCCTAGGGCATCTTGCATCCTGGATCCAGCCACCGACATACTTTCCTCATGAGCCCATAACGCCAGATCATGTGCGTATATTGCTGAGTGTATTCTGGGTGGAATGTTTTTTACGATGTCATTTATAAAAATTATAAAGAGTGTTGGGGACAGGACTCTGCCTTGTGGGATACCTTGTTCGATTGTGACCTTAATTAGTTGACCTTGTACTCTGGCCGTTCTATCCTGGCCATTCTATCCTGAAGGTATTGAGAGACCCAATTGAATAAACGACCCTGGATGCCAAGTCAAAAAAGCTTGTTCTTTAAACCCTCTCACCATACCCTATCAAAAGCCTTCTCCGTGTCGACCCACACTGCCAGTGTGTGCTTCTTTTCTTGTAGAGCATCCTCTATTTCCTGTGCGATGTAGGTGACCAGGTCTTCAGTTGATGTGTGCTGACGGAAGCCACTTTGTTGTGGTAAGGTTTGTTTGGTCTCCAAATGCCACATAAATCTTCCGTTAACCAGCCTTTGCAAGAGTTTACCTAGGCAGCTCAGTAGGCTAACTGGTCTATAGCTACTTGGGTCTAGTGGATCTTTTCCCCATTTGAGGATGGGTACCATAATAGCTTCTTTCCAGATTGCCGGCACATGACCTCTCTTCCAGCTAGCATTTATTATCCTTAGAAGCTGGCACTTAGCTTTCTGTCCCAGTTTTATGAGCATTTCGTTGGAGATTCCATCTTTACCAGGGGAACTTTTGAGCTTCAATCCTTTGGGGGCAACATCTAATTCAGTTGGGGTAGAGATAGTCATCTGATGCTCTTCTGGTGCTAAAGGCATGTGTTTTGCATCTTGGTTTTCCTGTCTTGCAGCTTTCTGTTTGTCTATTGGAATGTTTATTATACTAATGTTTTTGTAAGTCTCTATCCGTAGATTTGCTGCCCTTTTGCCTGTGAGGGTGTTCTGATTGTGTGCTAATGATATTAAAGGTTGGCAATTGTTTTCGTTGCTCAGAGCTTTTGCAAGTTTCCATAGTTTATGACCATTTTTGTCTAGATTAAGGCTCTCTGTTTTGTCTATCCAGCTCTGTCTTGCTGATATCATGACCTCTCGTCTGTATTTGGCAGAGGCTGCTTTGTAGGCAATGTTGCTCTTTGTGCTTTGGTTATTTGGTTATGGAAGGCTCTGGTATCAATGTAAACGAATTAAAATCCATAATTGCTCAACCGCCCGTGACAGCGTAATCATTCGAATTAATATCTCATCTCCCAAACAAAGAAAGGTAACTGTAGTCCCCATCGTAGCAGTCTCAGCACACGCCAAAAGACATAAGACAAAACCATCATTTATCGTAAACAATTGGAATATTGAAACATGATCAAAACGGATGAGACACACAGCTCACAGTGTGCACAGTGGACTTAACTCAGTAGCTCCTGCAATAAGCCGGACTTGGAATATGAGGAAGCTGCATCATGAAACACTTTTCATGCATAGCCTTCAATGGTTCCTGCCGCCTATCCACCATATACCGGAAGTTCATGTCCTCCCGAAACTGATGATCGTCATATTTTTTTTTTTAATGTATAGCGTTTGATGATTTTAGGCCATCGTTGTTGACTCCAATTCCGAACATATAAATACACAGTTAGTCGTCAGATTATCCCCCGTCGCACATCAAACAACAGACCGTAAGATTAGTGTATGGCCTGTCCAGGGATCTCTGTGCTTTGTGATGTTTCAGCTAGTTCTCTGGCAGAGTCCAGTTCCTCTTCTAGTCTTTGTATTTCCTTGCTCCAGTATGACTTGTAGTTTCTTCTTGCTCCTCTAGGAATGGATTCTTTAGCAGCTCTCAGGATTCCATTTGTTAACCGATCTATCACATTATTGACTTCTTTTTGTGAGTGTTGATAGGCGCAGTACATGCATCAGTGAGCCTTGAAAACTTTGCATAATCTGCGCTCTTATAGTTCCAGCGGGGAAGAGGTATTTTCAACTCCTGTTTGTGAGCAAGATCCACTGAAAGTTTGACTAATCTATGGTCACTATTTCCAAGTCGGTTCAGCACTTTTCTGTTTATTTTGATGCACATGTCTCCAGTTGCAAATGCTAGGTCGGGAGTGGAGTTGTTTTCCATCTTCTTGAGTAGAAGGTTGGGGGTTCTCTCTAGAGTTTATGAGGAATAGGTTGTTGTCTATTTCCCATTCTTCCACTGCTTCACCTCGAACATTGGACTCCTTATATCCCCATCTTTCAGAGTGGCTGTTAAAGTCTCCTACTACCAAACACTTTGATGGTGTTATTTCCATTGACTCCAGCTTCAGTAATTTGTCATTTGGACAGTATATGTTAAATATCCTTATACTAGCGGAGTTAATGTATAAGTCTGTACCACTGATCTCTGCCTCTCCGCTTGTGACTTCTTCTATCAGTTTTGCTGGGATGGAGTTTTTAATAAGTATAAGAATTCCACCCTTGTGACCTTCCCTGTCCTGTCTAAATGTTTAAAAGCCTCTATCATAAATCTATGCTGAGGATTACGGTGAGTTTCTTGGATGCAGGCAATGTCTATCTCCTCCTCTGCTAGTTTGATTGATAGGGCTTGTTTTTTTGTGGTATATGCCCTCCGCATTCCAGTGTATTATATTCAACTGTTTCTTGAAGCCTTTCCGGTCAGCGGTAGTTGCTCTCTGTATGCCAGTGACAGCTTTCTATCTGACATATGTCTGACGATGATTCTTCCAAGCGATGCTTCCTCCCGGTGGGACGATGATAATGATGATGTCCCTTTATTCTGCTAGCGCCTGCCTTCTTTTGTTGCACCTACTTCACTTACAGTGACCGGCCACAGTGGCATCGCTCCCTTGACTGCTGACTTCTGATTGCTGCAACAATGCCCACCAGTGGCGTCGCTCACCTTGATTGTCGACTCGATTGCAGCAATGACTGATATTAATGGCCAATTGATCGTTCTAGTGGAGTACTCCCGTAGTGCTTGACAACCCCAGCGTTCGCTTCGCTCGGGACAGACGATTACAAATAGAGCTATATGAACATCAAGGAACGCTTGAATAAACACACTCCTGAGTTTTATTTATCATTAGAATCAATTCACAGTTCACAGTTGCAAGTTACAATTGGGCTGGTAACTCAGTCACCTTGCACACACACACACACACTGCAGCCGTGCTGCTACCCACAACGGTTGGGCAAGTAGGGTTCCATTCCCCTCGCCGATATGGTGATCTAACAATGGTTGGGTGATCAGGGTTCACTTCCCCTTGCTGATATGGTACTCTAACAATGGTTGGGCGAACAGGGTTCACTTCCCCTTGCTGATATGGTAATCTAACAATGGTTGGGCGAACAGGGTTCACTTCCCCTCGCCGATATGATAATCTAACTGTAGTGTACTATGACACATTACATGAGACTTTCCTCTCTGAAAAACTCATAACTTGATGCTAATTGTTCGTGTACTATGACATATTACATGAGACTTTCCTCTCTGAAAAACTCATAACTTGATGCTAATTGTTCGTGCACTACAACACACTATAGGAGAGACTTTCTTCTCCGAATAACTTGATGCTAATTGTTCGTGTACTATGACATATTACATGAGACTTTCCTCTCTGAAAAACTCATAACTTGATGCTAATTGTTCGTGTACTACAACACACTATAGGAGAGACTTTCCTCTCCGAAAAACTCACAACTTGATGCTAATTGTTCGTGTACTATGACACATTACATGAGACTTTCCTCTCTGACAAACTCATACAACTTGACTCTACTTAAAGACTATTCACACTTTATCTAACACTGTCTAAGTTTATGTTAACCACTTGTACCTATTCTATCCTTTACTGAATAAACTCATAACTTATCCACAGTACTGGCTGTAACACAACAAACACACAGCCATCTGCATCGGATCCCAGCCCGTTCTCGAATGAATCTAATTTAACTTATCCTTTGTCTAACTCAAGTCCCCCCCTGCCTCGTTTCTGATTGTCTTCCAATCCCTGTGTTTCACGATCTGTTCACCCTATCAATTTTCACGTGGATCTTCTGAGTTCTTCTTACCACACTCTCCATTAGAATACTCGCAACCTATTACTGCTATCTCCTGGAATATTCTCAACCTATTACTGCTATCTCCTGGAATATTCTCAACCTATTACTGCTATCTCCGTACTTTATTATTACTGCTATCCCCCTGCTTTATCTGGTCCCATTTCCTAGCTCTCCAAAATGGGTCAGGGTGACCACCAATAGCATGGGGTGGACCCCTTCGTGGCACGTGGCCCAGCATTCCACCTGCCTGGAGAGACTCCACAGACAGAACACCATAATTAGAGTCTGTTAGATCCATTCTGCCTGAATACCTGTTAAAACATTGCACTGTGTTCTGCACCAGTGGCCCAGTGCATCCGATTTCTGCCAGCATTTTATTCAGGTTTGCTTTCCATAGCCTTTGATTGTCCCCAATCTTCCTGCAAGGCAGCAGATTGTCTTTTCTGTAGGGGGCTTCTGCCCTTAGATGGTCGGCCCTCCCAGGTTTACAAGCACCATCTGCACGAGCTTGATGTAGTTATTAGTTGGTCATTAGTCTATCACCATCACACATCAAACAACAGACTATGAGGTCTTCCAGCAATGCGAATTGTGAAGTCCCTCCTAACTAACACGAACCTTTGGGAGTCTCACCAATGCTGACAAGCCATGTACGAAACCCAACTGCATCTTTCACTGATTAGAGTACGACCGTCCTAGGGATATACAACCCTAGGGATATACAACTAACGTGATGACGTAGCTAACACAACAATGGCTGCACTCACAATATCCTAGTTCCTATAGTAAATGCAGCCAACAGCACACGAAAGCTGATGCACAATCTCCAAAGTGAAAACTGCTACTGGCTAGACAGAGCAGAGCTTACCAATAAGTTGTAACATGCAAGAACCTGGCGTCAAACAATTACAACAACGGTCTTGGTATTCATCCAAAGGCTACTAAAGGAATGAACAGTCCTCTTCATCATTCATGCTTAAAAGAATGTTAAATAGGTGTTGATGCATTGTATTATGTTTTACAGCAAAGCTGAGATATTTGTGCCCCTGGCCCAACACATCTGACTTCAGCTGTGTATTTTTAATTGTTAGCACATCTAACTTTATTATGCACCCCAAACTCACACTTCTGGTGAAACTGCTTATATTATCTCATTAAGTGTAAATCGCCACTGTCAACAAGGTAGCAGGAAAATCATTTTCACAGATCACAATAAAATCATTGCTTCTTACAACTTGCTACATTAAAAACGTTCACAAAACAAAGTTGATAACTTGCATTAGCTCTCACCGATCCCTTCTAAAATAAATCACTATACCACAATGATTTTTGAAGTAAATTTGACAATGGTTACAATAAGGAACAAGTCATCGTGTGTTGACACCTGGACTGAAAGTGGTCATAATTGACTACTTGCATCAGTCTGTGGCAACAGTTAATCAAGTTCTCACACAACCTCCCAATAATGGATTTGGTAACAGATTAACCAGTTTGGTCAAGTGCACAGGGATCAAAAGGAGCGGCTACTTACTACCCAAAAAATACGATGTTGAAGATGGATGCTTTAGGTTGCATATACACCCACCTAACATACTTTTTATGGGCATATAATGAAGATATAATGGTTTTGCAAGAAACTCTTCTTGGTGACAGGACAGTAAGTAGTCCTGGCTTTCATTGTTTTTACAATAGACGACACCTTGGGCAGGCCATCCTTGTGCGCAACAATATGGTGGCAGCTGAGGTTGATATGTCTGCGTGGAACAATGCAGAATTGCAAGTACATGCGGTTAGGGTGCAGACCCCAGTTCATTTCGTGATTGTTAATGTGTATGCCTGTAATGGGAAGGTGAACACACAACAATGGCAGAATCTCTTCCAGTTCAATGAAGAAAATGTCATTTTCTGCGGAGACTTTAATGCTAGAGGAAACCAGTGGGGTAACGTCATAACCAACAAGAAGGGAGAAGACCTAGAGAATGCACTGGTGTCGGTCGTTTTAGTGTGCTTGAATGATGCAAGGGCAACTAGAATGGCCACTCGAACAGGGGACTCTGATAGTGTCATAGACCTGGCACTGGTGTGTTCCACCTTCGCACCGGTTTGCAGGTGGAGTGCACTGGGGTTCCACGGAAGTGATCACTATCCATGTGTCCTCCTAATTGAGAAAAGCAGAAATAAAAGCCAGAAAAGAAAGCTCCACATATTCAACTACGAGAAAACGGACCAGGACGTCATTAGCAAAATCTGACATAGGAAACGGAGCGCCCCTCGTAGGAGGCAGGAGAAATGAACGCAGCCACCCTGGTGGAACGTAGAAGTCGAGGAAGCTTGGCGGAGCAGGAGACAAACGGTCAAGACATGGCAGAAAGCCAGAAGGAATGGAAGAACACAACCTGAGCTCTTGAAGCGTCTCAAAGTAGAGGTCGACCAAAAAATGATGCACTTTAAACTATGCGCTAAGCAGGCTAAGGATGCCAAATGGGATGACTTCTGTAAAAAAGTGTGATCAGAAAAATCGCTCACCACTGTCTGGCGTCTTCATCAGTGCATGAATGGCACAACACGACACAGAGGCATACCAGACTTTCAGAGCACAGGCCGGATATGGCACAAATCTGATGAGAGCAAAGGGAAGGCCCTGCTTGCCCGCTACATTGAGCAGACGGACCAAAGAAATGAGGCTGTAAGAATGAGGATAAGGGGATCGCTGTCAAAATTGTGTAAGGATGTAGGGCTGGAAGAAGATCTCACAATCACACCCGATACCATTCGCACGACACTTAAAAGGTCACACAACACTGCTCCTGGTCCAGATGATGTTTGGTACGATGACATAGGCAATTTACCTGACGACGACTTGACAAAACTGGCTAATGAGTTTAATGCCAGCATTCGGAGTGGCCAGATTAAGGAGAAGTGGCTACACAGCTACTTACTACCGCTACCGAAGCCAAACCAGGACCATTCTCAGATCAGTGCCTACAGAATCATCACAATGCAGAATACTGTGAACAGAAACGCATATTCCCACCCACACTGGGAGGTTATAGATATAACAAAGAGACATGGCTCAATGCAGCAGTCTTTGCCTATGACGTCTTCGAAGGCTTCCACAGACGAGAGGAGACATGTGCTACTGCTATAGATCTGGAGGATGCATACAACAGGGTACCATTTGAATATCTCATGCATATGCTACTCAAACTGGCGGTGAACCCCTTCCTCATTAGATGGATCGCCGCGGCACTGTTTCAGAGGAAGGTGATACTCAGATGTGGAAGTTGGTCTTCCGAGCCAACATCCATTTGTCCTGGGCTGCCACAAGGCTCACCATTGTCACCAGTTCTATTTAACGTGTACACAATAATGATCACGGCCCAACAGCTGGATGGGAGGGGAAGAACTATGACTTTTGTTGATGATATTCTGGTATATCGACAGATGGAGAATCGCCTCCACAATGCAAGACGAACTCGATCGCATTTCTTCCTGGTGTGGGGTTTCAGGTGCCTTGGTTAATCCTAATAAAGCATCAGTTTCATGGTTCTCCCTTAACAATCATATCGTTAATACGACCACACCGGTAGTACGAATGGGAGTTGATGAGGTGACCAGGGACAAGTTGATGACATACCTCGGAGTTAAGTTTGATTGCAGCCTGTGTTTTCGGGACCACGTCGACCATGTGATAACAAAATCCCGCAAGGGATTAGCCTCCTTGAAGGTCATGGCAGCTGCCAACATCGAGCAGAGGCTACTTACTCTTCTGTTCCAGGGATTAGTCCTCGCACCAATCGAGTATGCCCTGGCAATTCTTACTGTCAGTACGACTCAAATTGATAGGTTGGAGAAAATACAAAATGAGGCCATGCGCATTATCCAGAGATGTACGAGGAACACTCCCTGTGTAGCAATGAGGTACTTCTCAATCTTCTTGACTTTCCAACCATGGATGACAGAATCAAGATCTGGAGAGCACGAGCATACTTGAAGATTAGTACAGATACAGAGCATCCATTGCACCACGTGCTCAACAAAGAGAAAGGTGACAGGCTAATCATGGTTGGGCCGAGCAGAAGATGTTATCGAACAGGTCTGTGGGCTTACCAATATCAGCGTTGGTGAGGAGTGAATATCGGTGCCTACGTCATTCAAGGGGACTTTCTCGTGTACTGTCACACTCGACAGGAAAAGTAGGGAACAGAACCTGGTCGTGGTTAATGCTGAGGTCAACGGTCTCATCTGCGATAACACAGATGAGAAAGATGCAGTCATCTATGCAGACGGATCTGTAAGACGACACCAATGAAGTGCATGGGCATTTACAGCATGCTCGGCAGGCAGAATAGTCAAGGAAGACAGTGGTGCATACGTCATGACCACGAGTAGCATGACAATGGAGGCAATGGCAGTGACCAAGGCATTCAAATGGTTAGAGTCACAAGACTACACCCACGCATGTATACTGAGTGATTCGATGAGCCTGATAAAAAAAGTGGAGGCGGGCTCTGTACGCATGCAATGGGTAGAGTCGTTGCAGAAATCCAAAATACGTAAGGTCACCTTTGTCTATGTCCCTGGACATGCGGGAGTGCAGGGAAATGAAAGAGCGGACAGGTTGGCTAGCTGCGCTGTCGTTGAGGACAGGCAACCAATGGATAAGGCAGACATCATCAATGCCCTCTGAAATGTGGGAAGAGCACAGGACTTCGACAAACACAGATTCACGTCACTTCTTCGGATGATAGAAATGTGAGTTAAGATGGGCACAGCCAGAAATGAGAAACTTAGTGGCCGTGTAAGAAGACTTATCAACCAACATAGAACTGGTGTCGTCAGTCGCTGGACACTGCGGGAATTGCTGAGGAGGGGATCTGAGCACCGATGGACATGCTCGGAGTGCAATGATGATGACCCGCAAATAACTCAAGTCATCAGTCACTGGAGGCAAAAGAAGGAATAATCTGAAAAATGATGTGTCATAATCTTTAGGTTCTATTTTAGCACTTTTCCATTTTTGCTATTCTATGTATATGTAATCTCACTTGTTTTATTTGTTGTCCCTGACAAACTCATTTGGTTGCAAAATGAATGTAACTATTTTGTATTGTCCTTTAACTTGTATAGTTGTTTTCTGTGATAGTTTTATCCAGAGAAACCACCTTTACTGCTGTCATACATATGTTTATGTCTATTCTCATCAACAAAGCTATTAAATGATTGCTTTCATAATGAATAGAAACAGGAATAAGGCGGTCTTTGATCAGCCATGCAGGACCAACAGCCCTAAGCCTCATCTTTAATTGGGTTCAGTAAGATCCAAGTCACAGTGTAAAGGAGTTCTAATGCATAGTATGCCCCAACTGTGGAGAGGGCTCCAAATGTCTATATGTCATCATCAAGTACCGTGCCTACTTGCGTAGGTGATCATGTCTCTCCACAATTTTCGATCTTGGCAGCTATTTATCATTTCTGTTGTTGACCTTCTGCCAAGCCATTCTCTTAAGCTGTCTGTTATTTTTTCTCTTTGCTTCCCTCTATCTCTTCGTCCCTCAATTTTTCCAGTTGTTACAATATATTCCAGTTGTTCTCTTCTCATTACATGGCCAAAAAATGATGATTGTCTCTTCCTAATATTGGAAATTAGTTCTCTTTTTGCTTTGACCTCTTTCAGAACATTTTCATTACTCTTCTTAGCTGTCCATGGTACTCTCAACATTTTTCTGTAAAACCACATTTCTACAGACACCAGTGATTTTCTTGTCTGTTGTCCTATTGTCCACGATTCGCATCCATATGTTAAGACTGGCTCTACATAACATTTAAGAACTCTTTTTCTTGTTTCTATTGTCAAAAATGGATTGCATAGTATCTTCCTAAATTTTTGGAAAGCTGCTTTTGCCTGAGCCATTCTGCATCTCACCTATTTTGTACATCTTCTGTCTGAGGTTAACAAAGTTCCCAAATATTTAAATTCATTTACCTGTTTTAATATTGTTCCACTTGTCTTTATTTTGCACTGAGGTGATGTCTTTATGTAGAAGGTTCTAAATGTAAAGTGCTCCAACCATGTAGAGGCACTATACTGTGGAGACATTTGTTTTGGCGCGTGATTTAATCTCACCTTGGCCACTCACTCTCTTCTTCAATGATAGTGCTCAGTCGTTGGTGTAGATTGCCTAATTTCCATACTTCACGTTGTGTCAGATTCGTTCGTTGGGTTGGTATACAGCACACATGAACAGTCTACATGAAATGGTTTGTACACCAAAGTCTATCGTATAACAGAATAGTAAGACTTTATTGGCATAGTCCAACAAACAGAACTGCATCACATACAAAGCCCAGCTGCATGGCATCACCACTTGGGTTTAAAGTATATGCTAAGGAAATATAATTTATCTCCAACTCTTGTAATCACTCTCAAGGCTCTCTCATCATAAACTAAATCACTTCTTACTAAAAGAGCGTTGCTCAATCATACTAGCTTACCTCAACTGTGTCATCCTAGTTACTTAGTTTCCATCTTGTTTCTTTTGTGACTTAAACTCTATCCTACCCACTTCTACCAATAAAGAGCTTTTGTTCGGGTACTGGTACAAGAGCCTACTTTAACTCCACTGTGTCTTTTTATTTACTTCATTTACATCTAAGTTCCTCACTGGTTTGTAAACTCCATCCTACCCACTCCTAATTAACACAGAGCGTTTGCTCAGTTACTGTTACAAGGGCCCAACGCCCTAGTGATGCGGCCAGTCTCCTATTTCCTTAGCTTACATGTGATTTCTCTTCTGGAAACCCTCTGCATGGCCTTAAGTATCTTGTACCTCGGCCAATCAAAAACTACCAAATTAATTTCCCAGCCAATGAATTCTCTTCCTGTCATAGCCTCTATCTCGTCTAACACTTCCCTTAAGTCTATTCACTCTTCCGTGCTTCTCACCAGTTCCCATAATCACGAGACTTTCCCCATCTCTACTCACCCAAACAAACAGTTCACCATCATCCCGTGAATGTCACTTTCCCCACACATACGATGGTTCTCTCAATTCTCCTTACACTGTCACTAACTTCATTATTTCCCTACATACTTACATCCCTGGCTACAACAGTAGACAAACTAATGTAGTAAGAATTGTCAAGGTACTTGTACCTGTTTTAAAGTAAAGGTACCTGCCATGCTTCATATCAGCGATGTAGCATTAATATCCATATTTTTCAATAACCACCGACATATTCACAGGTATTCTGCCAGGTCATTCTACTAGCCAAAAGGATATATCTGAGTTTCATTTAAGAAGATGGGCTGGGTGAACCCTGAAGCCATGTCAGTCAGTAAAAAATGAGCCACATTTAGAAAATAAGATCAAACTGTTTAGTAAACAAGCACATTAACCACCTCACTACTGCAATTTCACTTCAGAGATGAGATCTGCTCATATAAAGACCAAGTATTGCACTACCCACTACAGTAGCTCGCTGGTTAATGAACTGGACTAATAAAAACAAGGGGCCAGGTTTGCTTCTGATCATTGGCTTTGAGGTTCATCAAGCCTTAAATGGATGCTGGATTTTTCTTGGAAAGAAAGCATTAGTGTAATATTGACCACAACACCCAAAAAATAATGAGCCAAAGATCTATTTTAAAAATATGGGCACTAACACAATATTGCTTAAAAGCCACCACAACTGATAGAGCTCATACTTTTCTTTATCACAGTACAGCAGAGGTTATAAATACAATTTTCTTCCTTTATTTCTGTACACTGATTGCCTTCAAATGATGTACACATTTATTTAACTGTGGCATTTCAGTCAGGTTTGCTTGTCTATATTCTTTTTACTGTTTTCAACTTATTTGTGTCTCATTCAATCTGGGAACCAACCTATCTGCCTGTCCAGTGCCATGTCTCATTCATCATGGCAAGTCAGTGAGACAAGCTGGAGGAGAAGAACAATAATGTATTTTTGTAGGTGACCACTCATTTTCACATTTTGTTGTTTGCAAGGCAGTAATGAGCAACAAGTAGTCATTATTTATAACTGACTTGGATGAGCTTGTAGTGGACAGATCCAACTTGAGGCAGACAATAAATGTTAGTCTAAAAATAGGCAAACTAATATTGAGGCTTTCTACTCGATACAAAAATAAAGAAACTTATAAACGAAAGTTGCTAACAACATCCTCACACAGACATCCATGTATCACTAGAATCTATAAAATTAAATGTTCAAATATTCAATTGTTTGTATTATAAAATCTTAAAGTTTCTTTGCTTGTATGTGATACACAAGTGAAATTAACTATATTAAATGGCACAAAAGTAGAAAATGACTTGACGCCAAAGAAGATTCAGGAGACTCCCACAACATAAAAGTCATTCACATCTTGTTCATTCAGCACAAGACCAGTATTTCAAATAATGACAGAACAAGAGATGAGAGAAAACGATGAGCAAAACAGTGTCCGGTAATTTATCCGGTCATTATACCAAACTGACAACAGCCTGTTTTCAACTGTATGGAGAGACAAGAATGTTACATATTTGTACAAACAAATATTGCTTACATATGTCTGAACTGAGTCCATAAAATCAGGATTTTCTTTATAATTTTCAACACCCTCCTTGAGCATGTCAGCAGTGAATTCCTTGACCTGTAACATGAAAAGAAATAAATGTCACCTAACTGCTTCATGTTCACAAGATTTAAATTTAAACACAAGCATTAAATGAGTTGCTTCCCTCATCCCAAAATAAAAGGCAATGCTTTTTAATAACAACACTCCAAATATAAAAGATATAATATTTTGCATAACTAAAGCTCCACATTCAGGGAAGCAGAGATTGGTTTCCTACCAGAGCATCTTCCTAATTTGCAGTTTTGAGGAGTAATTATCCAGTAATTTCCCCCTCCATATTTTCTTCCAGTTCACTCTCAGATCCTTCTAGTATATTGCAAAGTTTTTCAAAACATAACAATTTTTCCAACATTTATCTTCCAACACCAGTTTTACAACTTGGATACAAATGCCTGAAGATTTCCTTGAAAGAAATTGATGTGTATTTCCCTTACTGAAGTTTCATGCTCAGCAAATTTAACTATAGTGCGTTCACAAATGTTTGCCATTGTTTAAAAATGTATATCACAGCATTGGTGAAGTAAAAATTGTTGAAAATACATATATATATCATCATCAACCCTATGTTACAATTTGTTCCCTCCTGTTAAGTAATTAGGAAATATTTTGGCTTCTTCAAGATATAGAAATATATCGTAATCCTCATTTTGTTACTCTTTATGAGTTTTATAGACAACTTTGATGTAGCAACCACCAGACCATTCAAAATAGCACATTTCAGGTTTCTTTGAAAAAAAATCTTTAATGAACTTGCACCTAATGAACATACATCCCCCCCCCCTTTTGTGTGGCAATTTTTAATGCAACTTCATATGATGCTTGCACTGCCTCTGTGTTTAATTTTTGTTGTTGTTGAAAATGTCCTGTGGAAGCATGTCTCTAATGCCTGAGACCAGTTTTATAGAATCCAAATAAATTTTAAAATGTTTAGAATGATTGTCTTTAAGTGGTATTTGAGTTTACAAGTTTTCATAGGCTCAACATTGAGAACAACTAACACAAATTTTATAATGGCTTGGTATGCCATTGTTGTTGCTAATCATGGTTGCAAAGCCAAATTTTAGATTATAATTTGAACATTTACATTTATAGTCTCTAAAAGTATGAATATTATAAAAGACTTTTATTAAGATTCAGTTTTTTGTGTGAGAATAGAAGCGGACAACACTGACTGGTCTCCAGTAGAAAACAAGTGTGAAGCAGGGATGTGTCCCGCTTTTTATATATCACCGCTTTTATTAAGAATTTCAATTGATTAGGTCATGTGAAAATCTATAGTAGACAATTAGGTATTATAGAAAAAAATTTAGGCATTGCATGAATTGATAAGAAAATCTAGGAAGATCTCGATTTTGCAGATGACTTGGCACCCTGAGCTCTAAACACCCTGATGCTCACGAAAAAAATACTTCAAACATTTCTAGTCAATTAAGCCTCCAGATCAGCACGACCAAAATAAAAGTCATGGATGTTACCAATGTAGCCTCTGATATTACACTTAATGAAATGTTAGAAAAAGTTGCAAATTTTACCTACCTAGGAAACAAAATGTCCAGAGATGGAGACATAACATCAGAAATCATGACATATGTCATCAAATGCTTTTAACAAAGTGACAAACATCAGGAGATCTAATGTACTTAGTAAATGTACAACACTCAGATTGTTCAACTACTGTGTGATACCAGCACTAAATTTACAGCATGCTCGGCAGGCAAAATAGTCTACGAAGACAGTGGTGCATACGTCATGACCACGAGTAGCATGACAATGGAGGTGATGGCAGTGACCAAGGCATTCAAATGGTTAGAGTCACAAGACTACACCCACGCATGTATACTGAGTGATTAGATGAGCATGATAAAAAAAAGTGGAGGCAGGCTTTGTACGCATGCAATGGATAGAGTCGTTGCAGAAATCCAAAATACGTAAGGTCACCTTTGTCTATGTCCCTGGACATGCAGGAGTACGGGGAAATGAAAGATCGGACAGGTTGGCTAGCTGCGCTGTCGTTGAGGACAGGCAACCAATGGATCGGGCGGACATCATCAATGGCCTCCGAGATGTGGGAAGAGCACAGGACTTCGACAAACACAGATCCACGTCACTTCTTCGGATTATGGAAATGGGAGTTAAGATGGGCACAGCCAGAAATGAGAAACTTAGTGGCCGTGTAAGAAGACTTATCAACCAACATAGAACTGGAGTCGTCAGTCGCTAGCCACTGCGGGAATTGCTGAGAAGGGGATCTGAGCACCTATGGACATGTTCGGAGTGCAATGATGATGACTCGCACATAACTCAATAACCAGCACTAAAATATGGATGTGAAAGCTGGAAATAAATTCAGACCTTAGATATGAAATTAAATGCCCCAGAAAATAATTGTCTCCAGAGAATCTCAAATGTAAGTAGGGGAGAACACACTTGAAACAAACTCTTTGTGTGCATGTCTATGTTAGTCAAGTGTCATATCTTCGCGTGTATGTCTGTGTTAGTCATATCTCATATCTTGATGTGTGTCGGTGTTAGTCATGTCTCGTATTCGCTGTGTACATGTCTGTGTTATTCAAATCTCATATCTGTATGTGTGCATGTCTGCGTTAGTCACCTCTAGTGACTCGGGCAGATGGTGCTCGTAAACCAGGGAGGGCAGACCATCTAAGGGCAGAATCCCCCTACAGAAAAGACAATCTGCTGCCTTGCAGGAAGATTGGGGACAATCAAAGGCTAAGGAAAGCGAACCTGAATAAAATGCTGGCTGAAATCGGATGCACTGGGCCACTGGCGCAAAACACAGTGCAACGTATTAACGGGTGTTCAGTCAGAGTGGATCTGGCAGACTCTAAATGTGATGTTCTGTCTGTGGAGGCGATCAACACACTTAACCTGACAGCTGACTTCATGTGGGAGTCTGGAATCCTACTCTTATTGAGTCCTGATCGCAGACAGAGAGAGAGAAACAAACTGACAAGAGACAAAGCTAAATAAGAATATGTGTCGATCTTTATAAGATGCATTGGAATTACATTAGTCATATGCTCAGAAGGGATGAAGAAAGACTTTCCCATCAGGCATTCATGTAGAAACCATCTGGTAAATTAAAACATAGATGACCAAGAGAAATGCTACGCAGAACAAATACTAAGAATGGCTTAATCATGAGACTAGAAATAACCAAGACCTACATGAACAAGCAACAAATTATAATATAATAGAGAACTACTGCCCTTTGTGCCATTTTTAGCCTGAGAGGAAAATGAATGAATGAAAAGTATGAAGAAATAAGTAAATTTTTATTTTTTATTATTTTTTTGTAAAAATATAATAAAATAAAAATATAAATAAAAAGTTATTCAGAAAACCTGTTTTAAGAAAGGAGAGAATAATAGAACAAATAAGTATGTGTTAGCACTCGGAAAAATTAACAGACAAACAACAACAGAAAAAAACCAAGAACAATATATGGTCCGAAGTGGGATCGAACCCGTACTCCCTGGCACCGCGCCTTGCCACGAGAAGCCGAACGCTTGGCACACTGCCACTCAGCCAAAAAAATTGGCTATTGTAGTAGTGTCTTCCACGAAAGGCGCTCTCAATGACTATAGCATAGGGTAGCGATCACAGACCGGAAATAAATTGTATATTTGTACTTTCCTATTAATGCAAGTATCTCCCAGTAGGGCTGAATACTTGTGTTGTAGACAAACATTTATTGGACGAAACAGCACGAATAGTAGTTTCCAGTGGTTATATACTGGTAACAAATAAGAATACATAAATATTATTATATGGGGAACTTCCGAGGCGATAATAGGGAATAATAGAACAAATAAGTATGTGTTAGCACTCGGAAAAATTAACAGACAAACAACAACAGAAAAAAACCAAGAACAATATATGGTCCGAAGTGGGATCGAACCCGTACTCCCTGGCACCGCGCCTTGCCACGAGAAGCCGAACGCTTGGCACACTGCCACTCAGCCAAAAAAATTGGCTATTGTAGTAGTGTCTTCCACGAAAAGCGCTCTCAATGACTATAGCATAGGGTAACGATCACAGACCGGAAATAAATTGTATATTTGTACTTTCCTATTAATGCAAGTATCTCCCAGTAGGGCTGAATACTTGTGTTGTAGACAAACATTTATTGGACGAAACAGCACGAATAGTAGTTTCCAGTGGTTATATACTGGTAACAAATAAGAATACATAAATATTATTATATGGGGAACTTCCGAGGCGATAATAGGGAATAATAGAACAAATAAGTATGTGTTAGCACTCGGAAAAATTAACAGACAAACAACAACAGAAAAAAACCAAGAACAATATATGGTCCGAAGTGGGATCGAACCCGTACTCCCTGGCACCGCGCCTTGCCACGAGAAGCCGAACGCTTGGCACACTGCCACTCAGCCAAAAAAATTGGCTATTGTAGTAGTGTCTTCCACGAAAGGCGCTCTCAATGACTATAGCATAGGGTAACGATCACAGACCGGAAATAAATTGTATATTTGTACTTTCCTATTAATGCAAGTATCTCCCAGTAGGGCTGAATACTTGTGTTGTAGACAAACATTTATTGGACGAAACAGCACGAATAGTAGTTTCCAGTGGTTATATACTGGTAACAAATAAGAATACATAAATATTATTATATGGGGAACTTCCGAGGCGATAATAGGGAATAATAGAACAAATAAGTATGTGTTAGCACTCGGAAAAATTAACAGACAAACAACAACAGAAAAAAACCAAGAACAATATATGGTCCGAAGGGGGATCGAACCCGTACTCCCTGGCACCGCGCCTTGCCACGAGAAGCCGAACGCTTGGCACACTGCCACTCAGCCAAAAAAATTGGCTATTGTAGTAGTGTCTTCCACGAAAGGCGCTCTCAATGACTATAGCATAGGGTAACGATCACAGGCCGGAAATAAATTGTATATTTGTACTTTCCTATTAATGCAAGTATCTCCCAGTAGGGCTGAATACTTGTGTTGTAGACAAACATTTATTGGACGAAACAGCACGAATAGTAGTTTCCAGTGGTTATATACTGGTAACAAATAAGAATACATAAATATTATTATATGGGGAACTTCCGAGGCGATAATAGGGAATAATAGAACAAATAAGTATGTGTTAGCACTCGGAAAAATTAACAGACAAACAACAACAGAAAAAAACCAAGAACAATATATGGTCCGAAGTGGGATCGAACCCGTACTCCCTGGCACCGCGCCTTGCCACGAGAAGCCGAACGCTTGGCACACTGCCACTCAGCCAAAAAAATTGGCTATTGTAGTAGTGTCTTCCACGAAAGGCGCTCTCAATGACTATAGCATAGGGTAACGATCACAGACCGGAAATAAATTGTATATTTGTACTTTCCTATTAATGCAAGTATCTCCCAGTAGGGCTGAATACTTGTGTTGTAGACAAACATTTATTGGACGAAACAGCACGAATAGTAGTTTCCAGTGGTTATATACTGGTAACAAATAAGAATACATAAATATTATTATATGGGGAACTTCCGAGGCGATAATAGGGAATAATAGAACAAATAAGTATGTGTTAGCACTCGGAAAAATTAACAGACAAACAACAACAGAAAAAAACCAAGAACAATATATGGTCCGAAGGGGGATCGAACCCGTACTCCCTGGCACCGCGCCTTGCCACGAGAAGCCGAACGCTTGGCACACTGCCACTCAGCCAAAAAAATTGGCTATTGTAGTAGTGTCTTCCACGAAAGGCGCTCTCAATGACTATAGCATAGGGTAACGATCACAGACCGGAAATAAATTGTATATTTGTACTTTCCTATTAATGCAAGTATCTCCCAGTAGGGCTGAATACTTGTGTTGTAGACAAACATTTATTGGACGAAACAGCACGAATAGTAGTTTCCAGTGGTTATATACTGGTAACAAATAAGAATACATAAATATTATTATATGGGGACTTCCGAGGCGATAATAGGGAATAATAGAACAAATAAGTATGTGTTAGCACTCGGAAAAATTAACAGACAAACAACAACAGAAAAAAACCAAGAACAATATATGGTCCGAAGTGGGATCGAACCCGTACTCCCTGGCACCGCGCCTTGCCACGAGAAGCCGAACGCTTGGCACACTGCCACTCAGCCAAAAAAATTGGCTATTGTAGTAGTGTCTTCCACGAAAGGCGCTCTCAATGACTATAGCATAGGGTAACGATCACAGACCGGAAATAAATTGTATATTTGTACTTTCCTATTAATGCAAGTATCTCCCAGTAGGGCTGAATACTTGTGTTGTAGACAAACATTTATTGGACGAAACAGCACGAATAGTAGTTTCCAGTGGTTATATACTGGTAACAAATAAGAATACATAAATATTATTATATGGGGAACTTCCGAGGCGATAATAGGGAATAATAGAACAAATAAGTATGTGTTAGCACTCGGAAAAATTAACAGACAAACAACAACAGAAAAAAACCAAGAACAATATATGGTCCGAAGTGGGATCGAACCCGTACTCCCTGGCACCGCGCCTTGCCACGAGAAGCCGAACGCTTGGCACACTGCCACTCAGCCAAAAAAATTGGCTATTGTAGTAGTGTCTTCCACGAAAGGCGCTCTCAATGACTATAGCATAGGGTAACGATCACAGACCGGAAATAAATTGTATATTTGTACTTTCCTATTAATGCAAGTATCTCCCAGTAGGGCTGAATACTTGTGTTGTAGACAAACATTTATTGGACGAAACAGCACGAATAGTAGTTTCCAGTGGTTATATACTGGTAACAAATAAGAATACATAAATATTATTATATGGGGAACTTCCGAGGCGATAATAGGGAATAATAGAACAAATAAGTATGTGTTAGCACTCGGAAAAATTAACAGACAAACAACAACAGAAAAAAAAGAAGAATATATGGTCCGAAGTGGGATCGAACCCGTACTCCCTGGCACTGAGCCTTGCCACGAGAAGCCGAACGCTTGGCACACTGCCACTCAGCCAAAAAAATTGGCTATTGTAGTAGTGTCTTCCACGAAAAGCGCTCTCAATGACTATAGCATAGGGTAACGATCACAGACCGGAAATAAATTGTATATTTGTACTTTCCTATTAATGCAAGTATCTCCCAGTAGGGCTGAATACTTGTGTTGTAGACAAACATTTATTGGACGAAACAGCACGAATAGTAGTTTCCAGTGGTTATATACTGGTAACAAATAAGAATACATAAATATTATTATATGGGGAACTTCCGAGGCGATAATAGGGAATAATAGAACAAATAAGTATGTGTTAGCACTCGGAAAAATTAACAGACAAACAACAACAGAAAAAAACCAAGAACAATATATGGTCCGAAGTGGGATCGAACCCGTACTCCCTGGCACCGCGCCTTGCCACGAGAAGCCGAACGCTTGGCACACTGCCACTCAGCCAAAAAAATTGGCTATTGTAGTAGTGTCTTCCACGAAAAGCGCTCTCAATGACTATAGCATAGGGTAACGATCACAGACCGGAAATAAATTGTATATTTGTACTTTCCTATTAATGCAAGTATCTCCCAGTAGGGCTGAATACTTGTGTTGTAAAACATTTATTGGACGAAACAGCACGAATAGTAGTTTCCAGTGGTTATATACTGGTAACAAATAAGAATACATAAATATTATTATATGGGGAACTTCCGAGGCGATAATAGGGAATAATAGAACAAATAAGTATGTGTTAGCACTCGGAAAAATTAACAGACAAACAACAACAGAAAAAAACCAAGAACAATATATGGTCCGAAGTGGGATCGAACCCGTACTCCCTGGCACCGCGCCTTGCCACGAGAAGCCGAACGCTTGGCACACTGCCACTCAGCCAAAAAAATGGCTATTGTAGTAGTGTCTTCCACGAAAGGCGCTCTCAATGACTATAGCATAGGGTAACGATCACAGACCGGAAATAAATTGTATATTTGTACTTTCCTATTAATGCAAGTATCTCCCAGTAGGGCTGAATACTTGTGTTGTAGACAAACATTTATTGGACGAAACAGCACGAATAGTAGTTTCCAGTGGTTATATACTGGTAACAAATAAGAATACATAAATATTATTATATGGGGAACTTCCGAGGCGATAATAGGGAATAATAGAACAAATAAGTATGTGTTAGCACTCGGAAAAATTAACAGACAAACAACAACAGAAAAAAACCAAGAACAATATATGGTCCGAAGTGGGATCGAACCCGTACTCCCTGGCACCGCGCCTTGCCACGAGAAGCCGAACGCTTGGCACACTGCCACTCAGCCAAAAAAATTGGCTATTGTAGTAGTGTCTTCCACGAAAGGCGCTCTCAATGACTATAGCATAGGGTAACGATCACAGACCGGAAATAAATTGTATATTTGTACTTTCCTATTAATGCAAGTATCTCCCAGTAGGGCTGAATACTTGTGTTGTAGACAAACATTTATTGGACGAAACAGCACGAATAGTAGTTTCCAGTGGTTATATACTGGTAACAAATAAGAATACATAAATATTATTATATGGGGAACTTCCGAGGCGATAATAGGGAATAATAGAACAAATAAGTATGTGTTAGCACTCGGAAAAATTAACAGACAAACAACAACAGAAAAAAACCAAGAACAATATATGGTCCGAAGGGGGATCGAACCCGTACTCCCTGGCACCGCGCCTTGCCACGAGAAGCCGAACGCTTGGCACACTGCCACTCAGCCAAAAAAATTGGCTATTGTAGTAGTGTCTTCCACGAAAGGCGCTCTCAATGACTATAGCATAGGGTAACGATCACAGGCCGGAAATAAATTGTATATTTGTACTTTCCTATTAATGCAAGTATCTCCCAGTAGGGCTGAATACTTGTGTTGTAGACAAACATTTATTGGACGAAACAGCACGAATAGTAGTTTCCAGTGGTTATATACTGGTAACAAATAAGAATACATAAATATTATTATATGGGGAACTTCCGAGGCGATAATAGGGAATAATAGAACAAATAAGTATGTGTTAGCACTCGGAAAAATTAACAGACAAACAACAACAGAAAAAAACCAAGAACAATATATGGTCCGAAGTGGGATCGAACCCGTACTCCCTGGCACCGCGCCTTGCCACGAGAAGCCGAACGCTTGGCACACTGCCACTCAGCCAAAAAAATTGGCTATTGTAGTAGTGTCTTCCACGAAAGGCGCTCTCAATGACTATAGCATAGGGTAACGATCACAGACCGGAAATAAATTGTATATTTGTACTTTCCTATTAATGCAAGTATCTCCCAGTAGGGCTGAATACTTGTGTTGTAGACAAACATTTATTGGACGAAACAGCACGAATAGTAGTTTCCAGTGGTTATATACTGGTAACAAATAAGAATACATAAATATTATTATATGGGGAACTTCCGAGGCGATAATAGGGAATAATAGAACAAATAAGTATGTGTTAGCACTCGGAAAAATTAACAGACAAACAACAACAGAAAAAAACCAAGAACAATATATGGTCCGAAGGGGGATCGAACCCGTACTCCCTGGCACCGCGCCTTGCCACGAGAAGCCGAACGCTTGGCACACTGCCACTCAGCCAAAAAAATTGGCTATTGTAGTAGTGTCTTCCACGAAAGGTGCTCTCAATGACTATAGCATAGGGTAACGATCACAGACCGGAAATAAATTGTATATTTGTACTTTCCTATTAATGCAAGTATCTCCCAGTAGGGCTGAATACTTGTGTTGTAGACAAACATTTATTGGACGAAACAGCACGAATAGTAGTTTCCAGTGGTTATATACTGGTAACAAATAAGAATACATAAATATTATTATATGGGGAACTTCCGAGGCGATAATAGGGAATAATAGAACAAATAAGTATGTGTTAGCACTCGGAAAAATTAACAGACAAACAACAACAGAAAAAAACCAAGAACAATATATGGTCCGAAGTGGGATCGAACCCGTACTCCCTGGCACCGCGCCTTGCCACGAGAAGCCGAACGCTTGGCACACTGCCACTCAGCCAAAAAAATTGGCTATTGTAGTAGTGTCTTCCACGAAAGGCGCTCTCAATGACTATAGCATAGGGTAACGATCACAGACCGGAAATAAATTGTATATTTGTACTTTCCTATTAATGCAAGTATCTCCCAGTAGGGCTGAATACTTGTGTTGTAGACAAACATTTATTGGACGAAACAGCACGAATAGTAGTTTCCAGTGGTTATATACTGGTAACAAATAAGAATACATAAATATTATTATATGGGGAACTTCCGAGGCGATAATAGGGAATAATAGAACAAATAATTATGTGTTAGCACTCGGAAAAATTAACAGACAAACAACAACAGAAAAAAACCAAGAACAATATATGGTCCGAAGTGGGATCGAACCCGTACTCCCTGGCACCGCGCCTTGCCACGAGAAGCCGAACGCTTGGCACACTGCCACTCAGCCAAAAAAATTGGCTATTGTAGTAGTGTCTTCCACGAAAGGCGCTCTCAATGACTATAGCATAGGGTAACGATCACAGACCGGAAATAAATTGTATATTTGTACTTTCCTATTAATGCAAGTATCTCCCAGTAGGGCTGAATACTTGTGTTGTAGACAAACATTTATTGGACGAAACAGCACGAATAGTAGTTTCCAGTGGTTATATACTGGTAACAAATAAGAATACATAAATATTATTATATGGGGAACTTCCGAGGCGATAATAGGGAATAATAGAACAAATAAGTATGTGTTAGCACTCGGAAAAATTAACAGACAAACAACAACAGAAAAAAAAGAAGAATATATGGTCCGAAGTGGGATCGAACCCGTACTCCCTGGCACTGAGCCTTGCCACGAGAAGCCGAACGCTTGGCACACTGCCACTCAGCCAAAAAAATTGGCTATTGTAGTAGTGTCTTCCACGAAAAGCGCTCTCAATGACTATAGCATAGGGTAACGATCACAGACCGGAAATAAATTGTATATTTGTACTTTCCTATTAATGCAAGTATCTCCCAGTAGGGCTGAATACTTGTGTTGTAGACAAACATTTATTGGACGAAACAGCACGAATAGTAGTTTCCAGTGGTTATATACTGGTAACAAATAAGAATACATAAATATTATTATATGGGGAACTTCCGAGGCGATAATAGGGAATAATAGAACAAATAAGTATGTGTTAGCACTCGGAAAAATTAACAGACAAACAACAACAGAAAAAAACCAAGAACAATATATGGTCCGAAGTGGGATCGAACCCGTACTCCCTGGCACCGCGCCTTGCCACGAGAAGCCGAACGCTTGGCACACTGCCACTCAGCCAAAAAAATTGGCTATTGTAGTAGTGTCTTCCACGAAAAGCGCTCTCAATGACTATAGCATAGGGTAACGATCACAGACCGGAAATAAATTGTATATTTGTACTTTCCTATTAATGCAAGTATCTCCCAGTAGGGCTGAATACTTGTGTTGTAGACAAACATTTATTGGACGAAACAGCACGAATAGTAGTTTCCAGTGGTTATATACTGGTAACAAATAAGAATACATAAATATTATTATATGGGGAACTTCCGAGGCGATAATAGGGAATAATAGAACAAATAAGTATGTGTTAGCACTCGGAAAAATTAACAGACAAACAACAACAGAAAAAAAAAGAAGAATATATGGTCCGAAGTGGGATCGAACCCGTACTCCCTGGCACTGAGCCTTGCCACGAGAAGCCGAACGCTTGGCACACTGCCACTCAGCCAAAAAAATTGGCTATTGTAGTAGTGTCTTCCACGAAAAGCGCTCTCAATGACTATAGCATAGGGTAACGATCACAGACCGGAAATAAATTGTATATTTGTACTTTCCTATTAATGCAAGTATCTCCCAGTAGGGCTGAATACTTGTGTTGTAGACAAACATTTATTGGACGAAACAGCACGAATAGTAGTTTCCAGTGGTTATATACTGGTAACAAATAAGAATACATAAATATTATTATATGGGGAACTTCCGAGGCGATAATAGGGAATAATAGAACAAATAAGTATGTGTTAGCACTCGGAAAAATTAACAGACAAACAACAACAGAAAAAAACCAAGAACAATATATGGTCCGAAGTGGGATCGAACCCGTACTCCCTGGCACCGCGCCTTGCCACGAGAAGCCGAACGCTTGGCACACTGCCACTCAGCCAAAAAAATTGGCTATTGTAGTAGTGTCTTCCACGAAAGGCGCTCTCAATGACTATAGCATAGGGTAACGATCACAGACCGGAAATAAATTGTATATTTGTACTTTCCTATTAATGCAAGTATCTCCCAGTAGGGCTGAATACTTGTGTTGTAGACAAACATTTATTGGACGAAACAGCACGAATAGTAGTTTCCAGTGGTTATATACTGGTAACAAATAAGAATACATAAATATTATTATATGGGGAACTTCCGAGGCGATAATAGGGAATAATAGAACAAATAAGTATGTGTTAGCACTCGGAAAAATTAACAGACAAACAACAACAGAAAAAAACCAAGAACAATATATGGTCCGAAGGGGGATCGAACCCGTACTCCCTGGCACCGCGCCTTGCCACGAGAAGCCGAACGCTTGGCACACTGCCACTCAGCCAAAAAAATTGGCTATTGTAGTAGTGTCTTCCACGAAAGGCGCTCTCAATGACTATAGCATAGGGTAACGATCACAGACCGGAAATAAATTGTATATTTGTACTTTCCTATTAATGCAAGTATCTCCCAGTAGGGCTGAATACTTGTGTTGTAGACAAACATTTATTGGACGAAACAGCACGAATAGTAGTTTCCAGTGGTTATATACTGGTAACAAATAAGAATACATAAATATTATTATATGGGGAACTTCCGAGGCGATAATAGGGAATAATAGAACAAATAAGTATGTGTTAGCACTCGGAAAAATTAACAGACAAACAACAACAGAAAAAAACCAAGAACAATATATGGTCCGAAGGGGGATCGAACCCGTACTCCCTGGCACCGCGCCTTGCCACGAGAAGCCGAACGCTTGGCACACTGCCACTCAGCCAAAAAAATTGGCTATTGTAGTAGTGTCTTCCACGAAAGGCGCTCTCAATGACTATAGCATAGGGTAACGATCACAGGCCGGAAATAAATTGTATATTTGTACTTTCCTATTAATGCAAGTATCTCCCAGTAGGGCTGAATACTTGTGTTGTAGACAAACATTTATTGGACGAAACAGCACGAATAGTAGTTTCCAGTGGTTATATACTGGTAACAAATAAGAATACATAAATATTATTATATGGGGAACTTCCGAGGCGATAATAGGGAATAATAGAACAAATAAGTATGTGTTAGCACTCGGAAAAATTAACAGACAAACAACAACAGAAAAAAACCAAGAACAATATATGGTCCGAAGTGGGATCGAACCCGTACTCCCTGGCACCGCGCCTTGCCACGAGAAGCCGAACGCTTGGCACACTGCCACTCAGCCAAAAAAATTGGCTATTGTAGTAGTGTCTTCCACGAAAGGCGCTCTCAATGACTATAGCATAGGGTAACGATCACAGACCGGAAATAAATTGTATATTTGTACTTTCCTATTAATGCAAGTATCTCCCAGTAGGGCTGAATACTTGTGTTGTAGACAAACATTTATTGGACGAAACAGCACGAATAGTAGTTTCCAGTGGTTATATACTGGTAACAAATAAGAATACATAAATATTATTATATGGGGAACTTCCGAGGCGATAATAGGGAATAATAGAACAAATAAGTATGTGTTAGCACTCGGAAAAATTAACAGACAAACAACAACAGAAAAAAACCAAGAACAATATATGGTCCGAAGGGGGATCGAACCCGTACTCCCTGGCACCGCGCCTTGCCACGAGAAGCCGAACGCTTGGCACACTGCCACTCAGCCAAAAAAATTGGCTATTGTAGTAGTGTCTTCCACGAAAGGCGCTCTCAATGACTATAGCATAGGGTAACGATCACAGACCGGAAATAAATTGTATATTTGTACTTTCCTATTAATGCAAGTATCTCCCAGTAGGGCTGAATACTTGCGTTGTAGACAAACATTTATTGGACGAAACAGCACGAATAGTAGTTTCCAGTGGTTATATACTGGTAACAAATAAGAATACATAAATATTATTATATGGGGAACTTCCGAGGCGATAATAGGGAATAATAGAACAAATAAGTATGTGTTAGCACTCGGAAAAATTAACAGACAAACAACAACAGAAAAAAACCAAGAACAATATATGGTCCGAAGTGGGATCGAACCCGTACTCCCTGGCACCGCGCCTTGCCACGAGAAGCCGAACGCTTGGCACACTGCCACTCAGCCAAAAAAATTGGCTATTGTAGTAGTGTCTTCCACGAAAGGCGCTCTCAATGACTATAGCATAGGGTAACGATCACAGACCGGAAATAAATTGTATATTTGTACTTTCCTATTAATGCAAGTATCTCCCAGTAGGGCTGAATACTTGTGTTGTAGACAAACATTTATTGGACGAAACAGCACGAATAGTAGTTTCCAGTGGTTATATACTGGTAACAAATAAGAATACATAAATATTATTATATGGGGAACTTCCGAGGCGATAATAGGGAATAATAGAACAAATAAGTATGTGTTAGCACTCGGAAAAATTAACAGACAAACAACAACAGAAAAAAACCAAGAACAATATATGGTCCGAAGTGGGATCGAACCCGTACTCCCTGGCACCGCGCCTTGCCACGAGAAGCCGAACGCTTGGCACACTGCCACTCAGCCAAAAAAATTGGCTATTGTAGTAGTGTCTTCCACGAAAGGCGCTCTCAATGACTATAGCATAGTGTAACGATCACAGACCGGAAATAAATTGTATATTTGTACTTTCCTATTAATGCAAGTATCTCCCAGTAGGGCTGAATACTTGTGTTGTAGACAAACATTTATTGGACGAAACAGCACGAATAGTAGTTTCCAGTGGTTATATACTGGTAACAAATAAGAATACATAAATATTATTATATGGGGAACTTCCGAGGCGATAATAGGGAATAATAGAACAAATAAGTATGTGTTAGCACTCGGAAAAATTAACAGACAAACAACAACAGAAAAAAACCAAGAACAATATATGGTCCGAAGTGGGATCGAACCCGTACTCCCTGGCACCGCGCCTTGCCACGAGAAGCCGAACGCTTGGCACACTGCCACTCAGCCAAAAAAATTGGCTATTGTAGTAGTGTCTTCCACGAAAAGCGCTCTCAATGACTATAGCATAGGGTAACGATCACAGACCGGAAATAAATTGTATATTTGTACTTTCCTATTAATGCAAGTATCTCCCAGTAGGGCTGAATACTTGTGTTGTAGACAAACATTTATTGGACGAAACAGCACGAATAGTAGTTTCCAGTGGTTATATACTGGTAACAAATAAGAATACATAAATATTATTATATGGGGAACTTCCGAGGCGATAATAGGGAATAATAGAACAAATAAGTATGTGTTAGCACTCGGAAAAATTAACAGACAAACAACAACAGAAAAAAACCAAGAACAATATATGGTCCGAAGTGGGATCGAACCCGTACTCCCTGGCACCGCGCCTTGCCACGAGAAGCCGAACGCTTGGCACACTGCCACTCAGCCAAAAAAATTGGCTATTGTAGTAGTGTCTTCCACGAAAGGCGCTCTCAATGACTATAGCATAGGGTAACGATCACAGACCGGAAATAAATTGTATATTTGTACTTTCCTATTAATGCAAGTATCTCCCAGTAGGGCTGAATACTTGTGTTGTAGACAAACATTTATTGGACGAAACAGCACGAATAGTAGTTTCCAGTGGTTATATACTGGTAACAAATAAGAATACATAAATATTATTATATGGGGAACTTCCGAGGCGATAATAGGGAATAATAGAACAAATAAGTATGTGTTAGCACTCGGAAAAATTAACAGACAAACAACAACAGAAAAAAACCAAGAACAATATATGGTCCGAAGGGGGATCGAACCCGTACTCCCTGGCACCGCGCCTTGCCACGAGAAGCCGAACGCTTGGCACACTGCCACTCAGCCAAAAAAATTGGCTATTGTAGTAGTGTCTTCCACGAAAGGCGCTCCCAATGACTATAGCATAGGGTAACGATCACAGACCGGAAATAAATTGTATATTTGTACTTTCCTATTAATGCAAGTATCTCCCAGTAGGGCTGAATACTTGTGTTGTAGACAAACATTTATTGGACGAAACAGCACGAATAGTAGTTTCCAGTGGTTATATACTGGTAACAAATAAGAATACATAAATATTATTATATGGGGAACTTCCGAGGCGATAATAGGGAATAATAGAACAAATAAGTATGTGTTAGCACTCGGAAAAATTAACAGACAAACAACAACAGAAAAAAACCAAGAACAATATATGGTCCGAAGTGGGATCGAACCCGTACTCCCTGGCACCGCGCCTTGCCACGAGAAGCCGAACGCTTGGCACACTGCCACTCAGCCAAAAAAATTGGCTATTGTAGTAGTGTCTTCCACGAAAGGCGCTCTCAATGACTATAGCATAGGGTAACGATCACAGACCGGAAATAAATTGTATATTTGTACTTTCCTATTAATGCAAGTATCTCCCAGTAGGGCTGAATACTTGTGTTGTAGACAAACATTTATTGGACGAAACAGCACGAATAGTAGTTTCCAGTGGTTATATACTGGTAACAAATAAGAATACATAAATATTATTATATGGGGAACTTCCGAGGCGATAATAGGGAATAATAGAACAAATAAGTATGTGTTAGCACTCGGAAAAATTAACAGACAAACAACAACAGAAAAAAACCAAGAACAATATATGGTCCGAAGTGGGATCGAACCCGTACTCCCTGGCACCGCGCCTTGCCACGAGAAGCCGAACGCTTGGCACACTGCCACTCAGCCAAAAAAATTGGCTATTGTAGTAGTGTCTTCCACGAAAGGCGCTCTCAATGACTATAGCATAGGGTAACGATCACAGACCGGAAATAAATTGTATATTTGTACTTTCCTATTAATGCAAGTATCTCCCAGTAGGGCTGAATACTTGTGTTGTAGACAAACATTTATTGGACGAAACAGCACGAATAGTAGTTTCCAGTGGTTATATACTGGTAACAAATAAGAATACATAAATATTATTATATGGGGAACTTCCGAGGCGATAATAGGGAATAATAGAACAAATAAGTATGTGTTAGCACTCGGAAAAATTAACAGACAAACAACAACAGAAAAAAACCAAGAACAATATATGGTCCGAAGTGGGATCGAACCCGTACTCCCTGGCACCGCGCCTTGCCACGAGAAGCCGAACGCTTGGCACACTGCCACTCAGCCAAAAAAATTGGCTATTGTAGTAGTGTCTTCCACGAAAAGCGCTCTCAATGACTATAGCATAGGGTAACGATCACAGACCGGAAATAAATTGTATATTTGTACTTTCCTATTAATGCAAGTATCTCCCAGTAGGGCTGAATACTTGTGTTGTAGACAAACATTTATTGGACGAAACAGCACGAATAGTAGTTTCCAGTGGTTATATACTGGTAACAAATAAGAATACATAAATATTATTATATGGGGAACTTCCGAGGCGATAATAGGGAATAATAGAACAAATAAGTATGTGTTAGCACTCGGAAAAATTAACAGACAAACAACAACAGAAAAAAACCAAGAACAATATATGGTCCGAAGTGGGATCGAACCCGTACTCCCTGGCACCGCGCCTTGCCACGAGAAGCCGAACGCTTGGCACACTGCCACTCAGCCAAAAAAATTGGCTATTGTAGTAGTGTCTTCCACGAAAGGCGCTCTCAATGACTATAGCATAGGGTAACGATCACAGACTGGAAATAAATTGTATATTTGTACTTTCCTATTAATGCAAGTATCTCCCAGTAGGGCTGAATACTTGTGTTGTAGACAAACATTTATTGGACGAAACAGCACGAATAGTAGTTTCCAGTGGTTATATACTGGTAACAAATAAGAATACATAAATATTATTATATGGGGAACTTCCGAGGCGATAATAGGAAATAATAGAACAAATAAGTATGTGTTAGCACTCGGAAAAATTAACAGACAAACAACAACAGAAAAAAACCAAGAACAATATATGGTCCGAAGTGGGATCGAACCCGTACTCCCTGGCACCGCGCCTTGCCACGAGAAGCCGAACGCTTGGCACACTGCCACTCAGCCAAAAAAATTGGCTATTGTAGTAGTGTCTTCCACGAAAGGCGCTCTCAATGACTATAGCATAGGGTAACGATCACAGACCGGAAATAAATTGTATATTTGTACTTTCCTATTAATGCAAGTATCTCCCAGTAGGGCTGAATACTTGCGTTGTAGACAAACATTTATTGGACGAAACAGCACGAATAGTAGTTTCCAGTGGTTATATACTGGTAACAAATAAGAATACATAAATATTATTATATGGGGAACTTCCGAGGCGATAATAGGGAATAATAGAACAAATAAGTATGTGTTAGCACTCGGAAAAATTAACAGACAAACAACAACAGAAAAAAACCAAGAACAATATATGGTCCGAAGTGGGATCGAACCCGTACTCCCTGGCACCGCGCCTTGCCACGAGAAGCCGAACGCTTGGCACACTGCCACTCAGCCAAAAAAATTGGCTATTGTAGTAGTGTCTTCCACGAAAGGCGCTCTCAATGACTATAGCATAGGGTAACGATCACAGACCGGAAATAAATTGTATATTTGTACTTTCCTATTAATGCAAGTATCTCCCAGTAGGGCTGAATACTTGTGTTGTAGACAAACATTTATTGGACGAAACAGCACGAATAGTAGTTTCCAGTGGTTATATACTGGTAACAAATAAGAATACATAAATATTATTATATGGGGAACTTCCGAGGCGATAATAGGGAATAATAGAACAAATAAGTATGTGTTAGCACTCGGAAAAATTAACAGACAAACAACAACAGAAAAAAACCAAGAACAATATATGGTCCGAAGTGGGATCGAACCCGTACTCCCTGGCACCCCGCCTTGCCACGAGAAGCCGAACGCTTGGCACACTGCCACTCAGCCAAAAAAATTGGCTATTGTAGTAGTGTCTTCCACGAAAGGCGCTCTCAATGACTATAGCATAGGGTAACGATCACAGACCGGAAATAAATTGTATATTTGTACTTTCCTATTAATGCAAGTATCTCCCAGTAGGGCTGAATACTTGTGTTGTAGACAAACATTTATTGGACAAAACAGCACGAATAGTAGTTTCCAGTGGTTATATACTGGTAACAAATAAGAATACATAAATATTATTATATGGGGAACTTCCGAGGCGATAATAGGGAATAATAGAACAAATAAGTATGTGTTAGCACTCGGAAAAATTAACAGACAAACAACAACAGAAAAAAACCAAGAACAATATATGGTCCGAAGTGGGATCGAACCCGTACTCCCTGGCACCGCGCCTTGCCACGAGAAGCCGAACGCTTGGCACACTGCCACTCAGCCAAAAAAATTGGCTATTGTAGTAGTGTCTTCCACGAAAGGCGCTCTCAATGACTATAGCATAGGGTAACGATCACAGACCGGAAATAAATTGTATATTTGTACTTTCCTATTAATGCAAGTATCTCCCAGTAGGGCTGAATACTTGTGTTGTAGACAAACATTTATTGGACGAAACAGCACGAATAGTAGTTTCCAGTGGTTATATACTGGTAACAAATAAGAATACATAAATATTATTATATGGGGAACTTCCGAGGCGATAATAGGGAATAATAGAACAAATAAGTATGTGTTAGCACTCGGAAAAATTAACAGACAAACAACAACAGAAAAAAACCAAGAACAATATATGGTCCGAAGTGGGATCGAACCCGTACTCCCTGGCACCGCGCCTTGCCACGAGAAGCCGAACGCTTGGCACACTGCCACTCAGCCAAAAAAATTGGCTATTGTAGTAGTGTCTTCCACGAAAGGCGCTCTCAATGACTATAGCATAGGGTAACGATCACAGACCGGAAATAAATTGTATATTTGTACTTTCCTATTAATGCAAGTATCTCCCAGTATAGCTGAATACTTGTGTTGTAGACAAACATTTATTGGACGAAACAGCACGAATAGTAGTTTTTAGTGGTTATATACTGGTAACAAATAAGAATACATAAATATTATTATATGGGGAACTTCCGAGGCGATAATAGGGAATAATAGAACAAATAAGTATGTGTTAGCACTCGGAAAAATTAACAGACAAACAACAACAGAAAAAAACCAAGAACAATATATGGTCCGAAGTGGGATAAAGAAAGGATAAAGCTACAGCAAAGAATGATGACAACCTCCCTTATATTTTAGAATGTGCAACAAGTGGCTATTTCACAAATGGCAGTGAGTGTCTGATTATCCTTAAACATCAAAATCATCATCATCATCATTGAGTGCCGTCTCCACAACGAAGGTTGGCTACCATGGATCGCCATTCCACTCTGTTTCTTGCTTTGATGGTGCAGGTTGTCATAGATTGATTTGTCCATCTTTTGATGTTACTCGTCCATGTTAGTCTTGGTCTGTCTCTGCCTCTTTTACCTTGTACTTTCCCGTCCAATATTACTTTTAGTAGGCTGTTGTGTCTTTTAACATGCCCCAAAAATTTCATTTCTCTTGCTCTAATTGTATTTAGTAGTTCTCTTTTTATTTTTAGTTGTTTTAAAATTTCACTGTTTGTTTTCTTTTCTTTCCATCCAATTCTACCTATTCTTCTATAAATCCACATTTCAAAGGCTTCAATTTTCTGTTCTGTTTTCTTATCTAATGTCCATGTTTCTGCACCATACAGGAATATTGAGAAGATGTAACATTTTGCTATTCTTAGTTTCAGCCCTGCTGTTATTGGTTTTGTTGTTAGTATATTTTTCATGGCATTAAAATTACTTTCTGCCATACCTATTCTTTTGTTTATTTCAATTTTTACATTTTCCATCATTGGTTATAGTATGTCCAAGGTAGTTTTAGCTCTGAACTGTCTCCAGATGTATTCCTTCAACTGTGATATTTATTTGTAGGTCTTGAGGATTTTCTTTATTTATGATCATAGTTTTAGTCTTTTTTATATTCATATCTAGTCCATATTTTTTGCTTGTTATGTTTATCACATTAAGCAATTGTTGTAGATCTTTAGGATTTTCTGCTAGTAGAACAGTATCATCAGCATATCTTAGGTTATTGATTATCTTTCCATTAATGTTTAGGCCTAGCATCTCTGAGATGTTTTTAATGATTTGCTCAGTGTATAGATTGAACAAGCTTGGTGATAAGATGCATCCTTGTCTTACTCCTCTTTTATATCCATGGGTGTGGAGTTCTCCTTGTTATATTTTATTATTGCTGTTTGCTCCCAGTACAAATGACATATTAGTTGTATGTTTGTGTCGTCTAGATTTATATCCTTTAGGCAGTCTATAAGTTGATTATGATGTATTCTATCAAAAGCTTTGGTGTAGTCTATGAAGCAGGCATATATTGGTTTGTTTACTTCTATGTACTTTTCAATCAATGTTCTCATGCTAAATTGAGTTATTGAGTTATTTGCGGGTCATCATCATTGCACTCCGAACATGTCCATAGGTGCTCAGATCCCCTCCTCAGCAATTCCCTCAGTGTCCAGCGACTGACGACTCCAGTTCTATGTTGGTTGATAAGTCTTCTTACACGGCCACCAAGTTTCTCATTTCTGGCTGTGCCCATCTTAACTCCCATTTCCATCATCCGAAGAAGCGATGTTGATCTGTGTTTGTCGAAGTCCTGTGCTCTTCCCACATCTCGGAGTGCATTGATGACGTCCGCCCAATCCATCGGTTGCCCGTCCTCAACGACAGCGCAGCTAGCCAACCTGTCCGCCCTCTCATTTCCCCGTACTCCCGCATGTCCAGGGACATAGACAAAGGTGACCTTCCGTATTTTGGATTTCTGCAACGACTCTACCCATTGCATGCGTACAAAGCCCGCCTCCACTTTTTTTATCATGCTCATCGAATCACTCAGTATACATGCGTGGATGTAGTCTTGTGACTCTAACCATTTGAATGCCTTGGTCACTGCCATCACCTCCATTGTCATGCTACTCGTGGTCATGGCGTATGCACCACTGTCTTCCTTGGCTATTCTGCCTGCCGAACGTGCTGTAAATGCCCATGCACTTTTTTCGTGTCGTCTTACAGATCCGTCTGTATAGATGACTGCATCTTTCTCATCGGTGTTATCGCAGATGAGACCGTTGACCTCAGCATTAACCACGACTGGGTTCTGTTCCCTACTTTTCCTGTCGAGTGTGACAATACATGAGAAAGTCCCCTTGAATGACGTAGGCACCGGTATCCACTCCTCACCAACGCTGAGATTGGTAAGCCCACAGACCTGTTTGATGACATCTTCTGCTCGGCCCACCCATGATTTGCCTCTTTTTAGCCTGGTACCTTTCTCTGTGTTGAGCACGTGGTGCAATGGATGCTCTGTATCTGTACTAATCTTCAGGTATGCTCGTGCTCTCCAGATCTTGATTCTGTCATCCATGGTTGGAAAGTCAAGAAGATACCTCATTGCCACACAGGGAGTGTCCCTCGTACATCCCAGGATAATGCGCATGGCTTCATTTTGTATTTTCTCCAGCCTATCAATTTGAGTCGTACTGACAGTAAGAATGGCCAGGGCATACTCGATTGGTGCGAGGACTAATGCCTGGAACAGAAGAGTAAGTAGCCTCTGCTCGATGTTGGCAGCTGCCATGACCTTCAAGGCGGCTAATCCTTTGCGGGATTTTGTTATCACATGGTCAACGTGGTCCCGAAAACACAGGCTGCGATCAAACTTAACTCCGAGGTATGTCATCAACTTGTCCCTGGTCACCTCATCAGCTCCCATTCGTACTACCGGTGTGGTCATATTAACGATATGATTGTTAAGGGAGAACCATGAAACTGATGCTTTATTAGGATTAACCAAGGCACCTGAAACCCCACACCAGGAAGAAATGCGATCGAGTTCGTCTTGCATTGTGGAGGCGATTCCCCGTCTGTCTCTTCCCTGTCGATATACCAGAATATCATCAGCAAAAGTCATAGTTCTTCCCCTCCCATCCAGCTGTTGGGCCGTGATCGTTATTGTGTACACATTAAATAGAACTGGTGACAATGGTGAGCCTTGTGGCAGCCCAGGACAAATGGATGTTGGCTCGGAAGACCAACTTCCACATCTGAGTATCACCTTCCTCTGAAACAGTGCCGCGGCGATCCATCTTATGAGGAAGGGGTTCACCGCCAGTTTGAGAAGCATATGCATGAGATATTCAAATGGTACCCTGTTGTATGCATCCTCCAGATCTATAGCAGCAGCACATGTCTCCTCTCGTCTGTGGAAGCCTTCGAAGACGTCATAGGCAAATACTGCCGCATTGAGCCATGTCTCTTTGTTATATCTATAACCTCCGAGTGTGGATGGGAATACGCGTTTCTGTTCAAGGCGACACGTGAGGACACGGGCAACTATTTTCTCCAGCAGCTTGCCCGCAGTGTTCTGCATTGTGATGATTCTGTAGGCACTGATCTGAGAATGGTCCTTGTTTGGCTTCGGTAGCGGTAGTAAGTAGCTCATGCTAAATATGGCTTCTTTTGTGCCATTGTTTTTCCTGAATCCAAATTGTTGCTCATCTAATTCAGTATTGATTTTATTCTGAATCCTTCCCTGTATAACTTTTAGTAAAATTTGTGTTACCTGGCTCATTAGACTTATTGTTCTAAAATCACTGCACTCAACTGCACCATTCTTTTTAGGCAATGCAAAGAAAGATGATGTTTTTAGTTCGTTTGGTATGTATCCTGTATGGTATATGTCATTGCACATGTCTGTGATCACTTCAATGCCAAAATCATCTAGAGCCTTTATCATATCTATCTGTATATTGTCAGGTCCTGCTATCTTTCCCTCCTTCATTGTCTTTTTATAGCTTTTTCTACTTCAGATTTCAGGATTTTATAGTTGTATGCACATTTTATAAATGTTTTTTTTTCCCTTTCATCATGAAATAATTCTGTTATATATTCCTGCCATCTATCTATTATATCTTTGTTGTCTGTTAGCATTCTTCCCTCTTTATTTGCAATACATCCGCTTCCTGCAGCTTTTTCATCTTTATTAGTCATTCTCTTTATTTCTGTGTGCATCTCTCTTAAGTTTTGTTTACTTTTCATAGTTTCAACTTCTGGACATCTTTGGTTGAACCATCAAAATAAATCTGGTCTGTGGGCTTACCAATATCAGCGTTGGTGAGGAGTGGATACCGGTGCCTACGTCATTCAAGGGGACTTTCTCGTTTATTGTCACACTCGACAGGAAAAGTAGGGAACAGAACCCGGTCGTGGTTAATGCTGAGGTCAATGGTCTCATCTGCGATAACACCTATGAGAAAGATGCAGTCATCTATACAGACGGATCTGTAAGACGACACCAATGAAGTGCATGGGCATTTACAGCACGCTCGGCAGGCAGAATAGTCTACGAAGACAATGGTGCATACGTCGTGACCACGAGTAGCATGACAATGGAGGCGATGGCAGTGACCAAGGCATTCAAATGGTTAGAGTCACAAGACTACACCCACGCATGTATACTGAGTGATTCGATGAGCATGATAAAAAAAGTGGATGCGGGCTCTGTACGCATGCAATGGGCAGTCGTTGCAGAAATCCAAAATACGTAAGGTCACCTTTGTCTATGTCCCTGGACATGCGGGAGTACGGGGAAATGAAAGGGCGGACAGGTTGGCTAGCTGCGCTGTCGTTGAGGACGGGCAACCAATGGATTGGGCGGACATCATCAATGCCCTCCGAGATGTGGGAAGAGTACAGGACTTCGACAAACACAGATCCACGTCACTTCTTCGGATTATGGAAATGGGAGTTAAGTTGGGCACAGCCAGAAATGAGACACTTAGTGGCCGTGTAAGAAGACTTATCAACCAACATAGAACTGGAGTCGTCAGTCGCTGGACACTGAGGGAATTGCTGAGGAGGGGATCTGAGCACCTATGGACATGTTCGGAGTGCAATGATGATGACCCGCAAATAACTCCATAACTCAATAAAAATAAATTTTTAAAAATAATCTTAATGCTCACCATAGCAAATAATTAAAATAATTTAAAATGTTTAACAGGTATAAAAATGGAGGACAAAAATTGTTATAATAAAGATTTTTTATTATTTACCACTAAAGACCTTATGTCTTAACAACTAGGTCTGACCATACAATTCGTGAGATTATTCATAATCTTGAATAAGGAACTCTACACTCACTCTCATGTCCTCTCAGTATAAAAAGAAGATATCCAACCTCCACCACACTCTCATCTTCCTGCCAACACCCACTCACAAGTTATCTGCATTCCAAGAGACCCCACATTATTTAGACAATGAATGCGCAGTTCTCGCAAAAAGGTCACAGCTCATCTCTTAGTGCCCAACTGAGTGACCGTTATTGTTATAGCCTCCTAGAGGATGTACATGATCTTCACAAATGCATGCGTTTAGAATACTATTTTTCCAGGCAATCTTATGCCTCTTATTCTTCCACTGTGGAAGACCTTCGTCAACAGGAAGACATTGTCATCAAACCAGCCGATACGGGAGGTGCTGTGGTTGTCAGACATAAAGACTTATACATACAAGAAGGTGTCAAACAATTATCTGACACTACCTGCTATATATAAACCTTGCCCCAGTGATTCCACTATCAGCAACAATGAGCATGTCTGCTCAACCATCAAGGAACTTATCGACGAGGAACTCCTCCCTACCAGTGTGTCCCATATCTTTCCTGACTGTGGTTTAGGCAAACCATCCTTCTACATACTCCTGAGCACCCCATAGTTTCGGCTTGTAGTTGTCCCACGGAACATATATCTGACTATCTGGATAACATTTTCGAGCCCTTCATGACAACTCTTCCCACTTATATCAAGGATATGAACCATACTCACCATCTTCTCTTCTCTTTTCCTAGAACACCCATACCAATTTTTCATCCTCAACCTATGTTCTCTTTATACCTCGATCCCTCACGCTAATGGCCTAATAGCTCTTCAGTTCTTTCTCAATCAAAGAAAACATCCATCGGTGGATACTTCCACTCTTCTCTGCCTCACCGAACTTGTTCTCAATCTTCACCATCATCATGTGCCATACCCGTTGGCGTAGGCGAACATGTCCTTCCACAATCTTCTATCTACAGTGCATAGTATCAATTCTGTTGTTGACTATTTTCCATGCCATCAAGCTATCCAGTATTTTCTCTGTTGTCCACGATCTCTCTTTCCTTCTATTTTGCCAGTTGTAACCAAGTATTCCAACTTTCCTCTTCTCATGATATGCCCAAAAAATGCTGATTGTTGCTCTCAGATGTTTTTTAGGAGTTCCCTTTTTGTGTTGACCTCTTTGAGAATTTCTTCATCAGTCTTTTTAGCTGTCCAGGGAACTTTCAACATTCTTCTGAGAAATCCCATTTCTGTGGCCTCCAATTATCTTTTCATTTGTTTGTCTACTGTCCATGATTCGCTTCAATAGGTCAGAATTGGTTCTATATAACATCAATGAATTTCTATTGACACAGATTTGTTGCATAAGATATTTTTCATTTTCTGAAATGCTATTTTGGCCTGAGCTATTCTGCTTTTTATTTCTGTGGTGCATCTTCCATCTGGTGTTATTACTGTGCCAAAATATTTGACGTGTTGCACTTGTTTCATATTTGTCCTGTTTATTTTTATGCTGCATGATGGTGATGATTGTTTCTTTGATATGACCATTACTTCTGTTTTCTTACTATTCAGACTGAGACCTTTTTTGATGCTTTCTTTTATTATTATGTCTATCATTTCCTGTAGTTCATTCTCTGTTTCTGCTATACTCTGAGATCTAGTACCAAAAAAATATTTTTAGAACCTTTCCCCCTTACACCTGTGTCCTCTCTATTAGCTAGCTTTATTTATTTCAATCCAGTCGGTGTTTGACCAAGCTTTGAACCACAGAGAAGTGACTTATTTTCATTTTAGATAGTATAGCATATTATCGCCATTCTGTAAGATTTCTGTGTTTATTATTGTATATTTTTGTGTTGTTTATTATTTCAGTTGAAGGCCTACTAGGCTGAAACATTGTTCTACTTTTGTTTTGTCTCTCATTTATGTAAAGCTTGTTTTATGCCTTTACCCCAGATCTTATTTTACTTCCTTTCAATCATCAAAGCATATTGCAGTGCTGTGAAACTGAAGTAAATTGCAGTTGAAAACATACATTAAAAATTTCTTATAAAATCAGTTTGAACTAAATATGACATCGACAACCACCATGAAACACTTAACAGCTTTAATGGAGAGGCAACATTCACAAGTTTAGATCTTTATGAATGCTCTCTGTTAGTCATTCGATACTAAGGTACTAATCTGGGCTTTTAGGACCTGACAAAATGACACTCAAGACAACATGATCTGTACATTCATGAAAAAAAAAAGTAAAGTACCCCCGTCACGCCAAGTGGCGTATAGGGAAGTATGGTGTTAGTGACCCTATATTTTACAGACCTTCAGCACATGATTTTTGGGGTAATGTGATCAGTATTACGCCATTGCTGCTTTACTTTCCCGGAAAAAACCGGTACCCATTTAAGGCTGGGTGAACCCGGAAGCCGTTGGTTGGGATCGAACCCTACCCCTTGTCCGTGGTAGTCCAGTTCACTAACCACTGAGCTATCGCGGCTTCATGTATTCTTATTAATTTTGTTTCTCCCCATTCTGAGAGTGTCAAATCCCTACTATTCAACCCTTAATATGCACAAAATTTATAATGAGACTCATCAGTTCTTAAGAACATTAAAAAATATAAAATATGCTGCTAAGTATACAGTATGTTAATCTGATCTATAATTTTTAAAATAAAACAAAGATTTCCTCTTTATTTTATTAAAAGACTTTGCTACAGACAGGACATTTCATCAATCATGGTAAAATAAAAATGTTGCACATTCTTCAGATAATGTAAGTTACAAAGATAATTCACAATAAATTATGACTATTTCATAAGTCTATACTCTATGCAAACATTACATGGTGGCAAAGTTGTGAGTACTCACAGTGTCTTTGGCAACAGCTGCCCATATACCAAAACCAAGCAGTGTGGCAAATATAATAAACAGTAGCAGGAAGAACTGGAAACAGCAAACAAAATAAATATATATGAACATTAGTAATAATATCTTCTCTAAATTAATGCAAGGGATTTTTATATTGTTAACATAAATATATAAAATAAATATTGGAAGGGAAAATACAAGGTAAAAGAGGCAGAGACAGACCAAGACTAACATGGACGAGTAACATCAAAAGATGGACAAGTCAATCTATGACAGCCTGCCCCATCAAAGCAAGAAACAGAGTAGAATGGCGATCCATGGTAGCCAACCTTCGTTGCGGAGAAGGCACTCGATGATGATGATGAACATAAATACCTTAATACTTTCCTAGATCGGCCTGCTTGTCTGTCTATCTTTTTTATTCGCCTAAAGTATTGTCTTTAACTGCAATTTCATTTCTTGTATAAGTTTTCCTCTTTTTTGATTTTTTTTTTTTTTAGTTCCTACAAAGACTCATATAGTTTTGCATGTAGTGTTGTATCTTTGGGCTAATGGATTTTCCTCAGTTTACTACATTCAATGGGAGCCGTGATAGCTCAGTGGTTAGTGATATGGACTACAAAGGACAAGAGCCTGATCAACGGCTTCCAGGTTCTATCTGTCTATTGACCTTTTGAGCCATAGCCGGCCCATAGGGCGTAGACCAAGATACTCCTCTTATCTGAATTTTTGTTCTAGCAGTTTTCAATTCTTTTAAAGATATTTTATCAAATCTCGCCATTTGTCTCTGTTCTGTGGTTTACCCTGTCTTTAATGGGTACTGGATTTTTTCTGGGAAAGTAAAGCAGCACGGGCCATAATACCGACCATATTACCCCAAAAATCATGTGCCTTGTTAAAGTGTTCCTTGTTGCAGTTTCCTCATATTCAAAGTACGGCTTGTTGCAGGAGCTACTGAGTTAAGTGCTCTGTGCACACAGTGAACTGTGTGTCTCATCTGTTTTGATCATGTTTCGATATTCCAATTGTTTACGATGAATGATGATATCGTATGACAGGGAACAGTTGGCTGTGTTCACTTTCTGCGCGGTTTCACCTTATGTCTTTTGGCGTGTGCTGAGACTGCTACGATGGGGACTACAGTTATCTTTCTTTTGGGAGTGTGAAATGTACAGAGGAATATCCCTATTGAGTCAAGTTGGTAAAATGTATGCTAAAATATTGGAAAGGAGAGTAATTAACATAATAGAACCACAATTAAGTAATAATCAATTGGGATTCAGAAAAGGCAAAAGCTGTACTGAATATAATGTTTATCACCATCATCATGCACCATACTGGTTGGCATAAGTGATCATGTCCTTCCACAATCTTCTATCTACAGTGCATCGTATCAGTTCTGTTGTTGGCCTGTTTTCCATGCCATGACACCAAGCTATCCTGTATTTTCTCTTTTGTCGTCTGCGATCTCTCTTTCCTTTAATTTTGCCAGTAATAACCAAGTATTCCAACTTTCCTCTTCTCATAATGTGCCCGAAAAATGTTGATTGCTTCTTTCTGATGCTTTTTAAGAGCTCCCTTTTTGTGTTGGCCTCTTTGAGAACTTCCTCATTAGTCTTTTTAGCTGTCCAGGGAACTTTCAACATTCTTCTGAGAAATCCCATCTCTATGTGGCCTATAATCGTCTTTTCATTTGTTTAATTACTGTCCATGATTCGCCTCCATAGGTCAGAATTGGTTCTATAAAGCACCGATGAACTCTCTTTCTCATTTCTATTGACATAGATTTGTTGCATAAGATTTTTTCATTTTCTGAAATGCTATTTTGGCCTGAGCTATTCTGCTTTTTATTTCTGTGGTGCATCTCTCATCTGATATTACTGTGCCCAAGTATTTGAAACGTTGCACTTGTTTCAGATTTGTCTTCTTTATTTTTATGCTGCATGATGGTGATGATTGTTTCTTTGATATAACCATTACTTCTGTTTTCTTACTATTCAGACAGACCATTCTTGTTGATTTTGTATAGTGTTTATAGATGAGAAAAAAGTATTTGACCATGTGGACAGGAATAAACTTTGGCAAACTTTAGAAACCTATGGGGTAGCAGGACAACTACTAGATAATATAATGGCATTATATAAAAACAGTCAAAGTGCCGTTAGAACATCGGAAGGTCTGTCATAATGGTTTCAGGTTACAACAGGTGTAAGACAAGGATGTGTCCTCTCACCACTCCTCTTCATCATATATATGGACAAAATAAATCTGGAAACAACTAACAATAAGGAAAAATCACATAATAACAGAGAGGTAGAAAATTCCAACATCAACGAGCTACTCTTCGCAGATGACCAATGTCTAATATGAAATTATGTCTAGGATGAAAACCTGCTACAACAGCATATAACATCACTAGATAAAAGTTGCATAAACTACAGTATGAAAATTAATACAGCAAAAACAGAAGATATGAGAATAAGCAAATTAAGACACCCATTAAACATTAAGATCAAAGATAAAGAAATAAAACAAGTAGAAGAATTCAAGTATTTGGGCACAATGTTCACAGAAGATGGAAAACTAGACAGAGAAATTGACATGAGAATACAAGAAGCAAATGTCACATACCAGCTTTCACCATTGGTAAGACATCCAAACATTTCTATGCCAGCTAAACAACAAATGATAAATAGCATTTTCATACCAACTTTGTGCTATGAAAGTCAAACATGGACCCTTTCTAAATCACAATTAAGAAAGATCAATACATGTGAGATGCGATGCTTGAGAAAAGTAACAAACAACACAAGAAGAGATAGATGAAACCATAAGAAAAATGGTAGGAACAAAAAAACCTGCCAAATATATATAGAACAACAACTTCTTAAATGGTTTGGCCACCTGGTCAGAATGAATCCTCACCAATCACCATCAATGGCATCCTTCTCAAGAATGCATGAAAAAAGACCTAGGGGAAGACTCAGAAGAAGATGGATAGATGCAGTGACAGAGACATGTGACAACAAAGGAAAATCACTAATTCAGACAGTTCGAGCAGCTCAAGAACGACAAATGATAAAATCACACCTTTTAGGTATCAGTGAAAAGAGAAAAGAAGAACCAAGTATTCCAACTTTCCTCTTCTCATGATGTGCCTGAAAAATTTTGATTGCTTCTTTCTGATGTTTTTTTTAGGAGTTCCCTTTTTATGTTGGCCTCTTTGAGAATCTCCTCATTGGTCTTTTTAGCTGACCAGGGAACTCTCAATATTCTTCTGAGAAATTCCATCTCTGTGGCTTCTAATTGTCTTTTCATGTTGGTACACCCTTGGGCAAGGTGGAGCTCCCGTTTAGCCCCCTATTAGGGTTACGTGAAGCCACTGGAGCAGGTGGTGGATGGTGTTGTGGGAGCAGCCGACAAGTAGTGCCGGTTATGGTCCCCACTCCATGATGGCAGGCAGAGGATTTCATGTATAGAGACAATGGCTGTGATCTCTGACTAGTACAGTCACTGCCAAGAGGGAAAGGAATGGCAAACTACCTTCTTATAATGCCTAGCATAATTATGTCAAAACACAACTTAATATCTACAGCTAAGGCAACTTTAGGCACACTAAAAAATAAATGTTCTTTTGAATCATTTTCAGACCCTCCTAGAATTTAATATTCTAATAAAAACATACCTTTCTTAGTGTTTTTCTGGTGGTGTGCATCAGTATTCTGGCACTTTTTTTTTCCTCAAGATTTTCAATTTATTGATGAAAAAAGTTTTGTAAATATGCAGGATTTTAAGCATTCACTGTATGGCTTTTATTTTTTGTACAGTTTCTGCAGCATGGCAAGATTTGGAGCGGGAGTTTGTCACTAGCAGAATCCAATAAAGGTTAATAGAATGAAGCAAAACAGATGGCTGTCACTATGAGGAAATTATTATGTGAATTTTTTCTCAATTTTGGTCTCATTTGTGATTCTTTCCAAGACTTCAGGAACCAAGTTTGGATTTACAAGTCAAAATTATGGTCCATAATATGGCATATCTCTTCCATGTAAAGAACAATATGAAATTCAAAGGTACTAAACTAAGCTCCACAAAATATAAAAAATAAAATACTGTAATAAATAAGTTCATCTACTTTCTATGAAAGTTTGAAAGATGCTGTTGGAAAGCATCTACTTGAAGAAGGTTATATGGACTTGCCAGAATGTGCCAAAGTTTTACATTTCGAATTAGCCAGAAAATCCTGGAAAGCAAATGCCATTTGGCGATGCTGAAATTAGAGAACTGAATGAAAGTTTCACTTAAGTATAATAGAAATAGTTCCATGGAAAACTATTTCCTCTAAAGGAACACTTTACATTCATCAAGATAATAGAACATTCCTCTTACTCATTTCAGTCCTAGCAAATATGTAGAAATGTGTCCATCTTCACAATCTTCATTACTCCAACTGTGGACTGATTTGTTCTTCACTATGCTTCAACATTCCGAATAGAGTCTGCCATCTGATCTGGAGTATCCTCTTTAAGCAAGAGCTAATAAATGTCTGCAATTGACTTCTGGTTAATATGGCAGGCCAAGATGGCCACTTAGTCAAATCAGGATCAGGACTAGTGGAATTTTTGTTTGTTGCAGTGTGGTTTAAAGTGATTCCTTCCACTCTGGATTTTCATTTGTGGAGACTACCCTAGCATGGTCACATTCACCTGATCAGAAAATCAACATGGCTTTGGCACCGATGCCAAGAGAAAGTGCTGCAGTGCGACTGGTTGTGGAGTTTAGTGGAATGATACCAGGCCTTATCCTTGCCCAGGAACAGAATGTTTTCAATTGCAAATTTTCCACCAGCTGGACTGCAGTCAGATCGAGTGTCTCACCCAAGTGGAAGCCTGACTTTATTTCTTGGGATAGTGATTATAAAGGCATGCTCACTAATTTTAAGCCCACGAATTTGGTGCGGGCGTATGGAGATATACGATATCTCTGATATTTTACATTTTCTTGATATAGTCACTTTGGAGCACTATATCATTTGCTAAATCAAGATCTTTCAAGTATTTCTTGTCATACCATTTAATGCCATTATTGCCCTTGCAACATTTACTCATTAAATGGTACTTCCAAATAGTCATGGTGATAGTATACATTCCTGTCTGACTCCTGTTTCAATTTGAAACCAATCACTCATTCCCTCCTCTGTGTGAACTGTGCAAGTATAGCCGTCATATATCTCTTTTAAAATTTTGTAATTTCTGGTGGAATTCCATAATGTTTCAAGATATCCCAGAAAGACAATCTATGTATGCTGTCAAATGCGTTTTTACAATCAATCAAAATGTAGATTAATGGTTGTTATTTTTCTGTATATTTTTAAATTTGTCTATAAATGTGCATAAATTCTGTTTCTTTATGTTTGTTGTTTAACACATTTAAGTGAGCTTTATAAATAAGGTCTGACATAATTTATGAATATTTTTCCAAACACTGAATAATGATGGTGTTAATTAATCTGTTAATTTCTGATCTCTTGTCAGTATTTTAGTAAATAAAAAATCAAACATGGAATAGGCATGCTTTTGAGATGTCTTAGACTGTACAGAATAATAGTATAGAATATGTTTGAGAAGGATATTTCACTATATGACAAGTTTCTCAAACAGGATGGTGGTTAACAATCTACAGATTAATTATATAAAGGAATGTAATCTAGTGTAAAATAACTACATGTCAAGTTTCATATCTCACCGATGCCAACATACACTGACTCTCTCTAACTGCACCACAGCATCCCAAGAACCCGATGACCATTATGAGGAAGCCAATGGCCATCAAGACATAAGCCCCTGTGTGTAGTATTTCTATTTTAGAGGACTTGTTCATAAACTCAGCAGCATTCTCATCAACTCGGAGCCAAATTCCAACACCAAGAATTGCGCAGCCAGACAACTGAAAGAAAAGCCAAGATATATATTTATTAAATATTGCTGTCACTTAATGCATAAACAACAGACATAAAACATGGCTCAGTGCTATTAGATGGTTCTGGGTTGTATGTCATTACCATCATATTGTTCCATAATCAAAGTTTGGCAAATGTTGCATACCATGATATTCTATTTCTTACCTTGAACAGACACTGTGATTGATTCCCCAGTTGACATGTTTATGCCAATAGTCTAGCGGTCTTTGTATTTTTCTTTTTGCTGCAATGGTCTTTCTTAAATCTACTTAATTTTCCTTCTAAAATGACTTTCAGTATGCAACACAAAATAGGCAAATCTGTCTTTATTTATGTCCAGCATTTTTAATTTGTCGTGCATGAATTGTATTTAATATTTTTTCTTCAATTTAAGTTGCCTAATAATTTCACTATTTGTCATCTTCTCCATCCAGCCATTTCTTCTCACTCTTCTTTAAATCCATTTTTCTAAAATTTCAATGTTCTTTTCTATTTAAATATTTTCTCTTCTTTTTTCTGCATTAGCCTGTCCACCCACCCACCCACCCACTTACCTACCCACCCATCCATCCATCCATCTACCTTTCGAACCATAGCCGGCCCATAGGGCATAAAATGATAAACCCAGATACTCTTTCTCTGAAAACTTACCGTCGTCACGATGAACGTCGCTGAACATTGATGCTTTGGATGGTCCAGACTCACGTGCACTTACTAAGTAGCACGGTCCAGAACCCGTTTCCACGTTATAAACCGGCCAACTCCAGTAAATATCTCTACAGCACACGGATACACTGAGAGCCTTCCACAAATTAAATGAATTACACGTCCTTGATGACAGACCGGCGTAAACAAACCGCCATTTTTTTTACGCGTTCAATAGTGCAGTCAACAAGGATGAGTATAAGTGATGAAATCTCTCTCTCTCTCTCTGCGATCAGGACTCAATCAGAATAGGATCCCAGACTCTCACATGAAGTCAGCTGTCAGGCTAAGGGTTTTGATCGCCCCCACAGACAGAACATCACAATTAGAGTCTGCCAGATCCACTCTGATTGAACACCCGTTAAAACATTGCACTGTGTTCTGCGCCAGTGGCCCAGTGCATCCGATTTCAGCCAGCATTTCATTCAGGTTTGCTTTCCTTAGCCTTTGATTGTCCCCAATCTTCCTGCAAGGCAGCAGATTGTCTTTTCTGTAGGGGGATTCTGCCCTTAGATGGTCGGCCCTCCCAGGTTGACGAGCACCATCTGCCCGAGTCACTAGAGGTGACTAACACAGACATGCACACACAAAGACACGAGAAGTGACCAACACAGACATGCACACACAAAGACACGAGATATGACTAACATAAACATGCACACAAAGATATGAGACATCACTAACCCATACATGCACACACAACAAAGATATGACACATGATGAAATAAGGAAAATGTAACAAAATGCAATAAATCAAAAGAAGCAAAGTGATTTACATCAAATAGAAAGCGCGTACAATCACATGATCCCTTAAAATATAAATAAAAACAAACAAATAAACAGACGGGGAATCGCTTCCACAATGCAAGACGAACTCGATCGCATTTCTTCCTGGTGTGGGGTATCAGGTGCGGTGGTTAATCCTAATAAAGCATCAGTTTCATGGTCCTCCCTTAACAATCATATTGTTAATACAACCACACCGGTAGTACGAATGGGAGCTGATGAGGTGACCAGTGACAAGTTGATAACATACCTTGGAGTTAAGTTTGATCGCAGCCTGTGTTTTCGGGACCACGTCGACCATGTGATAACAAAATCCTGCAAAGGATTATCTGCCTTGAAGGTCATGGCAGCTGCCAACATAGAGCAGAGGCTACTTACTCTTCTGTGCCAGGGATTAGTCCTCGTACCTATCGAATATGCCCTGGCAATTCTTACTGTCAGTACGACTCAAATTGATAGGTTGGAGAAAATACAAAATGAAGCCATGCGCATTATCCTGGGATGTACGAGGGACACTCCCTGTGTAGCAAAGAGGTATCTTCTTGACTTTCCAACAATGGATGACCGAATCAAGATCTGGAGAGCACGAGCATACCTGAAGATTAGTACAGATACAGAGCATCCATTGCACCACGTGCTCAACACAGAGAAAGGTGACAGGCTAAAAAGAGGCAAATCATGGGTGGGTCGAGCAGAAGATGTCATCAAACAGGTCTGTGGTCTTACCAATATCAGCGTTGGTGAGGAATGGATACCGGTGCCTACGTCATTCAAGGAGACTTTCTCGTGTATTGTCACACTCGACAGGAAAAGTAGGGAACAGAACCCGGTCGTGGTTAATGCTGAGGTCAACGGTCTCATCTGCGATATCACCGATGAGAAAGATGCAGTCATCTATACAGACGGATCTGTAAGACGACACCAAAGAAGTGCATGGGCATTTACAGCACGCTCGGCAGGCAGAATAGTCTATGAAGACAGTGGTGCATACGTCGTGACCACGAGTAGCATGACAATGGAGGCGATGGCAGTGACCAAGGCATTCAAATGGTTAGAGTCACAAGACTACACCCACGCATGTATACTGAGTGATTCGATGAGCATGATAGAAAAAAGTGGAGGCGGGCTCTGTACGCATGCAATGGGTGGAGTCGTTGCAGAAATCCAAAATACATAAGGTCACCTTTGTCTATGTCCCTGGACATGTGGGTGTACGGGGAAATGAAAGGGCGGACAGGTTGGCTAGCTGCGCTGTAGTTGAGGACGGGCAACCAATGGATCGGGTGGACATCATCAATGCCCTCCGAGATGTGGGAAGAGCACATGACTTCGACAAACACAGATCCACGTCACTTCTTCGGATGATGGAAATGGGAGTTAAGTTGGGCACAGCCAGAAATGAGACACTTAGTGGCCGTGTAAGAAGACTTATCAACCAACATAGAACTGGAGTCATCAGTCGCTGGACACTGAGGGAATTGCTGAGGAGGGGATCTGAGCACCTATGGACATGTTCGGAGTGCAATGATGATGACCCGCAAATAAATCAATAACTCTTTCTCTTATCTTTTTTTTTATTCTAGCAGTTTTCAATCCTTGTAAAGATCTTTTATCAAATCTTGCCATTTATCTCTGTTCTGTGCAAGCAACTCCATCTCATTGAGGGAGCCGATTCCTGCTGATCTTGCCTCTCTGATCAATGTTCTTTTCAGTGTCTCTCTGGTTTGGCCTCTTTTTCTCTTACCTGTTGTTTCCCCACATAAGGGCTTGCTTTGTTATTTGGTTATTATCTCTCCTCATCACACGTCCAACATATGACCATCATCTTTTTTTGATTACTGAAGATATTAGTGGTTGATTGGCGATTTCTCTAAATTCCTCGTTTGTTTTGAATTCGTTCCATGCTATACCAAGTATTTTCCTTAGACATTTATTTTCGAATGCATTCAACTTTGTTTCTATGTCTCTTGTTGTTTTCCAGCTCTCACATGCATATGTAAGGGTAGATAGTACGTTAGATTTTGTGCTTGTGCTGATGAGTTTTGATTTAACATCACAAAATTACACATTATCCAATGCTACGCACCAACCAGCGATAAGGATGATTTAGTTAAAGATGAATTCTATAAACATCTACACTGTCAGATGGATGCAAGACGAGTCAAGGATATTATAATCTTGATGGGAGACCTAAATGCTAAAGTAGGATCAGACAACAGAGACTTCGAAGAGATTATGGGAAAACATGGACTTGGAGATATAAACGAAAACAGAGAGATATTTGTGAATTTCTGTGCCCTTAATCATGTGAGCCTAGGAGGAACAATATTCCAACATAATAGAATACATAAAGCTACATGGGTGTCACCAGATCATAGAACGGAAAATCAAATTGATCATCATCATTGAGTGCCTTCTCCGCAACGAAGGTTGGCTACCATGGATCGCCATTCTACTCTGTTTCTTGCTTTGATGGTGCAGGCTGTCATAGAATGACTTGTCCATCTTTTGATTTTACTCGTCCATGTTAGTCTTGGTCTGCCTCTGCCTCTTTTACCTTGTATTTTCCCTTCCAATATTACTTTTAGTAGGCTGTTGTGTCTTTTAACATGCCTCAAAAATCTCATTTGTCTTGTCTTAATTGTATTTAATAGTTCTCTTTTTATTTTCAGTCGTTTTAAAACTTCATCGTTTGTTATCTTTTCTTTCCATCCAATTCTACCTATTCTTCTATAAATCCATATTTCAAAGGCTTCAATTTTCTGTTCTGTTTTCTTGTCTAATGTCCATGTTTCTGCACCATACAGGAATATTGAGAAGATGTAACATTTTGCCATTCTTAGTTTCAGCCCTGTTGATATTTGTTTTGTTGTTAGTATATTTTTCATGGCATTAAAATTACTTTTTGCAATACCTATTCTTTTGTTTATTTAAATTTTCCATTTTCCATCATTGGTTATAGTATGTCCCAGGTAGTTGTAGCTCTGGAAATTAATCACATATGTAATAATAAAAAGTTTAAGTCATCCTTACAAGATGTAAAAGTATATAGAGGTTCAGATGTATCAGATCATCATCTTCTGATAGCAAAACTTAAAATTAAACTAAAAAGGTATATATATATATATATATGGCCCTTTTCGTCTTGTCAGATGGTCTAGTGGAGGCTATTGCGTATTTTTTTGAGGTATTGTTTTTGCCGAACAGCTTCTCTCATGGCTAATTCTACCAATGTTTGACAAACACACGCGGTCACATAATGAACAGGTCAGGCTCGCTGATCCACAGGGTTTACCATCCTTTTTCATGAGTCTCTTCTCTTCTAAGTCCCATCTTAGCACAGTCTCAAATGTTGTTATACCGTTCCTTATACATGCTCTCCATGATGTGCGATCACCTGCCAGATGTTGCCAGTCGTTTTCAGAGATGGAGAAGTCTTTCAGAGATGATTTGCAGATATCTCTATATCGTAGTTTGGGTCTACCGATTTGTCTTTTTCCGTGTTTTAGCTCGCCATATAGTATTTGCCTAGGAATGCGTTTTTCTTCCATCCGCTGGACATGCCCCAGCCATCCCAGCCCTCAACCTCTGAGCATCGACATGATTGCTAGGGTCTTAGCACGTTGCAGGACAGTTAAGTTGGTTATTTTGTCCTGCCATTTGATGTGCATTATTTTGCGGAGACATCGCATGTGGAAGACATTTAGTCTTTTTTCCTGGTTTGAGTATGTTGTCCAGGTTTCGGATCCATATAGTAGTGTGCTAAGCACACATGTTTGATATATTAGGAGTTTAGTCTTTTGAGTTAGTTTCGTGTTGTTCCATGCCCTTTTTGTGAGTTTGCCGAAGGTCGTAGCTGCCTTACCAATTCAACAGTTTATTTCTTCATCAAGAGAGATGGTTTGCGTAACTGTGGATCCAAGATATGTAAATTTCTGTACTGATTCTAGTGGGCAGTCTTTTAGAGTAATAGATAGAGGTTTGAGGTCACCTTGATTTAGTATTACTGTCTTCTGAACATTAATTGACAGTGAAAAATGGTCGCATGCTTTATCCAGGTTGTTGATCAGCGACTGTAGGGTGGCCTCACTATGAGCGACTAGGGCTGCATCGTCAGCAAATAAAATTCTTTAAGTAGGGCAACATTTGTTTTGGTTTTTGCTCTTAGTCATGCTAGGTTGAACAGTGAGCCATCCGATCTTGTGCGAATGTAAATATCCCCTGAGCTGCTTTCGAAGGCGTAATTTAGGAGGGCAGCAAAAAATATACCAAAAAGGGTGGGGGCGAGGACACATCCCTGTTTCACTCCTTTGTTGACTTTGAAATTCTCTGATGGACTCCCATCAAAATGGACTTTGCCATTCATGTCTTCATGGAAGGAAATTATCAGCCTAAGTAATTTAGGAGGGCAGCCTATGCCTTCCAACACCTTGTAGAGACCATCTCTGTTTACTGTGTTGAATGCCTTTTTGAGATCCACAAAGGCAATATAGAGCGGCATATTTTGTTCCCGACATTTTTCCTGCAGTTGTCTAAGAGTGAAGATCATATAAAAAGGTATACTACAACAAATAAGGGTAGAAAGTATTTCAATGTATGGTTTCTTAAAGAACAAGGAATTAAAGATAAATTCGCAGTCACAATATTAAACAAATACCAAAACCTCCAACAACTAGAAAATACAATAAATATAGAAGATCATTGAAAACAGATAAAAGATATATGGAAAGAGACATGCGAAGAAACACTGGGGAAAAAAATAATGCCAGAATAAGGCATGGATGACAGCAGAGACCCTGGATAAAATTAAAGCAAGAAAGAACAAGAAAGCAGACATAAATAAAAGCAAAACAAGAAGTAATAAAGCCAAGACACAGGAAGCTTGCACAGAGGTGAACAAAGAAGTGAGAAGATGCATTAGAAGGGATAAGAAGAAATATATAGATGAACTAGCTAAAGAGGCAGAAGAAGCAGCAAATAAAGGGAATATGAAAGAACTGTACAACAGCACAAAGAAATTAAGTGGAAAATACAAACAGATCAATGCCTTTATTAAAGATAAGAAAGGAAATCTGCTTAGTAATATAAGGGAACAAATGGAGAGATGGAAAGAGCACTTTGCAGAACTTTTGAACAGACCCAGCTCAAATAATCCTCCAGATATACTACCAGCAGAAGAAGAGTTACACGTTAATTGTGGAAAACCAAGCATAGAAGAAATAATTAAAGCCATCAAACTATTAAAAAAACGGTAATGCCACAGGACCAGATGAAATTCCTTCAGAAGCCATCAAAGCAGATATTAACACCTCTACCAAGATGTTACATAATCTATTTAATAAAATTTTAGAGAGGGAAGAAATACTTAAAGACTGGAAAGAAGGTTGGTTATATGATCAAACTACCAAAGAAAGGAAGTTTACAGGAGTGCACAAATTATAGGGGAATTATGCTACTGTTAGTGCCAGGAAAAATATTAAGCAGAATCATTCTGGAGAGGCTAAAAGAGGCCATAGAGAAACATTTGAGAGATGAACAAGCAGGTTTAAAAAAAAGAACAGAACATGTGCTGATCAAATAACTACTCTACGTATAATAGTTGAACAAAGTTTAGAACTAAAATCCCCACTTTATATTGCATTCATAGATTACGAAAAGGCATTTGATAGTTTAGACAGAAAAATGCTTTGGAAGTTGCGGAGTCATTACGGAATCACCATAAAGTTTATTAACCTGATAAAAACAATGTATGAAGGAACGAAATGTAGTGTGGTGCATGAAGGACAGCTTACAGAAGCATTTGAAATAAGAACAGGAGTAAGGCAGGGATGCCTTCTGTCTCCATTTCTTTTTCTACTGGCCATAGATTGGATTAAGAAAATAACTCAAAACAACAGAAATGGGATCCAGTGGTCACTGACCAAACAACTTGATGATTTAGACTTTGCTGGTGACATAGCTCTCCTATCACACAGCCATCAACAGATGCAGGATAAAAGGAGCATACTTGATGAGAGATCACAGCTAGGACTGAAGATAAATAGAGATAAGGTCAACATTATGAGAATTAATGCAGTTTGCAATAACCAAATAAAATTAGAAGAAATACCTCTACTAGATGTACAATCTTACATATAACTGGGCAGTAATATAGATAAAGAGGGAGGAACAGAAAATGATACCAAAATAAAGATATCAAAAGCAAAAGGAGCTTTCGTTGCACTGGGAAACATAGAAATCCAAAAAAAAAAATAGGTTAAATACAAAAATAAAAATTTTAAACTCAAATATTATATGGCTGTGAAACATGGAGAACAACAAAATTGACAATCACGAAGATACAGACTTTCATTAGTGGATGCTTACGCAGAATAAAAGGATGGAAATGGCAGGACAAAATCACTAACATAGAATTATGGAAATGTACCAGTCAAATACCAGTGGATAAAGAGATACAGCGAAGACGATGGCACTGGATAGGACACACACTACAGAAGCCAACTGAGAGTATTACACAAAAGGCCTTTTTTTGGAATCCCCAGGGGGAAAAGACAAAGAGGAAGACCAAGGAATTCTTGGAGAAGACAGATAGAAGCAGAGATGAAGATGATGGGGAAGACATGGAATGATCTTAAAAGAATGGCAAAAAACAGAACGACTTGGAAAGTGTTTGTTGAAGACCTATGCACCACTGGGAGATAAAAAGGTAGAAGAAGAAGACATGCATATGTAAGGGTTGATAGTACGTTTGATTTAAATAGTCTAAGTTTTGTGCTTGTGCTGATGAGTTTTGATTTCCACAACTTGAAAAGGCTTCTGAAAGACATTGCAGCTTTAGCTATTCTGATTGTAATTTCTTTACTTGTATCCCCTTCCCGATCAATGTGACTTTCAAGATAGATAAAGTGATCAATCTCTTCCACTGGTTTTTTTTCCATGTATATTCTGTCATCTGTTGGAATTAAGCTTTCCATGACTTTAGTCTTTTCATGACTGATTTCAAGCCCAATTTTTCTGGCTATTGAGGATAGTTCTTTTGTGTTTTCCTGCATCGTTTTTATCTGACTGCTGATGAGAACTATGTCATCAGCAAAGTCGAGGTCCTCCAAATGGTCTCCTTGTATCCATTCGATGCGTTTGTTACCAGTGCAGCATTTCTTTCATTATGAAGTTCATAACCCCACTAAATAACAAGGGCGATAAAATACTTTAATAGGAAAGTACAAATATACAATTTGTTTCCGGTCTGTGATCGTTACCCTATGCTATAGTCATTGAGAACGTCATCGTGTAAGACACTGCTACAATAGCCAATTTTTTAGTTGGCTGCGTGGCAGTGTGCCAAGCGTTCGGCTTCTCGTGGCAAGGCCCGTTGCCACTGAGTACGGGTTCGATCCCACTTCGGACCATATATTGTTCTTCGTTTTTTTCTATTGTTGTTTGTCTGTCAATTTTTCCGAGTGCTAACACATACTTCTTTGTTCTATTATTCCCTATTATCGCCTCGGAAGTTCCCCATATAATAATATTTATGTATTATTATTTGTACCCGATAAAATACATCCTTGTTTAACGCCAGTTTCTATTGGAAAACATTTGCTCAGTCCTTCCTCTGTACGAACTGCACATGTGCAGTCATCATACATGTTTCATCATCTACCCTTTAAAAAAATATTAAATGAGAGCAAAAACATTGTATTGTGGTTTACAACACGCTGTGATGTGAGCCATTTTGGCTCAACACATCTGACTTCAGCATAACATTTGTTATACCTTGCTCAACATCCATACTTTCTTGCTTACACTGGTTAGTGAGTCTGTTAACAAAGCCAACAGTGGGAGGTGAAATAGGAACCTGATCAGCAGTTTCCTTGATCCTGATGCAAGCTTTGAAAAAATCTAGAAATGTAGCCAGTTTTGGCATTTAATATTGAAGGTAGTGTCAGCGAAATGTGATGACCGGGAACAGGCAGTGGATGACAACAAAAGTTGAGTTGCTGCCCAGGTGCTGACCAGCATCTTTGTCCTGTTGCCTTACTTAATGAACATTACACATTTTTATTCACGGTTTCAACTTTTATGGTATTATTATTTATGTGAAACATGGTTCATATTGTTTAAAAACACTTTTGTTATTCCTATTATTCTTTTTATTCCTGCTTCACTTTTCATCACAGGATATTGTGCAGGTAGTGAAACACTACATGAATAGTTAACACAACACAGAGAAACTGCAACTCCAAATGTCCCAAACAACACTTGTACTCAATACTTAATGTGATGACTAAGATGCAGCCTTGATTAAGTTCAAAAATTTATTTACACAGTTCTTTACTTACACTTCACAAACTCATCTAGATAAATGTCTTTCTTGCATATAACATTCTCTCATTACACAGAAATTCTGGTTCTGACCACATATGAATCTATCAAACTACATATTGTTCAGAGAATTTTATTTATTGTCTGATGGCATCCACCAGTGGTATGACACACTCTAGGTTCTGTAAGAAAATCAGCACTATTTCTTTGACAAAACACAAATTCATATGCACAATAATATAACTTCTGAAATCTGTTACTCAAGAGTCTCCACACTGGATTATCTCGAGTCTCTAAAAATTTCTCTAAAATATCTTCTCTTGAATCATCTTCCTAAATCACACTGTAATGTACACAGGAATGAACGCCCTGACAAATTAGCTAAAGAGGGAGGGAGATTACCACAAGAGAACCATCCGCTCAGTTATGATGAAACCAAATCTATCCTCAAAGGTCAGTACCATGAAAAATGGAAACGAGAACACCCAAAGCATAACAAAAGGGACGGATACCATCAACTATCAAGGAGGGATCAAGTCATCATACTTTGCTTATGCAATGGTCACAATAGAATGAGGAATCACATGTTCTGTTCACCAAATTCAAAATAGGTACAACCAGCCTATGCCACTGTACACTGGACAATATGACTACAAAACATGTTCTACAGGATTGCCCTCAGTACACAGACCTGAGAAGAGCAATGTGGTCCACACCCACATCCCTGGAAGAGAAACTATATGGGGCAATCAAATCGCTTAAACAGACAGCTGACTTCATAAGAGAGTCTGGAATAGTACCCTGATTGAGTCTTGATCTCAGAGAGAGAGACAGGAGAGAGAGAGAGAAATTACTCTTATCTCTGAAAAAAAATAATTAAAAACTCCAACTAAAAGTCTTTCTGAATGATCCCCTCTCTCTAGTCCTCTAAAGCTTAACACAGGTTCCTTGAACAGTGAGTCAGCCCAGATTAACAATATTGACAGTTTTTCCTCCTTGTAAGCATGGTACCTCATGGCTGAACCTGTATATACGTTTTCGTACATCTGTGTCATAATCATCATTGACGGGATTTATATCAATCATCATCAAGTACCGGGCCTACTGGCGTAGGTGATCATGTCTCTCCACAATTTTCGATCTCGACAGTTATTTATCATTTCTGTCGTTGACCTTCTGCTAAGCCATTCTCTTAAGCTGTCTGGTATTATCTTTCTTTGCTTCCCTCTATCTCTTTGTCCCTCAATTTTTCCAGTTGTTACAATATATTCCAGCTGTTCTCTTCTCATTACATGGCCAAAAAATGTTGATTGTTTCTTCCTAATATTGGAAATTAGCTCTCTTTTTGCTTTGACCTTTTTCAGAACATTTTCATTACTCTTCTTAGCTGTCCACGGTATTCTCAACATTCTTCTGTAAAACCACATTTCTACATACTCCAGTGATTTTCTTGTCTGTTGTCCTATTGTCCATGATTCACATCCATATGTTAAGACTGGCTCTACATAACATTTAAGAACTCTTTTTCTTGTTTCTATCGTCAAAAATGGATTGCATAGTATCTTCCTCATTTTCTGGAAAGCTGCTTTTGCCTGAGCCATTCTGCATCTCACCTCTTTTGTACATCTTCCGTCTGAGGTTAATAAAGTTTCCAAATATTTAAATTCATTTACCTGTTTTAATATTGCACTTGTATTTATTCTGCACTGAGGTGATGTCTTTTTCTTTGTTGTTACCATTACTTCTGTCTTTTTTGCTATTAAGGCTGAGTCCTTTATTTTTGCCTTCTTTCACAATAATATCCAATATTTCTTGTATCTCATTTTCACTCTTAGCGATTAATACTGTATCATCAGCATGCCTTCGATTATTTATATTATGAGCTCCAATTGTTATTCCAGGCATGCCCCGTATGGATCTTAAAATAATCTCACTATAAATATTATCAATCAATATTTATATCAATATCTAACATATAAATTATTGAATGTGTGGTTCTATCTTAATCAATATCAAAGATATGTTATGTCAATACTAATTGGGTTGTAACTGTGCATGTTTTCAAATGGCTATTTCCTAAATCTATCTATCTATCTTTCGTTCGCCCGACGTGTGGCCTATATCTGCAATGTCGTTTCCTGTAAAATTTTACTGTCTTTTGTAATTCTTGCAGTGGCCCATATAGTTTTGTCTGTAGTGTTGTATCTATGGGCCAATGGATTTTCCTCAGTCTACTATATTCAGTGCAGTCTTGAAGTATGTGTTCAGCAGTCTGGGGCGCCTGTCCACATGTACAAGTAGTTGATGTGCCGATCTTGAATTTTGTATACATGTGACTATGGAGTCGATTGTGTCCTGTTCTGAGATGTATAATGATAACTTGTTCATATCTATTCATATTATGAAAGGCATCCTGATTTGGGGCTTGTGGTCCTCTGATTGATTTGATTATCTGTTTCTTATGATGGTATGTAACCGGTGTATCTAGTTGTGTGCCGGTTGAACGTTCCTTTGCCAACTGATCTGCTTTCTCATTTCCTGGTATTCCACAGTGAGATGGGATCCACTGCAGGGCAACCCTGTGGTGCTTGCAGAGTTCAGTCAATAAGGTCTGCCCAGATGTGGTAATTTTCTGGATTGTAGTGCCTGGAGTACTGATCTTGCATCTGTCAAAATCACTACAGACTGTTCAGCTGTTTTTCTATTGCCAACTTTATAGCTAGTATTTCTGCATCATAATTGTGACTATATTTCCCTGTTGCTATTTTATTCATATCCCTAGTGTTATTTGGGTATATATGCACCTGCTCCCCCATTCTTTACTGCATTCTATGCTGATCCATCTGTGTACACACAAATCCATAGGTCTTGTGGGTATTCTTCATCCAGGAAACTGAGAGTTATTGTTTTTCACTGTAGACTATATTGTTCTTCTTTGTCAACTATTCCTTTCACTTCTGTCCGTATTTGAACTGATAATCCTGATTCCCCTGTCCAGGGAGTCTGTTCTGGTATGGACAGTTGGGGGTTAACAACTCTTGGCATGTCTGGTGTTTGTCTACTAATACGCTTGGCTTGGTGGATAAAGCTGCTTCTCTTAAGTCGTCCCAATGCAAGATTTTGGAATCGGTCCTTCATTGGATGTCTTGGCATGCATGCAAATTTTTCAGCCTGTATCAGCACCTTTGTGTCCCTCCGTTCTTTCAGTGCTGGTATCCTCCACAATTTCTCCATCTCCAATATTGGTGTTGATTTCATTGCTCCTGTGATGACCCTAAGTGTCTGGTTTTGTACTTTATCTAGTTCTTGCAGGGTGGTGTTTGATGCTGCGCACCATGAAGATGATCCATATTCTAAATGTGGGCGTGTATACTGTGTTGGTAAACTTTACTGAGTATTTTCCCACTTGCACCCCATATGGTTCCACACAGCTTTCTTAAAATAGCCAATTTCCTCCTTGCTTTTTGGGTTGCCTTATTTATCTGCTGTTTCCAAGATAGTTTGTTATTAAATGTAACTCCGAGATATGTAGCTTGTATGTCTTCTTTCACAGGCTCATTGTTTATTTAGATGGCTCCTGCATTTTGTTTTGGGGAGAGAATGAAAAGTGTAGTACTGCATTTGTCTGTATTGATGCTGATACACCATCTATTTGTTCATGAATTCAGTGCATCCATAGCTCTTTATAGCAATTTGGAGGCCACAGTTGCATATTCCTCTGTGCACCACATTATCAAGTCATCTGCATACATTACCACTTTGATGCCATGTGGTAGTTTGGTAACTAGGTCATTGATGTAGATCAGAAAAAGTGTTGGAGATAGTACCCCTCCCTGTGGAACGCCCAGGCGCAGTAAGACCTTCTTACTCTTAAGACCATCCAGTTGCACTCTGGCTCTCCTATTATGCAGGTTTGCTTTGAGCCATTTATACATCCTGCCATTTACTCCATAATTTCTCAGTTTCTTCAAAAGCCCTTCCTTCCATACCTTATCAAATGCTTTTTTTAGGTCTATCCATGCTACTAGTAACAGTTTCTTTTCTTGTAACGCATCACTCAATTTCCTGGGAAAGATAGGTTGCCTGATCTTCGGTAGAGTAACACTGTCTAAAGCAGTGGTGGCCAACTTGAGGTTGCCCGAGGGCCGGATTAAAGCCAAGGCCAAGACCCGCGGGCCACACTTAAGAATATCGTCAAAAATGACAGTAGGGATCTATGCGATATAGTAATATATAAATAATGCTTGCACTTTGACTACATATTTGATTTGTAACAAATCCATTAATTATTCATTTTAAAATTACCTTTAATGTCTCAGTGCGACGATTGTGACTTGTCACAGCTTTCCACCAGAGATTTGAAGTCCACTTCCATTTTTGACGTGGCGATTCGTCGGAGAGTATGGGACAATGTCGAATCGGTCATTCTGTTCCTGGTCTTAGATTTAATTAACTTCATGGAAGAGAATGTTGTCTCGCAGAGATATGTGCTGCCGAATATAGAGCACATCTTTAGTGCCCATTTTCTCAGACACGGGTAACGTTCATTTGGTAGCAATTTCCAGAAGTCAGCTCCTAATGCCTTTACAGTACTGAGGAAGGGGTCACACTGAAGGTCACACAACTCTAGTTGAAGATCTGATGGCTGGCACTCCACTGTGCACTTAATTGGGTTATTAAAAAGTTCCGTTTGCGGACGAAACATTTCAAAATCTTGAAATCGTCGATCAAATTCACAAATCAAATGTTCAATGTCAGCTGCGTACTTACTGAAGTTTGCACTTTCTATCTCTGACAACAACTGCTTACAACTTGAAAAATGGAACAGATCATTTTTTTGCAAAGAAAGTCTAAATAGATTCAGCTTCTTTTTAAAACCATCAACATATCCCATCAATTGAAAAATGGTTTGCTTTTCCCCTTGTAGCTGCAAATTCAATATGTTCAAATGTTGTGTGATGTCTGTGAGATATGCCAGATTATGAAGGAAATTAATGTCTTTGAGTGCATGTTGAAGATCAATGGAGCATGGTAAGTTCTCTCGCAGGAAGTCATAAATGTCATTCTTCAGTTCAAAAAATATTATTAAACATTTCCCTCGACTAAGCCATCTTACTTCTGTATAAAGCAGGAGATCACCGTAGCTAGAATCTACTTCCTCTAAAAATGATAAAAACTTCCTGTAATTTAAAGACTGGTGTCCTCCTCTTATCAAATTTGTTATTTTCACAACAGTAGCCATGGTGTCTTTTAGATTTATGGACTTTGCACAAAGGGCCTCTTGATGAATTATGCAATGCAATGTAGGTACGTTAATTTTGTTTTGCTTTAGAAGTCCAACAAAACCAGTATTTGAACCAATAAAAGCTTTGCAACCATCAGTACACACTGCAGACAACTTTCCAAAACCACCTACTTCATCTACGGCACTATGAACTGCAGAAAATATGTCTGTCCCTCTACAAGTGTCATGCAAAGAGCAAACTTTCAACAATTCTTCAATAACAGTAAAATCCTCCTGGATAACTTTAACAAAAATAAGAAGCTGGCAAGTGTCAGTGATGTCAGTACTTTCATCAATCGCGAGCGAAAAATATGAGCAGTTTTCAATACAAGATTTTAAACTTTGAGACAGTTGCAGACTGATGTCTTCTGTTCTTCTGGCTACAGTTTGTTTTGAAAGAGGCACAGATTCAAATTCTTTGGCTATTTTTTCTTGACCGAATGCCTTTGCCATTTGAATCGCACATTTCTTCACAAAATTTCCGTCAGTAAAGGGTTTTTTAGATTTTGCAAGCTCATAGGTAACTGTATATGATGCAATGATCGATGACTCTTTAATTTTATTGCCCTTTGTATACATACTTTGCTGTTGATTCAACTTTGTCTTCAGCTGTTCAACCAAAAGCTTCCTAGCTTCAATGCTATGTTTCTCATACATGTTTTGATGATGTGTGGCATAGTGCCGTTTTAAATTATATTCCTTCAAAACGGCTAACACTTGAACGCAAATTAAGCACTGAGGTTTACTATCCTTATTGAAGATGAACAAATAATCTAATTCCCATTCAGGTTTAAATATGCGATTTTCACAATCAACTTTTCTACGTTTTAACATGATTTAATACAAAATCTCACATCAAAGTTAAAAGTCACAGAATGTTAGTCCACTATCGAAAATAAGTCCAGATTTGACAGTTATACACAGACTTGTGTTTGACAATGAAATCAAAAGATTGTGACCAAATAAACACGTTGCAGTCATTTTATGGACAAGACAAGACGATGGGATCAAAGGGAATGAAGGCGAACAGTGAAACATTTTGAATGTAACTTCAAAGACAGAATTAGAGCTACGAAGTCCCCTCACCCCTGTCCCTCCCAACCTCATTAACCCCTTACCGCGAAATGAAAGAGCCACCACAAGTCCAGACGACAAATGTTGAGCCAAAGATCTGACGCTATCACCGCACTGACAATAAAGCAACTTTGCGGTACCAACTCGAAGCAAAGACTTTGAATATTGTCGGCACCATTAGTTGTGCAGTGTGTGTGTGTGTGTGTGTGTGTGTGAGTGTGTGTGTGTGAGTGTGTGTGTGTGTGTGAGTGTGTGTGTGTGAGTGAGTGAGTGTGTGTGTGAGTGAGTGAGTGAGTGAGTGTGTGCGAGCGAGTGTGTGCGAGCGAGTGTGCGAGCGAGCGTGTGAGCGAGTGAGCGTGTGTGTGTGCGTGCGTGCGTGTGTGTTATTTGAAATTATGTTGCCAATCTAGCTGTTGCGAGAAATTGACAGAGATTTTCAAATTGTGTATTCTTGAACGATAGAAGAGTTAACTCCGACACGGATTAAAACCAGGAGAAATCCGCTATTAGGGGTAAAAAATGAAGTAAGTCCGTGGAGCTTCGCGGGCCAAGAAAACTAGGCTGGCGGGCCGGATCCGGCCCGCGGGCCGCCATTTGGCCACCCCTGGTCTAAAGCCTGCTTGTTGTGTGTGACAAGGAGATTTTCACTTTCCAGGTGCCACTGCAGTCTGAGTTTGATTATACGTTCCATTCTTTTACACAAACAGCTTGTATAGCTGGATGTCGTTGAACCATCTTTTCCTGGCTTTAGTAATGGTATCATAATTGCTTCTCTCCATGCCTGTAGCCCTCTACCTGTGATCCAGCAAATGTTGTAGATCTGCAGTAGTTTTGCTTTAGCTGCAGTTCCCAAGTTTTTAATCATTTCATTGGACACTCCATCACTGCCTGGTGACTTTTTCACTTTTAATGTGGATATTGCCAGCTCTAGGTCTCTTTATGTAATGGGTATTTCCATGACTTCATGTGCTGTCCCTTTTGACTTGCATTTTGTTGTTTTAAATGGGTCTCTTGTCGTTCAGCTTGTATTATCAGTCTACTGAATTCATCAACTATTTTGTTGATGTCTCTGTCTGTATTTAGATCTTTAGTCAGTACACTGGTGTATTGTTGATACATTTTCCAGTCTGCCTTTTTGTAATTCCATCTGGAGAGAGTGCTGCTCTCCCTGACGGCTTCATTTTGCACCACTAAAAAGACTGGTCGGTGGTCGCTGCCTCCAAGTTGTTTCCCAACAATATGTGTGATATTCCAATCCAGGTCTGGTGAATGGAAAGCAAGGTCTAGTGTAGATGTGGTATGCCATGATCTGGAGTATAATGTTGGTGGATCTGTTGTCTGATAAGCCCATTGTCATCCTGCCAATTTTCAAGTTCTTCACCTCACTTGTCCATATGTTCATAGCCCCAGCCCTGTGAATGGCTGTTAAAGTCTCCACATACAATTATTCTTTCTTTTATTGGAATTGTGTCTAGTGCTAGTGGGTGGTCACTCGGACAGTAGTAGTTAAGTAGGTGAAAGTCTATATTCTCTGTCCTGAGGTGCAGTATTTGATATTCCACCCCATCCATATACACTTCAATCTGACATGCATTGATGTTGTTCTTTACAAGTGTCAATATTCCGCCTTTTTGTCTGTTTTTTCTGTCAGATCGGTAGCACTGGTATCCCCTAATCTTCAAGGCTATGTTGTTGTTTAGATGGGTTTCCTGCAAACAGCATACGCTTACTTGTTCTTCATGCAGGATATTTTCTAATTCTATCTTTTCACTGTATGCATCTCTTTTGTTGTTAATGCCTTCAGCATTCCAGTGCATTATTTTGAGTGGTTTTATTTTGGATTGGCCAGTAGCTCTATTCTCTCACCCCCTGACTCCACAGAGCGGTTGAGAAGGACATCCAGTAATAGAGGTTGGGCCCTTTTGAGGCTGCACCTGCCTGAGTGTCCATCACAGGGTGAGTGTCATATCGATTTGCGGTTATAGACATACTTCCCATTGGCGTGAGTGCGTGGCATACTGATTGTTGTAGTGCGCCTTTTGGCTGGTTGCCTCTGACTTCAGCACCTGAACTTGCTAGAGCAGACTGTGGTCTTGCTCGGTTGTAGGAATGCCTGACCAGTCTTCGTTTTCAGTCCCTGGTGACTGTTAAGCCCCATCCCCACGACAAGGAGCTAGCCTTGATGAGGCTATTTACTAAATGATATCTAAGTTGTATTACATCAATACCATATTGGTGTACAATATCTATATATCTATCTATTGTCCCTTCAAGTCGATGAAGGCAGCACAGAGAAGAAATTCTAGATTCTTTATATTTGACGATCAAGCATCAGACCTTGTACATGACCCGCATTGTATCTAACCACACTACTCTGTTTTGGTGAGTTGCTCAATCATGGCAAAGGAGCTGATGCCTTCTGTTGCTGCCTCTCACTTCATTGTTCTTTTTTAGTGTTTCTCTAGGCCGACCTCTTTTTATTTTACCTTCTGGTTCCCATTTGAGGACCTGCTTTGAAATTCTCATGTTCTCTCTTCTCATCACATGGCCAACATATGACCAACTTCTCGGGATTATAGTTGATGTTTTAGGATGCTTTGTCATTTCTCTTATTTCTGCGCTTGTCTTAAATTCATTCCATGATACACTGAGTATCTTTCTCAGGCACTTGTTTTCAAAACCATCCAGTTTATTTTCTATTCCTTTAGTTGTCTTCCAACTCTCATATCCTGATGGATAACACATTTGATTTGAAAATCCTGAGCTTTGTTTTCAGCTTAGTAATTTGATTTCCATATTTGATCAAGGTTTCTGAAAGTCACTGCTGCCTTTGCTTTCCTGATTCTAATTTCTTTCTTTGTATCTCCTTCTTGAACTATGCAGTTTCCAAGACATACAGATATATACTTCCTCTACTGCTTTTCCTCCCAGGTAAATTTTTTCTTCCAGGCGAATTTGGTTTTCATTACTTTTGTCTTTTCTTGGTGAATCTCTAGTTCTATTTTTCTAGCCATCGATGGCATGGCATTTGTTTTTTCTAGCACCATGTTCACATTGCTATCGAGAAGAACTATGTAGTCTGCAAAATCAAGGTCCTCCAACTGAGATCCAAGTGTCCATTCAATGCCTTTGTTACCTGTACAAAATACAATTTCATATAAGAAGGGAGATAAAATACATCTTTGTATCAATCTGGAACCTTCCACTTAAGCCTGCCTATGTGTGAACTGTACTTGAGAAGCCGTTATATGATGATGTTAACAATTTTTTGTGGCATTCCATATAGAAATTCATGCCATTTTTCTATTTTCTTAAACCAGTACTTGATAATCCTGATTTAATTAGAGCTGTGCTGTGGAATTCCCACACTTCATCTTCGGTCTTCTCATCTAGTCTGCCAAGCACTGTATAGCGGTTATTGAACTCTAGGTTGAAATTTCTATTAATGTTCTCATCTTTCAGTTTCAGGCTATCTATCTTCTTTAGGTTTCAATTTTTGTGTGCTGACTTTTAAGTTTTAATTTTGGTTCTATCATCAGGAGATAGCCAAGTTGTTTTGTGTATCTTCTTATGCAGGAATAATGTTCCACCTATAATTAAACCTTCTACGAGACATAATTCAATCAATCTTTTTTCCATTTTAGGTGTGCAACATTGTATAATTGTGAGTCTTCCATGTCTTAATTTATAGTGGGCTATTATCAGATGGTTATTCGCTGGCTTCCATTCAATAAGGCTTCTTGCAGCTGCATATATCATCCTTATTCCTACCCCATCTCGGTGTTTTCAATCTTCCCTACCTGAATAAAATTTTATTTTGTTGTTATCCACTGTGGTTAGTGGGGCAGAGTTCTGCCCTACCAAAGGAGGAGTAAGAGGTCTCCTTTCCTCTGCTAGTCTTCAGGACACCCTTGGGCAAGGTGGAATTCCCGTTTAGGATTCAATCGATTAAATAAACATCAAAAGAAGTAATACCAGTGACTAAATGAATCAACACAAAGAAATGGATGACAGAGGAAATACTAGAACTAATGGACGGAAGATGAAAACATAAGAAAGAAGAACGGACATACAAAATATTGCACAAAGAGGTCCAAAATAAATGCAGAGAAGCAAAGGAAGGATGGTTAAAGTAGAAATGTGAAGAAATGGAAAAACAACAAAAGAAAGAATCAAAATTTATGCACAGTTAAATGAAATAACAGGAAGAAAAGAAGTCAAAGTTTCAGGATGTCTGAAATCAAAGGAAGGAAATATAATAATGGGACAGGAGAAGACAATGGAAGATGGACAGAATATATCGGTCAACTCTATGATGATGAAAGACCAGAGCTATACAATTCAAACAAAGACACAGGCCCATCAATAAAGCAGAGTGAAGTGGAGGATGCAATTCAACACATGAAAAGAGGCAAAGCTCAGGTCCTGACAATATAACAATCGAAGAGATAAATGTATTAAGATAACTGGGAGTACAAGTCATAACAAAACTACTCAATGACATATATAACACTGGACACATACCCGAAGATCTACTAAAATCTATCTTTGTAGCCATACCAAAGAAGTCAGGCGCCACTGATTGTGAGGACCATCTCTCTATTAGTCTCATGGGCCACATGACGAAAATATTACTAAGAATCATCATGAGACGTTTAAGGAGCAAAATAAAACCAGATGAAAACAAAATTTGGGCTGCTGATGAAAACAAAATTTAAAATAACACACAGGCAGAAGACTTGTTTCAGGATATGAAACTAGTCTCAGCTACATCAGTGACAAACTACACCATCTTCAAAACCAAGAAGCCTACATCACAAGATCATCACTAAGTCCACACAAATCAATCTGAAAGAGCTGATAGATAACAAGATGAAGAACTCAAGAGAGAAACAGGAAATCTATGCACTGTAAAATACACAGATTAGGAAAAATGCAAACTCAAGAGTTCTTTACAGTCCAGGCAAAAAGAAAACCCGTGAAAACACAGTTACTGCTAGTTCTGCTGTAGTGGCGCTACTATAATCCATTCACAAATTTGGTACCCAAATTCACCATTAGTTTTCTTAGAAACTGTATATTGCTATGAATTTTTGCATGCAGTCTTACATTTTCCTCGACCTTTAAGAAGTCCAAAGGTGAAGTGGATTTAGCACCTGCAAGTATTTCTTATATAAATTGTCAGTTATTTATCATTTCTGTTGTTGACCTTCTGCCAAGCCATTCTCTTAAGCTGTCTGTTATTTTTTCTCTTTGCTTCCCTCTATCTCTTTGTCCCTCAATTTTTCCAGTTGTTACAATATATTCCAGTTCTATTCTCATTACATTGCCAAAAAATTATGATTGTTTCTTCCTTTGGAAATTAATAAATTGTTAAATTATTTACCAAATGTAAAATGGGCAATAAACATTAGACTTTACTGTCTAAAAAGTAAAGGTTACTTCCACTTCTTGCTTGGCGTATGGGGAATATGGTGTTAGTGACTGTATTTTTCTATGACCACAGCACATTTTTGGGTGATGTGGTCGGTATCATGCCAGGCCACCTTTACTTCCCAGAAAAATCTCTGGTACTCATTTTTAGAGGCTGGGTGAACACTGGAGCCTTGTCAGTCCGGAAAAAAATCTGCCACTGCTGGGGATCGAACCCAGACCCTCCTGGTCAGGAAGCGAACACACTTAGCCACCAAAGCTCCTCGATTACAGTATAACACATCATAAAGTCACAGCGATTAGAAGGCATATCCACATCGCACAGGCACAATTTCTCTGTTTCATTTAGGATTTTCCCTCATAAAAGCTGAGCATGCTGTTCATTGTTAATTTTCTTTTAAAAATACCAGGGATGTTTTCTACTAATTTAGGAAAGGGTTAGTTTTTTTCCATAACGGGTATAGTGCACAATGGATGGGAGGTATCTGTCATCGATAGAGATTTCCCGGTGACTTCGTTCATTCAGAATCTGACGAACTATTACTGGGTGAAGAAAATGCAAACCATCTCACTGCCAGAGCTCTTCTTCTTCCTAGAAGAGCAGGTTCACTTCAGATATCTTCCAAGCATTCAATGCCTATCTGTGAGAGGATATCACATACCACGTATTTAATATCACATATTTTAAACACTGCGCTGTGTGCTGTTTCTTGGCCTTTAATTTTTGCCCACACAAACTTTGATTGATTAAGGTGTGAATGGTGAGGTAGGAGACGAAGAGAAGTGTGGCCAACGTCTGTAATTATTTTGTTAATCAAACACATCTTTGGCTTCTTTTTTTCATTTCACAAGCTGCAATAACTGGCTGTTATGAACAAGGACATTTTCCTTTGTAAGCCACATCTTGAATTGATCTTTTGTGCATGATGAAGTTGGAACTTTTGTCTTGCTGCTCTACAACTTTGTTTTGTTGCTCTACAACATTATGATAGCAGGCATTGTCCATTCATTACCAATGGTAATGGACAATGGATGATCTATCCATGGTGGGCAGGATGTTCTTTCTCCAATCCCTGAAAATGAACCCATTAATTTCAAAATGGTAGTCCCTATCGTATGTAGATTTTGCTTGAAAAAAAGCTCTGCTTGATTGACAAGTCCACTCTATCGACTGCCACCACGTGCTGTTATGATGTGCTGTCCTTTGCTGCTAGTCATTTTCCTTTTCTTTTCTGTCAACTGATTGCCATTCTTTCTCAAAGATAATAGGCAAAAATAAATCCAAATATATGATGTCTTAGCCTTTCATCCACTTGCAGATCTGGCCTCAGTATCTACTCAAAGAAGCAATCAATCATGGCTCCAGATAAACAAATGTTATTGCCATCTGCTGATTTCAAAATAGTGAAAAAAATTGCTTCTTACAACTTTCGATAGAGTAGTTTTTGGAAGTTTAATACTGTACTCAGATTGTAACTTAACATTACATTTGCGGAGAGTAACAAATTGATTTGCCTGAAACATTTTCAAAATCTTACATTTATTAATATCTTTGTAAATATCCACTTTTTCTTTTTCTTCCTTGATTGACAGTAGGTTTTTATTAGATTCAAAGTCATGTTTATCTGCCTGATAAAAGGTTTTATATCTACACCCAGTGTGTGATGTGTTCTCTTCTGTTTCTTGAAGTTGTGATATAATCAACCCCTCTTAGTTTCCTTGTAAAAGTGTCTGCACAATATTAAGCTACTTTTTGTAAAGTGATAAATTTACACTTTAAATTCATTATGATTTATAAAATTGAGGTCGCTCACTACTTTAGGACTTCAGAAAAATAAACTCTTTTCTGATATGCCTTTAATATGAGTATTCATCAATAACATCATTCATCATGCACATCATTGATGAATCAGTGCTCTTAACTTGCCCATTTCAACAGGAAAATCTTGTTCGCTTTGAAGTTTTCCATGGTTGTTTTTTTCACTTTAAAATTTGATACTATGCACTATAGTGAACGGTAGAGGGAATTGATTCTAAAACTTTTTTATCTTCTTCTTCTTTCCTTCCTCATTTGCCTTTCAGCGGTGAGGGGAGATATAATTTGCAGTCTTTTGCTATTCTGTTCGCCTCTGCTGCTGTATGTTTCCTAGTGCGTCTAATATTCCATCCATCCATCTTTTTCATGGTCGACCATTGGGTCTGGTATTCTCACAACGTTTGCTGAAGACTCGTGTTGTGTTTTGATTTTTCTTCTTTGTCACGTAGCCAGCCATTTTATCTGTTGTTTCTTTATATATTCTATGGCGAGGGCTATTCCTAGCTTTTTTCTCAGTTCTTCATTTCTGATCTTATCTCTCAGACTGTTTCCTGTCATTCGTCTAACACATTTCATCTCAAGAGGTTTTTTCTTATTATTCTTGCATCTAGGGTCCAGGTCTGTCATTGATAGCACAATGTTGGGATGAAGATTTTAATGTATAGTACTCGCTTTGCCTCTAGAGATTATTTCCTTGTTGGACAATAGTGGTGATAACTGTCCAATGGTTTGACAAGCTTTGTTGCATCTTGATTCTATCTCTACTGTTTGTGAATTATCATTTGTCACTAAACTTCCTAGGTATTTGAATTCCTCTACTTGTTTTAGTTGCCTTCTTTCTATAGTTATGTTGATGTTTTGTTAATTTTGGTGACATTCATGACTTCTATTTTGTCGATGTTGAATTTCATGTGTATTTTGTGCCTGAGCTGTGTTTTTGTAGGTCTTCTACTGTTTCATACATTTTTTAATGTCTGTCCTTAAAGCCTCTTGTGTTTTTTTACATAATCTATAAAAGCAAGATCTTACACTACATCAGTTTTATAATAGAACAAATATTGTATAAAGGTCAAGGAGAATTTAAGACTGCATGCTAAATTTCAGTTTCTAAACTGATGTTGAGTTTGGACAACAATTTCTGAATGGACTATAGCATTCACATTCACAGTAAATAGAAATTTTGTTTAAAAAATTCTTCTCTTATATAATATGTGACACCTCAGACATTGAAAACTATAAGAAACTTACACAATTTCAAAGAAAATGCACAGCTTCCAAATACATTATAAGAAATCAAATTTCCACAACAAATGTGTGAGTGTGACAATATACGAGAAAGTCCCCTCGTATGACATAGGCACCTGTATCCACTCCTCACCAACGCCGATATTGGTAAGCCCACAGACCTGTTTGATGACATCTTCTGTTCGGCCCACCCATGATTTGCCTCTTTTTAGCCTGGCACCTTTCCCTGTGTTGAGCGCGTAGTGCAATGGATGCTCTTTATCTGTATCAATCTGCGGGTATGCTCTTGCTCTCCAGATCTTGATTCGGTCATCCATGGTTGGAAAGTCAAGAAGATACCTCATTGCTACACAGGGAGTGTCCCTTCTACATCCCAAGATAATGTGCATGGCTATCATTTTGTATTTTCTCCAGCCTAACAATTTGAGTCGTACTGACAGTAAGAATTGCCAGGGCATACTCGATTGGTGCAAGGACTAATCCCTGGAACAGAAGAGTAAGTAGCCTCAGCTCGACGTTGACAGCTGCCATGCCTGTCGCCTTGCCGTGAACGTAATACCTCAATGTTTACATGAAGGCCTTCGCGCCGTGTAACACCTGTCACTTCTCCCTCGATGCAACAAGGCGATCATGAATGACAACTTGACCTGGCCTAGTTCGGCCACAGCTGACCATCCCCGATCAGGCATGAATGACTGTGCTGTGTTAATTAGTACTTCGTGTTGTGGATAATAAATGGACAACCTCAATCCGTTCATCGGGGTGTCCGGTTAGCGCAATCGATAGGCGGTTGGCTTACCACGGCAACAGCCGGGGTTCGTACCCTGGCGAGGACACCTGGGTTTTTCCCTAAAAATTAGTACCTCTGAAGTCGGAGTAAATCTGCCTGCATGGCGAGGGGCATCCTGTAATGGGATAAAACAGACTTTACACGCAAAATTCAGTCCCACAAAATTGAGTGGGTGGGACTTCGTCAGAGGTCAAAGCTGACGAAAGCGAACGAACGAACGAATCCGTTCATCACAAATACTAAACTGCAACACATTGACAAACTCACTATTAGAACAAATGAAGAACTTTATTGTAATCGCTGCCGCCACTCAATTACCTGTAATCAGTGTTCTAGCAGCTCTGTGAATACCATCAATTGACATGAACAATTTGAATCTGTCACTCACACTAGTCTATAACACTTGAATATTGGCAAACACCTGGGCCATTCCAGCCGCTCTGCGTCTGCCAGCAAAACATGATCATTTGCACTCGTCTCCTTAGCAGCAATGTCGCTGCCATCATTAGAACACTTTGAAACTCTCGTGCGCTCCGCTAATTTTGATAATGCCTTGATTTAACTTGACAAAGACTTGAATTAAAATTGACAATGACTTGTCTAAGACACACACTTGTGTCTCTTCAGCCATAATCTCGCTGCCAGCACAAGAACAACATTGACTCTCTTGCGCTCCATTTAAATGACAATTGACTTGATTTAACTTGACAAAGACTTGAATTGTTTAACAGAACCAGCTCACACATATATTAACCAATTAGTTTCTTACTCACCAAGTCCGAATTACACACATCCTCGTCTTCTGCCAGGTTCTCGCCGAATCACACGGCATTGTAGAACAAAAACGATCACTACGCTAACTGGCTGTAGTACCAAACTATTTCTGGGTTACTATCTAACATCGTCCCTTCTCAAGGGCTTTGGATACTTCAGTAACAACTAACCACTAATTACTATACGAGACTTGACTATATATAGCCAAGGAAGACAGTGGTGCATACGCCATGACCATGAGTAGCATGACAATGGAGGTGATGGCAGTGACCAAGGCATTTAAATGGTTAGAGTCACAAGACTACATCCACGCATGTATACTGAGTGATTCGATGAGCATGATAAAAAAAAGTGGAGGCGGGCCTTGTACGCATGCAATGGGTAGAGTCGTTGCAGAAATCCAAAATACGTAAGGTCACCTTTGTCTATGCCCCTGGACATGCGGGAGTACGGGGAAATGAGAGAGCGGACAGGTTGGCTAGCTGCGCTGTCGTTGAGGACGGGCAACAGATGGATCAGGCGAACATCATCAATGCACTCCGAGATGTAGGAAGAGCACAGGACTTCGACAAACACAGATCAACGTCACTTCTTCGGATGATGGAAATGGGAGTTAAGATGGGCACAGCCAGAAATGAAAAACTTGGTGGCCGTGTAAGAAGACTTATCAACCAACATAGAACTGAAGTCATCAGTCGCTGGACACTGAGAGAATTGCTGAGGAGGGGATCTGAGCACCTATGGACATGTTCGGAGTGCAATGATGATGACCCGCAAATAACTCAATACTATACGAGACGCTGGTCTTCTGCTGGACTGAACAATCTTTCACGTCTCGATCTGGTCCACATCTCACTAACAAATATCACACGAAATTATGTACAACATTTTCAAGGGTTGCCAGCCACCCAGGCTGACGCCTTTCGGCAGGACCTGTTTCTCCGTCCACCGCTAGCTCGTAACTGACTTGTTTTCACATTTTCTTCTCACCTGTCTACTTTGTCACATGATTCATACAATTCTCGTGCAGCACACCCTTCACGCTTTCCTGTCATTTCTTCTCTCACCCGGCCTCTTATTCTAATTCTTCCCTTCTCCTTTAACTCTTTATATGACTTCACCCTTTATTTATCTTTATATCTCCATCTCCCTCTCTGTCTTTCTCTCCCTCTCTCTCTCTATTTCATTCCCACCATGCAGCTTTCTGTTTGTCTTTTGGAATGTTTATTCTACTAATGTTTTTGTAAGTCTCTATCAGTAGATTTGCTGCCCTCTTGCCTGTGAGGATGTTCTGGTTGTGTGATAATGATATTGGAGACGGGCAGTTTTCGTCACTCAGAGCTTTCGCAAGCGTCCATAGTTTATGACCATTTTTGTCTAGATTAAGGCTCTCTGTTTTGTTAATCCAGCTCTGTCTTGCTGATATCATGACCTCGCGTCTGTATTTGGCCGAGGCTGCTTTGTAGGCAATGTTGCTCTCTGTGCTGTGTGATGTTTCAGCTAGTTCTCTGGCAGATCCAAGTTCCTCTTCTAGTCTTTGTATTTCCTTGCTCCAGTATGGCTGTAGCTCCTTCTTGGATGTGAATGGCTTGGTACGTCAGCGTTGAAAGTTATATAAGGGGACTTTTATTCAATGACAATACCGCATCAGATCAAAAGGATCGTGTGTCTTTGTCTTTAGCATTGATTTTGATAGGACTTACGAATGGTGGTGGACGGATGTTATGAAATTTGTAAGAAAATAGCAATGCATTTAAAGTTAATAATAACTTTAAATAAATCGGTTTAATAATCGATAATAAATCGGTTGCCACCAATTAGTTACACAATGGCACTATCTAGTAAAAGGTAGAAAGCAGATACAGAATTTTGTACTTTAAAAAAAAGGTGGACTTTGGATTATTATTTCTTTATTCTGTATCTCGATAACCTCAAGTTTAATATGTAATGAAAAAGTGTATGTTCTTAAAGAACACAATCTAACACGTCACTTCCAATCCAAACAAGAAAATTACAGTTCACTGGAAGGACAAGTTAGTCGGACAAAATAGTACCTTTAAAGAAGTCCTTGGGAGGTCAACCGAGTGTGTTTTACAAAGCAAATAAATGTTCAGATAGTGCTGTTTGTATGAATACCTCGACGCTGAAAGGCAAATGAGGAAGGAAAAAGAGAAGTGAGTTATTGTAAGTGAGCAAATTGCAAAGAAGTTGAAACCATTTTTGGCTCGGAAATTTGTAAGAGTGTTTCGAAGCAGCTGTTAAAGTACTTTGTCCTGATAAGAGTTATTTACCTCATCAAGTAAGTTTATCACTCCGACTGTCGGAAGATGCATAGATGGCACGGGGAAAGTTGTCGAAAAGAAAAAAAGTGCGAGCGTCAGAATTCGTAGCATTCTCCGTCGCTTAGTTGAGTCAAGTGATATGACAGACATATCACAATTAGTTGCCTGTATTGGGGACTTTGACACATTTGTTAACATTACAGATGACATACTAGCGCTACAACCACTCAAAGGCACCACAACAGACGAATAAATTTTCAAAACACTGTATCTCGCTTGTATAGATTATTGGGTTAAATTGGGGCAGGCTTGTGGAGTGACAACAGACGGGGCACCATCTATGACTGGTCAAAAGTCAGGTCTAGTTGGCAAAATACAATCCCACTTATTAGATATCAGATTATATCATCTTGATGTTTCATGTTTCAGCGCGTGGCCGTGCGGCTAAAACCACTGTTCCGCTAGCTGAAAAGCCGACGTTCGGTGTTCGAAGCCCGCGGTAGACAGAAAGGATTTTTTCTATCGGGGGTGAAATAAAAATCCTGAGTCTCACACGTCGTGGCGACTGCTTGACCAAGCGGCCTTTATTTCTCTGGTCGAGGTTGCCCCTCGTCAAACACCAGCAATGGTACAATGTGACGTAAAGATAGTAGTTTTTTTTTTTTTTTTTTATTAATGTTTCATTCCTACATTGTATTATGTGTGCGCCAAAGGGTTTAAAGTTGCTGATATCATATCAGTCATGGTATCGTGTGTGAACTTTATAAAAGCATGAATTCCTTCAAGAGTCCAATTCAGAGTATGGATTTTACTAATTTATATTATTGTATGATATTACTGTATTGTGAAATATGCTAGTTAAGTCAAGGGCAGATGCTAAAAAGATGTTATGACTTGGGTGCTGAAGTCGAACTTTTCCTGCAACATGAAGTGTAGGTCGTCAAAGAGTTATCAAACCCTTGGTGGATTTGCTAGCAAGTATTTTTGGTTGACATGATTCAACATTTTATGGACCTTAATCTCAAGTTACAAACATAAGGGCAACGGATACACCCACTTGATCAATGAATTCCAGGGGGAAAAAACTGAAATTGTGGGAGAGTAACTGCGAGAAGGAAATACTAATTGTTTTGTAAGGCTTAGAGAACAGAATAATTCTCTTATTAATTTCGTTAGCGTTCTAACGGCATTAATTATATTTACTGTCAGTTCGTTGAGCGTTTAAAAGATTTTGCTGCACAACAAACAAGACTAGAATGCTTCACAACACCATTTGATATTAATGCAAATGCTGTTCTGGTCCAGGTACAAATGGAAGCTATTGACTTCATCATCATCATTAAGTGCCCTCTCCGCATCGAAGTTTGGCTACCATGGAGCGCCATTCCATTCTGTTTCTTGCTTTGATGGTGCAGATTGCCATAGGCTGACTTGTCCATCTTTTGATGTTACTCGTCCATGTTAGTCTTGGTCTGCCTCTGCCTCTTTTACCTTGTATTTCCCCTTCTAATATTACTTTTATTAGACTGTTGTGTCTTTTAACATGCCCCAAAATTTCATTTGTCTTGCTGTAATTGTGTTTAGTAGTTCTTTTTTCATTTTTAGTTGTTTTAAAACTTCATCGTTTGTTTTCTTTTCTTTCCATCCAATTCTACCTATTCTTCTATAAATCCACATTTCAAAGGGTTCAATTTTCTGTTCTGTTTTCTGGTCTAATGTCCATGTTTCTGCACCATACAGGAATATTGAGAAGATGTAACATTTTGCTATTCTTAGTTTCAGCCCTGGTGTTATTTGTTTTGATGTTAGTATATTTTTCATGGCATTGAAATTACGTTTTGCCATTCCTATTCTTTTATTTATTTCAGTTGTACATTTTCCATTACTGGTTATAGTATGTCCCAGGTAGTTAGTTGTAGCTCTGGACTGTCTCTAAATGTATTCCTTCAACTTTGATATTTAATTGTAGGTCTTGAGAATTTTCTTTGTTTATGATCATAGTTTTAGTCTTTTTTATATTCATATCTAGTCCATATTTTTTACTTGTCATGTTTATTACATTAAGTAATTGTTGTAGATCTTTAGGATTTTCTGCTAGTAGAACAGTATCATCAGCATATCTTAGGTTATTGATTATCTTCCCATTAATGTTAAGGCCTGGCATCTCATTGATATTTTTAAAGATTTGCTCAGTGTATAAATTGAACAAGCTTGGTGATAGGATGCATCCCTGTCTTACTCCTCTTTTTATATCAATGGGTGTAGAGTTTTCTTTGTTATATTTTATTATTGCTGTTTGCTCCCAATACAAGTTACATATCAGTCGTATGTCTGTGTCATCCAGATTTATATCTTTTAGGCAGTCTGTAAGTTGCTCATGGTGTATTCTATCAAATGCTTTGGTGTAGTCTATGAAGCAGGCATATATTGTTTTGTTTACTTCTATGTACTTTTCAATCAATGTCCTCATGCTGAATATGGCTTCTTTTGTCCCACTGTTTATCTTGAATCCGAATTGCTGCTCATCTAGTTCATTATTAATTTTATTCTTAATCCTTCCTTGTATAACTTTTAGTAAAATTTTGGTTACCTGGCTCATTAGGCTTATTGTTCTAAAATCGCTGCATTCAACTGCACCATTCTTTTTAGGCAATGCTATAAAAGTTGATGTTTTTAGTTCATTTGGTATGTATCCTGTGCGGCATATGTCATTGCATATGTCTGTGATCACTTCAATGCCAAAATATTCTAGTGCCTGTATCACCTCTATCTGTATATTGTCAGGTCCTGCTGCTTTTCCCTTTTTCATTGTTTTTATAGCTTTTTCTACTTCAGATTTCAGGATTTTATAGCTGGATGTACATTATGAATGGTTTTTTGTCCCTTTCGTCATGAAATAATTCCGTTACGTATTCCTGCCATCTTTCGATTATATCTTTGTTGTCTGTTAGCATTCTTCCCACTTTGTTTGCAATACATCCGTTTCCTGCTGCTTTTTTGTCTTTATTAGTCATTCTTTTTATTTCTGTGTGCATTCCTCTCAAATTTTGTTTACTTTCCATAGTTTCGATTTCTAGACATCTTTGGTTGAGCCAGTCTTATTTTGTCTTTTTGCACATTTTCCGTATTTCATTATCAATGTCTTTGTATTTGGCAGTGTTTTTCACTTGTCTTCTCTCTTCCATTTTTTCTAAAATGTTGTCAGTTATCCATTTTTGTTTTTTGTTATTTTCCTTTTTGGGTAAGGTGATGCAGGATTCTTGTATGCTGTTTTTTATGCATTGCCATTTGGTTGTGACTTTTTCTTCAGGATTTTCTCTTCTGTACTGCTCAATCCCTTCTTCTAGCAGCTTCTGATATGTGTTCTTTACTTGTACAGTATTAGTTTCTTTCACATCTTTCTGATTTAAAGCTGTTGTATCTAATGCTGTTGCAGAATTAGTATTTTGTTTATTTCTCTTTAACTTGATTTTTATTTTAATCATTATAGGATTGTGATCTGAATTAATATCTGCTCCTGGATAGGTTTTGGCTTTCTTGACGCTGTTCCGGAATCTGTCTTTTATCATTATGTAATCTATTTGATTCCTCTTTCCATCTCCAGGGCTTTTCCATGTGTATAATTTTCTTTTCTCTTGCTCAAAGTAGGTGTTACATATTATTAGCCTGTTTTCTTCACAAAATTGAATTAATCTTTCTCCTCTGTCATTTCTTTTTCCTAACCCATGATTTCCTATAATGGTCTTATATCTGCCTTTTCCCACTTTTGCGTTCATGTCACCCATTACAATCAAGATGTCTGAAGATTTCACTTGCTTCATAACTGTATTTAGATCTTCATAGTATGCTTCTATTTGTTCATCTGTATAGTCTTGAGTAGGCGCGTATGTCTGCATTATTGCGATGTCAAATGGCTTTGCCTTCATTTTTATTAATATAATCCTATCATTGTATGTCACTTGAGTATTTATATATTTTTGTAGTTCTCGTTTTATTAGTATGCCTACCCCCCTTTGGTGTTCTGTATTGTTGCCTGAGCATATAAATGTATTATTGACTTACAAGAACAAATTTTCTGAAATCAAAATGGAGATCCTCGAAGATACCGGACTTCTACGCATCCTATTTCCCACGCGAACAATATCCAATGATCACATAAAATACCCAGATAGTTACTTCATTGTTTGGTAGCACTTATGTTTGTGAAAAATTTTTTTTTCTCCAAATCGTAAGTGGACTAAATCAAAAGCATTAAATCGATTAACTGACACAAATTAGGAGAAGAAAAAAAAACATACTACACGTTGCTGTTAAATACCATCAAACATGAACAGCCTTGTGCATGAAGTTCAGGCATAGCCCTCTCATTAAACCAGTATGCTTTCTTACAATTTATTGTTTAATTTTCTCTTCTCCCCCCCCCCCCCCCCAAAGGAAAAAAAAAACGCTTTCTGTCTCACCCATCTCCCTTTCATTCCAATCTCTTATATTACACTCGCTTGTGAATGCCAATTATATAATTTATATAACTGTTTCATTAAATGATGAATCTAGCCCTCGGTGTCTTCATAGTTTTCACATGTGGCCCTGAGATAATAAAAGGTTGGGCCACCCCGGCCTCTAGTTCCTGGCGTACTGTCCAAATCGCTCAGAATCAATTGCCATTCAGCTGAGCTGATGGAGTGACACTCAAGTTCACCGTTTACCTCTGTATTGTAAACCAGCGTTCTAAAATAATACGCCATCTACAGTTGTAAAATGTAACTATTGGGAAAACCCTATTTTAAAAATCTTATTTTCCTAAAAAAAAAAAAAAAAAAAAAAAAAACACACGCAGTGTGAAGACGACAAAAACAACCTTTGGACCATATGGTCTCAACACCCCACCATTGGCTCCTTGCTACCAGCTTTACCGCAGCATTGCAATTATTTGCCTGTTCCCATATCTCCATTTACATTTGCACAATCGCTGTAGAGGTAAATGGACTTTGTTTAATTTGGTTATTTCAAGGTACTGTCTATGTGATCTAAACCAGATGTGTATTTTGCCACAGAGCAATGCTGAAGTTGACTTGTTCCTGTAGTGTATTGTAGAGTGTAGAGGTTAACCGAGCTAAATGTGCTTTGACGCAGGCACTTCGAAGTTAGACTGATCCTGTAGGCAGAGGCTAGTCGAGAAACTTGCTGCATCGTCATTCGCCATGAAGATTATGGTTGTTTTGTGTTGCGGTTACATATAAACTGAAATATTTTACCAACTCTCGCGACCTCGCAATGGCATATATTTTAAACAGGATTTACTTTCTCCTTCAATTGTTTTTTTTAGTTATGGGATAAAGGTATATAAATGCATACAAATAAGCTGTTAAAAAGCTCATGATAAATGTGAAAGGAAAAAAAAACGTGTAAACCTAACACTTTTTTCCTTTTCTTTCCTTTTCACGTTTTTTTTTTCAAGTTATGCCTCATAGTCTACTCCTGGGAACACCACGAAAACTCATAAGACTCTTGATCGACTTACTTTGGAGATCCTGATGTCTTGGTTTGCTCACCCTGAAGTTATCAACAGCAGCTTTTTACATTTCAGTACTGAATATCATAGACTGAGAACATTGTGTGAAAATATGTCCATTTGCATAGAAGAGAGATAGAAGAGGGAGGGAGAAAGAGAGAAAGAGAAAAGACAAACAGAGAAAAATAGAGAGTGCGAGAGAAAGTTATCGTTACAAGGAGCTTGCCAATTATGTCATCTAAAAGAGAATTATGGACAGTAAACAAAACAATTCTAGTTGATTATAGAGATGTGTTTTTACACAAGTTTAGACAGATGAAATTGCGCAACACACACTTATCACACTAGGTAGAAGAAGAGACCGTGAATGTTAGAAATAAGGTAAATTGCAAGACCATATGACAACTAGCACAAATAAGGTAGAATAAGACAAGAGACGGTAGTATGAGCATTATAATGCGGCACAGCCATTTATGTTAAAGGCGTATCCTGTTATTACTATGAATTTATTGTGGTATAATGTGGCTTTTAAAAATTGATATGTATATCATCATCATTGGATTTTCCAACCCTGGATAGACCTTCATGCCTAGTGATGGATAATACATCTTATCACAATGCTGTGTCAGTGGAAGACAAAATATCAACTGCGTCAAATACAAAAGATCAAATTAGGACATGGTTTGCTAAGGAAAATGTCCAATTCGACGACGCATTTAAAACCCGAGTTTTTGCAGCTTGTGAGGAATACAAATAAAAAAGTGTATCATATTGACATAATCATTGAGAAATACAGCCACACTTCTCTGCGACTTCCTGCATATCATAATCACCTCAATTCGAACGAGCTTGTGTGGGCTAAAGTCAAAGGACAAGTTGCAGAACAGAATAGGTGGCTTAAAGTGTGTGATATTGAATGGAGACCATATTTTGTTGACAGACTGAATAACCGCCGGGATGATTAAGGGTATGTTGAGCAAATGGTTATGTTTTTGTACAATGGATACAAATATATTTTCATATCAAAATATATATTTGTATCTACCATCATTCAATTTGGGGTGCAGTTATGACACCCTGGGATATAATGGTGACCGATTCTGTTTTTAAATAATATTTTGAAGACCTGTTAAACATACCAACTACCAATAAGACAACAAAAACCATGCTAGAACTCACAAATACTGAACCCAACATCACGAAAGAGGAAATCGAAGAAGTAATCAAATATGCACCAAGAAATAAAGCAATGGGGATAGATAACATACCAATAGAAATAATAGCAGCAGCAGGAGAAACAGGAGTTCAATGGCTGCACAGAATATTTAATGCAGCATGGCACCAACAAGCCCCAGAAGACTGGCAACAGGCAATCATCATACCAATATGGAAAAAGAAAGGTAGCAAAAGAGACTGCAATCAATATAGAGGTATATCTCTTCTCAGTCATGTAGGAAAGCTATACGCCAAAATCTTGGGAAAAAGGCTGAGACCAATAAAAGAACTACAGTTAAGCGATTCTCAAATGGGGTTCCGAAAAAATAGAGGATGTACTGACGCATTATTTACATTAAAACAGCTTGCAGAAAAAACGACAGAACACAATCAAAACTTAAACATAGCCTTCATTGACCATGAAAAAACATTCGACAGAGTAAACAGAGAACAACTGTGGGAGATACTAACAACATACGGATTAAGCCAACATCTAACCAACCTAATTAAAAGTCTCTACATCAACAGCAGCTGCAGGGTCAGAACAGCAGCAGGCTATACAGACCACTTCAGGGTTAGATCAGGTGTATGACAGAGTTGCATACTATTCCCCCTACTGTTTATTACATACATGGACTATATATGCAAGCTAGCCAACCCATCAGAGACAGGAGATCAACGAGCTTTTATTTGCAGACGATCAGGCACTAATACATGAAACAATAGAAGACCTACAAAAACACTTAAACAAACTCAACAGCTCAGGCACAAAATACAACATGAAAATCAACATCAACAAAACAGAAGTCATGAATGTCGCCAAAAATAAACAGAACATCAACATAACTATAGAAGGCAGACAACTAAAACAAGTAGAGGAATTCAAATACCTAGGAAGTCTAATGACAAACGATAATTCTCAAACAGCAGAGATAGAATCAAGATGCAACAAAGCTTGTCAAATCATTGGACAGTTATCACCACTACTGTCCAACAAGGAAATAACTCTGGAGGCAAAACAAGCACTATACAATACAATGTTCATCCCAACGTTGTGCTACCAATGCCAGACCTGGACCCTAGATACAAGAACAATAAGAAAAAATAACCTCTACAGAGATTAAATGTGTTAGACGAATGACAGGAACCAGTCTGAGAGATAAGATTAGAAATGAAGAACTGAGAAAAAAGCTAGGAATAGCACCCGCCATAGAATATATAAGGAAACAACAGATACAATAGTTTGGCCAAGTGACAAGGCAGAAAGATCAAAACACAACACAACGAGCCTTTAACAAACGTTGTGAGAACACCAGATCCAAGGGTCGACCACGAAAAAGATGGATCGATGGAATATTAGAAGCACTAGGAAACATAACTGCAGCAGAGACGAACAGAAGAGCAAAAGACCGCAAATTATATCTCCCCTCGACGCTGAAAGGCAGATGAGGAGGGAAAGAAAAAGAAGAAGATTCCTGTTTGCGATTACACATAACGGACAGCACCCACAATTACTTGATCTATAAAAGTATTATGCAGATACGCCTCTGAAGAGAACTGAACTGGAAATTAACAATGTTTACTGCGAAATTTAAAATTTGAATCAACTTATTTGCAAAGGTCCTAAAAGATCAAAGGAATTCGCCGATGTGCAAAATCTGCTATGTGTGGAATAAAGAACAGCAACACTTTAGCATCATGGATATACTAAAGCTGCATGCAAAAAATCATTGTGATGTAACATGTAGTTTTCATGCAAATCGAAAGCAAACGTGTTTGTGAATTTATGAACAGACTATCGACTAGAGATTCTGCCGATTGGATGCGAGGCATTATAATAACTACGAGACGAGAGCTGAGACGTAAGATGTGGATAGCTTCTATGAACATTAGAGTTTGATTGTGAAGAAAAATGATATTGTAGAAATCTTATGGACATGTGATTTAAAAGTATATTATGTGAAGTTGTTTAAATATGTAAATTGGGACATATCTCCTGTGGTAGTTTAGTAAGATAGTTGTGATATAAAACATACATTTAAACTGAGTTATAGTAAATCTCTTCCATCAGCACATTATATCTCTCCATCAGTAAATGAACTCGGCAATATTATTATTATTCTGAGAACTTTTAAAATCCTCTACATTTCTTCATTCATTTTCGGCACATGACCGATTAATTTCCAACGCCTTATTCTTATAAAGCTGGACACGCATTCTTGTTTCGATTAGTCTCTTATAAGTTCGTTTTAAGTGTATTCTTTCCAGCTCTTGTTTGGGATCCTACGTGGACATTTGTTCTCAAATTGGCCGCCACATGAAAGAAAAAGACATCACCGCAATACACAATAAAGACGAGTGGAACAATATTTCCATGGATATAAAAAGAGGAGTAAGACAAGGATGCATCCTATCACCAAGCTTGTTCAATTTATACACTGAGCAAATCTTTAAAAACATCTCAGAGATACCAGGCCTTGACATTAATGGGAAGATAATCAATAACCTAAGATATGCTGATGATACTGTTCTACTAGCAGAAAATCCTAAAGACCTACAACAATTGCTTAATGTGATAAACATAACAAGCAAAAAAATATGGACTAGATATGAATATCAAAAAGACTAAAACTATGATCATAAACAAAGAAAATTCTCAAGACCTACAAATAAATATCACAATTGAAGGAAAACATCTGGAGACAGTTCAGAGCTGCAACTACCTTGGACATACTATACCCAATGATGGAAAATGTAAAATTGAAATAAACAAAAGAATAGGTATGGCAAAAAGTAATTTTAATATAACAACAAAACAAATAGCAGGGGCTGAAACTAAGAATAGCAAAATGTTACATCTTCTCAATATTCCTGTATGGTGCAGAAACATGGACATTAGACCAGAAAACAGAACAGAAAATTGAACCCTTTGAAATGTGGATTTATAGAAGAATAGGTAGAATTGGATGGAAAGAAAAGATAACAAACGATGAAGTTTTAAAACAACTAAAAATAAAAAGAGAACTGCTAAATACAATTAAGACAAGACAAATGAAATTTTTGTGGCACATTAAAAGACACAACAGCCTACTAAAATAATATTGGAAGGGAAAATACAAGGTAAAAGAGGCAGAGGCAGACGAAGACTAACATGGACGAGTAACATCAAAAGATGGACAAGTCAATCTATGACAATCTGCACCATCAAAGCAAAAAACAGAGTGGAATGGTGATTCATGGTAGCCAACCTTCGTTGCGGAGAAGGCACTTGATATTGATGATGATGGAACAATATTAAAATCATCATCATCATCAAGAACCATGCCTACCGCCGCAGGTGATCATGTCTTTCCACAATTTTCAATCTCCACTGTTATTTATCATTTATGTCATTGACCTTCTACATAGCCATTCTCTAAACCTGCCTGGTATCTCTTCTCTTTCAATCCCCTCTATCTCTTCGTCCCTCAACTTTTCCAGTTGTCACAATATATTCCAGCTTTACATTTCACATTACATGGCCAAAAATGATTGTTTCTTCCTAATATTGGAAATTAGCGCTTTCTCTTTGTCTTGGCCCCTTTCGGATCGTTCGGATCACACATGGACAATAGGACAACAAACAAGAAAATCACTGGAGGCTGTAGAAATTTGGTTTTACAGATGAATGTCGAGAACACCATGGACAACTAAAAAAGTAATGAAAACGTTCTCAAAGAGGCCAAAGCAAAAAGAGAGCTAATTTCAAATATTAGGAAGAAACAAACATCATTCATTGACTATGTAATGAGAAAGGAACAGCTGAAATATATTACAACTGGGAAAATTGAAGCACAAAGAGATAAGATGAAAGCAAAGAGAAAAGATACCCGACAGCTTAAGAGAGCAGCTTGGCAAAAAGTCAAAAACAGAAATGATAAATAATTGTCGAAATTGAAAGTTGTGCAGAGACATGATCACCTATGCCAGCAGCCATGATACATGATAATGAGTATTACACATGAGTTGAACAATCTAATGGAAAACTAGACAGAGAAATTGACATGAGAATACAAAAAGTAAATGCTGTCACATACCAGCTTTCACCATTGCTAACACATCCAAACATTTCTATGCCAGCTAAACAACAAATGATACATAGCATTTTTATATCAACTTTGTGCTATGAAAGTCAAACATGGACCCTTTCTAAATCACATTTAAGAAAGATCAATACATGTGAGATGCGATGCTTGAGAAAAGTAACAAACAATACAAGAAGAGATAGAATACCAAATGAATCCATAAGAAAAACGGTAGGAACAAAACCCTTAAGCTTTGTTCGTTTCCTGAGTACTTTGGATCTCCAGATGTTCGTCTATTTTGTATTCTATCCAAGGAACCAGTTTCACTGCAGTGGAGGTATCCCCATACCCACGCAACCGCCCGCCCCCAGAATTTACCCAGAAGTGTAAGATTGTTCCTGTAAAGGAGTTAATGATAGATGCATATGCTTTTCTCATAAAACACTTCGGATCTACCAGATCCCTTTTTACATTTAGACGCCTTAGTCTCTCAATGTATACATCCTTATCCCGTCTATGCTCCTCCTCTTCTCTCAAGGAGCGAAGAATAAACTTACGATATCCTCTTTGTCCAGCGTAAGGCCACACTCAATGGCAAAGCTGCCAGCGACTTTATCGGATATTATTTATTACCGATTATATCAGCATGCCCTGGGCAGTAAACCCAAGTTAACGCACTCACTGTAGAGCCATCCAAAAGTTGTATCCACTCCTACCGCAGAAACTGTCGATCTTCTGTAGCATATTTTGTGAGTCAGTCACCAGGACTGCGTGGCCCACGTTCTGCGCAGCTAGCCATGTTATCACCGCCATCGCTGCTTCTCCATTCTCATGTCGTACACCATAATGCTACACTAGCCAGATTCCCTAGCCACTTCTCTGCCATGTTGGTTGTACCACAAATACTCAACCGCTGCTCTGTCAGCGGGATACAGATCCATCCGTGTAGATGACGGTGTTCCAGATTGACAGTATACATCTCTGACTGAGGTGGTCCAGATGTTCGTCAATTTGTTGAAAGCACATGGATGCTATATATAATACGATGCGTTTCGTGATTTCAGGATGTTTTGTGTCCATCTTTGTAACTGTTCTTCCAACTTTGTATCACAGTAATCTACACCATCGTACAACAACCTGTAGATTTTGAGGACGTGGCTTACGAGACGATGAACGCTTGTCTTTTGACCGGGCATATTATTTTAATTTCCTCTGTAGAAAGGTGTTTATAAGCTAGTTCTTTTTAATGTTTAAATCATTCAATGTGTCTCTTTCTCATTTTCCAAGATATCTTAAGAATTTTAGTGTAGCATTTTGTTTTGAATGAATCGATTTACTTCCTTGGTGTTTGCGAGATTCACACCATATGACACTATCTGGAAGATATATAAATAATTATAACAGAAACCAACCTCTGCATTGGAAAGTTAATTAAATCCAGCTATTTATTGCAACAACAAAAATGCTGCCAAATAGATCTAATTTGCCTTCTCCGAGTTGTATCTCATAATGATTACTAATTCAATGTGCAGGACGATTCTGGGAGAAATAATTGCTTAATAATAGTCGAACACTAGAACTCATAATCTCTAAAGATCTACAATTAACCATGCCTTCTGTTAAAATGAACACAAATTCAAAGACCTACCCAAACAAATTTCAATCAGGCATCTATACAGTTGTGTGATAAAATGTCTAGATAATAGAATCAATAGAGTCCAATTTCGACAGATCATTAGATTAACATTATTTATATTTTAAAGTATCCATTATGCCATACCAAAAACGAATCTTTAATAATATTTCCAAATTAACCAGTAGATAAGTAGACCAGTAGTCTTGTGCACTTAATTCTAAGGTCATGCAGACCTCTATAAATACTTCATATTTCCTTTGTATGAGGCTTAGCCAATTTTTATAATACAGAACGTAGCAATATGACATCAGAAACGGCCAGTAAAAACTAAAGATTTTCACAATTACATGACTGGAGTAGTTCCCCTATCATTCATTTTCTATGGGTTCTGTTGTGATTAAGGTGAAGGTCACTATGATCACTATAACAAGCGCAGACAACTCACATCAGGTGAAACACCCAACAACAAACCAATAATTATCCCCAGAAATCAGTCTCAAAAACAAACCCAAAAAAATTATTAAATATTTGCATCTTGTACATGGGTGTAGAGGGGTTTTGGGTTTTCTCATTTCGGGTATGCCACTGCCAGAGGCAGATTTTTTTTTTACTATTTTTTTTTTTTTTTTTTTTTGCAGTTCCACGCACAGAAAATATTACTCTTAATATTTCCATTATTTTTACTGTTTATTTTCTGTAAATTATTAGTATTCATTTTCTTCCTACATGTAACACAATACAGATCCACGGATATTTTGTCTACTATATAGCAATTAAAAACTATCCAAGTAGAAAATAATGCTCCCCAATGAACCTCTTTCAGCTGATCAACTTTTAGATGCTATTTTGTAAATCCCCATTTTAGAGAAATATTCATAAAAACAAAAACTTTCTAAGAAACTAAGAAAAAAAAAATCGAAATATTAAACTTACATGGTGATCTTACTGATGAAACAAAAAAGTACGTATTGGGATGTTTGGTATAAAAATAATGTCAATAAAGAATACTTGGACGGATATGGAATTAAACATTGTTTAGAACTGATTGATTACCTCCGAGAAAAACCAGCGGATATACATTATGTTAATGGTTAAATATAAGAACCATAACACAATCATTTGTGGTCATTAATATACAATATTTTTTTATTTAAAAAAATGGCTGTGAATATTTTTGATACAATGAAAAATGATAAAATGAGCAAACTTGATAAGAGATAACAACAGCTGGTACTGAAACGAGATACAAGACCAAAAGTATGAGAATGCAATTGACAAAAACCAAATAACAATAGGAGAAATACTTCTACTAGACATACGATCTTACATATATCTGGGATGTAATATAGACATGGTAGGATGAACATAGAATGATACTAAAATAAGGATAAAAAAACAAGAGGAGCCTTCGTTGGACTAAGAAACATATGGGAATTTAAAGAAATTGAGTTAAATACAAAAATATGAATGTTCAACTCTAATGTTAAGTCAGTCCTATTATATAGCTGAGAAACATGGAGAACAACAAAAATGGCAATCATGAAGATGCAGATCTTTATTAATGGATGTTTGCACAGAATGAAAGGATGGAAATGTCAGGACACAATTTTGCTTTTAATTGTATATAATATTATTTTATGTATTTGAAGACATTATAAACTACAACTTTGCTATTATTGATTATACGTGCTTTTTTAAAGAATGATGTAAAAGAAATTAAATAAACTTGGCACTTATCGTTAATTTCTTCGCGTTTTCTTTTAATGTGTGTATATGTACGTGTCTGGGAATACCTACAAGACGCCCATTCCTTTCATGCCCTTTTTATCAGCCAGTTTTGGTTTGCCCCCACTATTCTAATGACATCTTTTTATTGATCAGTGTTGCTTGTTGCTTCGCTATTCTTATTACATCCACCTTGTACCTCCTACCAACCCACATCTACCAACCCGCCCCTACAACCGCCCCATCTACCCCAACATTTTATTGGTCGAGTTTGGTTTGCATCCACCTTTTACCTTATCCTCCCACCCCTTACATATAAACCCGCCCCTAAAAAGCACTAAGAACCCATTAAAAAAGGTCAAAATCCGTCATGAAAATCCAAGATCGGTGCACGTTTTCACCATTCCACTTTGGGTTACTTCGATTCTTGGTTTAATAAATTTAATTACAATTTTTTTTTAATTGTCTTTAATCAATATGATTTTTAAATCAAATGTAGGATTTATTAATAATCCTAATGTTGGTGGTTGATGCTTAGCACTTATTAATAAACCAGGTATAATTTTAGCTTGTTCATTTGTATTAATAATGCTACCTTCAATTATTGTTGTTGAACCATAGGGCAGGTCGATAATAATCGTATCTTCAAATTCAGTATTAAATTCCAGATGATATTCTTTGCGCGACAACCAATGCAATAATTGCATATTTCCCTCATTATTAAAACTGCTTGGCCCATTGTTGTTTCTCCTTTTTGGTAGTACAGGAACTATTTTTCCAAGATTAAATTTTTCATTTCATCAATTCCCTTTATTGAAATGTATCTGGTTTTAATTGTATATACCAACCTTACAATAATATTTTATTGGTAGTGGAATCTATTTACCTACCATCTTAAAACACAAAAAGTCAAATGTTCATCTATTATATATTTTCATTATATATAAAAAAAAACACTGCTGGATGACACTAGTTTTGATACTATTTTCATTTAACATATAACAATATAAATAATCTTTTTTTTTTTAACGCTCTTATCACGTCCTTTTATATTTTTGATATTTAAATTTATTTTCACATTCCTGATTGACTGAATTGCATCAATTTTCCCATTCTTCTTCCTTTTCCTTTCAACTCCCAGTGGAGCATCGGTCTTAAAAAAACACTTTCAAGCTGTTCTGTTTCTTGCCATTCTTTTAAGATCATTCCATGTCTTTCACATCATCTTAATATCTGCTTCCACCAGCCTTTTCCATGACTATTTTGTTTTTCCTCAGGGGATTGCAAAAAAGAGCATGTTGTGTGTAATACTCTCAGTTGGCTTCCGCTGTGTATCCCCCATCCAGCGCCACCATCTTCATTGTATCTATTCTATGTGCACTTGTTTGACTGGTAAAAAAGTAAGTAAAGTACCCCCGTCACGCCAAGTGGCGTATAGGGAAATATGGTATTAGTGACCCTATATTTTACAGACCTTCAGCACATGATTTTTGGGGTAATGTGGTCGGTTTTACGCTCGTGCTGCTTTACTTTCCCAGAAAAAAATCCGGTGCCCATTTTTCGGTTGGGATCGAACCCTACCCCTTGTCCTTTCTAGTCCAGTTCACTAACCACTGAGCTATCGCGGCTCCCTTGTTTGACTGGTACTTTTCATAATTCTATGTCTGTGATTTTGTCCTGCCATTTCCATTCTTTTATTCTACACAAGCATCAATTAATTTTCTTCTTCTTCTTTCCTTCCTCATTTGCCTTTCAGCGTCGATGGAAGATATCATTTGCGGTCTTTTGCTCTTATGCTCGCCTCTGCTGCTGTTGTGTTTCCTAGTGCTTTAATATTCCATCGATCCATCTTTTTCATGGCCGACCCTTAGGTCTGGTATTCTCACAACGTTTGATGAGGGCTCGTTGTGTTGTGTTTTGATTACTCTGCCTTGTCACGTGGCCAAACCATTTTATCTGTTGCTTCTTTATATATTCTGTAGCGGGGGCTATTCTTAGCTTTCTTCTCAGTTTTTCATTTCTCATCTTATCTCTCAGACTGTTTCCTGTTATTCGTCTGACACATTTAATCTCAGTAGAGGTTATTTTTCTTATTGTTCTTTCATCTAGGGCCAAGGACTGGCATTGGTAGCACAATGTTGAGATGAAGATTGTACTGTAGAGTGCCCGTTTTGCCTCGAGTTATTTCCTTGTTGGACAATAGTGGTACTATTATTATCATAAATGAAGATCTATATCTTCGTGATTGTAATTTTTTTTTCTCTCCATGTTTCATAGCCATATAATATGACTGACTTAACATTGGAGTTGACAATTTTTATTTTTGCATTTAACCTAATTTCTTTAGATTTCCATGTTTCCTTGTGCAACGAATGCTCCTCTTGCTTTTTGTATCCTATTTTGGTATTATTCCCTGTTATCCTTCTTTGCCTATATATAAGTAAGATAGTATAGGCATTTCTCCTAATGTTATTTGATTACTGCCAACTCATTAATTATCGTAATTTTGGTCTTATTTCTATTTATTTTCAGTACTAGTCCCAGATGTTGTGATCTCTCAAGTAGACTAATTTATCATTTTCAATTGAATCAAAAATATTCACAGAAACCTTTTTAGATAACAAAAAAAATTATACATTATGACCACAAACTATCGTTTTTGGTTCTTGTATTTGTTCAGTATCATACTGTATATCCGCGGGTTTTTCCCCTGGGGTAATCAATCAATTCTAAACAAACGTTAACGAAAATCAAGAATTTGCACAAGAGTCTTCCACACGCTAGTAGTATAGCAGGGTCAATTTGACCCGTATTTGGACCGTAAATTAACAAAGATATATAGTAGGTGCGCGGCGCACCTAATGTACTGTAGGCGCAGGGGGAGTTAACCGTGACCGCTAGTCCAGGTGACCCCGGAAGTGACCTGTTTATGTCTGGTGTATGCTGACTTTGGAGTTCTTTATGTACTTGATCGTTACAAATTTACAAATTTTTGTCTTTTGTTTTATATTGCTTGTTTTTCAATGCTGTTGTATAATCTACTAACCTATCACTAACGATCAAGTACATAAAGAACTCCAAAGTCAGCACACACCAGACATAAACACGTCACTTCCGGGTCACCGGGACTAGAGGTCAATACCTCGACACGAAATGTCACGGTTAACTCCCCCTGCGCCACACGCTTTATGCGCGCCGCGGGGCCAGTCATCGTTAGAAGAGGTCGTTAAAACCGATAAGGTAGATGAGTTTTTCTCACAGTACGACAAATGGTTCCCTTCAGAGACTTGTGAAGTCCATCGGGCCGATTTCATTCAACACATGGGCGTAAAGTATGACTGTTCAGATTGTTCTCGCCACGCAAAAGGCCAAGGGTGGGAAAAAACGTAGGTTTCAAAGTCTTAAATAATTCCATATTTTCCTACAGTCAAACAAGAAATGCTCTTTCCTACTTCTATATAAAAAGAAAGGTAGCTGATGATAACGTCTCGACTACGCCTTTAGATATTTAACTCTTTACACTACCAGCTTAGCCTAACCAGGAATCTCTAACAGTATCACCCATTATGATTCATCGATGACACAAATCTAAGCAGCCGCCCAACTACCTAGCTATAAATAAATGTTATCCTTGTACTATATATTTACGCCGTGTACTAACTATTTTTGTAATGTTATATAATATCCACTGTATGTTATACACCTATTGAGATAATAAAAGAATAAAATATATCTTTGTCTTCTGTTTTATATTGATTGTTTTTCATTGATGTTGTATAATCTACTAACCTATCACTAACGATCAAGTACATAAAGAACTCCAAAGTCAGCATACACCAAACATAAACAGGTCACTTCCGGGGTCACTGGGACCAGCGGTCACGGTTAACTCCCCCTGCGCCTACAGTACATTAGGCGCGCCGCGCGCCTACTATATATCTTTGTTAATTTAGCGCCTAAATACGTCTTAGTTACACCCTTGTATACTACTCACGCTGCTCACTCATTCGGCCTAGCATTAAAGACCTTCATGCGTTTTATCCCATCAGTGTCGTAGTTGCTATATCTGCGCGTTTCGGTCCGAAATATCAGACTTTGTTACCCCAAACATTTAGGAGTATTTGTCTCTTCGATCCCTACTAACGTAGCCGTTTCCTGGACCACCACGCGGAGGAGTAGATTTTCCACCAGCTCTGGTTCGCTGAAACCAACGTTAGTAGTCAGCAATGATATTTTACTGACTGCTGTCAATTTCATACGCTCATATCGTCATCTAACATTAGGTCATTAAGTGATCTGCATAATTCTCTTGCCTTCATCAAAAATATCCATTAAATTATGATATTTGAAAACAGATAAACACACGTTGCATTTGTCATTGAGGATAGGTAATCACAAAACTCGGGTATATTGTTGGGTGAATGAAGCTTTTTAAACAATACTCGATCGCAACATTTGGAAATCTGATGGATGTGGTGCAGTGTCCTAAACTGCTGCTACTGCTGCTAACTGTTGACAATTTTTTTTTTTTTAAAAAAGAAGAAAAAAGTGGTATGGTTTTTTTAAAAAAGAAGAAAGAAGTGGTATGGTATATATCAGCTTTGGTGTCAGTCCAGAAACGAAACCTGTGTCACTAGATAGTTGAGCCATCGCGCAACTACTATAATACTTCTACCGTCTAACTAGTGCACTAAATATCATATAATCATAGAAACTAGCTAGATGGAAGACGTCTTAATTCGATCTAATGCATACAATTTACTCCATGTTGACAGAAGTCACATCACAATTGTACAGCACACGGCGTACACACACTTTTCCCCCAAAGTGTCAGTGGCATTTTCATGCGTGTGGCAGGTTCATTAAACCAAAGGTCCCTACCGGGGACCAGCTGTTGGTTAAATAGTCTCAAGTGTAATGTATTTTGACCGGTGGCGAATATCTATTCCTTGGCTAACGTCCAAAGGGATGAGTTGCCATATACTTATTATGGAGATCACATCAATTGACCATTTGCTTGTATTGTTCATTAATAAAATATGGAAAGGTATGTCATCTGGGCGTCAACAAGTGGAAGCCATTTTAATACATGGGAATTACTAGCAGAATAAATACACCGACAATGTTCCAAATAACTGTGGATATCAGATATTGCCATTACGAAAAAGATGCTAAACCTATATGAGACAAGAAATGATCAGTTACAGAAAGTAAGCAAACAATTATCTCGTCGAGGGCCAGTTCTTCCACAGATAGTCTGGAACAGCTAGATGATAAATGTGAAGAGCTTAGTGACCGTGGTCATTACTTTCTGCAGTGTTGTTTGATGTATTTCCAGTGGTTGTTGAAATACTTGTTTTGGTAAGTCTTACACCATTAGCACACACTGTCACAATCCATCAACGAAGTGCTCTTAACTGTGCTGTTCTTAGCCCATGATGTCCACTTCCATTTTATTTAAACTTACAAAGTAGTATTTTTAATTTTAACCTACGCGTGTGTGAAGCTCATCTCTAAGTCGTTCTGACATCTGGTCACAGACCTCATTACTTTGACCTTTTTACAGTATGTAGTTAGACCTTGTCACAGACTTAATTACTTGGACCCTTTTACAGAATGTAGTTATCTCTAAAGTAAAGCACCAAGAAATAATCACAATTTTAGAAAGCATAAACGTAGACAGCAATGATCTAAGAGTAATAAAGAACATGTACTGGCAACAAACAGCGGCCATAAGAACTGGAAACCAATTGAGTATGTTTCAATAAATAAAACAGGGTGTCAGACAAGGTTGTGTGCTGTCACCAGATTTGTTTAATATTTATAGTGAGATTATTTTAAGATCCATAAGGGGCATGCCTGGAAAAACAATTGGAGGTCATAATATATATAATCTAAGGTATGCTGATGATACAGTCTTAATCGCTGAATGAAGATGAGTTACAAGAAATGTTGGACATTACAGTTAAAGAAAGCAAAAATAAAGGACTCAGCCTTATTTATGCCCCCACTATTCTTATGACATCTTTTCATTGATCAGTGTTGCTTGTTGCTTCGCTATTCTTATTACATCCACCTAGTACCTCATCCCAACCCACACCTACCAACCTGCCTCATCTACCCCAACATTTTATTGGTCGGGTTTGGTTTGCTATTCTTATTGCATCCACCTTTTACCTTATCCTCCCACCCCTTACATACAAATCCTCAGCCTATATTAAAAAAACAGTAGTAATGTTAACAACAAAGAAAAAGACATCACCTCAGTGCAAAATAAAGACAAGTGGAACAATATTAAAACAGGTAAATGAATTTAAGTATTTGGGAACTTTGTTAACCTCAGACGGAAAATGTACAAAAGAAGTGAGATGCAGAATGGCTTTGCAGCTTTCCAAAAAATGAGGAAGATACTATGCAATCCATTTTTGACAATAGAAACAAGAAAAAAGAGTTCTTAAATATTATGTAGAGCCAGTCTTAACATATGGATGTGAATCATGGACAACAGACAAGAAAATCACTGGAGTCTATAGAAATGTGGTTTTACAGAAGAATGTTGAGAATACCATGGACAGCTAAGAAGAGTATTGAAGATGTTCTGAAAGAGGTCAAAGCAAGACGAGAGCTAATTTCAAATATTAGGAAGAAACAATCAGCATTATTTGGCCACGTAATGAGAAGAGAACAACCGGAATATATTGTAACAACTGGAAAGATTGAGGGACGAAAGAGATAGAGGGAAGCAAAGAGAAAAAATACTAGACAGCTTAAGAGAATGGCTTGGCAGAAGGTCAGCAACAGAAATGATAAATAACTGTCTAGATTGAAAGTTGTGGAGAGACATGATCATCTACGCCAGCAGGCCCGGTACTTGATGATGATGAATTATCTCTACGTTTCCACCGTTTACTTACGAGGTTCCTACTGAACAGGTAATATTATAGTTGTCGATTATCTGTTATAAATCATCACATGTTTAGAGGCACCAAATGTCATCTTGTGTGGTAGTTGAATGTGATGCTGCAACACTGGCTACTCAACTAAAAAATAACATGCACAATAAATTGGTGATTCTGACCGATGCACTGTCAGTATTATCAGCTCTAAAAAGCCCCAGAACAATGAACTAGATGACTTGAGAACAACCCTGGACCAATTATGCAATAACTTCCAAAGAGTAGTCATTCAGTGAATACCATCACACAGTAATATACACGGGAACGAACGCGCAGACAAATTAGCTAAAGAGGGAGGGAGATTACCACAAGAGAACCATCCGCTCAGTTATGATGAAGCCAAATCCATCCTCAAAGGCCAGTACCATGAAAAATGGAAACGAGAACACCTGAAGCATAACGAGAGGGACGGATACCATCAACTATCAAGGAGAGATCAAGTCATCATACTTCTCCTACGCATTGGCCACAATAGAATGAGGAATCACATGTTCACCAAATTCAAAATAGGTACAACCAGCCTATGCCACTGTACGATATGACTACAAAACATGTTCTACAGGATTGCCCCCAGTACACAGACCTGAGAAGAGCAATGTGGTCCACACCCACCTCCCTGGAAGAAAAAACTATATGGGGCAATCGAATCACTCAAACAGACAGCTGACTTCATGATAGAGTCTGGAATCCTACTCTTATTGAGTCTTGATCGCAGAGAGAGAGAGAGAGAGAGAGAGAGAGAGAGAATGTGGTGATGATGATGATGAGGGGTTTAGGATAACACAAGTGGAATATTTTAAATTCAGGGTATTTAATCAAACACTCATCAATAATCATAATCCTCATTCAAGTGCCAATTAGCCACTACTATAGGCGACTGCCGATAACTAAAGCTGTAAGGAGATAAGCACAAATATAAAATATAATAAATATGAAATGTTATAGCTGCATAAAATACAAAGAAAATAAACATAAGCTAGAGTCACTATCTCAAACAGATCATCTCTGACTAACTGCCGTGGGACTTCGCTTTATATACAGTATGCTTCTGCTACTGTATAATCGAAATTGTCAACGTGTCACACCACCCCGTTCGAGAAAGATCTACCTTATTAATACATTGGTTTGGGCCTTCTGACCGAAAGTTGTCAACGTGTCACACCACCCCTTTCGAGAAAGATCTACCTTATTAATACATTGGTTTGGGCCTTCTGACCGGAAGTTGTTGACGTGTCAAGCATTTGTTCGCTGGTGAAGTCCGGAAGTGTAAAGTAGTCTACTGCATCAGTCTGCATCTACTCCTAATGAACTTACCCAGTTGTCTCCCCATCCAATACTATTAAAGTAACAGCGTCACGTTGGCAGTCGACACTTTTAATATATCTACTTTTAACCCGAATGTTGCACCATCATCTTTCCTATATGATTGATATCGTGCTGACTCCGTCATTTACTTTGCAATCATCATCATGTGCCATACCGGTTGCGTAGGCGATCATGTCCTTCCACAATTTTTCTATCCACAGTGCATCGTATCAATTCTGTTGACTGTTTTCCATGCACGATACCAAGATATCCAGTAACTTCTCTCTTTGTCGTCAACAATCTTTCTTTCTCTCTCTGTATTTTCCAATCTCCACCATCAAAAAGCCTGTTCTAATTTATAAGCTCCAGCAAAAGTGGTTTGTGTAGCAGCTTGTTAGTTCAAATTTACAATCTGCTTGGTCGAGGTATGAATCAAGGTCATGCGATAGCACAGAATAAACTACTTTGTAATGAGTTAATTGCTTAACAACTTTGTACTACTTCCTTTAAAACGTTGGTTTTGTGTTCCCCAAGATACACAATATACCAGAAAAGGCATGTGCTGTATAAAATTAAATAAAACTCGTGTAATATAATACACACGTTTCTCAGCTCTTTGTATATATATGATCATATGTAACATGTACTCTAGTTTCTTAGCTCAGTAATAAAATATAGCATTCGATTAAACAGATTTTAATCTGGCGTTGAAACATAAAGGCCTGGGAAGGGTGTAAGTAAAGCAGTAAGTATGATGTACTGTAGGGCCCACAGCTGTGGCTTGCTGTATGTGGTATGTGGTATGAGTCATGTAAGGGTTTCATTGAGTTGTCAGCAACATTGTTAACGATCATATCTTATGGTCATAATTCTATTAATTCCCGCAGCTTTTGCAGTTGTCCTAGAATATTGTTTTCTAGTTTCTATTTCTCTTTCATCATGTAGTCATTTCGATCTACTATGCACATTCAACCGCAATTTTCACATTTCATTAACAGTTCAAAACAAATGAGCGCTGAAGACGGGTGTATTGGATCACAAGATGCAAAACACGGCGCAGTACAGCCTGTTAAAATACTAACGATGATGAAGAAGCCAACAGCCAGCAGAGTCTGTGTAGTCCCCGACTACCACTATACAAAAAAAAAATAACAGAATGCAATTATGGATGAGTCGCAGTGTGTACCCTTGAAGTGCCGTGTTTTATCATGTTAGATGGCAATCAGTGAGTTATCAAATGAAGACAGCTCTAGACTGGAGTCTCCATGTTTGATCCGCTCTCGGCTTAACGTACACAGTATAGGTTTATTTTGCCTATCCTTAGTACTTAACAACCCTAGATCCTATTATAAACTGTTTCTCTTGTGGCTGTTGATTATCTACTGCATACCGCCCTGCGTGGAATATTTTTGAGCATTTCCGACTTTAGGTCTCTCCTCTAGTCTGAACGATCCACTGTGTTTGCGCCTGAATGATCCCATTTCTGCATTTTGCTATCTCTCTGAATCCAATTCAATCTCTATAGTATCTGTCTAGTTCTGAATATATTCAAAGTTCTCAATCTGTCTCTAGCAGCGTTCCTTGCAACGTCTGGTTCATCAAAAGTCTTTAGGCCTGTATAGACTGGTTATAACTAGCCTCTGTCCTTCTCTAACTGATACAGACTAATGAAAATCGATTTTCCCATATATGCTCGATATATATCTTGTCAATTGATTACCCAGGCAAAGGTTGAAAATCTGTCGCTAACAACGGTCATCTTTCTGGTCAGAAAATTGTTTACTTTAATTGTTCTGATTTTAAAAAAATATTTGTATGTAACTGATCCCACCCGTTTCTGTCCTAGTTAGTCAAGTGAACCTGCTAGTTCATTGATAGGTCAGTTCTTTCACGACAAAGGTTTTACTATTTGTCCTTGACAGGATCTCATCGATTATCATTATGGCTTTTTCTACTGAACACTAATATTTGTTTTTCTCTATTTTTACAAATGATGTTATTCCTGCCCACATGTTCCTAGTCATGTCTACCTGCTGCTAAATAAGAAGTGACGTTTATACTATCACATATATTTTATACCTGAAAATTCCCGTCCGCCTATGATCCATACAGGGAGGGATGCACTACATATACTTTCATACATTAGTCATGTCTCGTGAAGTAGAAGTTCGTTTAATTTATCGTGGGGACTATGACTGGTAAAATACTAATGGTAAAAAATAGAAGACAACAGGAAGTTGAGAGACAATCCGTGTTGGAGATCATTCAAGAGCAGCACACTCGATGGCCTATTTACGTGTGCCTGCGACGCAGAGACAGTGGGCGAGGGTGATTTTTTTTTTTAATTAAAAAAAAAACAGCATTGCATTATTGTATAAAATTATCATTTTGAAGAATGCAGAGGAAACCCAGGAGACCCATCCATAATGTAATGAAAAAGTTTGATACAACCCCAAAAGAATTGGGTAGGGTGAGCGACTACAGATTAAGTTCACCACACCTTCCTTATACATGCGTCTATACTAATGAGATCGACAAGAACTTACGTTACGGTAGTTTTTTCCAGTGGTGGCACCGAGAGATAGATGAACCAACACAAGTAGTTGTCAACAAGACTGAGTAAACAAATCACAACACTATGTCACAAAATCCTACCTTTGAGCAAGCCACACAAATTGTGGGAGTGTATTATACGACCAATTCTGACCTATGGAAGCGAATCATGGACAATAGACTAACAAATGAAAAGACGATTAGAGGCCACAGAGATGGGATTTCTCAGAAGAATGTTGAAAGTTCCATGGACAGCTAAAAAGATCAATGAGGAAGTTCTCAAAGGGGCCAACACAAAAAGGGAGCTCTTAAAAAAACAGAAAGAAGCAATCAACATTTTTCAGGCACATCATGAGAAGAGGAAAGTTGGAATACTTGGTTACAACTGGCAAAATAAAAGGAAAGAGAGATCGCGGACGACAAAGAGAGAGAATACTGGATAGCTTGGTGTCATGGCATGGAAAACAGTCAACAACAGAACTGATACGATGCACTGTAGGTAGAAGATTGTGGAGGGACATGATCGCCTACGCCAACCGGTATGGCATATGATGATGCTGATGAGTATACGACTCTGGGCTGCATTACGACCCGCCCCAAGAATACATATGAAACACAGTTCTGCTGCACTTTCGTGTTGGTGAGTACTCCAAGATATGCAGAGGCCTTGACTTTTTTCTCCGCGGCAAGCGTACTTTGTAGTACACCCGCCCAATAATGGGTATTAATGTGGGAATTCGCTGTTTATAAGAACTCACGCCCAACTATAACCCAGACATTTATAAGTTACAGCCATAGATTAGATAGCATACACCATCTTGAGTCTTTCGCGTCCAGTAGCAATATGTGTTCTAGGACTACCATGAATTCTGTCAAATTTATGATTAAATTTCGTGCTGATAGCTCAGGGATAAGTACAACCTGACAAGTGACATCTCACAGTTGACACAACACTCTGTGTATATATCTATATATAGTACAACACTCTATGTATATATCTTTCTGGTCAGAAAAATATTAACTTTTAATTTTTCTGACTAGAAAATATTTGTATGTAACTGATCCCACCCGCTTCTGTCCTAGTTAATCAAGTGATAAATAGTAAATACTGTGTTATACTATTTAAAAAGTTGACAATAATGGCATCTAGCGTGAATCTTCGTTCCCAATGTACAAAGTCTGTGACGGTAGATGGAGCGGAAGAATCGGAAATAATCAACGGCCCAGAAAGCGAAAACAGCAAGTATGGGGTACACAAGAGGTATATTCAGAACAGGAAAGACGAATATGGCTGATCACCGTGAAAGAGATTGGAGCCTCATCTAGTACTATTCCCAAGAAAGCCATGCAGAGAAATTCTAACTTGTGTCAGAAGAAAGATCTACGAATATGTACATGGAATGTTGGGACTCTTTACCAAGAAGGAAAATGTGAAAATATTTTATAAGCAGAAGGATTAGACATATATATTGTTGGCTTATCAGAGACAAGATGGAAGAATGCGGGTACATAGAGGACAAAAAATATACATTTATATATTCAGACAACAGAACATCAAAGAGGTTTAGGAATACTAATAAAAAGAGAAGGGAGCCGTGATAGCTCAGTGGTTAGTGAACTGGACTACAAAGGACAATGGGTAGGGTTCGATCCCAACCGACGGCTTCCGGGTTCACCCAGCCTTAAGAGGGTACCGTATTTTTTCCTGGGAAAGTAAAGCAGCACGGGCGTAATACTGACCACATTATCCCAAAAATCATGTGCTGAAGGTCTGTAAAATATAGGGTCACTAACACCATATTTCCATATACGCCACTTGGCGTGACGGGGGTAAAAAAAAAAAAAAAATTTTTAAATTAAAAATAAAAAGAGAGGTACAAAAATATATAAGTACCCACTGGACATACAATGAGAGGATTATACTACTCAATATGAAAAGAAAATCATTCCACATAGCAATAATACAGTCATAACGTACCTACATAAGATTATACATATGAACCAATAAAGGCATACTATGAAGATCTAAATAAAGTTATGAAGCAAGTGAAAATCTTCAGGCATATTGATTGTAATGGGAGATATGAATACTAAAGTACGAAAAAGTAGAATTATGGCATAGGAAATCATGGTTTAGGAAAAAGAAGCGAAAGAGGAGAAAGATTAATACAATTTTGTGAAGAAAACAGGTTGATAATATGCAACACTTACTTTGAGCAAGAGAAAAGGAAACTATAGACATGGAAAAGGAGACAAATAATAATAAATGAATATTATTATTATAGAAGGAAACTATAGACATAGAAAAGGAGACAAATAATAATCAATGAATATTATTATTATAGAAGGAAACTATAGACATGGAAAAGGAGACAAATAATAATCAATGAATATTATTATTATAGAAGGAAACTATAGACATGGAAAAGGAGACAAATAATAATCAATGAATATTATTATTATAGAAGGAAACTATAGACATGGAAAAGGAGACAAATAATAATCAATGAATATTATTATTATAGAAGGAAACTATAGACATGGAAAAGGAGACAAATAATAATCAATGAATATTATTATTATAGAAGGAAACTTCCGAAGCGCCAGATCAGCGAATCAGTTCAGAGGAAGAAGTGTGTTTATGGCACTCGGGAAAAATCACAAATAATCAACAGGAAAAACAGCTTTAAATCATAAAGATACTTATATACAATACAAGTGAAGAACACACCAGAAGTTGATAGTAGGAGGGACTAAACAATATAGAAGAGAAAATCCTGATGAAAAAGTTACAACCAAACGGCAATGCATAAAGAAAAGCATACATGAAACCTGCAACATCTTATCCAAAAAGGAAAAAAAACAAAAATGGATAATTGAGACCACATAGAAAAAAGGGAAGAAAGAAGACAAGCAAAGAACACTGCCTAATACAAGAAAATAGATAATGAAATACGCAAAATGTGCAAAAAGGCAAAAGAAGACTGGCTCAGGAAAAGACGTCTAGAAATCGAAACTATGGATAATAAACATGATTTAAGTAAGAGGTATGCACACAGATATAAAGAAAATGACTAGTAAAAATCAGAAAGCCACAGAAAACGGATGTATTGCAAACCAAAAAAAAAGGAAAATGCTAACAGACAATAAAGATATAATTAAAAGATGGCAGGAGTATATAACAGAATTATTTTATGACGAAAGGGACAAAAAAACCAACAATAAAATGTACATCAAGCTATAAAATCTTAAAATCTGAAGTGGAAAAGCTATACAAACAATGAAAAACCAAAAAAGGAAAAGCAACAGAACCGGACAACATGCAGATAGAGATGATACATGTGCTAAAAGCTTTTGGCATTGAGTGATCTCAGACTTATGCAACGACATATACCATACAGAATACAAACCAAAGGAACAACAAACATCAACTTTTATTGCATTGACCAAAAAGAATGGTGTTGTTGAATGCAGTGATTTTAGAACAATAAGATGAGCAAGGTAACAAAAATATTGATAAAAGTTATACAAGGAAGGATCCAGGTTAAAATCAATATTGAATTAGAACAACAGCAATTTGGATTTCGAAAAAAAAAGTGTGACAAAAGAAGCCATATTCTGCATCAGGACATTAATCGAAAAATACACAGAAGTAAACAAAAAAAAATATATGTCTGCTTCATAGACTACACCAAAGTTTTTGGTAGAGTACACCACAAACAACTTATAGACTGCCTAAAGGATAAACATCTAGATGACACAGACATACGACTATTATATAGTATGTAATTTATACTGGGAGCAAACATCAATAAGTTGTTTGCGTCAACGTTCACTATTTCGTCTTTTGCAGGAAAGATGGTTAATTCTACCTTACCAATGCAGATAATGTGCCATTTTGGCATGCAAGGTTTCTGTTTTTGAGATTGTGGTTCTGCCCTATATGCCGTCTTCGGCTCGAAATGACAATAGATAGATAGCATGCAGATAAGTGTATAAATAGGAAGCTTCACTGTTGGGATCTTCCCGGTGAAACGGATTACGTGGATGTGACCTGAAATCCTCTACAATGTGCGCAAGAGTGTGTTCTGTGTTGATTGCAGTATACGTCATAATTGCAATACCGATCAATATGGCAGATAGGCGGCAGAAATTTTTAAAGGCTGTGTCTGAAAAGTGTTCATTGTTGCAGATTCCTAATATTTCAAGTCCGGCTTACTGCCTGAACTACTGAGTTTAGTGCTCTGTGCTCACCGTGAGCTGTGTATTTCATCCGTTTTGATCGTGTTTCGATATTCTGATTGCTTACGATGAATGATGATATCGTATGACGAGGAACAGATGGCTGTATTAACTTTTTGTGCGGTTTCGCCTTATGTCTTTCGCCGTGCGCTGACACTGCTCTGATGAGGACTGCAGCTACCTTTCTTTGTTTGGGAGATGAGATATTAATTCGGATGAGTCCACTGGCACGGGCGGTTGAGCAATTATGGATTTTAATTCGTTTGCAGTGATATCGGTGCCTTCCATAACCATAAATAAGCAAATCTTTAAAAGCATCCCATAGATGCCAGGCCTAAACATCAATGGAAAGATAATCAATAACCTAATATATGCTGATGATACTGTATTACTAGCAGAAAATCCTAAATATCTACAACAATTACTTAATAAAATAAACATGACAAGAAAAAATATGGATTAGACATGAATATCAAAAAGACTAAAACTATGATCATAAACAAATACAATACTCAAAACCTACAAGTGGATATCAAAGTTGAAGGAATTAGACCTGCAGACAGTTCAGAGCTACAACTACCTTGGACATACAATAATTAGAGATGGAAAATGTGCAACTCAAATAAACAAAAGAATAGGCATGGCAAAGAGTAATTTTAATGCTATGAAAAATATACTAACATCAAAACAAATAACACTAGGGCTAAAACTAATAGTAGAGAATCTACATTCCTGTATAGTGCCTAAACATGGACATTAAACAAGTGTGGTGTGTTTACGCCGGTTCGTTGGCAAGGAGGTGTAATTTCATTGATGTGTGATTCTAAATGAAGAAAAAAAAAGCTCACAGTGTATCCACGTGCCGTAGAGATGATTGTCTGGAGTTGGCCAGTCTATAACGTGGAAACGAGTTCTGGACCGTGCGACTGAGTGAGTGCACGTGAGTCTAGACCATCCACAGAATCGACTTTCAGCGACAAAATCAACAATGATGACAATACATTTTCGGATGAAGCCAAAACGGCAACATCGAAGAAGGAAAACAAGAAAAGGAAAACGTGCTGGAATGGGTCGAAATGCGAGAGGCTAGGCCTAAAGTATGTGCGCGTTACATAAAGGTACTCTGCTTCCATAAATCAACGATGGGCTGTTCTTGATAAGCTACTGTGTTGTGCCGATATAATGATTTTGCAAGAAACACTTATTAGTGATAGGACGGTTAATGCCCCTGGAATTCACTGTTTCTACAATAGACGACAACCTGTACTGGCCAACCATGAGCGAAACAGCATGGCGGGAGATGAGGTTGATACGTCTGCGCGGGACAGTGAAGAGTTTGCAGGTGGATGCGGTTAGGGTGCAGAGCCCAGTTCCTTTCGTGGTTGTAAATGTGTATGTCTGCAATGAGAAGGTGTACACACAATTAATGGCAGAATCTCTTAGCGTTCGAGGAGGAGAATGTCATTTACTGCGAAGACTTTAATGCTAGAGGAAACCAGTGGGGTAACGTCATAACCAACAAGCAGGAAGAAGACCCAGAGAACGCACTGGTGTTGGCAGATTTAGTGTGCTTGAATGATGGAAGAGCAACCAGAATAGCCACTCGAATAGGGGAGTCTGATAGTGTCATAGGCCTGGCACTTGTGTCTTCCGCCATCGTACCGGTTTGCAGGTGGAGTGTACTCGGATTCCACGGAAGTGATCACTATCCATGTGTCATCTTGATTTGAGTAAAGCAGAAATAGAAGCCAGAAAAGCAAGCTCAACACATTCCATTATGAGAACACAGACCAGGACTTCATTAGCAAAATCAGACATAGGAAATAGGGCGCCCCTAGCAGGAGGCAAGATAAGGACGCAGCCGCCCTGGTGGAACGTAGTAGTTCAGGAAGCTTGGCGGAATAAGAGACAAACGGCCAAGAACATAGCAGAAAGCCAGAAGGAATGGAAGAACACAACCTTAGCTCTTGAAGCGTCTAAAGAATGGAAGAACACAACCTGAGCTCTTGATGCGTCTGAAAGAAGAGGTCGACCTTAAAATGATACACTTTAAACTATGTGCTAAGCAGCCTAAGGATGCCAAGTGGGATAAAAGAAAATTAAAGTAAAGTGCCTCGTCATGCCAAGTGGCGTAGAGGGAATATGGTGTTAGTGGCCATAATTGTTATAGACCTTCGGCACATGATTTTTAGGGTAATTTTGTCAGTATTACGCCTGTGCTGCTTTACTTTCCCAGAAAAAAAAATCCGGTACCCATTTAAGGTTTGGAGAACCCAGTAGCCGTCGATCATGATTGAACCCGACCTCTCGTCTTTTGTAGTCCAGTTCACCAACTACTGAGCTATCGCGGCTCCCCGCCAAGTGGGATGATTTCTGTAAAAAAAAAATAAAATAAAAATAAAAAAAAAAATTTGCTCAGAAAAATCGCTAGCCACATTCTGGCGCCTACATCAAAGCATGAATGGCACAACACGGCACAAATGCATCCTAGACTTCTAGGTCAAATACGACACAAATCTGATGAAAGCAAAGGGAAACCCTAGATTGCCCGCTATATTGAGAAGACTGACCAAAGAATAAGAGGTTGTAACAATGAGGATACGGGGGTCACTCTCAGAATTGTGTGAGGATGTAGTGCTGGAAGAAGATCTCACAATCACAACCGATGTCATTCGTACAAGACTTTAAAGGTCACACATCACTGCTCCTGGTCCAGATGGTGTTCGGTACGACGACGTAGGCAATTTAGCTGACAACTTGAAAAAAAAAAAAAAACAGGCGAAAGAGTTCAATGCCAGCATTCAGAGTGGCCAGATTAAGGAGGAGTGGCTACAGAGCTACTTACAACCGTTACCGAAACCAAACAAAGACCATTCTCAGATCAGTGCATACAGAATCATCACGATGCAAAACACTGCGGGCAAGCTACTGGAGAAAATAGTTACTCGTGTACTCTCTCACCTGTCACCTTGAACAGATACGCGCATTCCCACCCACACTCGAAGGTTATAGATATAACAAAGAGACATGGTCAATGCGGCAGTCTTCGCCTATGGCGTATTCGAAGGCTTCCTCAGATGAGAGGAGACATGTGCTGCTGCTACAGATCTGGAGGATGCATACAACAGAGTACTATTTGTATACCTCATGCACATGACGGCATCTTCACATACCAAGAAGCAAATTTATCTCTACCAGATAAAAAGAACTGAAAGTAAGCGCACATAAAAAATAGCATCTTATCAACAACATAGCCTTTGAAGCTGAAACAGCAGCATGGGAGCAAAGGCGCGTGTCAACAATAGAGCTAATGTGATTGACGACTCACAGCCGACTACTTTTGACACGATCGATGAACCAGAACTGTCCACTCCACCTTTTCGTTCCCATCGAAAAAGACTAATAAGTCTTGTCAAATGAGTATGGATCGAGAGTCAACCCAGTAGTCAAAACCATCTTGCTTAAGTAGGACATGCTAGATCAAAAGGCGCAAATATCAGTTTTAATGCAAACCACAACACATTTATGCCCCACTTGACGTCATTTTAGAGACAGAAAGCGAAGAGGTCTATTCATTGCTTTAATAGTCGTCGGGTGAACGTTAAAATAAAAATAGCAAAAACAGGAACCAGAAAAACCCTCCCCACATCAAGAAACGGCATCAACCTACAAATAGTGAACATTTTTGACAGCCAGCACAGTATATTTAACAAAAGCCGAAGAGAAGCAAAGATGGGCTGAACATTTTATATAAATATTAAATAAACTGCAACTGGCAAATATCCTTGACCTCGATGAAGAAGAAACTGCCTCCATTGAATACATCATCAAAGCTATGAATATTTCCAGCTGTTGAGTACACAAAGAAAAAAAATAAATAAAATGGTTCGCCTACGTGATAAGAGAGAAAAATCAAAATTCGACACAAAGAGACATCAACAACCGCTACATGGACGTCAGATTTAGGGGCCGACCAAGACAATGACGGGTTGATTTAACAGAAGAAATACTCAGAAAACTTTGCAGGAGAGGGCAATAGAAGAGTAAAAAAAATAGCAAATTATATCTCCCCTCGGCTAGAGGCAAATGAGGAAGAAATGAAGAATAAAAAGATTGGATACACCATTTGAGAAATTCACAGGCGAGTAGTTTATTAAGTACACTTGACCCGGCAAAGCTCTCCTCCCTGCCCTGCGTCGAGTTCTCCACACTTCTCGTCTAACCTACTCTTACCCCCTCTACTCATCACCCCTTGGATAGAGTAGTACTCGTCCTCACCAATCACCCACACCATTACGCTGTGATTAGGACCATCCACCGCTACCTCCCTATTCTCCGATCTGACCCTACTAAACGTCTGCTCTTCCCCGACCCACCACTGGTGGCCTTTAGACGTGACCGGAACCCTCCGTGACTTTCTTGTCATGGGCCGTCTTCCTGCTTGCTTCCCCCCCCCCCCCCCTTTGCCATCGAGATATTATCCGCTGCAACCGCAGAGTGTGCAAAACTTCTGACCACGTTCTCCAGACTGATACTGTCCTCTTTCCTAATGGTCCTTTCGAGATCAGAGAGGGATTCACTTGCACATCGCGTAACATCATTTATGCCATCATCTGTAAGCGATGCAGGTTAACCTACATCGGTCAGTCGGTCGACGGATCCGCGATGGGTGTCGTGAACATTTACACGACATCACCCGAGAAGCTGGCACTCCTGTAGTAGCCAATTTTAACTCGAGAGGCCACCATGCTCTTCTGATCACCACAGCCGTCTCACTCGTGAGCACCGTCTGATTTCTCGTTGGGGTTGCCTCACCCCCAGCGGCATCAATGTATCCCGATCCCTATGAGGACCCTTCTTCCTCTGTACCCTTCTCCTACACCTGTACACTTCTTCTTATCTCACATTTATGTTCATCTTCCCCCTTTTCTTTACCCCTATCCTCTTGGATCTATCCATCATCTACCCTTCTTCTTCCTTTATCCTAAATTCCCCCTACCTTTATGTCCATCTCCTCCTTATCGTTTTATTACCTCTCCTCCTCTGATGGATACTTCCCATTTCCCTTTATTCATCTACTCCCTTGATTCTCTATTCTCTTGTGTCACCACTTCTCTACCCTACTTTTCCTACATAACACCCCCCCTTCCCCCCCCCCTTTTTTTACCCGGTTCTAGGACTGTACGTGTCTGTTCACTAGCCACTCTCACTCCACTTCTCTGTGTATCCCCTTAGTCTCTCCGTTTCCCTACTTCCTTTCCTCTCTAGGCACTACTGTCTGCGTACAATTCTCTTTGTATCCCCTTAGTCTCTCCGTTTCCCTACTTCCTTTCCTCTCTAGGCACTACTGCCTACGTACAATTTTCTTTGTATCCCCTTAGTCTCTCCGTTTCCCCACTTCCTTACCTCTTTAGGCACTACTGCCTGCGTACCATCCCTCTATTTATCCACTTCTTTCTGACTCCCTCTCTACCTATCCACTCCTGACCCACCGCCTCTCCTCCTATCTTTTACCTGTCCTACTCTGATGTATACTTCCTACTCCTTGTTATATATACATTCCTAGTAACCCCCTCAGTCTCTCCGTTCCCTACCTCTCTACCTCGCTGGGCCCCCACTTCTTGCGTACCATCCCTCTATTATTCTCTTCTTTCTGACTCCCTCTCTTATCTATTCTCTCTTGACCCACTGCCTCTCCTCCGATCCTATTTTCCTATACCTGATTCTTTCCTTTCTTATTCTTCCTTTCCATTTCTCTTCCTCGTATCAACATTTCCTCCCTCTCCCTACCTGTCTATCCTTTCCGATTCCTCTGTTTGAATTAGCCCCCCCCCCCCTCCTTCCCCTATGTTAGGCTCATATAGTTTTATGATCCTATTATCTTCTACGTCTACCGCCCTTTGCCAGGCCTCTCCTGTGCCTTTGTTTGAGTTTCTTTTCATCCCGACCGGTGTTTTGACACTGGTCTGGTTCCACCCCACCCCCCTTTTTTCTCATTTGTTTCCCATGATTCTTGTTCCCCTTTTTCCGGCACGTGGATTCCTGTCTATGTGGTCATTCTTTCGTTTCGTTCCCGGCGGACAGACCAGTTATTTGAGCTAAGTGATTCAATTTTACATATATATATATATATATATATATATATATATATATATATATATATATATATATATATACTCATATTCTTTCTAATTTATACATCTTAACACTCATCCTACCTCCCCTCAAGTAGCTTTCTTCTTTTTTCAATTTTCTACATCCTACTTTCTTCTTTTCTGTTCACCTCTCCATTCTTCTGATCATGTAGTTATAGATAATTGTGTTTCACCGTTTGTTTTCGTTGTCCTTGTACTCTGAAAAAGGCCACAGGCCGAAATGTCAGTATTGTGTTGTGTTCCTCCCTTGTAAAGCTGTCTTCATACCTTGGAGTGTCTAACACTCCCCACAAATCAGAATAGCTTAGGCCAAAATAGCATTTCAGAAAATGAAAAACTTCTTGTGCAACAAGTCTGTCAATAGAAGTGAGAAAGAGAGTTAATCGGTGCTATACAGAGCCAATTATGACTTATGGAAGTAAATCATAGATAGTAGACACAAATTTCGTGATGTACTTTATACGAGAGTTAGCGAGAGAGAACGAGAGAGAGAGAGAGAGAGAGAGAGAGAGAGAGAGAGAGAGAGAGAGATATGTCATAGTTTTATTCATCAAAGAAAGTATTGGTGTTGATTACAAATACAAGTGCAATCAAGGATCTCCAGAAACAAGTTATCTTATGTGCGTAAATGTGAAGTGGAGTTAAAATGATAGATGCACACATATAACTACTCTTAAAACAATGGGGGTCAAGAAAGCAACAAATAAAATTAAGTGACAGTTAAAACGAGAATGGAGTAACAGACAAAACACACACAAAAATTAAGTACATACTTCTCATTTGTGCCCACTCATTAGCCCGGTAAAACACTTTGCTGTGAGAAACTGGCTAGTTCTGACCACGAAGAGGTGTTTTTTGAACATAAGTGGCAAATAAAAAATAAGTGACGCAGTCCAAAACATGCGCGAGCGCTGACAGTCTAGAGTACACGATTCAAACAAATGTAGCACTGCCTGCTATTAAGCAAACGAAGACGAAAGCGTGTGTCATTGTTGACTGAGCTTATCTAGGAGGACGAAGTACATGCTGATAGTTATAAAATCCTCAAAAAAATTGGAGGGCAACATTTTCCACTAGCATGTCTAGACTACAGACTGACGCCCTGGTGGCTGTTTTGCTTGGTGCGTTCTGAGAAATGTTCTTTCCTTGTATGGTAGCCTATGTTATCAATAAAAAAAAATTAGTCACATGGCGCTACACATGCCTGTACGCTATTCACTCGAGCCAACAAATAAGTGTATATTTGGCAATAGATGTATTCCACACCGGCTGTTGCTGTCTGTTCTTACTGTGAATATCGTCGGAGATTGAAGATTTTGTGTTTGAATTTTTCCTTAGCAGTGCTTTATTGGTTTGAGCTTTATCTTGTATGTACTATGTATGTCGGTGCGGTTGCCTTGGAGGCCGCACACAACACAAGTAATTACATAAATATAATATCATCATCATATGCCATACCTGTGGTTTAAGCTGTAGGCGATCATGTCCTTCCACAATTTTCTATCCACAGTGCGTCGTATAAATGTTGCTTTTGACTGTTTTCCATGCCATATACACCAAGCTATCTAGTATCTTCTCTCTTTGTTGTCCACGACTATTGACCTCTCTTTTCTTGTTTTGTGCCAGTTGTAACCAAGTATTCCAACGTTCCTTTTCTCATGATGTGCTTGAAAAATAAATGTTTCTTTCTGATGTTTTTTAGGAGTTCCCTTTTTGTGATGGCCTCTGATAATATCTTCGTTGGTATTTTTAGCAGTCCAGGAAACTTAAACATTCTTCTGACAAATTCCATATCTGTTGCCTCTAATCGTCTTTTTTTTCTTTGTCTACTATCCATGATTTACTTCCATAAGTCAGAATTGGCTCTGTATAGCACCGATTAACTCTCTTTCTCACTTCCATTGACATACTTGTTACACAAGAAGTTGTTCATTTTCTGAAATGCTATTTTGGCTTGAGCTATTCTGATTTGTATTACTATAGTGCATCTCCCATCTGATGTTTTTATTGTGCCCAATATTTGACACGTTGCACTGGTTTCAGATGTGTCCTGTTCATTTTTATGTTGCATGGTGGTTTTGATTGTTTCTTCGATATGACCATTGCTTCTTTTTTCTTGCTTTTTAGACTGACCTTTCTTGTTGCTTTCTTTCATTATTATGCCTATCATTTCTTCTAATTCATTCTCTGGTCTCTGCTATTAAGACTGTCATCCGCATATCGTTATTATTATTATTTTTTTTTTTTGGCTACTATTGATCTCATAATATTTTCGTTGTAAAGTGAGAACAAATTCGACGAGAGAACACAGTCTTGTTTTATATATTGGAACTGTCCTGTTTGGTTGCTAATTCTTATGGCTGCTGCTTGTTGCCAATGCATGTTTTTTTTTCTTTCTGGTTCTCAGATACTTTAAATCAATGTTTAATATCTCCAGCATTGATTATTTCCACATGTTTTACTTTGTCAAATGCTTTTGTGTAGTCTGTAAAGCACATATATGGATCTTTCTTTACCTCTATAGCTCTTTCTATTAATGTTCTCGGGATGCCTATTGCATTATTTGTGCACTTTCCATTCACAAATCCACATTGTTCCTCACTTATTTCTAGGTTTATTCTGTTCCTTACGCGTCTCAAGATGATTCTTAGTAATATGAGGTTATATTCCTCATGAGACTAATGGTCTTCGCAATCAGTTGCGCCTGACCTCTTTGAGATGGCTACAAAGAGAGACTTTAGTGGATCTTCGGTTATGTGTCCAGTGTTATATATGTCATTGAACAGTTTTGTTATGACTTTACTCCCAGCTTTCCTAATGCATCTATCTGTTCGATTGTTATATTGTCGGGGCCTGGAGCTTTGCCACTTTCATGTATTGAATTTCCACATCCACTTCACTCAGGATTATTGGTGGTCATGTGCCTTTCTTTTGAGTTGTTTAGTTCTGGTCTTTCATTACCATAGAGTTTAACATATTATGTTCATGTTTTCATTGTCTTCTCTTCTCCCATTATTATATTTCCTTCCTTTGATTTTACACATCCTGAGACTTCTTTTCATCTTGTTAATTCATTTACCTGACTGTGCATAAATTTTGCACCTTTCTTGTGTTGTTTTTCAATCTCTTCGCATTTGTTTTAACCAACCTTATTTTGCTTCTCTGCGTTTGTTTTGCATCTCTTTGTGCAATATTTTGAAAGTCCGTTTCTCTTTCTTATATTTTCGTCTTTCGCCCATTCATCATCATCATCAACTACCGGGCCTGCTGGAGTAGGTAGCCATGTCTCTCCACAACAGTTATTTATTATTTCTGTTATTGACATTCTGCCAAGCCATTCTCTTAAGCTGTCTGGTATTTTGTCTCTTTGCTTCCCTCTCTATCTCTTCGTCCCTCAATTTTTCCAGTTGTTACAATATATTCCAGCTGTTCTCATTACATGGCCAAAAATTGATGACTGTTGCTTCCTAATATTGGAAATTAGCTCTCTTTTCGTTCATTAGTTCTAGTATGTCTTCTGTCATCCATTTCTTCTTCTTGATTCTTTTAGCATTGATATTACATCTTTTGATGTTTGCTGAATCACTGTTTGAGCATTCACCACTACTCTTCAATGTTCTGTATTTTCTTAATGGCACTATACCTATTAGTAGTATAGAAAACCGGTACACGCTAGCCGTTAGTGCAGGTACATTTTATATATTGTCTATATAACTAGTGGGAGCCGCGATAGCTCAGTGGTTAGTGAACTGGACTACCACGGACAAGGGGTAGGGTTCGATCACAACCGACGGCTTCAGGGTTCACCCAGCCTTAAATGGGTACCGGATTTTTTTCTGGGAAAGTAAAGCAGCACGGGCGTAATACTGACCACATTACCCCAAAAATCATGTGCTGAGGGTCTGTAAAATATAGGGTCACTAACACCATATTTCCCTATACGCCACTTGGCGTGACGGGGGTACTTTACTTATATATATATATATATATATATATATATATATATATATATATATATATATATATAACTAGTGTCGAGCATTTTTATAATGTTGCTGCTGTGAATTTTGTTGTTGTTCGAGTTCGGGCGGTGACCTGTGACCCAACGGCCGTGACCCGGTGATCCGCTCCCACGCTGTCTCGGCTGTGGCCAGGATCGGTTGAATGCTCAGGGATTATCCTATTGATTTTAAATGGTGTAGCTGTGAGCTTGTTAGGGAGGGGGGTGGAATTAAAACGCGTGTTGTATCGCTTTATTCTTTATAGGTTTTTAGTGTTAGTCCTTCACTGTAACAAGAATATCAATAAATAATTCGATAAAATACCTCCTTTAACCTGTACCTTCGCCCACATTCCGTGTTGGTATTATAAATTGTCATCATCATCGTCGACATGTACCATCATCAATACCATACCCTCATCAGCATCATCAAGTACCTGTTGGTGTAGAGTGATCATCCACAACTTTCGATCTCTAACGAAATAATAAAAGTGCGAGTTTTAAAGTGGTATCCTTAAATAAAACAGCCCGCCCCTATATGAGTGGGGGTATGAACTAGCCGGAACTTACATCGTAGGCCTCTATCAGCTGGTATGATTGGGTTCACTGACCACCGGTGTGACAGCGAATGTTTACTTTTCAAATCTATTAGCGTATCGCGGTTCTAAAACTTGGGGAAAGCGGTATTGCAGGGGTTAATATGTTGTGTGTCATGTGTTTATATTTTGAGGAAAGGAGTACCTGATTCAGTGGTTATCTCGGGTGTAAGTGTGGTTGAGTATTATCCCTTAAGGTATTTGTGTGCTGATATCCATAAGACCAGGTGTGGAAATTTAAATAACGTGTTGGTTGTGATGATTCTAAAAATGGAGAAAATGTGGTGTTTTCCATTTTGATTATTCGTCTTATCACCATGATCACCCTCATGTACTCTCTCTTTTCACATTTATGTTAAAACAATCTCTCTCTCTCTCTCTCTCTCTCTCTCTCTCTCTCTCTCTCTCTCTATGTTCACATTCAATTTAAAACAAGTCAAATAAAACAAATACTTTCTATATTTCATTTCACAGTTTTTTTTTATTAATGCAGCAGAGAACATATATTTGAAAATATATTACTGTCCGCTTGATGAATTTGGGTACCCATGCCTCCCCCCCCCCACCCCCGAAGCCGAAATATCAACGGGTTGAGCAAACGATAAATGATACGGTCGTTAATGTGTTGTCTCGACGAAAAAGGCATGAGAATTCTGTTAAGCTTCGCGCCACGACACTTAAAAATTATATAATAAACACAATATAGACCACACATGTTGATAAACAAATCTTGCAACACCTGTGGGTTGTAGACGAATGGAACGTGTGAATTCCGCTCGATAAAGTTTAAAATATCCATGTGTCTGGGAGGTAAACTAGGAATCCAGATACTAACATTCTCCGAGACCGTTGTAAAAGAGGGCCACCTAATGCTCACCAGGTTTGTGGGCAGGATCGGTGTTTATGACAAAGGCTGCAGTCGCAGTTGGGTCGATGCTGGGTGGTAAGTGGTTTTGTGGAAGGACACTAACAAGGGAACAACGTCGAACGAAATATCCGACATCAAAAGGTTGTAAATCTCCCCCGTGCTCATTTTCTTTCCCTCAAACGGCGAAGTCTGTTAGAACCTGCCGTGTCTTGGACACCTCGAGTATTGAGTCCAACTCGGCGTAGACGATAACTTGTAGGGGAGTAGTTGTGGGAGCGGTGAACTTGAGCTCTATCGACAAGGGCCCGCTTGTGGCTAGCTCAAAGTAGGACCCGTCTAGTAGGCTGGAAGCGAGGTGAAAACGAAATAGACAAAATCCATCCTTTAACTCTCGATAATCAATGTTATTCCCAGCGTCTTTACCAATCAGATCCATGGCCAGATTTGTACCTAAGTTTCTCGTGTATTGATTTCGTTCAAAGTCCATAGTTAGAGGCTTTCCGGGAATACATCTTGCGTCGACCATCAGGTTCATATAAGTCAAACCAAAGTGTTGAAAATTGAACGGTTTAGCGGAATAAATACCATTAAAGGCACTGGCTGTAATCAGACCTATCACTATACTGGTTGGTGTTTGAGACAAAAAAAATTGTCTTGACTGTGGAAGTACATCCCGCTAGCGATGGAAAATGTTTTGATGGTAACCCTCTTGATCGGGTACCGAGCATTCCCGCATAAAAGAGCCTTTTCGTAGGCCAGAGAAATCGCGGGGTTTAGCTTAGCTTTCCTGACCACGAGCGCGGAGTAGGTGATAACACTCTTATAACCCACAGACCTATCATGAGCAATGATGTTGAACACATCCTTAGAGGGCGTGAGTTTGATCTTTACATCGACTCTGTTTAAAATGTAACGATCCTGCACAAATGCATCAGAGTGCAAACGACCCATCATTCCAACCTCTTTACCCCGAAGTCAAATTGCGCCGAGTTTTAAAACCCTCATTTTCTTTCATATCATCGTGGTGGCCTGCTGTGTCTTTGTAGAACAGAGCGGTTGTCAAGTATCCCGTTTTCGCATCCTCCGCGTAGTTTAGCGTAGCCTCAAACACTGTTCTAAAAAGATAGGTATTCTCCGATGGTGTAACCAACGTGTCGTTTAGAGATACGTCGACTTGTGAAAATAGACTGTGAAGATAATTGTTGACTGGTCCTCCCTCAACATCCGATGGTACACTATCCCCGTTGGGGAGGGTGATCATGACCCTGAGATGCAAAAACGTGTTGAAAAGATCTAGATACTCCTCGCTGTTTCCCGAAATGAAAAACTCGCTGGGTGTGCCATGCGACAAGGCCGCGATCGGACGAATTTCAATAAATTGGCCAGAGTCCAGAGATGTCTGTGTGGGTGGAACGCTAAATAAATCCAAACCAGAGTGAAGACATTCACACGACTTGGGGTGAATGAGAGACATTACTCATCGAAAATATCCCTTGCCACCGACACCGTCGTCTTCGTCTTGTTGTGTGCCGAATGAAGGGGGAACGGTCAAGCTGTCGGTTTTATCCTCTTCGTAACGGTTTCTCCGGGTGGAGGTACCTTCATAGCTCGCTTTCTGCTATGTCGTCATCGTAAACCACTTCATGATTGGTTGTTACCAGTCAGGTGGTCTACGGCCCCGTGTATCAACCGCTGACCGGCCTCCTTAGCTCGTTCTTTGAAAGCTTCACCGATATTTCTCCCGGCTAATGCATCTTGTGGGACCTGCAGACCGGTCCCCAATCCTTCTCTAAGCAAGGCTTTACCACTGTTTTTAACCACGGTAAAATAGCCCTCCCGATTCCCCCAAAGAAACTACCGATTCCTCGACCACTCTGATTTCGACCTTCTATAAACACGGGCATTCCATCACCCGCCTGACAGCAGTAATAATCTTCGTATAACTCAACATCGCGATGAAGGGGTTTGTGTCTCACCATTATACCAGATCGAAATGTTTCTTCACTCGAAAGTGTACCGTTAGCACCGAGGTCCTGCTGGTGAATCAGATGGTTTTTCCATGTTCGTTGGCTAAAAGCATTTCCATGGTGTTGAAGGAAAATCTGCTCAGGGGGACGTACTGAGGCTTATCGTAGATCTGAAACACCATGGTGTGATTTCTTTTGAGGACAAGCACGCTCCTGAGGAGAGGCACCATCACATCTCCGCCGGTCTGGGTGAAACGAGATCGCAGTAGACGTAGACATTTTTCACAACACTTTCCAAGTCCATTGCACCCGCGCTGTAGATATCGGGAGTTGTGTCTGTTATGCAGATCGTGGAAAGGCTAACATATTTTTCAACGTGTCGCTTATAGAAGCGCTGACCTCTTTTTCGTAGAGTTCCAAGATGGCTTCACCTCCTTTGCGTAAAGGAACCTCATTTTTTGCCGCTTTTACACCCGCGCTTGACTCCTCCTCTTTTATGATCAATTCATTCAACGCTCCGATGAAAGCATCGGGTATCTTGTATAACCCTGGTGCCAGGGTCATGATGAAGTGAGATCTAACGCCGCAAATTTCGTTGTTAGCGAGTGGTTCATAACGAATCCAGACATCACCCTCTATTACATTGAAAAAATTAAGCAGAAACTGTATCTCCACCAGCGCGATCTCATGCAGTGTCGAAATGTCAATGGTCTGAGAGAGTTTAACGAAAAAGTGGCCGGGGTTATAATATCCATACATGCATTGCTGGGTAGGGTGACATAAAAACTCATATCTTACTTGTTTCGCCGTCTCCTCTCCAACTTTGGATTCGGTAGCATGTAACCCAAACAGCTGCTCAGTAGGGCTATTCACAGTTTTCTTTCCTTTGCGTCTGGCTTTTTGGTGGTCAGATTGAACAGCGAGACTGCGACAATGACATATATAACTACCATTTGACAAATAAAGACAAGCTCTAAGCGGGGGGATAGTTTACCAAACACCGACCACAGCATGGTTAGCTCTCTCCACAATCCCCCGAGTATACGGCTCGCAAAACAGGCCCTCCAAAAGTTTCCCCTTCTTCTTCTCTCTTTTCTAGTTTTTGTATCTGACAATGTCCTTGGTCTGTATCCAACTGTTGAATGAGGAATCGTACCCAAACCACATGACTAAACTATCTTTTCGGTAAAATATTGTGTGACGCTCGGTTATGATACTCTCGATTCTGTACTCGCGCTTTTCTCCAACTTTTTGAATTTCTGGTGTGTAGAATGACCCCTCTATCTCGTCGCCCTTATCGTCTTTCAACACATATGTAATGGGGTTTGTTTAATTTACTCGACTGATGGAAAACAGTTCCTTCGTCCAAGCCATTGCATAACCCTTTTTAAAATTGGCACTGCCCAGGACCAGTCTAACTCGATCACCAACCTTATACAGGAGTCTTTCAAATTTAAAGCTGCGTTTGTTACTATACAACATGTTCCATACCTGTTCTTGATTGTCTGTGATGACGTCGACCGGTGCCATTTTTATACTTCTGTGATACGAATGGTTATAACTTCGAAGTAGGGCAGGTAAGACTCGGACATAAGACAGTTAATTGGATTTCGTGAAATATCGCCACATCCGTTGTTTCAGAGTCCTATTAAAGCGTTCCATCACGGCGGCCTTAATATCTTCGTTCTGTGTAGTGAAAAAGTGAACGTTGTTGTCAGCGAGGAATTTTTGAAATGTTCTGTTCAGAAACTCTGACCCTTTATCGGCTTGAAAATTCGCGGGTTTCCCATCGAAAAATATCTTACCGGCGGCTTCCGATAAGGATTTCCCCGTTTTGGTTCGTATCGGTACAGACCACGCGAATTTACTGAAATCGTCCACACAAGAAACCAAATAGGAATACCAATCGTTGTGTTTTTTTTCAAATGTCTCAAATCAATTAGATCTGCCTGATATTGCCGTTGGGGTCCACTCGTTATAATGGGACGCCTTTCAAATCTGCTACGAATTGGTTAATGAAGGGTATAGGCATCCTGATGACTCAACCACCGATTGATCTCTTTTAAGTCCCAGTTTGGTGTTACGTTGCACCATTATACGCCCCTGGACGACTAGGGTCAAAGTAATGACGTCTCAATATTTTTGCAACCGTTCCCATTTTGGTGTTGGGATTCCGCTCTTTCTTTTTTTAGGTCTCAGTTTATATGTGGTTACCTGCGGGGTGTTTTCATTACGTATCTTTGGGGTTTCCGCTGTTGGTGTCTTGGTATGCTCTGGTGGTACCTTGAGTGATGGTGGTGGAGGTGTTTCTGTTGATGTGTTGTGTTGAAAGAGATCGACCGAGGCCAATAACCGTCGTTTATACTGCTCCAATTTAGTTAAATACTGATACAGAGCACGTTGGTACACTCTGGCCTTATCAACGGGCGCTAAATCATCGCGGACTAGGATACATTGCATTTCATCATCTAAATCTCTCAAGTTGTCATTGATCGCCTCAGGTGGGGTATACATGGTAGTAGTCTGTTTCAGACGCTCAAGCAATCAAGAATCCATCAAAATCATTTTTTTTGGCCATTGTTACGCACCTAGTACTCCGCCAAGAACACTTAATATAGGTCGGATCAAAGCATCTATGAACCCACCGGTTTGAAGAATCTCTGCCGCTTAAGAGTCAGTTTCTTTTTAGTAAGAAGTCTCAACTTCTTGTGTCGACGTGGCTCACACTTCTGAGTGAGTCTAACATTAACTTTTAATATGTTATGACAACACTCGCATAAAAAGTTAATGAGTTTGGGAGAGGCTGTTTTCAATATGGCTCTTAAACCGCTCCACGTCGCGGCGCGCATACATTTCAACATTTCACCGTGCCGTCTAAGTGATTCATCACACATTTTTGTTACTTTGGCACGTAGACGATTTGTCTCTCCCCTGGGAATATTTTTGTTCTCAACCTAAGATTATCAGGTGTATCCTGACATGGTCAACCAACAAGTAACAGTGAGGAGACGCTGTCGCGTCCTTAAAACTAACTTGGAGGTACCCCACCTGTCGTGGGTATATTTTTTTAGCTAGCTTGATAATTTGACTTCCGTCTCTCGGGTTCTTGAAAAGGACTTAATGTGTATTGAGGCTTATGGATCGATGTTCCTTATTTTTCCGAATAGGTTTTAAACAATGTACATCACACTAATATCTCTATGATGACTACCTTTGGTGAATAATTTTGTTACCCTCTCGTCCGTCTCCAACATAAAGTCATCGATGACGATCAGTCTTCTCTACTTACCACCTTCAAATGTATCGATGTTTGTACACCCACGATAAATCTCACTGAACCCATAGTCTCGTATTTTGGTTGCCATTCTCCATAACACCATATAACTTCCTCCGGTACGGGGACAGCTAACTCGTGAAGGTTCTGTATAAGCTTTTGCACAAATACCGTTTTCCCACACCCTGTAGGTCCGGCTATCAGAGCTGTGAATGGGTGTTTCCATCGTGGATCCATCCTTACAAATGACACTTTAGTGATTATACCACCGAAAAAAAAATATTTCCCACCTCAACAACGCTGAATAGGATTTGATGTAACAGTGACAACAAGTGATTTTATGTCAGCACGCTAGGTTTCCCCTCTTTAACTCACACCTATTTAAAATCTACATCCTATATAAACACTACGGGGTTTCCTAGTCTCAGTACGCGTTACCTGGGACCGAATTGTTACATACACATACATACACAATTATTTCACACATCACTGGCCAGGTCAGCTGTCTATTTCGCACACATCACTCCTTGGCTCAGTCCGAGGTGTCACTTCCGTGGGTGGGCGGTCATCATTGAACTTGTCTCAACACGCCTGCTGACGTATTGCATTAGTTACTATAAATAGACGGTCCTCGACCCGATTACAGTGAGGTATAAAGCTCAGTCGATCAGTGTATATGCACACACACAGATAACCAGCGTCTGTTACCGAGTGGTTTGTGTTTGTTTTCTTTGAATATGGAGTCGTGTAGCGTGAATATGCCAACTTCGTTTGATATTTGTGATCAGCGCATATTCATGTCACGTGGTAATGAGAAAATAATTCCATTGTCAAAGGATGGCGTTAAGGCAGTCTCTGTGTTTTTGGTAACAGACCATTGATAAACATAAGGACATATAGCGGTGATAGTTTTTTTTTTTAGTTTCTTACCAGAACTGGGATAACACTCTCGAGAGAGGAATTTATCACGCTAATTGAGATACGAGATGAAATTTTATCCACTAATGCTAACCTCAACTTCACACCACCTCTTGTTAACCAGAACCTCAACTACACATCACCTCTTGTTAACCAGAACCTCAACTACACGCCACCTTTTGTTAACCAGAACCTCAACTACACGCTACCTCGTTAACCAGACGAAAGATCCTGCAGTCAGCATGGATGCCCCGGTGATTCAACAGAGTCAGCAATTACCTATTCCATCTTTGATCAAGGTTTTGTCAAAATGGAGGGGGTGTGTTTTGAACGCTAATCAACGTTCCTATGCACGTGTGTTTGATAGCCATTTAACACAGACAGTACCACCAAAACAGGAGGGAGGAAGCCCAGACGGTTAAAATTAATAAATTCATCAACCGAAAAATAATATATTTTCAAATATCTGTTCTCTGCTGTATTAATAAAAAAGCTGTGAAATTAAATATATAAATTATTTGTTTTATTTGACTTGTAACTTGAATGTGAACAGAGTGAGAGAGCGTGATTGTTTTAACTTGAATGTGAAAAGAGAGAGTACATGTGGGTGGTCATGGTGATGAGACGAATAATCCAATGGGAAAACACATTTTCTCCATTTTTAGAATCATCACAACCAACACGTTATTTAAATTTCCACAACTGGTCTTATAGATATCAGCACACAGATACCTTAAGGGATAATACTCAACCACACTTACACCCGAGATAACCACTGAATCAGGTACTTCTTTCCTCAAAATAAAAACACATGACACACAACATATTAACCCCTGCAATAGTGCTTTCTCCAAGTTTTAAAACCGCGATACGCTAATAGATTTGAAAAGTAAATATTCGCTGTCACGCCGGTGGTCAGTGAACCCAATCATATCAGCTGATAGAGGCCTACGATGTAAGTTCCGGCCAGTTCATACCCCCACTCATAGACTGGCGGGCTGTTTTATTTAAGAATAATAATTTTAAAATCTCACTTTTATTATTTCGTTAGCGATCGAAAGTTGTGGATGATCACTCTACACCAACAGGTACTTGATGATGCTGATGAGGGTATGGTATTGATGACATGTCAACGATGATGATGACAATTTATAAAATACCAACACGGAATGTGGGCGAAGATACAGGATAAAGGAGGTATTTTATCGAATTATTTATTGATATTCTTGTTACAGTGAAGGACTAACACTAAAAACCTATAAAGAATAAAGCGAGAGAACGCGCGTTTTAATTTGTATCCCCTAACAAGCTCACCACTACACTATTTAAAATCAATAATTCCGTGACCATTCAACCGATCCTGCCCACAGCCGAGACAGCGAGCGAGCGGATCACCGAGTCACGGCGGTCGGTTCACAGGTCACCGCCCGAACCCAAACAACAACAAAAAATGCACAGCAACATAATAAAAATTCTCAGATACTACTTATATAGACAATATATAAAATGTACCTGCACTAACGGCTAGCATGTACCGGTTTTTTATACTACTCATACTGTGTACTATCATGCTGTACTTATCACTTATCGGTCTATCTACTATAAGCATATCTAGTAGCAATTTAATATTTTTTGGGTATTTAAGTTTTCCACAATTTATTCTCATTTTTTTCCAACTACTGATACATGGTCACTATTTTAATCTGCTCCCTGGCCTTGTTTTAAAAGATGCTAGGCCATTCCTGAACCTTTTCTGTACAAGTATAAAATCGATTTGATTGTGTACTTTGTTCCCTGGGCTTTGCCATGTCCATAGTCGTCTAGGATGTTGCTTGAACCATGTGTTACAAAATAATTATTGTATGTCGTTTGGCCAATCTATCTATAAATATATCTATCAATACTTCAGAATTTTAAAAACTTCATACACTTTCCACATTTAACACTATGTCAAATCTTTAGGTTGTGTCGTGTGGGTTTTTTTTCAATCACGAGCTTGTTGCTATAATTAGAAGTATTGTTTTGTTATGTTAGATCAATCTATCAAGTATTCTATAGATAAACAACGATTGAATGGCTGTGCTATTCCATAGACTTGGCGAGTTGGCTGTGTTCACGCTTGAGATACTTTCTAGTAACGTCTATATACAAACGTCCTGTGGTTTTACGATGGTTGGAATTTAGAGGCTGAAAAAAGATAGTATTACACACGGTATCATCAGACAATAACAGAAACATAAATGTCTTTTCCCGCACTGGTTTAGTGCCATCAAAATTGTACTCCGACGATGCTTCGGACAGCGCTACTCAAATCACAGAGAAGATCTCAGTACAGTGTACGAACTCCGAATTACCCAGATATTCCTTGTAGGGATATAATCAGTTTCTCCTAAACTTTGAATCTACTGGACTCTTCAGTTTGTCCTGATTTTATGTAGTGTGGCCCATACGATGGGGCAGATTTAGGTCTATGTTAAATAGAAACTTATATATACAGCTTAGGGCCTCACAATCCATGAGGGTCTCACGTTTTCTTTTTTATATATTGTATTGTAATCTATGATCGAGACCTTCTGGTGTTAATTTTTAATGGGGAGACTCAAAGTTTCATTGAGCTTAGTCGGCAGTTTATGGCCTCACAAAGTCTAAATCCAGCCCTTCCACTATTAACGGGTCCAGGCCTTCCCACTGCCAGAGTTTGTGCGAGAATAGATTTTCTCAAAAATACCAATGCACTCTGGCTGAATAGCATAAACTGCGAGTAATGTCACCCCCTAGTCATCTCCTGTGGAAGTGGAGTACAACAGTGAAACAGTTTCAAATACTTCAAGCACTTTCCACACGCTGTGTATGTCATGTCTGGAATCCCTATTGTTGGCTCTGGCTTAGATTCCACCCAAGTAAAGTTCTCATTAATGATAACGCGACACAACATGACTATCTTTTACTTCAATCGCGCGAACTTTGGCAAGCAATCAAGTTAATCCAGAACAGCTTGAATCACAATTCAAGTCTTTTTCTTCTGAGATCATGGCTCATTCAGGCTCGTATTTCTGATTCCTATAAAGTCTGTTGCATGTTTCAGTCAGAGTTAAACTAATTTGAATGTAATGTATATAACACAGCCCCACACCTTCTCCCCCACCCCCTCCCCCAACTAAAAAAAAAAAAAAGAAATAGTTGAACTCTTTCATTCTTATCTTCTTTTTTCACATCCTCTTGTACTCATTCGGGTGTCGAAGGGGATACAAAGTTCTAGTTAACGCCTATATTGGCAGCTTCAGTCATTGTTGTCGCGTTTCTTTAACGTTGTCTGTTCATCTTACTTTGGGTAAGCCTCTTGCTCGTCTTCCTTCATTTATGTTAATATGTTTTGTATTTTAATACATGCACAATAAAGACATCATCAAGTACCAAGCCTGCAGGCGTAGGTGATCATGTCTCTCCACAACTTACGATCTCGGCAGCTATTTATCATTTCTGTTGTTGACCTTCTGCCAAGCCATTCTCTTAAGCTGTCTGTTATTTTTTCTCTTTGCTTTCCTCTATCTCTTCGTCCCTCAATTTTTCCAGTTGTTACAATATATTTCAGTTGTTCTCTTCTCATTACATGGCCAGAAAATGATGATTGTTTCTTCCTATATATACATATATATATATGCTTCCGAACATAGAAGTAATTTTCAAACTGAAATCACTCAATGCGGCAATATTTTTCCCGTGGCACAAGTTTCCAAAAGTCTACTCCTATCTCCATCCTTGATTGGAAAAAGGGGTCACTTTGGAGGGTACATAACTCCAACTGAAAAGTGTCATGTTGTTGGAAAACGTCACACTTTATAGGGTTGTTAAACAATGCCAGTTCTGGCCATATACCGCTGAAGTCAGAAAATCGTTCATGACTTACTCTGGGAATGTGTGAAACAAGATGGCTGGGAGCGGAGAGAATAAAATTGAATACAGGGGAGATGATTTTATCATCAGGACACCAGGAACCAGGAGCACACCATAGCGAAGGGGTAGCTATAATGCTATCAAAGAATGCACAGAAGACACTAATAGAATGGGAGGCAGTGGGACCAAGACTGGTGAGAGCAACATTTAGAACAACCAAAAACAAAATAAAATTACACATTATACAATGCTATGCACCAACCAACGATAAGGATGACTCAGTTAAAGATGATTTTTATAAACAGCTACAATGTCAGATGGATGCAAGACGAGCCAAGGATATTATAATCTTGATGGGAGACCTAAATGCTAAGGTAGGATCAGACAACAGAGGCTTCGAAGAGATTATGGGAAAACATGGACTTGGAGATATAAACAAGAATGGAGAGATATTTGTGAATTTCTGCGCCCTTAATCAAATGAGCCTAGGAGGAACAATATTCCAACATAAAAGAATACACAAAGCTACATGGGTGTCACCAGATCATAGAACGGAAAATCAAATTGATCACATATGTATTAATAATAAGTTTAAGTCATCCTTACAGGATGTAAAAGTATATAGAGGGGCAGATGTAGCTTCTGACCATCATCTTCTGTTAGCCAAACTTAAAATTAAATTAAAAAGGTATACTACAACGAATAAGGGTAGAAAGTATTTCAATGTAGTGTTTCTTAAAGAACAAGGAATTAAAGATAAATTCGCAGTCACAATATCAAAAAAATACCAAGTCCTCCAACAACTAGAAAATACAATAAATATAGAAGATCATTGGAAACAGGTAAAAAATATATGGAAAGAGACATGCTAAGAAACACTGGGGAAAAGAGAACGCCAGGATAAGGCATGGATGACAGCAGAGACCCTGGATAAAATTAAAGAAAGAAAGAACAAGTAAGCAGACATAAATAAAAGCAAAACAAGAAGTAATAAAGCCAAGACACAGGAAGTTTCCACAGAGGTGAACAAAGAAGTGAGAAGATGCATTAAAAGGGATAAGAGAAAATATATAGATGAACTAGCTAAAGAGGCAGAAGAAGCAGCAAATAAAGGGAATATGAAAGAACTGTACAACAGCACGAAGAAATTAGGTGGAAAATACAAACAGATCAACGCCTTTATCAAAGATAAGAAAGGAAATCTGCTTAGTAATATAAGGGAACAAATGGAGTGATGGAAAGAGCACTTTGAAGAACTTTTGAACAGACCCGGCTCAAATAATCCTCCAGATATACTACCAGCAGAAGAAGAGTTACACGTTAACTGCGGAAAACCAAGCAAAGAAGAAATAATGAAAGCTATCAAACTATTAAAAGATGGTAAAGCCACAGGACCAGATGAAATTCCTTCGGAAGCCATCAAAGCAGATATTAACACCTCTACCAAGATGTTACATGATCTACTGGATAAAATTTGGGAGAGGGAAGAAATACCTAAAGACTGGAGAGAAGGTTATATGATCAAACTACCAAAGAAAGGAAGTTTACAGGAGTGCACAAAGTATAGGGGAATTATGCTACTATCAGTGCCAGGAAAAATATTAGGCAGAATCATTCTGGAGAGACTAAAAGAGGCTATAGAGAAACACTTGAGAGATGAACAAGCAGGTTTTAGGAAGAACAGATCATGTGCTGATCAAATAACTACTCTACGTATAATAGTTGAACAAAGTTTAGAACTAAAATCCCCACTATATATTGGATTCATAGATTACGAAAAGGCAATTCTGTTTAGACAGAAGAATGCTTTGGAAGTTGCTGAGTCATTACGGAATCCCAATAAAGTTTGTTAACCTGATAAAAACATGTATGAAGGAACAAAATGTAGTGTGGTGCATGAAGGACAGCTTACAGAAGCATTTGAAATAAGAACAGGAGTAAGGCAAGGATGCCTTCTGTCTCCATTTCTCTTTCTACTGGCCATAGATTGGATTATGAAAATAACTCAAAACAACAGAAATGGGATCCAGTGGTCACTGACCAAACAACTTGACGATTTAGACTTTGCTGATGACATAGCTCTCCTATCACACAGCCATCAACAGATGCAGGATAAAATGAGTATATTAGATGAGAGATCACATCCACACTCGGAGGTTATAGATATAACAAAGAGACATGGCTCAATGCGGCAGTATTTGCCTATGACGTCTTCGAAGGCTTCCACAGATGAGAGGAGACATGTGCAGCTGCTATAGATCTGGAGGATGCATACAACAGGGTACCATTTGAATATCTCATGCATATGCTTCTCAAACTGGCGGTGAACCCCTTCCTCATTAGATGGATCGCCGCGGCACTGTTTCAGAGGAAGGTGATACTCAGATGTGGAAGTTGGTCTTCCGAGCCAACATCCATTTGTCCTGGGCTGCCACAAGGCTCACCATTGTCACCAGTTCTATTTAACGTGTACACAATAACGATCACGGAACAACAGCTGGATGGGAGGGGAAGAACTATGACTTTTGCTGATGACATTCTGGTATATCGACAGGGAAGAGACAGACGGGGAATCGCCTCCACAATGCAAGACGAACTCGATCGCATTTCTTCCTGGTGTGGGGTTTCAGGTGCCTTGGTTAATCCTAATAAAGCATCAGTTTCATGGTTCTCCCTTAACAATCATATCGTTAATACGACCACGCCGGTAGTACGAATGGGAGCTGATGAGGTGACCAGGGACAAGTTGATGACATACCTCGGAGTTAAGTTTGATCGCAGCCTATGTTTTCGGGACCACGTCGACCATGTGATAACAAAATCCCGCAAAGGAATAGCCGCCTTGAAGGTCATGGCAGCTGCCAACATCGAGCAGAGGCTACTTACTCTTCTGTTCCAGGGATTAGTCCTCGCACCAATCGAGTATGCCCTGGCCATTCTTACTGTCAGTACGACTCAAATTGATAGGCTGGAGAAAATACAAAATGAAGCCATGCGCATTATCCTGGGATGTACGAGGGACACTCCCTGTGTAGCAATGAGGTATCTTCTAGACTTTCCAACAATGGATGACAGAATCAAGATCTGGAGAGCACGAGCATACCTGAAGATTAGTACAGATACAGAGCATCCATTGCACCACGTGCTCAACACAGAGAAAGGTGACAGGCTAAAAAGAGGCAAATCATGGGTGGGCCGGGCAGAAGATGTCATCAAACAGGTCTGTGGGCTTACCAATATCAGCGTTGGTGAGGAGTGGATACCGGTGCCTACGTCATTCAAGGGAACTTTCTCATGTATTGTCACACTCGACAGGAAAAGTAGGGAACAGAACCCGGTCGTGGTTAATGCTGAGGTCAACGGTCTCATCTGCGATAATACCGATGAGAAAGATGCAGTCATCTATACAGACGGATCTGTAAGACGACACGAAAGAAGAGCATGGGCATTTACAGCACGCTCAGCTGGCAGAATAGCCAAGGAAGACAGTGGTGCATACGCCATGACCACGAGTAGCATGACAATGGAGGTGATGGCAGTGACCAAGGCATTCAAATGGTTAGAGTCACAAGACTACATCCACGCATGTATACTGAGTGATTTGATGAGCATGATAAAAAAAAAAAGTGGAGGCGGGCTTTGTACGCATGCAATGGGTAGAGTCGTTGCAGAAATCCAAAATACGTAAGGTCACCTTTGTCTATGTCCCTGGACATGCGGGAGTACGGGGAAATGAGAGAGCGGACAGGTTGGCTAGCTGCGCTGTCGTTGAGGACGGGCAACCGATGGATCGGGCGGACATCATCAATGCCCTTCGAGATGTTGGAAGAGCACAGGACTTCGACAAACACAGATCCACGTCACTTCTTCGGATGATGGAAATGGGAGTTAAGATGGGCACAGCCAGAAATGAGAAACTTGGTGGCCGTGTAAGAAGACTTATCAACCAACATAGAACTGGAGTCGTCAGTCGCTGGACACTGAGGGAATTGCTGAGGAGGGGATCTGAGCACCTATGGACATGTTCGGAGTGCAATGATGATGACCCGCAAATAACTCAATAACTCAATAATAACAGCTAGGACTAAAGATTAATAGAGATAAGACCAACATTATGAGAATTAATGCAGTTGGCAATAACCAAATAAAACTAGGAGAAATACCTCTACAAGACGTACAATCTTACATATATCTGGGCAGTAATATAGATAAAGAGGGAGGAACAGAAAATTATACCAAAATAAGGATATCAAAAGCAAGAGGAGCTTTCATTGCACTGGGAAACATATGGAAATCCAAAGAAATTAGGCTAAATACAAAAATAAAAATTTTTAACTCAAATGTTAAGTCGGTTCTATTATATGGCCGTGAAACATGGAGAATAACAAAATTGACAATCACGAAGGTACAGACTTTCATTAATGGATGCTTGCGCAGAATAAAGGGATGGAAATGGCAGGACAAAGTCACTAACGTGGAATGATGGAAATGTACCGGTCAAATACCAGTGGATAAAGAGGTACAGCGAAGACGATGGCGATGGGTAGGACACACACTACAGAAGCCAACTGAGAGTATTACACAACATGCCCTTTTTTGGAATCCCCAGGGGAAAAGACAAAGAGGAAGACCAAGGAATTCTTGGAGAAGACAGATCGAAGCAGAGATGAAGATGATGGGGCAGACATGGAATGATCTTAAAAGAATGGCAAAAAACAGAACGACTTGGAAAGTGTTTGTTGAAGACCTATGCTCCACTGGGAGCTAAAAGGTAGAAGAAGAATTCAGAAAATTTGAAATCAGTGTAATTGCGCTTCTCAATCAATTCTTTGACGAAGGAAAAAAAATTGAATGAAGTTTCCTTTGGCCAGGGTAAATCTAAAAACTTTTAGTTGACTTATAAATCCATCTAGGTGTCCTACCAAATCTGAGACTGTTTGGGAACGTCCCTGTAGCTTCCCGTTGAGTTCATTCATGTGCTGGGTGATATCAGTTAAAAAGGCCAATACACTGTTAAAATGTGGATCAGACATTTTTCTGATCAGTTCTTTGTTGGTATCATGTTTCTCTAAAAACTGCTTTATCTCGTTTCTCAAAGCAAAAAAAAAACCGCCTCAAGCAATTTCCTCTTCTTGACCAGCGTACTTGTGTGTAGAGTACTAAATCGCCATATTCCGCCTCAACTTCTGATAGAAAATTTATAAACTGTAGGTGTGTCAAAACCCGATTCCGGCGTTTTATTAAATTCACACACTTTATTACAGTTTTCATAACATCCTCCACGTCTACAATCTTGCCACACGGCGCCTCTTGGTGTATAATGCAATTTAATGCTGGGCAATGGATTCTAGCCTTCCTTGATAATCCAACTAAACCTGTTTGAGTACCACACATTGACTTAGCGCCATCTATCACTATTGCTGAAAGTCTGTTTATGTTACCGATACCGTTATCAACTTTTTATAACTGAGTCATATATGTCTCCACATTTGGTCGTATTATCCAATGAATCTAAAGCTAGTAGCTCTTCATTGATAATAAGTCTCTTGAAACAGTTCTTATGAAAATTAAAAGGTGTTCTGTGTCTGATATGTCAGTAGATGCATCCAAAGCCAGAGAAAAGTAAGCGGAATTTGTAACGACACTCTTTAATTTACTAGATATATGAGAACTTATTTCCTCAACCCTTCTGGTGACTGTCTGTTTTTATAGTGGAACGCTCTCAAAATGACTGGCAATTTTTTCCTCCCCAAATGCTCGCGCCATATTAATAGAACAACGCTTTACGAAGTCACCGTCACATAATGATTTTTTTTTTGTGTATTTCGCTATCTCTGCACTTACAACAAACGATGCCATTAAGGAACTTCTTTGTTTTGTTGTTAATGTAGTAAAAACAGATTTCTGAGCACTAACCTTTTTCTTCAAATCGCACACAAGTGTAGAACGCATTGTACCAATGTAGTCCTTGTATTTAGCGGCGTGGTGCTGTGTGTAATGTCGTTTAAGATTATACTCTCTATTAATAGACAACACTTGCAAACACACAAGGCACTGCGGTTTGCTATCCTTATTGTTCATAAATAAAAAATCATGTTCCCATTTGTCATGAAAAAATATGATTTTTTTTCATTTAATTGACGTTTATTGGTTTATTGCTCATATTACACCACGACCGAAGCAACATACAATGAAAACACAGATTACAACAATAGCACGGTTTCCTGTTAAACATGGAACTGTAACTCGACAAAATCAGAAATGATCAGATCGGATATCGAATATATAATTTGACTGATGAAGAGGATTGGGGAGAAAGAAACTGAAAGTAAAATAATTGTGGGGTGAATGGGTGAATGTGTTGGGGAGGAGGGGGTGGGTGTCTGACAGTATATCTTGGTGGAAGCTGTTTGAACTCGCCGAACCGAGAGTCGGCTCTAGAACCATTCGTCGGCTTCTTCCTTTGTTTTCAGTCGATCGCAGGATGATCAAACGGAAAAAAAAGGATGGGTCGGGAATGACGGGAAGGCGACGTTAAACTAACTACTAGAGTGTTCCAAGTGTTAAACATAGGTCTACTTGTATTATTCTTCTTTGATTTACCTCGGATGTTTCCACCGATAATTATACTTTATTTAAAACAAACTACTAGGGAATATTTGAGTTAACTTTCTCCACGGTAGAAGTTAATGTAACACATTTTTAATCAATTTCACCCAGGACATTTTGCTCAAAGCAACCTCATTTTATTTTTTATCCGCCGCGGGGGGAAAAAAAGGGACGTCGCGGGCCACTAGTGGCCCGCGGGCACTTTATTGCACATCCCTGTATTAAGTAATGGTAACAACAAAGAAAAAGACATCACCTCAGTGCAAAATAAAGACAAGTGGAATAATATTAAAACAGGTAAATGAATTTAAATATTTTGGAACTTTGTTAACCTCAGACGGAAGATGTACAAAAGAGACAAAAGCAGCTTTCCAAAAAATGAGGAAGATACTATGCAATCCATTTTTTGACAACAGAAACAATAAAAAGAATTCTTAAATGTTATGTAGAGCCAGTCCTAACATATGGATGTAAATCATGGAAAATAGGACAATAAACAAGAAAATCACTGAAGTCTGTAGAAATGTGGTTTTACAGAAGAATGTTGAGAATACCATGGACAGCTAAGAAGAGTAATGAAAATGTTCTGAAAGAGGTCAAAGCAAAAAGAGAGGTAATTTCCAATATTAGGAGGAACAATCATCATTTTTTGACCATGTAATGAGAAGAGAGCAACTGAAAAAATTGAGGGGCGAAGAGATAGAGTGAAGCAAAGAGAAAAAAAAAATACCAGACAGCTTAAGAGAATGGGGGAGCCGCGATAGCTCAGTGGTTAGTGAACTGGACTACAAACGACAAGAGGTAGGGTTCGATCCCAACCGACGGCTTCCGATTCACCCAGCCGTAAATGGGTACCGGATTTTTTTTTCTGGGAAAGTAAAGCGACACGGGCGTAATACCGACCACATTACCCCAAAAATCATGTGCCGAGGTCTGTAAAATGTATGGTCACTAACACCATATTCCATATACACCACTTGGCGTGACGGGGGTACTTTACTTTTTTTTTTTTTAAGAGAATGGCTTGGCAGACGTTCAACAACAGAAATGATTAACTGTCGAGATCGAAAGTTGTGGAGAGACATGATCACCTACGCCAGCAGGTCCGGTACTTGATGATGACTCTTCACGCAACATACAGCACTGCCGTCAACTTAACTAGAAATGTGTGCTTTTAAGTTTTCCCTGTACTAATGGCTGCATAAGCCTTTGTATTAAATGCCCTACACATTTTTGTCTTTAAAATAGTTCTTTATTAAATAATGTTTAGTTCAACGTATATATTTTAAATAACACATACAAGTCTCTTGACCAAAATTATGGTGTCATTTTTATCTTTGCCAAAAAAATATACCAGAGAAATGAAAGCGAAAAAAAGAGGGTGGGGTGATCGAAATCGGCTGTTCTTAGGCCTTTGGCAAGATGACGGTCTGTGCTCTGCAGAAGATGCTATATATGGGAGTTTACATGATAAGGCAAGCACGCGGCGCTTAGTTATATTTTGTCCCGCGCAGACTTTCACCAGACTTCATAGCGATGCTTACGTCAGAAAACAGAAATGAAGAAAGCACATTTACAAGAAATGTGACAAACAATGAGGGAATGGTGAGAAGTTCCGCTTCAATTATGATCTATGTTAATGATTAAAAAAAAAAACCAGACACAAATTAAAAGTGTCTATCGAAATGAAATTACGTCTCCGCGAATAAATTAAATCTTGTAGCAACAAGAAATGCCAAATGTTTTGTTCAAATAAAACATTTGGTTGCTTATCAAATCTGCCTTGCCTGAGCCTACGACTATTAGACAAGTTAGTGAGGGTTTGTGGGAGAACATTCGTCAGCGCAATGACGTAACTCGCTGGTCTACTTGTTCTCGTCGTTACAGTGTAGCTGTACTTCACACATTAACTCGCACGACACTGCCATGTAATCTAATGTGTAGATCTGACACATCATCCAACTTTATTTAATATGTGGACTATAGTTTTGTACTTTACTTTCCCATACCCACACATACCTCGTCAGCAATAACAGACCTGTAGGGTGACCAATCTCCCGGCATTTGCTGGACATGTCCCCCCATTGTATATATTTACTTTAAGTCCGCCAGGCACTAAAAAAAAAAAAAAAAATCGGCTTCACGAGTCTATTTTCTCCCGTTTCACTTGTATCGTGTTAACTTTCATAATTTGTGACATTGCTGCTTACGTGAGCCTGAATCACATTACACCAAGCTTCTTCTTCTTCTTTCCTTCCTCATCTGCCTTTCAGCGTCGAGGGGAGATATAATTTGCGGTCTTTTGCTCTTCTGTTCGCCTCTGCTTCTGTTATGTTTCCTAGTGCTTCTAATATTCCGTCGACCCATCTTTTTCGTGGTCCACCCTTGGGTCTGGTGTTCTCACAACGTTTGTTTAAGGCTCGTTGTGTTGTTTTTTGTTCTTTCTGCCTTGTCACGTGGCCAAACCATTTTATCTGTTGTTTCCTTATATATTCTATAGCGGGGGCTATTCCTAGCTTTTTTCTCAGTTCTTCATTTCTGATCGTATCTGTCAGACTGTTTCCTGTCATTCGTCTAACACATTTCATCTCTGTAGAGGTTATTTTTCTTATTGTTCTTGCATCTAGGGTCCAGGTCTGGCATTGGTAGCACACCTTTGGGATGAAGATTGTATTGTATAGTGTTCGTTTTGCCTCCAGAGTTATTTCCTTATTGGACAATAGTGGTGATAACTGTCCAATGATTTGACAAGCTTTGTTGCATCTTGATTCTATCTCTGCTGTTTGAGAATTATCGTTTGTCATTAGACTTCCTAGGTATTTGAATTCCTCTACTCGGTTAGTTGTCTGCCTTCTATAGTTATGTTGATGTTCTGTTTATTTTTGGCGACATTCATGACTTCTGTTTTGTTGATGTTGATTTTTATGTTGTATTTTGTGCCTGAGCTGTTGAGTTTGTTTAAGTGCTCTTGTATGTCTTCTAGTGTTTCATGTATTAGTGCCTGATCGTCTGCGAATAGAAGCTCGTTGATCTCCTCTGTCTCTGATGGGTTGGCTAGCTTGCATATATGGTCCATGTATGTAATAAACAGTAGGGGGGATAGTACGCACCCCTGTCTTACATCTGATCTAACTTCGAAGTGGTCTGTGTAGCCTGCTGCTGTTGACGTAGAGACTTTTAATAAGGTTGGTTAGATGTTGGCTTACTCCGTATGTTGTTAGACCCTCCCACAGTTGTTCTCTGTTTACTCTATCGAATGCTTTTTCCTGGTCAATGAAGGCTATGTATAAGTTTTGATTGTGTTCTGTCGTTTTTTTCTGCAAGCTGTTTTAGTGTGAATAGTGCGTCGGTACATCCTGTTTTTTTTTCGGAATCCCATTTGAGAATCGCTTAACTGTAGTTCTATTATTGGTCTTAGCCTTTTTCCCAAGATTTTGGCGTATAACTTTCCTACATTACTGAGAAGAGATAAACCTCTATATTGATTGCAGTCTCTTTTTCTACCTTTCTTTTTCCATATTGGTATGATGATTGCCTGTTGCCAGTCTTCTGGGGCTTGTTCTGGTGCCATGCTGCATTAAATATTCTGTGCAGCCATTGCATTCCTGTTTCTCCTGCTGCTGCTATTATTTCTATTGGTATGTTATCTATCCCCGTTACACCAAGCTGATTACCATAAATTAGTTAAACATAACTCTCTCGGTACCAATATTGATAAAGGAGGAATAACAGAGAAGGATAGCAAAATACAGATTTAAAAAATAATAATAAGGAGGTAAGGTAAAGTACGAGACTTGAACCGGCGTCTTAGCACACGAGTTTCCACCATATGTGCTCGGCCGCCTATCCAGAAATGTTCGGAAATTTCTGGATAGTGTCGCCTCAAGCATCGAAACTCAGATGCGAGGCAACATTTCTCACCTTCCCAGGGTAATACCCTGGTACCTATTTCTGCCAACGGCTGGGTCGACCGTGGGGGGCATTTTTTTTTCCAAACACGAGTACAATTCACACCGCTCCCATCGGGAATCAAACACGGGTTGTCCGAACGTCGGGTGGTTTTCCCAACTCGGCTACCGAGGCCCCCTCGGAGGAGGTTAATCGGAAGGGCCTAATAAAAGGAGCTTTCATTAACTCGGAAACATGGAAATAAAAAGAAACAGCGTAATTTTATTTTTTTTAATTCCACCGTTAACTCACTCCTAATGTATCTGTCAAACATGGAGAACAAAAAAAAAGTCTCAAATATGTATATTTTCATTAAGAGGGTACCTGTGCCGAAAAAAAGTATGGAAATGGCAGGACATAATTACTAATACAGTACAAAGGGGAAAGTACCAGACACAGACTATAAGAGATGCGACAAAGACGATATATAGCTTTCGATAGAACACACATTATCGAAGCTAACAGAGCATTTCTTCTAAATCGTCTGGGAGGAGGCAAAGGGGTAGGTAGCCCAAAGTATACTGGGAGAAGACAGGGGGAAAGAGAAATGAAGATGTGAAAAAATGGGGAACAATATAGGACAGCATTGCAAATGTTTGTGGAAGAAATGTTTGTGCTCAACAGAGAATTGAAAGATATTAGGAGAAGAAGATAATCATAGTACATAAATATAGTGTGCGCTGTTCAACATTTTATTGTGCAATTCTAAGTAGCAACTTAACAAATTGGCACATTTTTTTTTCTTTCTATCATCATCATCAAGTACCGGGCCTACTGCCGTAGGTGATCATGTCTCTCCATAACTTTCGATCTCGAAATTTATTTATCATTTCTGTTGTTGACCTTCTGCTAAGCCATTCTCTTAAGCTGTCTGGTATTTTCTCTCTTGCTTTCCTCTATCTCTTCGTCCCTCAATTTTTCCAGTTGTTACAATATATTCCAGTTGTTCTTTTCTCATTACATGGCCAAAAAATTATGATTGTTTCTTCTTAATATTGGAAATTAGCTTTCTTTTTGCTTTGACCTCTATATGAACATTTTCATTACTCTTCTTAGCTGTCCATGGTATTCTCAACATTCTTCTGTAAAACCACATTTCTACAGACTCCAGTGATTTTCTTGTCTTTTGTCCTATTATCCACGATTCACATCCATATGTTAAGACTGGCTCTACATAACATTTAAGAACTCTTTTTATTGTTTCTATTGTCAAAAATGGATTGCATAGTATCTTCCTCATTTTTGGAAAGCTGCTTTTGCCTGGGCCATTCTGCATCTCGCCTCTTTTGTACATCTTCCGTCTGAGGTTAACAAAGTTCCCAAATATTTAAATTCATTTACCTGTTTTAATATTGTTCCACTTGTCTTTATTTTGCACTGAGGTGATGTCTTTTTCTTTGTTGTTATCATTACTTCTGTTTGTTTTTTTTTTTTTTTTTTTTGCTATTAAGGCTGAGTCCTTTATTTTTGCTTTCGTTCACTATAATGTCCAACATTTCTTGTAACTTATTATCACTCTTAGCTATTAAAAAGCGATTCATGATTATACAAAAAAGTTACGACGGTGGTTTTCTGTTGCCTTCCGTCGGTTTGTTTACGGTTGGCTCCACTAGCCTTTGACTAAAAAGTCTCACCCACAAGGCAGTGGAGTGTATTTCTTTCTATAGTTAACAGTTAATGTAATGTGGGCAAATTAGGAAAGAGTTTAAATATAAAAAATACATAAATGTAGTATTTTTAAAAAAGATGAATACCTAACAGATACTTAAAGGTAATCACGCTCAGGAACATCCAATTTATAAGAAAATAGCTGAAGATGAGTGCAATAGATTAAGAAGATTTCTTCTACTAATGTCCTTTTCCTCATTTGCCTTTCAGCGTCGAGCGAATATATAATTAGCGGTCTTTTGCTCTTCTGTTGGCCTCTGCTGATGTCATGTTTCCTGGAGTTTCTAATATTCCTTCATCATATTTGAGACCAGTGTCCGCATCTGAGTTTGGCTACCATGAAGGGCCATTCTGCTGTCTCTTGCTTTGACAGTGAAGGTTGTAATGGGCTGACTTGTCCATCTTTTAATGTTACTCTTCCATATCCGTCTGTAGCCGTGAGCGGGGAGAGAAAGGAGGAAACGTGGGAGGCCACGAGAAATTAGAAAAGTATGTGAAGTGTGAGTCTCGAGATAGGTGAGAGGGTAGAATTAGACGAGTAAACAGGGACGTGGGTTGAGTTGAATGGACAAAAGGGGAGGAAGCAAGATTTTGTTGGATTATATGAGGAGTATTTGAAGCCGAGACACGCAAAAAAAGAGACTTTTTCGAGATAGAGGTGACACACCTAGAAATTGGCGTTAGTCCGCAGGGGCGAATGATGGCCCAAGTTAGTAAGTTAGAAAATAGGAGAACAGTATTAGCTGAGTTCGAACAGAGCGAGAGTCTCGCGACCTGAAGAGATAGGGCATTAGATTAGCAGTAGGCATTAGTTAATTGTTCAGTGTGGGACAGTGCCTGACAAACCAGAGGTTCGGCGTTTCAAGCTGCGTGGGAACCTAGAGACCAGTGGAGATGTGAAATTGCTACTGAGAGATGTGACTGACCGTGCGGAAGAGAACCGTGGGTCGTGTGAATACCTGTAAATATGTTGTCACTAGACATCAATTGTTAAGGTTCAGATGAATAACGACTTGTGTGTTCCTCATCAGTGTGCAGTGTTGTGTTTCTAGCTGTCAGCTGCTAACGCCAGGCGGATTAAGAACTTGAGGTGTCGCGGATAATACAATGCGAAGTAGGTGAATTGATCACAGGACATATGTTGAGACGTGTAGTCAATTATCCAGGCCAGCGGTCCTTACCAGACAGCGCACACTAGCTTCTCGAGAACGACGAAGCAGGCGACGTGTCGTGTGTGGGTCGCCATTCATCCAAGTTAGCTACGCATGACAGGAGGCGGCTTACAAGAAAATGTGGTGGTAAATAACGTCATCCAGAAGCACAGTTCCGAGAAAGTGCAACACCAGTGTAACATCGACAGCAGACAATAGCTACCGATCACTGCCAGTGACGGTTGGAAATAGAAGATTCATTGTCGATCGGAACTTTACCACCGTGACACAACGTTCAGTGTCCGTTGTATGGTATGAGTAGTACCAGCAGCAGGTAAAGGCGGCTGCCAGATGATGGTATAAATAACGTTGACACGTCTTGGTCTGCCTCTGACGCTTTTACCGTTTATTTTCCCTTCCAAGATTACTTTTAGTAGGATGCTGTGTCTTAACTTGCCCCCCCCCCCTCCAATCTCATTTGTCTTGTTTGAATAGTGTTTGGTAGTTCTCTTTTCATTTTTAGTTGTTTTTAAACGTTATCATTTATTTTTATTCTTTCCATCCAATTCTTCCCATTAGTAATGCTTTTTTTTTTTTTACAAAGACTACACGATTCTTGATTCTTTTAAAGGATTTTGCTAGATTTGTTTTAGTGGATGGGGAGAAAAATAGGGTAAAGAATAAGATAATAGGCGGGGACCCACAGCTGACCTAATTTTGGCAGAAATGTTAGCGTTTTCTTCGGATTTTGTGGATAATGCACGCCAAAATGGGACACAATATAGACACTTGGGGGCCTGAAAATGGGAATGTGCTTATATGGATTTTTGTTGCATCGTAGTAGATGATTGGAGAAAAGGTTAGGAAAGAATAGGATAACACATGGTGACCTAAAGCTAACCGAATTTTGTCGGGAATGTTTTTGTTTTGTCGGGTTTCTGGGGAACTTGGCGCGATTTGGGTAGATTCTTAGTGACGGGCGGAAGGGCTGTAAAGATAAAGGGTTCAGAAGATAAAATACTGAACCAAAAGTGGAACAATTGAAAAAAAAATATGGTGGCGTGAATGGAGCCGGCTGTAGAGGGAGACTTTTCGTTTTTATGCCGCTGAGGTTTTATAAAGGTATGCGTAGAAAAAAAAAATTATCAAAGGGTTGTCCCCCTTGCTACAATGGGTTTTATATAAGGGAAAAAATCGATAAGACACTCGCAAAGGAAACATATTCATCTACCTTATACAGGGGCGCATTAGCCACAAAACTCAACAAAACACAACATTTCATTCCACAGACTCAAAATAAAAAGCAATTTCAGATTCCTTAAAGATACGTAATTAAACAATTATTTGACGCAAGTTATTTACATGTTGAAACGCATTAATGTGGACTGCTCCGTCAAGTCGACCGAAGATTTTCCTCTTTGGGGAATTTGCACCGTGTTTCGTTCTTTGCACGCTCTGTTGTTTGATGTGCGAAGGGGATAATCCGACGACTGTGTGTTTATATGTTCGGCTGGAGTAAAAAACGATGTCCTAACATCATCAAGCGCTATACATTTTACAAATATGACGATCATCATTTTCGGGAGGACGTGAACTTCCGGCATATGGTGGATAGGCGGCAGGAACCATTGAAGGCTATGTCTGAAGTGTTCCTTGTTGCAGTTTCCTCATATTCCAAGTCCGGCTTGTTGCAGGAGCTACTGAGTTAAGTGCTCTGTGCACACCGTAAGCTGTGTGTCTCATCCGTTTTGATCATGTTTCAATATTCTAATTGTTTCTCGACGAATGATGCTATCGCATGACGAGGAACAGTTGGCTGTGTTTACTTTCTGTGCGATTTCGCCTTATGTCTTTTGGCGTGTACTGAGACTACTACGATGGGGACTACAGTTACCTTTCTTTGTTTGGGAGATGAGTTAGTAATTCGGATGATTCCGCTGGCACGGGTAGTTGAGCAATTATGGATTTTGATACGTTTGCAGTGATACCGATGCCTTTCATAACCAATAACCAATAACGTAATTAAACGCTGTAAGCGTGAATTAATTGCAGAAAGTAACTGATATTGTAGCGCTGGAGATTTAAAGAAACCAAGGGTCATTACCCTTAACAATAAACTAACGGTATTAATGACATAACACAGAAAAAGACTTATCCTAAATACACAATAAACGTATTCTGAAAATTATTTCGTTTTAAATATGTTGTCTTATTGTTCTTGAGCGTAGCTTCCAGATCTGACAAGAACTATAAGAAAATAAACAAGAACCTAACAGAAACGTGGTGTCCTCTTTATTTTATCGATAACCCAGCCTTTATCTCACTTTCTCGACCACTCTTATCAACACATCTCTTTCTTTATTCCCTCTCTCACTATTACCCTAGGGAGGCAATTTAATAGTTTTAAAATTATTGAAGGAAATGAAGTGGATAACTGGAGGAACGAGGTCGGGGAGGAATAATTGTTTGCCACTTCAAATAAATGACATAGCGTGCTTGACCAGGCACATTTCTCTCTGTTGTCCATATAATTCACAAAATTGTCCACTTATCAGCTGGACGAACTTACGTACTGGCATCGATTTCATGTGTCCATGGGGTTATCTAGGCCACTATAATTAACTGTCTAAGTAAGAATGTAAAATAAATGCCTTGCAACCACAATTTAACTTTAAGTTTTAAGAATGGATGAAATTTAACAAAGAAAGATGTCTATTTTATTCATAACTTTTATTTACAATCTGTTTATCTAATACGATAATACCTGTTTTAGAAAGATGTCAAGAAACTAATTAAACCTATCACTTATCGTTAATTTTTTTCCACGTTTCTTTATTGATTTCATATATACAAATATTATGTGTGAGTAATGTGTAGCTACTACTTTGAACACAAAACTTACAATGCGCCGATTCAACACACCGAAAATCTTTTTTCATGGTCAGTTTTGTTCCGCTATTCATTCCACCTTTCACACTCTCCCGCCCCCCCCCCCCTTTTTTTTTCTTACCTAATCTTGCCCACCACTATTGCATCAACCCCCCCCCCCCCAAACTGTACTAATCACTAAGAATCCAATAACTTCAGCCAATATCCATCAAAATAATATTTTCAAGCTCAGAGTTTGGATTCGCCCACTTTTCACATCCTCACACCCCTTCCAAACCGACCCCAACCCATCATTAAAATCCATTGCCAAATTTAACTTCAGTCGACTGTTATAACATATTCCACTTCTTCCGTAAATGGCCTGAGATCCATCAATGCGCGTAGATTTCTTTAGCTGACAATTTTGCTCGAGATCTTAGTAGTGATATATGAGTGGATGTTTTAGTCTTATATGTCTGGCTAAAGAACCACGAGTCGTTTACGTGCGCTGACAAATGTTACAAATTTGCTGAATATGGCGATGAGCACAACGAATGCACTCCAACAAACCTCTGCGCCATTTAAACTTCTTTGGACACAATGGGCACTGATGTTCTCCAGAAGATACCTCATTAGAAACCATATGGAGAAATCAGGCACCATTGTTTCAAACTACGCTTGGGCAAATTTTAAAATCTTAGAAGACATGTTTATATGGTAGAGGACGGATTTAAAAGTGTTAGAAGACATGTTTGTGTTAGCAGAGGACGGATTTGAAAGTGTTAGAAGACGTGTTTGTACTAGCAGAGGGCCGATTTGAAAGTGTTAGAAGACATGTCAACCTCCAGCACAGGCCTTCTGTTCCAGGGACTATAGCTCGTTTCAAACCACTTGCCCAACTTCAAAACGCTATTGTTCAGTAACCGTTTGTTAAAAACTGTTGAAATTTTCCAAATGTTATTAGAATGCAAAAGACCCTTTAAATGTATATTGAACAAATATCTTGCAGCTGCAGTTTTTTTAAAGCGGCGAATTTCTTTGATGTTTGTCAAAATTGCAAATTGTGAACCCCTAAATAATAGAAATTACCGTAGTTGCTGGTCTATGATTAATTTTCACTAGATAAAGGCGTGGCCGTAATGGGGAAATACCAGGAGAATTATTGTCTTCTCAGTTCGAGGACGGACGATAATATCAAGGTATACCTGTATGTCCAATTTTCATAGTTGCGTGGTCCTGAAAAGGACCGTTTGTTGAACTAATTTAAGGTAATATAGGGGCCAACATTGTGGGGGCTATATACTTTCATTCTGAATCAGACGAGTCTAAAAGATTAATAACTGTTTGGGGTTGAACATTCCACAAACCATTATTTTTCCAATATTCCTCTTCCTGTTTTAAGACGTGGTCTTCACATTCAGCCCAATAATCTTTGTCTATATTCAATAAAGCGAGATTAGCAAGAGTATTTACATCGCATATTTTGAATGTTGTATTTTCATCTGCCACTTGTCCTTTTAATTTTGCCCAGATTAGTTCTATTGGATTTAAATGAGCATGGTAAGGTGGCAGCCTCAAACTTATATGACCGTGCTCTTGGATAATCTTATCTATTTGAAAAATCGTTGTCCTTTGTTTTTGCTTTACTAGAGATAGTAATTCAGGTTTTAAGTACATGTTATTAAATTGTATGTGCTCCTTTGTGAGCCATATCTTAATAGCATCTTTTGTACTGGATTACGTCGGGACTTTATCTTCAAGTGCAACAATGTTGTGGTACGCTGCATTGTCCATTATTAGGCAAGATGGTCGATCTAGTGATGGGAGAACAGAATTTTCAATCCAATGTCTAAATATGTGACCATTCATCTCAGAGTGATAATCCCGATTGTCTATGGATTTTGAAAGAAAAATGAGCTCTGCATTCTGTATTAGTCCATGTTGTCGACTACCTGCATGAGCAATTATCAAGCGCTGTCCTTTGCTGCTAGGTATTAATCTCTTAATCTTTCCATCTGATGACTGCCATTCCCTTTGGTTAGTGTGGTGAGCATTGATCCATGTTTCATCCAAGTACACAATATCATAACCTTGCTTGCGCACCTCTTTTACTTCACGTAAGTACTTGCTTCTCATGACTACTATATGTGGCTTCTCACAGATGATGTTTCGTCCATTGGAATACTTTCTGAATGTAAAGCCTGCAGCTCTCACATTCCTCCATAATGTAGACTTTGATATTTCAATACTGTTGTTCTTTTTCAGCGAAACTTTTAATTTTCTTATTGTAACAGTTTCATTCATACCCAACATTTTGCAAATTTCACGTCTACACCTCTGAATGAACGGAAATGGAACACACAATTTCTCAAGTGTCTAATTGTGTCAAAAAACCATAATTGTGTCAAAAAACCAACGGCGACAGCGTGCAAACACGTCAATTTTACCGTGTATGGATTTTTACTCGCTATCTTTAACTTAAAATACTGTAAACATTAAGTTTTGACTACATCAATGGGTCGTTATAAATTTATATAAATCAAATAAGCAACAATAATAACCAAATGTTTTTTTTTAATGAAATTAATTCCCTGTTGGGTTCTAATCATTATAACTTTACATGCAAATTTTGAACAACTTACAACAAGCGGTTAAAAAACTATCGATTTTAAAAGTTGGGCACGAGTTATGAAACAAGCTATAGTCCTCACTCCAAGTGATTATGTCCTGGCAAGTCTTCCTGTCAGTACGACGCAAATTGACAGTTTGGAGAAAATATAGAATGAAGCGCAACATCTTGGAGTATCCGACGGACACTCCCTGTGTAGCAATGAGGTATCATCTTGACTTTCCAACCATGGATGACAGAATCAAGCTCTGGAGGGCACGAGCATACCTGAAGATAAGTGCAGATAAAGAGCAGCTATTGCACCACGAACTCATCACAGGTAAATGTGTGAAGGACATAGGCTAGGAAGGAAGCTCAGAAGAATCAGAGGGGAAGAATATAAGTCTAGGAAGGAAGCAGCCTCTAAGGTCAACCAGTGTCCCATGTTAATGATGAATTCAAAATGTATTCACTCAGGAAACATCCATCCATTTATCTTTACCACATGAATGTCATGATTTCAGCTATGGTACAAATATTGTAATTTTCAGAACATTACTTTCACACAAAGTATTCATACATCTCACTAAAAGGTTAAATGACCGACCTCTCGCAGACAAATCCAGGGTATGAAACGACATAACCTGCGCTTCGTGTGTGAATATATATATATATATATATATATATATATATATATATATATATATATATACATATATATATATATATATATATCCCCACATGAGTCAGACTGATCAATCACAATAATGTATTTATTCATGCACATGCGCAAACATAAACCATCCCACATGGGTCAGAGAAACCAATCACATGCATGTATTCATTCGTGCGCATGTGCAAACATATACCATTTCATCTATATTCAATGCTACATTCTTTGATCATATATTCTTTTCCAGTCATCGTGGTATCATTTTGTCTACTGAACGTACTTCGCTCTCATTGGTCAAAGTCGACGCTAAATGTAACCAATGAACTCTCTTCCTCCCTTCTATTGTCATCTATGTTACTCTTACTCTACCTCTATTACCCTCCATTTTCTATTGGGGAATAACTTTTTTGGAGGTTTGGGGCTAGATTTGTTGGTATAATTGAGCTGTAGATTTATATAGAGATCCACTGATTGGTATTGTGTTTACTCTAAATCACTTTAAACGGTGATTTAACTACATGTATTATAAAACCCATATAGAAAACATATATAACAGATTAACCAACCAGAGAAATGGATTAGTATGAAAGGCAGAGTGATTAACCAATCAGAGAAGAGAGTAACTTTGGAAATGGTTCCAGTTTCATCTTAAGGTAATTGAATTGCTCGGGTTCTCAGCGAGGCTCGTTGTTATAGTTACGGCACCGAATTTGAGATCTAATGTCATAGGCTAACGCCGCGATGGCTTGTTTGATGCAGAAAATACTAGTGGTCAACATTGTAATAATTTTAATTCCATGACAACACTGTACAACATCTAACATAATACAAGTCTTTCACATGCACAAAACCATCCTTTGGTAACATGTCTCAGTTCGTTCACGACAGGTGAGAGAGCGCGAGAGAGACCGTTTTCTCTCGTCACAACTATTTGTACCTCCCTACCATCTACTATCCCATCATCCTCTGTAACCAATCATGTCTAATCTTTCCTTTGTTTACTACTCACACTTAACACGTCACGCCACGAACCTTCTAGACTTCTGTCTTCCCCACTTAACCTTGACCCTAGCTAATTCTATTTCCAGCATCCGGTCCATACTCAGTGGACTTCATGTTCCCCACGGACTGCACGCCTTTATGACGGTATACCCTACCCTTAACCTTGGCGGTATATCCTTAATTAACTATAGCCTATTTCTATATTCCCTCTCCATGAATACAACTCCACTCCTGCCTACCCGGCCATTCCCTATATTACACATCTGGCTAATATACCTTACATTTCAACTATTGACCAATTACTATTACATTGGATGACGTCATGGGACGCACCAAAATGGCAGCTTATTTATATTCGAGCTATGGACCAAGCAATGTTTGCATTGAACAACACGATAAATGTTATTGCTGCGAGTTGGCAGATTTTTGAAAATGTTTTCAGGGGTTTGAACATAAATGTTTGTTCACAGTTCGTTAACCTTCGCTGTAGATAAACTCGTTAATTGGATGGCTTCGTTTCAGACATTTTAGACGTTGGTAGCTAAGGACCTAATTTGTGCAAGCGGATGGCATTGGCAAGGATCATTTTGAATCTATGAAGTGGGCTCATTGTGTGTTTAACTCAAACGCATATGTGCTTTTTATCCAAAGACCTTTTTTTGGGGGGACTCAATACAGATATCTCCGATGGAAGAATAAATTGTACTATTGGTCCCATAAATGATTCGCTTCCAGAGGTTTATGATGTAGTAAACAAAGCAGTTTTGTCATTGCAAGTGAATAATGTCCACACCTATAATTGGTCAGGATTGTGTGGCAGCAGCAGCTTTATAGCGAGCACAGAAGGCATCACAGGATTGTGCTGTTCTGAAACAGCTATGCCATGCTACCCTAGAATTGCCTTTAATGGGATTACTGTGACCACAAACCACTCTCCATGTGTGTGCCACATATTTACACCCCAGAAAGAAATACTGAATATAACAACACCATGTGCTGTCTGTGATATTAATGACCACAGACCAGGAGCCTCCAGTATGATTGATACAACTGTTGCACCAAGCACTTCATCAGCAGAGCCATATCTATGGAATGTTAATCTGACATTGTTCTTGAATGATGTCCAAGTTAGTGAGACATCAGAATCGTGTGGCGGCGGCTACAAGAAGTGGAGAACATCAAGTTCTGCTGCTATAAAGGAGACTTGCCTTGCTATCCCAGAATTGCCTTAAATGGAATCACTGTAGTTGAAAACTTCTCCTCTTGTGTAAACTACACATTCACATCTAAGAGTGAATCAGTGAAGGTCACAAAATCATATTCTCTCTGTGGTTTTACTAACTACAGGTCATGTGGCTTCTGTTGGATTGGAAATGACAAATTACCACCACTGCGTGTCTATATGTTTGGAATTGGAGTCATCAATGACGGCCTAACATCATCAAGTGCTATGACGATCATCATTTTCGGGAGGACGTGAACTCCCATGGTATATGGTGGATAGGCGGCAGGAACCATTGAAGGCTATGTCTGAAAAGTGTTCCTTCTTGCAGTTTCCTCATATTCCAAGTCCGGCTTGTTGCAGGAGCTACTGAGTTAAGTGCTCTGTGCACACCGTGAGCTGTGTGTCTCATCCGTTTTGATCCTGCTTCGATATCCTGCTTGTTTACGATGAATGATATCGTATGACAGAGAACAGTTGGCTGTGTTCACTTTCTGCGCGGTTTCGCCTTATGTCTTTTGGCGTGTGCTGAGACTGCTACGATGGGGACTACAGTTACCTTTCTTTGTTTGGGAGATGAGTTGGTAATTCGGATGATTCCACTGGCACCGGCGGTTGAGCAATTATGGATTTTATTCGTTTGCTGTGATGCCGAGGCCTTCCATAACCAATAACCAATATTACATTTCCTCCCTTAGCCCTTAGTTTTTTTTCTTTCCTTTAACTGGTACCTGTTAACAGCAAGAAAAAAACTATAACTTCAAGTAATAGTAACAGTTATCACCTCTGACAATTATCCCATCAAAATTCATTCTTCCCTTTAGGTGTCTAGCCACAACACCAGGATACCTGTACACAGGCTACCCACAGTATCTCACCTCTAACACAATGGTGTCTCCATTCTGATAATATGACGTCTGACCCCAGATAACCCACATGTCTACCACACATGCCTAATCAATTTTGTCCTCTTACACACATGTTTAATTACACTTATTTCTTCACATACATGTGTCATCACCCCTGTCTCACACATATGTCTCACCACACATTTTTAATTACAATTATTTCTTCACATACATGTATCATCACACCTGTCTCACACATATGTCTCATCACACATGTTTAATTTTACTTGTTTCATCTCACACATTTAGAGACTATAATGACCCCATTTAGTCAAATCCTACCGGACCTCCTTTATCAATGGTTTTTTTTTTTCCTTTCTCGAATAGCCCTTACTATTCCGTGTTCCCTTCCACTCCTGTTAAGTTCATCTGAGGTTATCTCCTTATGTCCTCAGCTCTCTCTCATCTACCATTGTTCTCCTTGATTTCTTCTCTATTTGTCTTCATAAGTCATCACTGTGTATAGTTTCACCACAACATTTTTTCTCTATTTGCAGTATCTTCCAAGCTACTGCCTAATGCTCGTCTTTTGCGACATGGAGTCTCGTCTGACGACAATTCGTAGGGCCGTTTATTAACTCGTTCCTTCATTTCAGCTCCAGTCTCATACTGATCCGAAGAAACTGGTAATTCAATTTCGCAAGCTTCTATTTCGTCTTCTTCACTTGATGTGCTTGAATCTTCCTTATGCCCATACCCTGACGCGGGTTGTCTTTGAACTATTCGTTTGCATTTTGGACTTGTGTCTTGATCGTGAGACAACAGTTTACTAGATCTCTTTACTCCTACTCTATTAGTTTCTCTCTCTCTAGTCTGTGTGACTTTTTCTTCCCTATTTTCTTCTACAAACCTGGCCTCTCTATCCACCAGGCGTTGTCTTCGTTTTGGAATAGGTACATCACTTTCCTTAGATGAATGGGTTTTTACCCTTCGTAGTCTTCTTTTACTCCGTTCCTCTCTCACTAGTTATACCTATGATATCTGTGAAAACTGTTATTATCTTCTCTACCCCTATAATTACCATGTTAACTCCTTTTTTCCTCCGTTATCTTCTGTTGGTGATCTCTGTATCTCTGTAACTGACCCCTCTGTTGCGCATAGCATGGATCACTCAATATTCTTTCCTCTTGCTTTCTTTGCATTCTCGCAAATTCATCTTTCGCCTCCTGTGACACATTTTTCTCTACCAGTCTTGCTATGTCGGCTGCGGTTAGTACCCACGAACCATCCTTTATTTCTTTATTTCCTGTGTCTTCTGTTTTCTGTGCTCTTTTCGCGCTCATTGTGGCTATTGCTTCTATTCTATGTGTTCTATCTAATCTATGTCTTGCACTTGGCAATAATTCCTCCTCTATGCTACTACTGTCTTCAACTTCACTACTTAATATTTTCTTCTTCCTATCTGGCATTTTGATCACATCTTCGTCTTTCTCTTTCCTTGTCAATACCTTTTCATTAATAATATTAACTTGTACTCCTCTATCTTTTATGTTTGTTTGTCTGTCTGTAACTGTCCCTCTATTTCTTGTTCCTTTCTCAACCATTTGTGTAGCCTTATCCGTTCGCTCCGTTATTTCCGTTTGTGTACATTTTTCTTCTTTCCCCACTTCCTGATATCTCTTATTGTTACTGCCGACCCTGGTATCAACGTAAGTTTTTCTACTCTTAACCTCTAACCCCGTCTGGTTGTCTCTTTCCTGTCTCCTAATACTCTTATTTATTTGGATACCATACAATCTATAATTTGGTCTATCTCTTCTTTCTCTACTGTCGTTTAAATAAAATGGTCTTGTCTTTCGGTTGTCTTGGTATCTGTTTCTTATTACTGGTCTGTAAATTTGCACTGTTATTTTGCTACTCTTTATTGCATGTTCCTTATTTACAATATTATTAACTATACTACTGTCTTTATAAAGTACTATGGCCGTATTTCTGTTGTCTAGTCTCTCTATGAATTTGTAAAACATTATCTCTCCAAATTTACTAAAATAATTTCTAACCTGTTGTTCTGTAATATCCTTCTTTAAGTTTTGTACTATTATCTTACAGCTATTAGTTCTGGCTGCCATCTTTGTTGCTGTTTAACACTCTTTGCTCTCGTCTCCTTCCTATATATCTAATGCTACCACTTGCTTTCAACAGTTTCCCTTCCTATAGACCTTCTTCCACACAATTCTCTATTTAGTACCGTATAATACTTTTAACTAATTGACAATCCCCTTAACCTGTGGAGAAAACATGTAGTATCCCATACATAACTGTCTCATGAATAAAATTAAAGTACTCTTAAAATCTCATTAACCTGTGGAGAAAATGTAGCATCTCATACACAACTGTTTTATTAATAACATTTAAAGTACTCTTAAAATCTCACTAACCTGTGGAGAAAATGTAGCATCTTATACACAACTGTCTTATTAATAAAATTAAAGTACTTCTTATTTATTATTTCTAATTAATACACTTTTTTTTCTATTTATTGCCCATAGTTTCTGAAATTCTCCTCCTCATAGAATTCTTACTTATCTTTTACTGTCTTTTATCACACTGGGCCTTTAATGCTATCACACTCTATCTATATAAAATGTCATTAACTCAGTATTTTTTCCCTTCTTTTTCTGTAGTTCGTTTCTGGACGATCACTTGGTTCAGTTATGCTAGAACTTCCTTTGATGTTTGCTCTGCTCTTCAAGGCTGTAGTTGTTAGTAATGTTCATGTTACTCGTCTCCGTTGTTCGTGGCGGTGATTGCTTTTTCTTTTCGTCTGCGTTGTTTGCTCGGACACCAACACAGAGCCACCTTAGTCTTACAGCTGAAATCCTTGATTATTGTGACCCGCAACAGTCACTGCCCAACCTTTGATAATCGACGTTCTTGATTTTTGTGACAACAACGGTCACGGACAGTACTTTTATTTGACCGTCAAAGTTCTTGATTCTTGTGACAACAACGGTCACTGACAGCACTTTTATTTGACGATCAAAGTTCTTGATTCTTGTGACAACAACGGTCACTGACAGCACTTTTATTTGACGACCAAAGTTCTTGATTCCTGTGACAACAACGGTCACTGACAGCACTTTTATTTGACGATCAAAGTTCTTGATTCTTGTGACAACAACGGTCACTGACAGCACTTTTATTTGACGAACAAAGTTCTTGATTCCTGTGACAACAACGGTCACTGACAGCACTTTTATTTGACGATCAAAGTTCTTGATTCTTGTGACAACAACGGTCACTGACAGCACTTTTATTTGACCGTCAAAGTTCTTGATTCTTGTGACAACAACGGTCACGGACAACACTTTTATTTGACCGTCAAAGTTCTTGATTCCTGTGACAACAATGGTCACGGACAGCACTTTTATTTGACCGTCAAAGTTCTTGATTCTTGTGACAACAACGGTCACTGACAGCACTTTTATTTGACCGTCAAAGTTCTTGATTCTTGTGACAACAACGGTCACTGACAGCACTTTTATTTGACCGTCAAAGTTCTTGATTCCTGTGACAACAACGGTCACGGACAGCACTTTTATTTGACGATCAAAGTTCTTGATTCTTGTGACTACAACGGTCACGGACGGCACTTTTATGTGAAAATGGAGGGTAATAGAGGTATAGTAAGAGTAACATGGACTACAATAGAAGGGAGGAAGAGAGTTCAATGGTTGTAAATAGAGTCGAATCTGACCAATGGGAGCGAAATATGTTCAGTAGACAAAATGATACCACGATGACTGTAAAAAAAGAATATATGATCAAAGGTAGAATTTAATATCGATGAAATGGTATGTTTGCACATGCGCGCAAATGAATACATGCCTGTGATTGGTTCTTCTGAACCATGTGGGATGTCATATGTTTGCGCATGTGCATGAATAAATACATGCCTGTAATTGGTACGTCTGACTCATGTGGGGATATATATTCGCACACAAAGCACTGTAGCACAGGTTATGTCGCTTCATACCCTGGATTTGTGTGCGAGAGATCGGTCGTTTAACCTTTTGGTGAGAGGTATGAATATTTTGTGTGAAAGTAATGTTCTGAAAATTACAATATTTGTACCATAGCTGAAATCATGACATTCATGTGGTAAAGATAATTGCATGGATGTTTCCTGAGTGAATACATTTTGAATTCATCATTAACCATGGGATACTGGTTGGCATTAAAGGCTGCTTCCTTCCTAGACTTATATTCTTCCCCTCTGATTCCTCTGAGCTTCCTTCCTAGCCTATGTCCTTCACACATTTACCTGTGATGAGTTCGTGGTGCAATAGCTGCTCTTTATCTGCACTTATCTTCAGGTATGCTCGTGCCCTCCAGAGCTTGATTGTTACCCATGGTTGGAAAGTCAAGAAAATACCTCATTGCTACACAGGGAGTGTCCGTCGAACACCGCAAGATATTGTGCTTCACTCTGTATTTTCTCCATCTGTCAAATTGCATCGTACTGACAGAAAGACTTGCCAGGGCATAATTGCTTGGAGTGAGGAGGACTAGTCCCTGGAACAGAAGGCCTCTGCTCGATGTTGACACGTCTTCTAACACCCTCAAACTCGTCCTCTGCCATACAAACACGTCTTCCAACACCTTCAAATACCGTCCTAGAAGATTTTCAACTTTGTCCAAGCGTAGTTCGAAACCATTCTTGTCACCTCACATATGATATGGCTCACATGTCACTAAATACATATTTCGCTTATCTAGCTTGTTTTTGATTGTTTATGTCTTTCTGTAATATGTTCTTTGAAGAGAGACATTCATTGGTGGTATAGAAAGCCAAATCTAACCAATGGGAGCGAAGCATGACAATGTCAGGTAGTGATGGAGTGTCCAATGAAATGATTAAGAACTTGGGAACTGTAGCTAAAGCAAGACTACTCCAGATCAACAATATTTGCTGGAACACATGTGGAGTGTCACAGGTTGTGTTATGTGACCTTTTAAGTATTGTGCAAATGGTATTGGTTGTGATTGCGAGATCTTCCAGTATTACATCCTCAAACAATTCTGAGAGTGACCTACGTATCATCATCCTTACAGCTTCATTTCTTTGGTCAGTCGGCTCAATGTAGCGGGCAAACAAACCCTTCCCTCTGATCTCATCAGATTTGTGTCATATCTTGCCTATGTTTTGGAAGTCTGGTATGCCTCTGTGGCGTGTTGTGATGGATAGTGATAACTTCCATGGAATCCTAGTTTACGCCACTTGTAAACCGGTGCAAAAGTAGAAGACACCCTCTATGACACTATCAGAGTCCCCTGTTCAAGTCGGGTTGCCCTTCCATCATTCAACCACACTAAATTCGACCGATACCAGTGTGTTCTCTAGGTCTTCTCCCTGTTTGTTGGTTATGATGATACCCCACTGGTTGCCTCTACCATTAAAGTCTATGCAAAAAAATATTCTCCTCCCTGAACGCGAAGAGATTCTGCCATTGTTGTGAGTCCACCTTCCTATTAAAGGGATACACATTTACAACCATGAAAGGAACTTGGTTCTGCACCCTAACTGTATGTACCTATAATTCTCCACTGTCCCGCACAGATATTTCAACCTCAGCTGCCGCCATATTGTTGTGCACAAGGATGGCCTTCCCACAGAATTTTAGCCTTTTCCTGTTTTTCGTCTTTCATGTTGGTGTTTAGGCTTCATCTGAGTACTTCTTGTCGTCATAGTCGGCTATTTTGCTGAAACTCGATGCTGTGGATGGTCTAGACTCACATGTATTTCCTCACGAATACAATTCTACCGTTCAGCTGTTAAATTCATCAAAATGCTTAGTCACAAAGTCGAAAAAGATAATTGCAGAACCCCTCAAGTAGATTATGCCTCTGAAATAACCTCACTAAAAGAAAATGGTACTACCATGCGAAGGAAGAAGACACCAGTACCAGGTCTATGACACTATCAGAGTCCCCTGATCGAGTTGAGTAGTCATTCAGGTTGCCCTTCTATCATTCAAGCACAGTAACTCGACCGATATCAACATAAACTCATTAGCACGACTGTGTGCGTTTCTTTAGGTGTCAGTTAGCTAGCCCAGCACTTAGTATGTTCCATTTTCCCGACATGTTACCATTAGATGCAAAGACATTTTAGGCATACATTAAGATGACTTGAATAAAATTCTATAAAATGTTTTGAGAGAATGTACAAAGTACCATAGATGATATCACCTTGCACGAGCGATCACGACTTCGTGAGAGATCACGAGATGTCAGCAAAGCATGGGAGGCTAGACTTTCATATAACAAAAAAATGCTCCAGCGCCACAATTTTCGTGGAGCTTTTGAACTTTTACGGGGTATTATGACCCTATATCACTACTGACCTTCCTGTCCAGATTCCATATATATATATATATATATATATATTGGTTATTGGTTATGAAAGGCCTCGGTATCACAGCAAACGAATTAAAATCCATAATTGCTCAACCGCCCGTGCCAGTGGAATCATCCGAATTACTAACTTATCTCCCAAACAAAGAAAGGTAACTGCAGTCCCCATCGTAGCAGTCTCAGCACACGCCAAAAGACATAAGGCGAAACCGCGCAGAAAGTGAACACAGCCAACTGTTCCCTGTCATACGATATCATCATTCATCGTAAACAAGTGGGATATCGAAGCAGGATCAAAACGGATGAGACACACAGCTCACGGTGTGCACAGAGCATGACCTGTAGTTAGTAAAACCACCAAATAAAAGAGAGAATATGATTTTGTGACCTTCACTGATTCACTCTTAGATGTGAATGTGTAGTTTACACAAGAGGAGAAGTTTTCAACTACAGTGATTCCATTTAAGGCAATTCTGGGATAGCAAGGCAAGTCTCCTTTATAGCAGCAGAACTTGATGTTCTCCGCTCCCTTCTTGTAGCTGCCGCCACACGATTCTGATGTCTCATTAACTTGGACACCATTCAAGAACAATGTCAGATTAACATTCCATAGATATGGCTCTGCTGATGAAATGCTCGGTGCAACAGTTGTATCAATCATACTGGAGGCTCCTGGTCTGTGGTCATTAATATCACAGACGGCACATGATGTTGTTATATTCAGTGTTTCTTTCTGGGTGTAAATATGTGGCACACACATGGAGAGTGGTTTGTGGTCACAGTAATCCCATTAAAAGCAATTCTAGGGTAGCATGGCATAGCTGTTTCAGAACAGCACAATCCTGTGATGTTTTCTGTGTTCGCTATAAAGCTGCTGCTGCTACACAATCCTGACCAATTATAGGTGTGGACATTATTCACTCGCAATGACAAAACTGCTTTGTTTACATCATAAACCTCTGGAAGCGAATCATTTGTGGGACTAATAGTACAATTTATTCTTCCATCGGGGATATCTTCTGTGAGTCCCCCAAAAAAGGTCTTTGGTTAAAAAGCACATATGCTTTTGAGTTAAACACAAACTGAGCCCACTTCATAGATTCAAAATGATCCTTGCCAATGCCATCCGTTTGCACAAGTTAGGTCCTTAGCTACCAAACGTCCGAAACGAAGCCATCGAATTAACGACTTTATCTACAGCGAAGGTTAACGAACTGTGAACAAACATTTATGTTCAAACCCTTGAAAACATTTTCAAAAATCTGCCAACTCGCTGCAATAACATATATCGTGGTATTCAAAGTAAACATTGCTTAGTCCATAGCTCGAATATAAATAAGCTGCCATTTTGGTGCGTTCCATGACGTCATATATATATTGAAGATGTTTCCTATATATATATATATATACAGGATATATATATATATATATATATATATATATATATATATATATATATATATATATATATATATATATATATATATATATGGTAGAGACTGGCCTGAAAAAAGTTGCTGGATTGTAGAACTGCTGAAAGGAAAAGCTCTTTGAGAAGAAACGGACATTAATATATTACCTCTCAAGACTGAAAGGATATCGCCACCACTAATACAAAAATGAACCAACAGTGAGGAGACGTAATAAAAGGTAATATCTTAAAGCAGGGCTAAAACTGCATGACTTGTACTTTCATTTCGCGAAGTGTTGAGTGTTTACTCTCCTTTTCTGGTGTTATCTCCCATGAAGATAGCTGACAACTTATGTCACGATCATATTTCTTTATCTGCTGCGCTTCAAGTCAGCAGAGTTCATCTTAAAGAATTCATATATGATAATATGATACTGTGCGGGATCTTATGCAGGGGATTTCTGTACGAACATTGCCTTCTGAATGGTCAATCTTCTTTTACAAATCACCAACTGTTCTAACCAATGTCGAAGCTCTTTGTTTTCTCTTTCCGTCAAAAAAGTTAACAGTTTAATTGAAGTTCAGAAATCTACAATGCCCGGATCATCTCACATAAATGTAATTCCATCTGATTTGATTTTGTCATTCTCCATTAATATAAGTTTGTTTGAGAACATGTTTCGTTATCTATCAGGTCGTAACCAGTAACTCACATAAGTGAGTGACTGGTTCACACTGTGTGTGAGAAGTGCTTGATGGATTCATGTGAACAATAACAACTCTTGTAAAGTTTCAAGTGCTTCCCACCTAGCACAAAATAATTATATATATATATATATATATATATATATGCCTCGTTATAACAATGCGCTCAATGATGTCAAGTTAAATCGCTTGGTGCCTAACTAAAATTATGGAGGTTGGGGAGGGTAAAAATAAAAATATAGGTTAAAAAGTCTGTCAAACAGCCACTTCTGACGGGTTGTTGTCTTACAAATAATCAATGCCGCTCAAGAGAGGAAATGAACTCTGAAACTACAGAAATTTGGAATCAACCAACGACAACAAGCAACGTGGAATTGATTAGTAGCACAATTATCAAGTCCATATGACAAGCTCTAACATAAATAAATACCCTTGATACGTTCTTAAGGAAACTAACATCTTCAGTGACTGCACGAGGAGCTGTCTAGTCGATAATCTAATAGTTTAACACACATGTAACTTTCATAGTCTGGTTTTGTTTATTGCTCCGGGAGACTCCGAAAAGGAGAAGTGTAGGAAGGTACCAGGCGAAAGACGAATTTATTTAAATTCATAAAACACAATTTGGGTGGGAGGGAACATTATGCAAGATTTCGGAAGGGGAGGGAAACGATTTGCGAGAGGCTACCGTCACGTGCTTTTCTATACGGTGAACTTAGCAAACAGCTGGGTAGTGGCGTTGCTGACGACTAGAGAAGCCTGACTGGTTATATCTAGGCTGAGAGGGTAGAAGAACAACTACTGGTGGAAAACTAGGCCAGGGAATGAAGAAGGATATAGCACAAATGGGTAAATTATAAAAATAAAGCAGTCGTTTCGGGGGAATGGGGTTTGGGGGGGGGGGGGGTGAGAAGACTGCTAGATATAAACAATTGCATGCTTCTTTTTAAAACCAAAGATTCATTTTTAAAAGAATTTTAAAAACAAAAATAAAGTTAGAGATAGTCAGTGAGAAAAATGTCACTAACATAAGAACGTGGCATGTGTCACTGACACAACATTGTTACAATTACATCAACACATTTCACACAAGTGTTAAAAGCATAATGAAACATCATAACTCACTAGATGCTTTACGATGAAATGATGTTTTATGTATTAAAATCTTATCAGCATCAGTACACATTTTCTCCTCTGACATGTCTCCACCGCGAAGTGGTAGAAGAGTCTTTGTGTCTCATAACACCTAGATCTAGAGCTATGCGGCGACGGCAGAGGCAGTTGTAGTAGTAGAAAAGAAAGCGAGGACGACCAAAAGAGACCCTGCGTAGAAACATCTTCAAAGAGTGCGCAGCTATGGGTCTCAGAAACAATCAAGAATTAAAGGAGGTTCCGGCTGACTGTCGAACATGGAAATCTATTACTTCTGCCCTATGCGCCATATTTGGCCCAAAATGATAATCAATCAAACAATCAATCAAAATACAGCATGCTCTGTAACAAAGCAACCCTATAAACAGATACGATTATTAGTTATTATTAAAGTTACAGTAGAGTTACAGTAATAGAGTCGCAGCTAGATTTACAGAAGAGTTGCAGCTAGAGTTAGAGTAGAAGAGTTGCAGCAGAGTCCATTTCTGTTGTTTGTAAATTGTCTTTGTCACTAGATTTCCTCGATATTTAAATACCTCTACTTGTTTTAGTTGTCTGCCGTCTATAGTTATTTTGCTGCTCTGTTTACCTTTTAGCGACATTCAAGACTTCTGTTTTGTTGATGTTCTTGTTGTCTTTTGTGCCTGTACTGTTGAGTCTATTTAAGTGTGGATAGTACGGAGGATAGTACACATCCCTGTCTTACACTTGATCTAACTTCGAACATGCTGTGTAACCTGCTGCTGTTCTGACTGTGCAGTTGCTGTTGATGGTATCATCATCGAGTGCCGTCTCCGCATCGAAGGTTGGCTACCATGGAGCGCCATTCCGCTCTGTCTCTTGCTTTGATGGTGCAGGTTGTCATAGGCTATCTTGTTCACCTTTTGATGTTACTCGTCCATGTTAGTCTTGGTCTGCCTCTGCCTCTATTACACTATGTTTTCCCTTCCAATATTACTTTTAGTAGGCTGTTGTCTTTTAACATGGCTCAAAAATTTCATTTGTCTTGTTCTAATTATGTTCAGTAGTTCTCTGTTAATTTTTAGTTCTTTTAAAACTTCATAATTTGTACTATTTTCTTTCCATCCAATTCTACCTATTCTTCTATAAACCCACATTTCAAAGGCTTCATTTTTCTGTTCTGTTTTCTTGTCTAATCTATGTTTCTGCACCATACAGGAATATTGAGAAGATATACCATTTTGCATTTTTCTTAGTTTTAGCCCTGGCGTTATTGGATGTAGAGACTTTTAATTACACTGGTTAGATGTTGGCTTACTCGTATGTTATTAGTATCTCCTACAGTTGTTCTGTTTACTCGGTCGATGCTTTTTTTCCTGGTCAATAAAAGCTATGTACAAGTTCTGATTGTGTTCTGTCGCCTTTTCTGCTAGCTTTTTTAGTGGAATAGAGCATCAGTACATCATTCGATTTTTTTCAGAACCCCATTTGAGAATCGCTTAACTGTAGCTCTATTATTGGTTTCAGCCTTTTCTCCGCAATTTTGCCGTATAACTCTCCTACATGGCCGAGAAGCTTTAAACCTCTATATTGATTGCAGTCTCTCTTGCTACCTTTATTTTTCCATATTGGTACGATGATTGCCTGTTGCCAGTCTTCAGGGGCTTTTTGTTGGTGCCATGCTGCATGTGCATTATGTCTGTCATATCCTGTGCAGCCATGTAATTCCTATTTCACTTGCTGCTGCTATTATTTATACTGGTATGTTAATTATCCCCGGTGCTTTATTTCTTGGTGCATATTTGATTACTTCGTCGATTTCCTCTTTCATGATCTTGGATTCAGTGTTTATGCATTCTTGCATGGTTTTTGTTATGTTTTTGGTAGATGCTACCATGTTTAATAGGTCTAAACATATTTTTCCATCTCTGTTGCATATGTTGATTATTTGATATTGGTTGTCCGTCTTTATCATTTATGAGCTCAGTAGGATCGTGGTTTTCTGGTTTCGTTCTTGCAGCTTTTACTGCTTTTCTTGTTTCGTTCTTGCAGCTTTTACTGCTTTGTAGAAATATATTGTGGCTGTTTTGAAGTCCGTGCTCATATTTTGTCAAAATTCTGTCCATTTGTTTTGCTTAGCTTCTTTGGTCAAAATTTTAACTTTTTTTTACCGAACTAATGCCTATTTTTCATATTCCTTTTGGTTCTTATTCTCCCTCCAATTTTTATAGTTTCTTTTTTTTCTTTAATTGCTTCGTTCCACCTAGGGGTGCTCTTTTTCCCTTCTTTTGTCCTTTGCTTCGTTCCACGCACTGTTTTTGAAATGTTGATTACTGTTTTCTTAAACTGTTTCCACTCTTCTTCCACTGTGTTTACTTAGGGAGTTTATTGAATTCCTCTTAGTTCGTTTTTTTTTCTAGGGTTTTTCTTGATATTTTAATTGTTTTATCTGTATTATCTGTTCTTTTTGCTTCTTGTTTGTTTGTGCATGGTCTCTTTGTTTTTGGCTGTCTTAGTGTAATCATAACCGTGTTATGGTCAGTGTCGTCTGTGATATTAGGGATAGCTCCGCTGTCGATTACTTTTTTCTTTTAGTATAAAATCTATCTGGCTTCTGCATGTTGTATCATTCCACATGTACCAGGTGTATAATTGCGGCTTTCTGTGTTTGAAGAATATATTGGTGATAAACAAATCATTTTGATTACATAATTCCAGCAGAACCATTAACATTGTCCACATTTTTATGAGGTCTTGTCCGCATATATAATATGGCTAGCCGTGGAGAAAGTGCATAGTTCAAACAACAAAACGACCAACTTCCATGATTGATTCTGTATTTCTTGTATGACAAATCTGCGCAACAAGCTATATTAACTTTCGGATTATGACAAGTTCTATATCATGTGTATGTTTCACGCATTAGCAAGATAGACTAACTAAAACCTACACATATAGGTAGCAGTAACGTCACCACGGTTGCGCGAGAGGAACAGTTGCATCTGGCACAATATAACAAGCAAGAAAGTAGTCAGAATAAATACACAAAAGTAGCAGGTTCTTCTTCTTCCTCTTTCCTTCCTCATTTGCTTTTCAGCGTTCAGGGGAATTCTCATAATTTGCGGTCTTTTGCACTTCAGTTCGCCTATGCTATGTTTCCTAATGTTTCTAATATTCCAACCATTCATCTTTTTCGTGGTCGACCCTTGGGTCTGGTATTCTCGCAGCGTTTATTGATAGCTCGTTGTGTCGTGTTTTGATCACTCTGCCTTGTCACGTGGCCAAACCATTGTATCTGTTGTTTCTTTATATATTCTATGGCGGGGGCTATTACTAGCTTTTTTCTCAGTTCTTCATTTCCGATCTTCCAGGCTGTTTCCTGTCATTCGTCTAACACATTTAATCTCAGTAGAGGTTATTTTTCTTATTGTTCTTGCATCTAGGGATAGCAGGTTAGAGAGCACAACACTTGTTTTGCCCAGGGATCTGGTAGCCCACATGTCTCACTCCGTATTGCATGCACACAAAATTACAAAGATGGTGATAGTAACGTGGTGGTTAACGACCGGCATGGCAATCAGCGAAAACGACCGCAATCTTTACACTCTCCATCTACGAAGCAAGAAAACAAAATGGATACTTATATCATCGCGTCGCCGCGTGACTACCGGACTCTGACTAGGGTGGGGGAGAAGAAGAGTCACTGTTACCTGTTACGTGTGTCGCATAAGGCGACTAAGTGATAAAAAGGAGCCTGGTTTTGTACTTTATCCAGTTCTTGTAGTGTGGTGTTTGATGCTGAGCACCATGCGAATGATCCATATTCTAAATGTGGGCGTATACTCTGTTGGTAAACTTTACTGAGTATTTTCCCACTCGCACCCCATGTGGTTCCACACAGCTTTCTTAGAATAGCCAATTTCCTCCTTGCTTTTTGGATTGCCTTATTTATCTGCTGTTTCCAAGATAATTTGTTATCAAATGTAACTCCGAGATGTGTAGCTTGCATGTCTTCTTTCACAGGCTCATTGTTTATGTAGATGGCTCCTGCTTTTTGTTTTGGGGAGAGAGTGAAAAGTGTAGTACTGCATTTGTCTGCATTGATGCTGATACACCATCTATTTGTCCATGAATTCAGTGCATCCATAGCTCTTTGTAGCAATTTGGAGGCCACAGTTGCATACTCCTCTGTGCACCACATTACCAAGTCATCTGCGTACATTGCCACTTTGATGCCATGTGGTAGTTCAGTAACTAGGTCATTGATGTATATCTCCAAATCCTCTCTGAAAACATATTATATATAATAAGCCAATCAAAAGCAAAGAAAGTAAAGGGTTGACAGAAGAGGAACAAGCGGGTACAATATGTCAGGAATATTCTCAATAGACAGCCACCTGAAAAAAAGTGGATATATCAGAACCAGAAGCTATACTTAATATTGGCATAAAACTAAGAGAGGCAGAAATAAAAGAACCATTTCAGCGCTCAAAAGCAATACTGGAAAACATTAGAAATAGCAATATCTCTTATTATTGCTCAACAAGATTTCGAAAGAAGAGAGGTTACCAGACGAGCGGAAAAGAAATGTATCTTATCAAAAAGTTCTGCAGAAAAGAAAACCAGAATGAAAGAACCATATACATGAGCACCTCACTGCGTTCGGTACCAGGCAAGATCTTCATTAGAATTGTATTAAATAGGATTAAAACATCAGTTGATACTAAAAAATTAGAGTAGAGCAGACTTGACTCAGACAAGGCAGATCATATATTCATCATCAAGTAGGAGGCCTCGGTAGCCTAGTTGGGAAAACCACCCGACTGGACTACCAACATTCGGACAACCCGTGTTCGATTCCCGCTAGGAGCAGTGTGAATTGTACTCGTGGTTGGAAAAAAAACAAAAATACCCCCACGGTCGACCCAGCCGTTGGCAGAAATGGGTACCAGGGTATTACCCTGGGAAGGTGAGGATTGTCGCCTCGCATCTGAGTTTTGAAGCTAGAGGCGAAACTATACAGAAAATGTCCGAACATTTCTGGATAGGCGGCCGAGCACATATGGGTGTAAACTCGTGTGCTAAGACGCCGGTTCAAGTCTCGTACTTTACCTTTACCGTTATCATCAAGTACTGAGCCTGCTGGCGTAGGTGACCATGTCTCTCCACAACTTTCGATCACGACAGTTATTTATCATTTCTGTTGTTGACCTTCTGCCAAGCCATTCTCTTAAGCTGTCTGGTATCTTGTATCTTTGCTTCCCTATATCGCTTCGTCCCTCAATTTTCCCAGTTGTTACAATATATTTCAGCTGTTCTCTTCTCATTACATGTCCAAAAAATGATGATTGTTTCTTCCTAATATTGGAAATTACCTCTCTTTTTGCTTTGTGGACTCTTTCAGAACGTTTTCATTACTCTTCTTAGCTGTCCATGGTATTCTCAACATTCTTCTGTAAAACCACATTTCTACAGACTCCAGTGATTTTCTTGTCTGTTGTCCTATTGTCCATGATTCGCATCCATATGTTAAGACTGGCTCTACATAACATTTAAGAACTCTTTTTCTCGTTTCTATTGTCAAAATTGTATTACATAGTATCTTCCTAATTTTTTTTGGAAAGCTGCTTTTGCCTAAACCATTCTGCATCTCACCTCTGTTGTACATCTTCTGTCTGAGGTTAACAAAGTTCCCAAATATTTAAATTAATTTACCTATTTTAATATTGTTCAACTCGTCTTTATTGTGCACTGAGGTGATGCCTTTTTCTTTGTTGTTACCATTACCTCTGTCTTTTTGCTATTAAGGCTGAGTCCTTAATTTTGCTTTCTTTCACTATAATGTCTAACATTTCTTGTAATTCATTTTCACTCTTATCGATTAAGACTTATGTCATCAGCAGTTGTATTATATATACGCCCATAAAGGAGATTCACCCCCATGGCGTATTTTTAAAATTATGTCCTAGCTTGAAATTCTGGCTCTGATAGCCTTGTCTTTAACAGCAAAATATTCTTACATTTTAAACACACTACAGTACTGACAACATAAATGAAATTATGATTTCTGAGATTATCGGAAACTGGAAACAAATGTGGCGCGAATTTTAAAAAAAATAAGAGAAAGACGACGAATAAGAGATGAACGAGCAACTGGAAGCATTAGCTAAGATGAACATAATTCCTCGCTGTCGGCTCAAGAGAGCTAGCAAACTATCGGAGCTGCACAAGTGCACTAAGGTCGGTTAAGCTAACTAAACAATATTAGATGGAAGTCGGTTGTTACATGACTAGGCACAAACATCACCTACACATCTCCGATTTCCTTGGCTTTCCGTGATTATATAAAATGTTGACTTTCAAATAACCCATCTTGGAGATCAGTGTCAGACATGTCCAACTCTTGAAAAAAAAAAAATTCGCAAAAGACCAGCATAAAATAACAATACGCAAAACGATTTGTATACGAAAAGCTATAAATAAAACTAGGCGAGCTAAGATAAGAAATGAGGCATTGAGAACAATCGTGAGTGTAACACCAGCTACAGACTATACTGAACAAAATGAATTAAATGTTTTGTAAATCTTAGTTGAATGAAATCAAACCAACCTGCAGCTCAAGGGTATTACATAAAGACATCCGGCTACAGAGCAATAGGGAAGCTCATAAAGAGATGGATAGATGAAATCAAAGATATCAAAGTAAATTCAACAATTTCAACAAAAATTCAACTCAAGCTATACAATTAACAAAAGCAAGACAATTGCACATTCATCTTCTCCGCGACGCTACAGGACACAAGCAGTAGAACAAACGGTAGAAAGAAAGATCTTGGATATAGGCACACACACACAACACACGTGAAAGTTCAGATGTGAGTACGTAGATGGAATCCTATTTTCGCTTACTATATTTATACATTACTAACAGTATAATGTTGTGCAGAGAATCCTATAAGATGGTTATAATGGTTATCAGAAGAGAGGGAAATTAATCGACACTCAAAGAGATGAAGAAAACGCAAAGAAATGATAGTGAAATAAAAAGAAAATAAGGAAAGGGAAAGAGAGAGAAAAGACTTTTTTTCAGTCCTTGCACTCTCCAGTGGTTGTTCCACATCATTGGATATTGTCAGAACTTGATCACGTTACAAAATTTGTACACCAAATTGCTATAGTACAAGCTGTTGTATTTGATGGTGAAGTTTCTAACGATTGTTTTCTGGCACTCTTTGAAGCTATAGACATTGAAATGAGATATGACGTAAAATTGAAGCATTTGTTTTTCATGTAAACGGGGGATTGCGATTCTGGCAATGAGCGGTGCCCGTTGTTCATCTGGACCGCATACTTTTTTACTTTGTAAATAATAAGTAATTTGGTACATATTTTGTATACATGACAGCCTTTTGTTCAACATGTTCGGCAGAAAGACGTCAATATCGTAGCTCGCTGATACCGCAGTAGCAACTTACGCACACTTCAGGACGGGCTTAAACCAATGCACTCCTAACAAACACTAATTATTATAGCATCATTACGCTTTAAATGTTTTTTTGTTAAATACACGAGTTCCATTTCAATTGTGGCATTATTGCTTCTCTGGTCAGGGAGGCAGTCTGCTGATGTCTATCGTCTTTCAAATTGAACATACACATTTCAACAGACTGTGTATCTTTATTCTTTAGCAAGAGTTGAAACACCAATAGCATATACACAATGGGGAATAACTCTAATATAATTAATATTCCTTCATTCTGGAACCGATCTACGGTGACCTGACAGTCAGAAAATGTTAACTCATTATGAGCCGGTATCATTAATAATTCCTGACACGCACACACCGGTACGCCGTTTATACTCTAGATTTGCTGATGCCATTATTGTCAGGAATTGCTTCTCTGTATGGTTTGCGCCACACGTTAGTAGGACAGACTGTGAGCAAGTGAACTTTAACATATACCCCATATTATTATACAATGAACTGCATAGCTTAACCCCTCATTTATATGCAGCAATCAGGTTCAATATTCGCTACGAGTTATTAAAGGAAAACCACATCTGCCGGACGCATTATATTTTGACTCAACTGTACAGTTGAAAAAAAGATGGGGGTCTCCCCCTACCGACATTCCTTAAAGCGTAAGGAAAATATGGTATCAGCTCTCACATGTTTCAATGACCAACGGCATATATTTATGGGGCCTGGTCGGTATTATCCCACGCCGTCTTACTTGCCCAGAAATTTCAGGTAACCATTTAAGGCTGGGTGAACTTGGAGCAGCTAACTAAAAGTAATCTTGGAAGGGAAAATACAAGGTAAAAGAGGCAGACCAAGACTAACATGGACGATTAAAATCAAAAGATTAACAAGTCACCCTTGACAAACAGCATCATCAAAGCAAGAGACACAGCGGAATGGCGCTCCGTGGTAGTCAAAACTTCGATGCGGAGACGGTACTCAATGGTGAGGACCTAGGAGCTGTCGATGAAGATCGACTGTCCCACAGTAGTCCAGTCCACTAACCACTGAGTTATCGCGGTTCTCCTCGTGGTTGTTTATATATCTACGCATTTTATACTATGACTTCAGCCCATACGGCAGCAGAAATATGATCCATTTTAAAATGTTTGTCAATATTAGAATGGCCGCTTACTAATTAAACAGATGCACATGTGTACATCATTATTCGTATATTCTCATTGCCCGGAGGCGTCAAGACTATATTTCTCCATAACCCTCCTCGACTTTGTACGCCATGTAAACAGTTGCACTGTTGATCTTTTCCTGTGTCACGCCGTCAAGCCAAGCCACCTAGCATATTTTCCCTTTGCTTGCCTCTAGCTCTCCGACCGTCTATTCTTCCTGTTGTAAATAGTGTTTCAAACCGCCTTTTCTTTACATGGTTATGGAAGTCCCCGGTATCACTACAAACGAATTAAAATCCTTAACTGCTCAACCGCCCGTGCCAGTGAAATCATCAGAATTAATATCTCATCTCCCAAACAAAGAAATGTAGCTGCAGTCCCCCCCGTCCTAGCAGTCTCAGCACACGCCAAAAGACAAGAATAAACCACACAGAAAGTGAACACAGCCATCTGTTCCCCTTCATTCGATATCATCATTCATCGTAAGCAATCTAAATATCGAAACACAATCAAAACGGATAAAACGCACAGCTCACGGTGTGCAGAGAACACTAAACCTGGTAGCCGCGGCAGCAAGCCTGACTTGGAATATGAGGAAACTGCAACAAGGAACACTTTTTAGACACAACCCTTAAAAGTTCCTGCCCTCTATTCGCCATATTGACCGGTATTCCAATTATGACGTATACTGCAATCAACACAGAACAGACTATTGCGCACACTGTAGAGGATGTCAGATCACATGCACGTAATCCTCTTGAACGGCGAAGATCCCACAGTGGAACTTTCTATCTATACACTTATCTGCATTGAAAAGATAGAATTAACCATCTTTCCGACAAAAAACGTAACAGTGAACGTTGAAACAAACATGAGTGTGCCATCTTGAAACCGGAAGTCTTTGTTTATTTAACGAATATCTTTGCATATACCTCAAAAATCTTACCAGTCTAATTTGTTTAATAACTTCCTCTCATGTGGCATCAGCAACAACTAAAAAGGCGACATTTTTCAAAACTCGTATACCAGAGGAATGTGTGAATTCTGGATTTAGTGAGACGGCAGGAGTAGACATTTTTCAATCACTCTCAAATAACCATACCAATTGTTCTCACGCAGTTGGCGATATATACAAAGCTTCACTTGTTATAATAAAGATTATTAAATCAGAGATGACCACGCTATTATTACTTCAGAAGCAAACTATTTTGAAAGACGGTTTAATACTGACTCCCTACAAGCGCATATCGTATGTTTAGTTTATTGTATACACGGTGGTCTGGATCTACCGTAGCCACCTCTCAGCAAAAAAAAAAAAAATGGCATTATTATTTGATCTCCCATTGGTAGGAATCAATATCCAGAAACGCATCATTCTTGTGACACTCTTTATGCCATCATTTTCAACACAGTTTCGTGATTAGCGTTGCATTAATTTTACTCGAATGATGATTTGTTTTAAATTTATAATGTCCAAATTTACTGCAATAGACAGAGACCCACTGTACTTTTAATGGTACTTTGTGAAAGCTATGGTCAATTTCCAATAGAAATTCAGCAGAAACTGATTGTTTATTAACGTTTGAGGATTGCTATTTGATAAAACATGTCTACACGGAATACTTTATTTTTAATAGTTTTATTGTTGTCTATGTTTTTGTTTTATTGTTTGTCTCCACTTTGAATATTATGTTGCAATTTAATATGTGAAATCTGACACCTTGCGGTTTCGATGATATATATATATATATATATATATATATATATATATATACATTATATATATATACATATATACACACACACATATATATGTGTGTGTGTATAGCTCAACGCGTCAAATAACTGGGCACGATAACAACATCAGATGGACGATGTAACACAGCAATAAAAAGCAGAATAGCTCGTGCCAAAATACCATTTCTTACAATGAAAAACGTCTTGTGCAACAAGTCCTTCTGTCCGCTCTTTCATTTCCCCGTACTGCCGCATGTCCTGGGACGTAGACAAAAGTGACCTTACGTATTTTTTACTTCTGCAATGACTACCCATTGCATGTGTACAGACCACGCCTCCACTTTATCACACTCATCGAATCACTCAGTATGCAGGCGTGGGCGTAGTCTTGTGACTCTAACCAGTTGAATGCCCTGGTCACTGCCAGCAACTCCATCGCCATGCCACTCGTGGTCATAACGTATGCACCACTGTCTTCCTTGACTACTCTGCCTGCCGAGTGTGCTGTGAATGCCCATGCACTTCTTTTGTGTCGTATTACACATCCATCTGTATAGATGACTGCATCTTTCTCATTCATCGGTGTTACCCCAGATGGGACCGTTGACCTCCACATTGACCATGACTAAGTTCTGTTACCTACATTTCCTGTCGAGTGTGACAATATACGAGAATGTCCCACTGAACGACGTAGGCACCGGCATCAATCCTCGCCAGCGTTGATATTGGTAAGCCTACAGACCTGTTTGATGAAATCTGCTCGGCTCACTCTTTTAAGCCTGACACCTTTCCCTGTCTTAGTCTCGTGATGCAATGGATGCTCTTTATCTTCACCTATCTTGAGGTATGTAAAAAAAATCTGGTGCGATTGAGTGCAATGATCATCGCACAATAAGCCTTATGAGTCATATGACTAAGATATTACTAAGAATCATCATGCGAAGAGTTCGAAAAAAAAAAATCAGTCCAGAAATTAGCGATGAACAGTGTGGTTTTGTGAGATAAAGGAACAAGCAATGCCATTTATATCATAAGATCTTTAGTAGAAAGAGCCATAGAGATGAAAACAGATCTATACCTATGTTTAATAGTTTACAACAAGGCATTTGACAAAGTAAAGCACCAAGAAATAATCAAAATTTTAGAAAGCATAAACGTAGACAGCAAAGATCTAAGAATAATAAAGAACATGTACTGGCAACAAACAGCGGCCATAAGAAGTGGAAACCAATTGGAATGTTTCAACAAATAAAACAGGGTGTTAGACAAGGTTGTGTGCTGTCACCAGATTTGTTTAATATTTATAGTGAGATTATTTTAAGATCCATGAGGGGCATGCCTGGAATAACAATTGGAGGTCATACTATACATAATCTAAGGTATGCTGATGATACAGTCTTAATCGCTAAGACTGAAAATGAGTTACAAGAAATGTTGGACATTATAGTGAAAGAAAGCAAAAATAAAGGACTCAGCCTTAATAGCAAAAAGACAGAGGTAATGGTAACAACAAAGAAAAAGACATCACCTCAGTGCACAATAAAGACAAGTGGAACAATATTGAAACGGAAAATGAATTTAAATATTTGGGAACTTTATTAACCTCAGACGGAAGACGTACAAAAGAGGTGAGATGCAGAATGGCTCAGGCAAAAGCAGCTTTCCAAAAATGAGGAAGATACTATGCAATTCATTTTTGTCAACAGAAACAAGAAAAAGAGTTCTTAAATGTTATGTAGAGCCAATCTTAACATATGGATGCGAATCATGGACAATAGGACAACAGACATGAAAATCACTGGAGTCTTGTAGAAATGTGGTTTTACAGAATAATGTTGAGAGCACTATGGACAGCTAAGAAGAGTAATGAAGATGTTCTGTGAGAGGTCAAAGCAAAAAGAGAGCTAATTTCCAATATTAGGAAGAGACAATCATCATTTTTTGGCCATGTAATGAGAATAGAACAACTGGAATATATTGTAACAACTGGAAAATTGAGGGACGAAGAGATAGGGGGAAGCAAAGAGAAAAAATAACAGACAGCTTAAGAGAATGGCTTGGCAGAAGGTCAACAATAGAAATGATAAATAGCTGTCGAGATCGAAAGTTGTGGAGAAACATGATCACCTACGCCAGTAGGTCTGGTACTTGATGATAATTATGTCATCTGTTAGAATTAAGCTTTTCATGACTTTCTTTTCATGAGTGATCTCAAGCCCAATTTTGCTGGCTATTGATGATAGTTCATTAGTGTTTGTTTTCCTGCATTGTTTTTATCTGACTGATGATGAGGACTATGTCATCATCAAAGTCGAGGTCCTCCAAATGTTCTCCTTGTATCCATTTGATGTCTACACACGCGCGCGCGCACGCACACACACATTTAATTCGCCTTTAGCTGTTTAGGATTGTTCGATTCCTCTAGGGTAGGATTTTTTTTTCAACATCAAATTTGAGGGGCGCAGTATAATATTTAAACAAAAAAACTTCTGGGTACATGTTTCATCATCATCATCGAGTGCCATTTCAGCATCGAAGGTTGGCTACCATGGAGCGCCATTCTGCTCTGTCTCTTGCTTTGATGGTGCAGGTTGTCATAGGCTGGTTTCTCCATCTTTTGATGTTACTCGTCCATGTTAGTCTTGGTCTGCCTCTTTTACCTTGTATTTTCCCCTCCAGGATTACTTTTAGTAGACTGTTATGTCTTTTAATATGGCCCAAAAATCTCATTTGCCTTGTTTGAATTGTGTTTAGTAGTTCTCTTTTCATTTGTGTGCGTGTTAAGACTTCATCGTTTGTTTTCTTTTCCTTCCATCCAATTCTACATATTCTTCTATATATCCAAATTTCAAAGGCTTTAATCCTCTGTTCTGTTTTCTTGTCTAATGTCCATGTTTCTGCACCATATAGGAATATTGAAAAGATATAACATTTTGCTATTTAGTTTTAGCCCTGGTGTTATTTGTTCTGATATTAGTAAATTCTTCATGACATTAAAATTACTTTTTGCCATTCCTATTATTTTGTTTATTTCCGTTTTACATTTTCCATCACTGGTTATAGTATGTCCAAGGTAGTTGTAGTTCTGAACTGTCTTCAGGTCTATTCCGTCAATTTTGATATCCACTTGTGGGTTTTGAGTATTTTCTTTGTTTATGATCATAGTTTTAGTCTTTTTGATATTCATATCTAGTCCATATTTGTTGCTTTGTCATGTTCATTTCATTAAGTAATTGTTGTAGGTCTTTAGGTTTTCTACTAGTAGTACAGTATCATCAGCATATCTTAGGTTATGAATTATCATTCCATTAATTTGTACGCCTTTCATCTCTGTGATGTTTCTAAAGATTTGTTCAGTGTGACAGATTTAACAAGCTTGGTGATAGGATGCATCCTTGCCTTGCTCCTCTTTTTATATCATGGGTGTAAAGTTCTCTTTGTTATATTTTATTATTGCTGTTTGCTCCCAGTATAGATTACATATTAATCTATGTCCATGTCATCTAGATGTATCTCTTTTAGATATTCTATAAGTTGTTCGTATGTAGTGTACTCTATCAAAAGCTTTGGTGTAATCTATGAAGCAGGCATATATTGTTTTATAAAACGGTACACGTTTAGACGTCTATACTATATTAATAATTTCGAAGAAAGCGTTCGTCAGTTCAAGGCTAGAGACATCTTCATAAAGCTTGTCACAGTATGGTAGGAAGCAGTCTGAAAGATAAGATCAGAAATGAAGAACTGAGAAAAAAGCTAGGAATAGCCCCCGCCATAGAATATATAGGAAACAACAGATAAAATGGTTTGGCTTAAAATCGCCTTTGTACTTAAATGTTATAAAATCTTAAGGTCGGTGAAAAGATAAGATTTCATGAAAAAGAATTACATAAATGCATCAAACAGTTTCCGAAATAATTGATCAACTCTGTGGGCACGAATTTGTGAACGAACTATAGTTTCTTCTCTTTTTAGCGTCCATCCCGTAAAGTAGACGTGGATGCGTCGGTGTTGCTGGTTTACGATAAAGCCGCGATATTTACCCCTTTCAGGCACCGACACATCCGTCTTCGGCGTAACAATTTTAACCTGGACAGCGACCATTTTAAGGCCTTCCTATTTCAACTTAAATTGTATATGGATCCTATGTACACAAGCGACCTCCTGTTTTTCGCCATTTTCCGAGAGGGATAGACATCGGATGGATCTCACTACCCAGATATCAGGTGAGTTGAGGCCACGAGGAAATCACGGATTCGATTTTTTTTTTATAATTCCCACCGCCTGTGGTGGGGATCGAATCCGTGACCGTTCTGTCTAGAAGTCGAAGTCTTACTTCTAGACCACCACGTATACCCCATACACGTCCTATAGTTTCTCCTTCAACCATACGATCAAAACTTCAGCACCAAAGACTAGTGCTTGAGAAACTAACGTATGACAAATATTTGAACTTTATTGCCTTGCAAAGGACGGTGCGCTATTATTAAGTCATAAATGCAAGGCGTGTGATTAATCAGGAGATAAAAAAAAACAGTGATACTCACTTAAATTGAAGGTGAAACAGAGATGCTGTACTTTTCAGATGAGTGAATTTTCTGTAAAATGTCCTTCTTTGTATGCAGCATCTTATAAAATTCGACACATGTTCCCTCATAGTTCACTTTGGTGATCAACATGGCTTTTAAAGTTTCAACACCTAGTTGTGTTTTATCATTTGTCCACAAACTGTTCATCAGAGAAAACACTCGTTCTGTTGCAGCATTTGTTCCAGGTAGACACAAAAGAACTCTGCCAACTTCAGAATATGTGAAACGGGCACATGATTGTTTCTGAAGTGGGAAGCTAGTTCAACCCAACGCTGCCCTGGTAATGTTTTATTAAGACTCCACTCACTAATTTTTTGTGAAGTAACGAACTGTTTCATGTAGACATATTCGTCATACATTTCATTTTCTGGAAAGTCGACTGAAGGCACTGTTTGACTCACTAATGATGAAGACTTCTCAATATCTTCCCAATTTGGTGTTCTGTTCAGCATTACCCAGATGTAAGACTCTAGGTTTTGAAAATTATTTGCAGCCCATTTCTTCAAATAACTTAAAGCTGTTTCATAAAATGAAGAAACACTGGCGTTAAACTTTTTCACATCATCACGTGGAAATCCTTCCATTTCCAGCTTTTTAAGGATTATCTGAACTCTTGATGGCAAGAAGCCGTCTTCCAGCTTGGACTCCAAGATAGCTTTCAACCTATTGATGTTGTCAATGACTTCAAATACAGTGATCATCTGTCCCTCTACTTTCTGCACTGCTTCGTGGAAAGAGGATGCCTGACTGTGAACCAAAATAAGCCATGCCTCAGACAGTGGGTTTTCAAAGAATTCCTGTATAAAAACTTGGCATCTGTCTTGAGATTGAAAATATGATTTTAGAGGCAGGAACATGTAAAGAACCCTTTCAACAGCAGGCAAGAGCGCAAGCCACCTAGTTTGTGCATAACCTAAAATCATCTGGAAGTCTGTGTCAACAAACTGACACAACTCCTTGAGACTTTCAACTCTAACTGTGTATGATTTGAAGTACAGATACATTTTTGCAATAGTCATTTCAACATCAACAGGCAATACGTCTGCAGCTGCTCGAACAGTGTTGTGGAAAATATGGCAAGCACACCCAACACCTATCAAACTATGCCCAAGGTTTTCTTTCAGTATTGTGAAAACATTGTTCTGTCCTTTTCTTTCAGCGCCCCCAAAATTAGAATTTGTGTTGTCTGCACATAATCCAACTACTTTCAGTTCTAAACCATTTTCAGTTAGACAGTCAATAAGAAAACTACTTACTATATCAGATGTCACCCGGCAATGACTTCAACTCTAATATTTTAACTTTCAGTCCCTTATTGCGATCAAAGTATCTGACAAGCAAAGGAAAAATCTTGATTTCTTTGTGGTTGGAGGCATCTGTCAGTATGGAGATAAATGTTACGTTTTCTAGGTCACATCTCAACTCGTTTAGACTAGTTTAGAGTAGAGCATGGGGTGTGAACACATTCCGAATAATAGCTTCTGTTTTCGTACGTGCACAAGCAAATTTTGGTTCTAAAGTTACCTGAAGCAATTTTGATGTGCAGTCCATAGATCTAAACGTGTGATTGTGCATCACTGTTTGATATGCAAAGGCACCTTCTGTAGCAGCTAACTGTTCTTCTTTGTCACCAACCTGTTCAGCTCGAAAAAAAATTTGGCAACGACGAGCTTGATGCAGCAGTAGCGACGGCTCTCTTATGTTTATCACTATTTATGTGGCTCTTAATATCACCACGTCCACTATGGTTAATAGTAAACCCGGATGAACATATATTACATCTTACAGTGAAGTCTGATGACGATGTAGACTTTTTTATAAAAGGGTATTCCTTTTGTAAATCTTGATTAAAACTACAATTACGCTTCGGTGCCATTTTTTGCGAAAGTGAAAGTGAAAGTTAGTAACACAACGAATATATACGAGATTTAAAACTAGGAGCGCATTCTACTGTTTTGATATTAAACAAAATTGTCTACACAGCAACGGAATAATATTTTTTTTAATTGAAGAAATGTACGCCGTATGCCAAAATGGCAAAATTGATAAACGTTTGTGTCCCAAATTATTGTTTATCAAATTCGGGACAAAAGCTAAAAAATATGCCAAAATCGGGACAAAACCGGTACGGCAGCTAATCCGGGACAAAGGTTCAAAAAATGTCAAATTCCGGGACTGTCCCGGACAATCCGGGACGAATGGTCACCTTAATTTAAATGTATATTTAACAAATATCTTGCAGCTGCAGTTTTCTTAAAGCGGCGAATTTCTTTGATGTTTGTCAAAATTGTAAATTGTGAACCCCTAAATAATAGAAATTACCGTAGTTGCTGGTCTATGATTAATTTTCACTAGGTAAAGGCGTGGCCGTAATGGGGAAATACCAGGAGAATTATTGTCTTCTCAGTTCGAGGACGGACGATAATATCAAGGTATACCTGTATGTCCAATTTTCATAGTTGTGTGGTCCTGACAAGGACCGTTTGTTGAACTAATTTAAGGTAATATAGGGGCCAACATTGTGGGGGCTATATACTTTCATTCTGAATCAGACGAGTCTAAAAGATTAATAACTGTTGGGGTTGAACACTCCACAAACCATCATTTTTCCAATATTCCTCTTCCTGTTTTAAGACGTGGTCTTCACATTCAGCCCAATAATCTTTGTCTATATTTAATAAAGCGAGATTAGCAAGAGTCTTTACATCGCATATTTTGAATGTTGTATTTTCATCTGCCACTTGTCCTTTTAATTTTGCCCAGATTAGTTCTATTGGATTTAAATGAGCATGGTAAGGTGGCAGCCTCAAACTTATATGACCGTGCTCTTGGATAATCTTATCTATTTGAAAAATCGTTGTCCTTTGTTTTTGCTTTACTAGAGATAGTAATTCAGGTTTTAAGTACATGTTATTAAATTGTATGTGCTCCTTTGTGAGCCATATCTTAATAGCATCTTTTGTACTGGATGACGTCGGGACTTTATCTTCAAGTGCAACAATGTTGTGGTACGCTGCATTGTCCATTATTAGGCAAGATGGTCGATCTAGTGATGGGAGAACAGAATTTTCAATCCAATGTCTAAATATGTGACCATTCATCTCAGAGTGATAATCCCGATTGTGGATTTTGAAAGAAAAATGAGCTCTGCATTCTGTATTAGTCCATGTTGTCGACTACCTGCATGAGCAATTATCAAGCGCTGTCATTTGCTGCTAGATATATTAATCTCTTAATCTTTCCATCTGATGAATGCCATTCCCTTTGGTTAGTGTGGTGAGCATTGATCCATGTCTCATCCAAGTACACAATATCATAACCTTGCTTGAGCACCTCTTTTACTTCACGTAAGTACTTGCTTCTCATGACTACTATATGTGGCTTCTCACAGATGATGTTTCGTCCATTGGAATACTTTCTGAATGTAAAGCCTGCAGCTCTCACATTCCTCCATAATGTAGACTTTGATATTTCAATACTGTTGTTCTTTTTCAGCGAAACTTTTAATTTTCTTATTGTAACAGTTTCATTCATACCCAACATTTTGCGAATTTCACGTCTACACCTCTGAATGAACGGAAATGGAACACACAATTTCTCAAGTGTCTAATTGTGTCAAAAAAACCACGGCGAAAGCGTGCAAACACGTCAATTTTACCGTGTATGGATTTTTACTAGCTATCTTTAACTTAAAATACTGTAAACATTAAGTTTTGACTCCATCAATGGGTCGTTATAAATTTATATAAATCAAATAAGCAACAATAATAACCAAATGTTTTTTTAAATGAAATTAATTCCCTGTTGGGTTCTAATCATTATAACTTTACATGCAAATTTTGAACAATTTACAACAAGCGGTTAAAAAGCTATCGATTTTAAAAGTTGGGCACGAGTTATGAAACAAGCTATTTTATAACTGTTCTTTCATCCCAGAGTTAGCTACCAAACAGAACCATTACAAGTTCTCAACTATCAAAAACTGAAACAGGCAAGCATTTCACATTCATATCATTTCTGTATGTACACACCGCTTAAAGCAAGACATGAAATCACGCATCACAAAATGGATACATGAACGCCCACTCGCAACCGAGGTGGTACGTTGTTGAACAGGATGGACACCAGATCGAGAGAGTGGAGGGGGGGGGGGCGAGAGAATGAATTGCACAGACACATTTACACGACTGTTAAGCACACATCAAACTAAATCTTGTAAGTAAACAGTAAAACCCATTATGCCTGACGGTGTGCACTGTGAGGGTGGAAAATTGTTCTGTTTTGGTGACATCACCATTGGGACCTAAAACTGCGATGTGTGTTGTTCTCAGTTTCACGAAGTAACGAATTTATTGTCAAACACTGCCCCCTAAGAATAAAAACTGAGGAACAGGTGAAGATCTCAAACTTGTTCGAGATCCATGCCGGTCTAATTGTCCATAACTAAATGAGAAGAGAAGAAAACAAGTCAAGAGTTGCAACGTGTGTGGTATACATTATGGGTCCTTCTGGCCTGTCTAAATTTAATGGAACATGTTATCTGGTGAACATGTATTGTCTGATTCTATTTGGATCTGTCTTCGTTGTCAAACTCCTCTCAAGTCACTTGTGTCTATAAAACAAGAGTAAAAGAAAAATGTGCGTATGTTCCTCGTCTACAGTTATTAAAAATACATTATCGTGCTAATCGATGCTAATTGTGTAAATTTTGAAGAATCATTTTTACAACGCAGTGAATAAATAAATGAAAGTGAACCAGATATATAAAGCTTTATCAGTGGTGAATATAAAAGCACTACATCTTGCGCTCAGGGCCAATCCCAATGTTCATTTATTTCCACTGTTTTCCATCAGACCATCATTTGGATGGACAAGATATGAACATGCAGGAGAGAAAAATGAATTTGTAATTATCTTGAAAAAAAAAATCCGCCAGTGCAGAGACAAAATGAACAGATCAAAACGAAAATCATTAGAGCAGCTTTCCCCCCACCGAAGAACACAATCACTAACACTTTTCTTAGACACATAAATTATGTACCAGCGAAAGAGACTCCACAACTTAGCTACTTTAACTTATTTGAACATTTCAAGGGACTGTTAGCACAAAATTCTTGGATGCAGATGGATGTATCTTGATTAGAAAGCCGGACAACTAAGAACCACAGAAACCTAAACATAAATGATATCCTCAATGGCAACACTCAGCCACGCCAAGGTCAACAAACTAGCAAGCTGCATGTCTTCCGCCTTTAAAAACATCTTACAAATAACGCAAGTTACAAGTTGTGTCATATACACACACACTGTGATTGATAAAGATTCAGAGCTGTACAGCATATAGGTGGAGACAATAAGGCAAACTGCATCGTTACCTAGCGATTTTCATTCATGGTATTGCTTGATAAGTGAATCCAGAGTGCGTGACTGTGTTAGTCACATCTCACATCTTTGTGAGTACATGTCTGTGTTAGTCACCTCTATAGCTCGTTTCAAATCATGTGCCCAACTTCAAAACGCTATTACTCACTAACCGTTTGTTAAAAACTGTTGAAATTTTCCAAATGTTATTAGAATGCAAAAGACCCTTTAAATGTATATTTAACAAATATCTTGCAGCTGCAGTTTTCTTAAAGCGGCAAATTTATTTGATGTTTGTCAAAATTGTAAATTGTGAACCCCTAAATAATAGAAATTACCGTAGTTGCTGGTCTATGATTAATTTTCACTAGGTAAAGGCGTGGCCGTAATGGGGAAATAACCTAATAAGACAAAACACCAGGAGAATTATTGTCTTCTCAGTTCGAGGACGGACGATAATATCAAGGTATACCTGTATGTCCAATTTTCATAGTTGTGTGGTCCTGATAAGGACCGTTTGTTGAACTAATTTAAGGTAATATAGGGGCCAAAATTGTGGGGGCTATATACTTTCATTCTGAATCAGACGAGTCTAAAAGATTAATAACTGTTTGGGTTGAACATTCCACAAACCATCATTTTTTCCAATATTCCTCTTCCTGTTTTAAGACGTGGTCTTCACATTCAGCCCAATAATCTTTGTCTATATTTAATAAAGCGAGATTAGCAAGAATCTTTACATTGCATATTTTGAATGTTGTATTTTCATCTGTCACTTGTCCTTTTAATTTTGCCCAGATTAGTTCTATTGGATTTAAATGAGCATGGTAAGGTGGCAGCCTCAAACTTATATGACCGTGCTCTTGGATAATCTTATCTATTTGAAAAATCTTTGTCCTTTGTTTTTGCTTTACTAGAGATAGTAATTCAGGTTTTAATTACATATTATTAAATTGTATGTGCTCCTTTGTGAGCCATATCTTAATAGCATCTTTTGTACTGGATGACGTCGGGACTTTATCTTCAAGTGCAACAATGTTGTGGTACGCTGCATTGTCCATTATTAGGCAAGATGGTCGATCTAGTGATGGGAGAACAGAATTTTCAATCCAATGTCTAAATATGTGACCATTCATCTCAGAGTGATAATCCCGTTTGTCTATGGATTTTGAAAGAAAAATGAGCTCTGCATTCTGTATTAGTCCATGTTGTCGACTACCTGCATGAGCAATTATCAAGCGCTGTCATTTGCTGCTAGATATTAATCTCTTCATCTTTCCATCTGATGACTGCCATTCCCTTTGGTTAGTGTGGTGAGCATTGATCCATGTTTCATCCAAGTACACAATATCATAACCTTGCTCGCGCACCTCTTTTACTTCACGTAAGTACTTGCTTCTCATGACTACTATATGTGGCTTCTCACAGATGATGTTTCGTCCATTGGAATACTTTCTGAATGTAAAGCCTGCAGCTCTCACATTCCTCCATAATGTAGACTTTGATATTTCAATACTGTTGTTCTTTTTCAGCGAAATTTTTAATTTTCTTATTGTAACAGTTTCATTCATACCCAACATTTTGCGAATTTCACTTCTAATAAGTTCACTGTCGAAATTATCCAATATTTTTGCTCTTCCTTGTGATTTTGTATATTTTGAACATTGACGGTCACGTGTTTGAATCCAGCGATTAAATGACCGTTTAGATAAATCCAAAATGTGTCTTGTCCTATTCTCAGGGTTTTCTAAAGAATGAAATAATCTTCCTCGTTTAGCCTCTTTGCAAAAATAGTCATACATTTTTATTGCGATGTTTTGTAAACTGCAGAATTTCATTTTAAGACTCATGATAAATGTCGTTCCACGTCTACACCTATGAATGAACGGAAATGGAACACACAATTTCTCAAGTGTCTAATTGTGTCAAAAAAACCACGGCGAAAGCGTGCAAACACGTCAATTGTACCGTGTATGGATTTTTACTCGCTATTTTTAACTTAAAATACTGTAAACATTAAGTTTTGAATACATCAATGGGTCGTTATAAATTTATATAAATCAAATAAGCAACAATAATAACCAAATGTTTTTTTAATGAAATTAATTCCCTGTTGGGTTCTAATCATTATAACTTTACATGCAAATTTTGAATAACTTACAACAAGCGGTTAAAAAGATATCGATTTTAAAAGTTGGGCACGAGTTATGAAACAAGCTATAGTGACTCGGGCAGATGGTGCTCGTAAACCTGGGAGGGCCGACCATCTAAGGGCAGAATCCCCCTACAGAAAAGACAATCTGCTGCCTTGCAGGAAGATTGGGGACAATCAAAGGCTAGGGAAAGCAAACCCGAATAAAATGCTGGCTGAAATCGGATGCACTGGGCCACTGGCGCAGAACACAGTGCACCGTTTTAACGGGTGTTCAATCAGAGTGGATCTGGCGAACTCTACTTGTGATGTTCTGTCTGTGGGGGCGATCAACACACTTAGCCTGACAGCTGACTTCATGTGAGAGTCTGGAATCCTTACTCTGATTGAGTCCTGATCGCAGAGAGAGAGAGAGAGAGAGAGAGAGAGAGAGAGAGAGAGAGAATCCAGACGTGATAATACCAGTCTTAAATTTATGATTCGATGCCTAAAGCCATAGAAAAAAAATAAAATCAGCAGACAATTGGTCGTGCGGTATAAGCACTGCTGTTGGCTATCACTGGCTATAGTATAATGAAGCAGCCTTTATTTTGCACACGGAAGTGGTGAGAAATCCTTTTATCTGGCTCCATACATAGATAGGCTGAAAATGCACAGACAGCCCATCATAAATAATGACAACATCATTATGACTGAGTGAAACACATTAGTCTTAGGCTGCTAGATCAATAACCACCAACCTAACAAACTCATCATCGAGTGCCTTCTCGGCAACGAAGGTTGGCTACCATGGATCGCCATTCTACTGTTTCTTGCTTTGATGGTGCAGGCTGTCATAGATTGACTTTTCCATCTTTGATGTTACTCGTCCATGTTAGTCTTGGTCTGCCTCTGCCTCTTTTACCTTGTATTTTCCCTTCCAATATTACTTTTAGTAGGCTGTTGTGTCTTTTAATATGGCCCAAAAATTTCATTTGTCTTATCTTAATTGTATTTAGTAGTTTTCTTTTTATTTTCAGTTGTTTTAAAACTTCATCGTTTGTTATCTTTTCTTTCCATCCAATTCTACCTATTCTTCTATAAATCCACATTTCAAAGGCTTCAATTTTTTGTTCTGTTTACTTGTCTAATATCCATGTTTCTGCACCATACAGGAATACTGAGAAGATGTAACATTTTGCCATTCTTAGTTTCAGCCCTGCTGATATTTGTTTTGTTGTTAGTATATTTTTCATGGCATTAAAATTACTTTTTGCCATACCTATTCTTTTGTTTATTTAAATTTTACATTTTCCATCATTGGTTATAGTATGTCCCAGGTAGTTGTAGCTCTGGACTGTCTCCAGATGTATTCCTCAACTGTGATATTTATGTTTATTACATTAAGCAATTGTTGTAGGTCTTTAGGATTTTCTGCTAGTAGAACAGTATCATCAGCATATCTTAGGTTATTGATTATCTTTCCATTAATGTTTAGGCCTGGCATCTCTGAAATGTTTTTAAAGATTTGCTCAGTGTATAGATTGAACAAGCTCAGTGATAGGATGCATCCTTGTCTTACTCCTCTTTTTATGTCCATGGGTGTAGAGTTCTCCTTGTTATATCTTATTATTGCTGTTTGCTCCCAGTACAAATTACATATTAGTCGTATGTCTGTGTCATCTAGATTTATATCCTTTAGGCAATCTATAAGTTGGTTATGGTGTATTCTATCGAAAGTTTTGGTGTAGTCTATGAAGCAGGCATATATTGGTTTGTTTACTTCTATGTACTTTTCAATCAATGTTCTCATGCTAAATATGGCTTCTTTTGTGCCACTGTTTTTCCTGAATCCAAATTGTTGCTCATTCAGTATTGATTTTATTCTGAATCCTTCCCTGTATAACTTTTGGTAAAATTTTTGTTACCTGGCTCATTAGGCTTATTGTTCTGAAATCACTGCATTCAACTGCACCGTTCATTTTAGGCAATGCAATGAAAGTTGATGTTTTTAAGTTCGTTTGGTATGTATTCTGTATGGTATATGTCATTGCATATGTCTGTGATCACTTCAATGCCAAAATATTCTAGTGCCTGTATCACCTCTATCTGTATATTGTCAGATCCTGCTGCTTTTCCCTTTTTCATTGTTTTTATAGCTTTTTCTACTTCAGATTTCAGGATTTTATAGCTGGATGTACATTATGAATGGTTTTTAGTCCCTTTCGTCATGAAATAATTCCGTTACGTATTCCTGCCATCTTTCGATTATATCTTTGTTGTCTGTTAGCATTCTTCCCACTTTGTTTGCAATACATCCGTTTCCTGCTGCTTTTTTTGTCTTTATTAGTCATTCTTTTTATTTCTGTGTGCATTCCTCTTAAATTTTGTTTACTTTCCATAGTTTCGATATCTAGACATCTTTGGTTGAGCCAGTCTTATTTTGTCTTTTTGCACATTTTTCGTATTTCATTATCAATGTCTTTGTATTTGGCAGTGTTTTTCACTTGTCTTCTCTCTTCCATTTTTTCTAAAATGTTGTCAGTTATCCATTTTTGTTTTTTGTTATTTTCCTTTTGGGTAAGGTGATGCAGGATTCTTGTATGCTTTTTTTATGCATTGCCATTTGGTTGTGACTTTTTCTTCAGGATTTTCTCTTCTGTACTGCTCAATCCCTTCTTCTAGCAGCCTCTGATATGTGTTTTTTACTTGTATAGTATAAGTTTCTTTCACATCTTTCTGATTTAAAGCTGCTGTATCTATTGCTGTTGCAGAATTAGTATTTTGTTTATTTCTCTTTAACTTGATTTTTATTTTAATCATTATAGGATTGTGATCTGAATTAATATCTGCTCCTGGATAGGTTTTGGCTTTCTTGACGCTGTTCCGGAATCTGTCTTTTATCATTATGTAATCTATTTGATTCCTCTTCCTGTCTCCAGGGCTTTTCCATGTGTATAATTTCCTTTTCTCTTGCTCGAAGAAGATGTTGCATATTATCAGTCTGTTTTCTTCACAAAATTGTATTAATCTTTCTCCTCTGTTATTCCTTTTTCCTAAACCATGATTTCCTATAATGGTCTTATATTTACCTTTTCCTACTTTAGCGTTCATGTCAACCATTATAATCAAGGTGTCTGATGATTTCACTTGCTTCATAACTGTGTTTAGATCTTCATAGTATGCCTCTATTTGTTCATCTGTATAGTCAAACAAACTAGCAAAGTGGAAAGCAACCTCTACCAGAAACACAAGTAACATCAGGGCTGTTAAATAATGTTAAAGATACATTATCAACTTACAGAAAATAACATTGCAACAATATTCACACATGACATAATTAGAGCAGCACATAAAACATATGCACTGAAAAATGCTGAGTATGACTGTGGTACTAGTGAACACCCTGCCACAAAGAGGTTCAGTAAACTTGGAAAAGAGATGCTTACATGGACATTACCAGTGTTCGATCATGTTAATGATGAAATGAGTAAACAGAGAACAACTGTGGGAGAAACTAACAACATACAGAGTAAGCCAACATCTAATCAACCTTATTAAAAGTCTATACGTCAACAGCAGCTGCAGGGTCAGGACAGCAGCAGGCTACACAGACCACTTCGAAGTCAGATCAGGTGTAAGACAGGGGTGCGTACTATCCCCCCCCCCCCCTACTGTTTATTACATACATGGACCATATATGCAAGCTAGCCAACCCATCAGAGACAGAGGAGATCAACGAGCTTCTATTCGCAGACGATCAGGCACTAATACATGAAACAATAGAAGACCTACAAGAACATTAAACAAACTCAACATCTCAGGCACAAAATACAACATGAAAATCAACATCAACAAAACAGAAGTCATGAATGTCGCCAAAAATAAACAGAACATCAACATAACTATAGAAGGCAGACAATTAAAACAAGTAGAGGAATTCAAATACCTAGGAGGTCTAATGACAAACGATAATTCCCAAACAGCAGAGAGAATCAAGATGCAACAAAGCTTGTCAAAATCAAATCATCGGACAGTTATCACCATTATTGTCCAACAAGGAAATAACTCTGGAGGCAAAACGAGCACTATAAAATACAATCTTCATCCCAACATTGTGCTACCAATGCCAGACCTGGACCCTAGATGCAAGAACAATAAGAAAAATAACCTCTACAGAGATGAAATGTGTTAGACAAATAACAGGAAACAGTCTGAGAGATAAGATCAGAAATGAAGAACTGAGAAAAAAGCTAGGAATAGCCCTCGCCATAGAATATATAAGGAAACAACAGATAAATGGTTTGGCCACGTGACAAGGCAGAAAGAACAAAACACAACACATCGAGCCTTCAACAAACGTTGTGAGAACACCAGACCCAAGGGTCGACCACGTAAAAGATGGGTCGATGGAATATTAGAAGCACTAGGAAACATAACAGCAGTTGGCGAACAGAAGAGCAAAAAAACCGCAAATTATATCTCCCCTTGACGCTGAAAGGCAGATGAGGAAGGAAAGAAGAAGAAGAAGAAGAAGATCATGTTAATCGTTGATCTAAATATGCATACAGTGATTATGCAATAAGATGATACTTTATCAAATTGTTTCTCTCTCTCTAAATCTACCCACAATCCTAGCGCAGCCTTTCTCTTTGAACTCTTGAGCTACATAGATGATTTGGCCATCAGAGGATCTGAGATGCCAAAGACCAAAAAACTTTTACTATTTTCTACATCATCATTTAGACTTATGTTCTTCATCATTTGTCTGTCCACTGAAGAAGCTCTAAATTTCCTTCAAAAACTTGTCCCTTGCGAGTACAATTTGGTAAAATATTTGATGAAATAGACCGAGGTGTTTGCTGGTCCCAATCATTAACTAATCATTGTAACTAAATGTAATCACTTTAGTGTAACTCCTACTTATGTGTGACTCTTACTTTCCCTTGAACACCTATAAATCAATTTATGGTTAAACAAAACGATGATTACTGTAAGAGAATTAGATATTAATAAAGCAAATGTTGTTGACAAAATGAAACCAACAAAACTGCTCATCACATTGTTGCCACAAACCATCCATATGTAAAATACAATGAAAAAAATGTAGGTTACTATACGGGAGTTTGCCAAACAACAATTTTACAAGTAATGTCAGTTATTTATCTTCCCAAACTAAACTTCATCATCATGAGGCCAAACCGTCTGGCATGGGCATTCAGGTCCTTTCACATTTTGCTATCTCCATACTATGACACCAAGCTATGTAGTATCTTCTTTCTTTGTCATCCATGATCTCTCTTTCCTAGTATTTCATTGTAATTAAGTATTTCAGCTTTCCTCTTCTCATGATGAGCCCAAAAAGGTTGATTGTTTCTTTCCTATATTTTTAGGAGTTCTATATAGCATCTATGAACTCTCTTTCTCACCCCTATTGACATAGACTTGTTGCAAAAGATGGTTTTTTTTTTTTCATGACCTTAAATGCTACTTTTGCCTGTGGTATTCTGCTTTTTAATTTTGTGATGCAACTAAACTTTAATGTTTTTCAATTTAACTTCTCCCCATCAAGGCCAGCACCTTGCCATGGGTTTGGGGCTTTGTCACCAGGGGTGGAAAACTAAGACTGGACAGACCTTCCTACAACCGAGCAAGACCACAGTCTGCTCTTGTCAGTCAAATGGGTGAAATATTGACACTTGTAAAGATCAACATCAATGCATGTCAGCTTGAGGTGAATATCTATCTATTGTCCTTTCGAGCTGAAGAATAGGACACAACCACAATCTCAAAAAAAGAAATCTTGCATGCCAAAATGGCACATATTGCAGAGATCACTGCTTCTAAAATATATGGCCTGTTTCCATAACAATACTTTTTACAATGACAGCTTGTCAAGCCATCGATCAACCTCCTTAGTTGCTGCTTACAACATGCCTGGAAGGTCACAGTGTCACTATTCTTTACTTCCCTCATAATTAGGCCCCGGTAATAACGGGAAGAAGTGTATATGGACGGAGCTAAATACTGCGTCTCAAGACAGAAAATACAGCCTTTCATTTACTCAACTACAACTGTCCGAGCAACCGCCCACTGGCACTAAACACAGACTCAATAAAGGAAAGAATAATTGTATATGGAGACTTCAACAGCCATTCACAGAGTGGGGGCTATAAACACATGGACAAGAGAGGTGAAGACCATAAAAATTGGCAAGACAACAGTGGACTTCTTACTGCTAAACCAGACAATAGATCCACCAACATTCTATTCAAAATCATGGCATACTACATCTACACCAGAACTTGCTTTCCATTCACCAGACCTGGAATAGAATATTATATGTATTGTTGGGATACAACTTGGAGGCAGTGACCAATGAACAGTCTTTTTAGTAGTGCAAAATGAAGCTGTCAGGGAGGGTTGCAGTCATTCTAGATGTAATATAACTTTGCAGACTCCTTTGCAAAAGACAATAATATTGAATTTAGCCTAGAGAAATGACAAGAGACCTGCTTAAAGCAACAAAATGAAAGACATGAAGGAACCATACATGAAGTCATGGACAAACCCATTACACAAAGAGAGCTAGCTAGAGCAGGCAATATCCAAATTAAAATGAAAACATCACCAGGCAGTGATGGAGTGTCCAATGAAATGATTAAGAACTTGGGAACCCAGCTGAAGCAAAACTACTACAGGCTTAAGAGAAACAGTTTTATCCACCAAGCCAAATGAATTTGCAGACAAATACCAGACATGCCAAGGGTTCTCAGCCCCCTACTGCCCATACCAGAACAGACCCCATGGACAAAGAAATCCAGATTGAAAATACAGATACAGACAGAAGTAAAAGGAATACTTGACAAGGAGGAACAAATAGTATACAGCATAAAACAATCACTTTCAGTTTCTTGGATGAAGAATACTCACAAGATATATGCGTTTGTGCATACACAGATTGATCAGCACAGAATGCAGTAAAGAATGGGGGAGCAGAGCCTACATAGAGTATCAAAATATCACTAGGGATAAGAATAAAATAGCAACAGGGAAATATTGTCACAAGTCCGATGCAGAAATCCAAGAAATAAAGTTGGCAATAGAAAAACTGCGGAACAATATAATCCTAGCCTACAGCCTGTAGTGTTTCTGACAGATTCAAGATCAGCACTCCCAGGCACTACAATCCAGAAAATTGCAAAATCTACAGACCTTATTGACTTAATTCTGTAAGCACCACAGGGTCGCCTTGCAGTATATCCCATCTCACAGTGGAATACCAGGAAACAAAAAAGCAGAGCAACTTGCAAAGGAAGACGCAACAGGCACACAGCCAAATGCACCAGTTACAAATCACACAAAAAAACAAATCAATCAGAAGACCAACAAACCCCAAATCAGGATGCCTTTCATAATATGAATAGATGGGAACAAATTATACATCTCAGACCAAGGCACAATTGATTCCACCGTCACACACATACAAAATTAAATATCAGCACCTGAACTACATGTACATGTGGAGAGGCACCCCAGACTGCTGAACACATACTTCAAGATTGTACTGAATATAGTAGACTGAGGGAAATCCATTGGCCCATAGAAGCAACACTACAGACAAAACTATATGGACTACTGCAAGAATTACAAAAAAAAACAGTAACATTTTTACAGGAAAGACATTGTAGATATAGACAATACTTCAGGCAAACGAATGATAGAAAGAATTTAACTTCTGTAGCAAATATTTTCAATAGTGCTAGTAACAAGCAAAAATGTGTCTAATGCAATGTTTTAGCGTTATCTTCAGCAGTGTATTTCTGCCCTAGTTTCATTACAAAATATTAAGTAATATGCCCTGAATCCTATGCACTTGAATAAACTTCTTGACAATTGATCAACTTTGTTGAAGACATTTCTGAAGATGAAATATTTTCAGAAATCAAAATAATGTACAAGAACTTTTGCCACCTCATGATCCGTTCGATTACCTCTTTGTTCTTTAAGTGTTTTTCATGAGTTTTGATTAAACACTCACTTGTATATTAATTTAATTGTTATTTATTAGTTTGTCATCAGTTTATTCTCAACACACACTGAACAACAATCCATAAGTGTTCAGATCTCCTCTCCAGCAAGACCTGCAGTGTGAAATGATGAACTAGTTCACAAGTCTACCCAGGATAGGCACCAGATCGAGAGAGGGTAGGGGAGAGAATGAAGAGCATAAACACATTTACATGACTTGTGCCCGATCTCGCAACTCTCCTAAATCTAGGCAACACACACACAGACTTGAAGAAAATCAGAAAGTCACACCAGGGCTGCAAATTCACAAACAAAACTTCATCATTTCACCCATCAGTATGAGCATTCGTTACAGTTTAGAGATATATAAATGTCCATCATGACGATGTAGCACACACAATAATGGATGCACCCACAATGCCCAATCCACTCCTAAGAATGCTGCCAAGAATGCATGAAACATCATAAGCATTGGCACAGAATCCCAAAGAGTATTCTTCAGTTGACTCAGCAGAACAATCCATATTAAGGAGTTGTTACTTACAAGTAATTGATGGTGAATAAATCCAATGATAGTTATTGAACAGCTCACAATGTCAAGATGACATAGCACACACACTAATCATGGATGTGCCCACAATGCTCGATGCACTCCAAAGAATGCAGGTGAAAAAAATATGAAACACTGTAGCAATGGCACAAAATCCTTAAAAGTTAAACCTTTGGTTGACTTGGCAGGCAGAATGATCCATATTAAGAAGAACAATCCATATTTAGGAACTGTGAGTCATTGGCATTGATTAAATCCAATGACGATTATTGAACAGCTCACACTGTAATTATGAAAACCCACATTGACTTCACAGGGGAAGGTCACATTTACAATATTTGATTTACCACAGAGGGCCGCTGCCAGGTGCACTGACTCAGTAGTTCCAGCATGAATGCATTAAGTGGAATATAGGGTTGACTTTAGCACAGAAATCTGCATTTGGGAACTGAAATTAATCAGTCTCCAAGCGCACACCTGCAGCAGTCAGTGGAACATAAACTCTATTTCACCATATTCAAACAGGCAGTTTATTTATTAGCCATCGGGTGAAAGCCAGAAAGAAAAAGAAAGAGAAGCCAAAAGAATATTTATAAAATGATAAATACCTCACTAAAGCCCTGTAAAATTGGTAATATTGTTATCAATGGTGTAAAGAACATCCTACAAGTGGCAGTACAGCAGAGATAATGCTACACTCTACACGTCATAACATTTTATGGTAATAAAAATTATGTACAAGTGGAAAAAAGCTATGTTAATACTTGGGCAAACAAGATGGAAAGAATGTAGATACATACAAGATGAAAAATATACATTAAATATTCAGGTAACACGTTAGAACATCAGAGAGGGGTAGGCATACTAATAACAAGAGAGCTACAAAATATATAAATATCCACTGGACATACAAAGATAGGATTATACTACTTAAAATGAAGGCAAAACCATTCAACATAGCAATAATACATACATCTATCACTACCTATCTTATCAATGTTTTTCTTAGTGTTCTCATTTTCTTTTACTATGACTTATTTTGCAAATTCTCTGGCAAAAATTTATTGAAGGAAAACACGCAATTTTGAAGCAATGTGTGCTAAAGGGGCACACTGTCACCTGTGCCTCACATTCAGATCATGTTCAAGCTCCAATAAATCCATTTAGATAAATCCAAACAAGTAGATCACGCTGTGCACATTAAATGACATTTAATTCTAAAGTATGACAGTTTTCAGTCATCTTTACTAGACTACTTGTGTAAGTTAAAAAAGTTCAGACCATCCAAAACTTGAATTTAAAATTCACCAACATGAGCTATACTCATAAGACTTGCTCCCGATAATTACCATATGTAAACCCTTAACAAGATTAGAGACAATGGGAGGAAACCTTTTCTATCTATCTATTGACCTTACGAGCCGTAGCCGGCCCATAGGGTTAAGACCCACATACTCTTTCTCTTATTTAAATTTTATTCTAGCAGTTTTCAATCCTTCTAAAGATACTTTATCAAATCTCGCCATTTGTCTCTGTTCTGTGCAAGCAACTCTATCTCATTGAGGGAGCCAATTCTTGTTGCTCTTGCCCTTCTGATCAATGTTCTTGTCAGTGTCTCTCTGGATCTGCCTCTTTTCCTCTTACCTGTTGTTTCTCACATGAGGGCTTGCTTTATTATTTGGTTATTATCTCTCCTCATTACATGTCCAACATATGACAATTGTCTTTTCTTGATAACTGAAGATATTAGTGGTTGATTGGCGATTTCTCTAATTTCTTTGTTTGTTTTAAATTCATTCCATGCTATACCAAGTATTTTCCTTAGACATTTATTTTCGAATGCATTCAACTTTGTTTCTATGTCTCTTGTTGTTTTCCAGCTCTCACATGCATATGTAAGTGTAGATAGTACGTTTGATTTGAATAGTCTAAGTTTTGTGTTTGTGCTGATGAGTTTTGATTTCCACAACTTTTCAAGGCTTCTGAAAGACATTGCTGCTTTAGCTATTCTGATTCTAATTTCTTTACTTGTATCCCCTTCCCGATCAATGTGACTTCTAAGATAGATAAAATGATCTATCTCTTCCACTGGATTTTAGGGCCGAAAATACTATCACTATTATCTACTGCTAATTTACACATTCTGTATCAGGTCTACATTACATTAACAAAAGCATTTTTACAACAGCGGCTTGTTAAACCTCTGATCAATGGTTCTATACTAAAACCTTTTAGGTGAGGTTAAAAAATTCAACATGCGGTGAGATGTGACTGCAAAGATTTGTTTTAAGGATCAATCTGTCACCTTCTGTTGTAAGTGCTGAAGGACTTATTGAATGAAGTTGTATGTTAAATGCAATGAAAAGACGATAACAGACTAAAATAATCAAGGAGCTTCTATTCAATGATGATGCAGCATTTGCTCATGATGAGTCCGTTCTGCGGTCAATGATTGACAATTTTGCTAGATCATGTGATTTGTTAGGAGCAGCGATAGCTCAGTGGTTAGTGAACTGGACTACAAAGGACAAGAGGTAGGGTTCGATCCCAACTGACGGCTTCCAGGTTCACCCAGCCTTAAATGGGTACTGGATTTTTTCTGGGAAAGTAAAGCGGCACGGGCTTAATACCGAACACATTACCTCAAAAATCATGTGCCGAAGGTCTGTAAAATTTATGGTCACTAACACCATGTTCCCTATACGCCACTTGGTGTGACTGGGGCTCTTTACTTTACTTTTTTATGTGATTTGTTATCCCTGTCAATAAGTATCCAGAAGACTCTGGTGATTCAACAGGGTGTAGTTATTCGCACAATTACATCATCAGACAACACAGCCCTTGGATCTGTGAGAAAGTTCACCTATCTCGGTTCTATGGTCGCAACCACTGCCTCCCTTGAAGAAGAAATAAACTCCTGAATCAGAAAGGCTGCTTCCACATTTGGTAAACTTAAAGATAGAGCATGAACCAAGGCCAAACTAACACTCAGGACTAAGATACAAATTTACCAATGTTGTGTGCTTAGTACACTTCTAAATGGATCAGAAATTTGGACTACCTATACAGGGCAAGAGAAAAGGTTGAACAGCTTTCATGTGCATTGCCTTCGCAAGATAATGAGCATCAAATGGCAAGACAAAATAGCCAACTCTAATGTCTTGCAATGAGCCAAGCTCCTCTCCATCATGGAACACTTTGGAGTCGTAGACTAAGGCGGCTGAGTCACGTAAGAAGAATAGCAAACAATTGTATTCCCAAACAAATATTGTATGGCAATCTTAGGGACAGAAAGAGACCAAAAGGCAGACAAGTCCTGCCGTTTGCAGGGCTTCCTTAAGTAAATTCTCGATCAGTGAAAGAAACTGGGAGGTCTGGCTGCAGATCATAGCATATGAAGAACAAAAATTTTTAATGGCACAGCAACATGTGAGTTCAGAAGATAAAAGGCACAGCAGAAAGGAGATGAGGCCAGGTACCACGAATATATTTTGTTCATTCTGCGGTCGAATCAGTCTATCCAATATTGGCAGCAACAAGAGAAGGATTCAGCAATAAGAGAAGCTGTCAACAAAAACACCATCCAGCATAAGACACTAATATTTTACCAAACTACTGACTTATGATTGTTTGCTACCAACTGTCTTTCAAGTCTCCAAAGGCCATACAGTAGACTTTTGCAGCAGATTCTCCCGTCAAAAACTTTAAAAAAATGTCCTCAAGTTTTAAATAAATTTACCAAATTGAAACAAATCTATGAGCACTTCTTGATTACTTAGAACACCAAGAAGACAGGAACTGTGTGAAAAAATTAATCCTGAGAAATCTATGCAGTATCATTCAGCGAAGGGCTATTGAAAAGACAAAGCAGTTAAGTTTACTGTCTAATTTTAAGCAGTAATAAATTAAGTAAGGGCTCATTTTTTAGACACTGTACCTACTCTTTCTGTTTCACATATATATATATAATGGTTTAACATGGATTTTTGTTATCAGGGATTTCCTATTCATTCTGGATAATCAAGAATTTACTGTAGATAAATATATGCAATATAATTAAATATTATCACATAATATGGCAAAAAATCGTAAAATGATGATACATTTATGTGCACTATCAATACCATTACTACAAACTGCACAAAGTAAATAGTACGTAACATTAGTATTATTATTTTGCTTTAAACTTACTCAAGTTACTGTATTGTATATTATGTTACTATAATATAAGTATAAGATGTCCTAACATCATCAAGCGCCATACATTTACTATGACGATCATCATTTTCAGGAGGACGTGATCTTCCGGGCAATGTGATGGATAGGCGGCAGGAACCATTGAAGGCTATGTCTGCAAAGTGTTCCTTGTTGCAGTTTCCTCATGTTCCAAGTCCGGCTTGTTGCAGGAGCTACTGAGTTAAGTGCTCTGTGCATACCGTGAGCTGTGTGTCTCATCCATTTTGTTCAATGTTTCGATACTCCAATTGTGTACGATGAATGATGATATCGTATGACAGGGAACAGTTGGCTGTGTTCACTTTCTGTGCGGTTTCGCCTTATGTCTTTTGGCGTGTGCTGAGACTGCTATGATGGGGACTACAGTTACCTTTCTTTGTTTGGAAGATGAGTTATAATTCGGATGATTCCACTGGCATGGGCGGTTGAGCAATTATGGATTTTAATTCGCTTGCAGGGATACCGAGGCCTACCATAACCAATAATAATAATAATAATAATATAAGTATATTAGGCAGGGCAATAAAAGAAGGCATAAGGTTGTCAGTATTTGACCCATCTTGTTGGTTACATGTTGAGTATTACAGTTCCAAGTTCAGAGTATGTTATATAAGTAAGGTGTAGAGTAGTAAAGTTTGGGTAAAGTCCTAGTTCTTTAACATTGGAAAACCAATATAGTTTTATTGTGACACCAACTAAGGGAAGATCACTCACTGACTCGTTTTTATGAAATAATTTATGTGCTTAAACTTGGAAATTGCCAAAGTTTGGAGTAATTAAACCAAGATGTTGCTTACGCTAATAAATAATACAAAATAATACTTCATATATTGTACTCAGTACAGTTGAGTGTACTGTACAAATACTTAACACATTTTTACAAGTGCCAGAAAAATCATAAACATAAACCTGTAAATTAAAATAAAATCCGTTTGCAACAATAACAAGATTAAATTAAGTAAGATTATGATTTTTAGTTTAGTCCTATTTTTAACACTCTTTTAAAACTCAATCAGTTAATAACTTAACTCTTTAGTTTATTAAACTAAACTCTAGAATTAGTAAGTCGCTCTTAATTACACTTAATTTTAACTATAGCTTTAATTATTTAAATGTAAGTTAATATTAAAAGCCAGAGTTGAATAGGAAGGTGAGTTTATTAACTAATTACCGTTGTTACTGTAAACTGCCATCATCATCATGTGCCATACCGGATGGCGTAGGCTATCATGTTCTTCCACAATCGACAATCTTCTATTTTCTATCTACAGTGAGTAACAGTTCAGTGCATCGTATCAGTTCTGTTGTTGACTGTTTTCCATGCCATGACACCAAACTATCCAGTATTTTTCTCTCTTTGTCGTCCGCGATCTCTCTTTCCTTTTATTTTGCCAGTTGTAACCAAGTATTCCAACTTTCCTCTTCTCATGATGTGCCCAAAAAATCATAAAATAAATGTTGATTGTTTCTTTCAGATTTTTAAGAGTTCCCTTTTTGTGTTGGCCTCTGAGAATTATGTAGGTGTAGGCTCTAGCGATTGAAATTGTTATCTGAAGTCAGAAGTAGTACGATGATAATGATAGAAGAAAAGATAATAACAACACTTAACAGTAACTTGTTAACTTACATTTTCAATTTGTAACTAAAACTAAAACTAATAAAAAATTTAATGCACGGCGGTAGTTTTAGTATGAATAAATAATAAAATGTTGATCCGTAATGATTTAAGTTAAATAAGATAGATAGATTCAGTTCACCGTGTCCATTCGCATTGCCATGATTAGCTCGCTCGGTGTCTTTACTAATACTTTACAGAAAGTTTACAGTACTGTTGACTTTTGTCATGATGATTAGTGCCACTTGTCACTTTGCACTGTCACTCATACCACGTACTTGTACTACTACTAAAAACGGCACTACTTCTAACTCAAAACTTACCCAATAAATGAAATTGAAGGCAAACATCAAGTACTTGATACAAGCATAACAACCTCCGAGCGCCATTTCTGATTATTAGAATCCTTAGATGCGGGTGAGAAAAAAAAAAACGCTATTAAATCCAAATTATTTGTAGCAAATTCAGATCAACAACTGACTGCCACTTAGTGTGAACACAACTTACTGCTGCCTCGCACGAATACGATAAAGAGTGGTCTCTCAAGCAGAGTCAGAGGCCGGGCGCTGGCACGGCAAGAAGTTGTGGGTGCTTTTAAAAAAAAACACTCTCGTTAAGTTTGCTGTAGCGAAACGAAATAGCTAATCAAATCATCTGTTCAATAATGTGCTTTTTTCCTAGTAATAAAGACAAATGTAGCTATAGTAGGAAATCGATTTCATTTTTAAAATTAAGTCTGCGAACTGACGTTTTAATATGAATCTTAACATGTTCCTCGCATATCTTGATTATCATCATCAGGTCGCACGTCATGTGCAGACATTATATATACATGTATATATATAGGATAATACTCAAAACATACAAGTGGATATCAAAGTTGAAGGAATAGACCCGGAGACAGTTCAGAGCTACAACTACCTTGGTCATACTTTAACCAGTGATGAATAATGTAACAATGAAATAAACAAAAGAATAGAATTGGCAAAAAGTAAATTTAATGTTATTAAAAATATACTAACATCAAAACAAATAACACCAAGGCTAAAACTAAGAAGAGCAAAATGTTATATCTTTTCAATAGGAATGGCAAAAATAATTTTAATGCAAAGAAAAATATACTAACATCAAAACAAATAACACCATGGCTAAAACTAAGGATAACCAAATGTTATATCTTCTCAACATTCCTGTATGGTGCAGAAACATGGACATTAGACAAGAAAACAGAACAGAAAATTGAAGCCTTCGACATCATCCATCAAGGAAAAAATGAAAAAAAATTAATATATAGAAAATAAAATAGAAAAAAAAAACTGTATGGTTAAAGCTTTACGTAATAAGAGGACACTACAAACCAGAACGACGGTTCGGCTCAAAAGGCATTTAGCAGGAACAAATATACAACACACACAAACATAAATATATATTTAAAAAAAAAAGCCTGCACCATCAAAGCAAGAGACAAACCGGAAGGGCGCTCTCTGGAAGCCAACCTTCGATGCGGAGACGACACTCAATGATGATGATGATATATCTTCTCAGCATTCATGTATAGTGCAGAAACATGGATATTAGACAAGAAAACAGGACAGAAACAAACGATGAAGTCTTAAAACAACCATGAATGACAAGAGAACTACTAAACACAATTCAAACAAGACAAATGAGATTTTTGGGCATGTTAAAAGACACAGCAGCCTACTAAAAGTAATCCTGGAAGGGAGAATACAAAATAAAATAGGCAGAGACAGACCAAGACTAACATAGACGAGTAACATTAAAACATGGACAAGTCAGCCTAGGACAACCTGCACCATCAAAGCAAGAGACAGGGAGGAGTGGCACTCCTTGCTAGCTAATCTTCGATGTAGAAGGTTTTGACGACAGTCAATGATGATGAATATGTATATATATATATAAGTCGCATTTTCCACAGCCCGTCTAAAAAGGATCTCTGTCCCTAGCGCTATCTCCCACTTTTTCTGTTGTCATGTTCAATGTCTCCTTGATGTCTTGAAACCACTTTCTTCTTGGTCGACCTTGATGCCTCACCCAGGAACTATGCTTCCATTATAGTTCTTTGCAACCCGCAGTGTCTTTTGACGTGGCCAAAATATTTACAATATTACATTAGTATTAATCGGAGGTCATAATATAAATAATCTAAGGTATGCTGACGATACGGGAGCCGCGATAGCTCAGTGGTTAGTGAACTGGACTACAAAGGACATGGGGTAGAGTTCGATCCCAACCGACGGCTTCCGGGTTCACCCAGCCTTAAATGGGTACCGGATTTTTTCTGGGAAAGTAAAGCAGCATGGGCGTAATACCGACCACATTACCCCAAAAATCATGTGCTGAAGGTCTGTAAAATATAGGGTCACTAACACCATATTTCCTTATACGCCACTTGGCGTGACGGGGGTACTTTACTTTTTTACTATGCTGATGATACAGTCTTAATCGCTAAGAGTGAAAATGAGCTACAAGAAATGTTAGACGTTATAGTGAAAGAAAGCAAAAATAAAGGACTCAGCCTTAATAGCAAAAAGATAGAAGTAATGGTAACAACACAGAAAAAGACATCAGTGCAAAATAAAGACAAGTGGAACAATATTAAAACAGGTAAATGAATTTAAATACTTAGGAACTTTGTTAACCTCAGGCGGAAGATGTACAAAAGAGGTGAGATTCAGAATGGCTCAGGCAAAAGCAGCTTTACAAAAAATGAAGAAGATACCATGCAATCCATTTTTGACAATAGAAACAAGAAAAAGAGTATGTTCGGAGTTGGAGTTAAACACGATGTTCTAACATCATCAAGCGCCATACATTTACTATGACGATCATCATTTTCAAGAGTTCTTAAATGTTATGTACAGCCAGACATATGGATGCGAATAATGGACAATAGGACAACAGACAAGAAAATCACTGGAGCATGTAGAAATGTGGTTTTACAGAAGAATGTTGAGAATATCTTGGACAGCTAAGATGAATAATGAAAACATTCTGAAAGAGGCCAAAGCAAACAGAGAGCTAATTTCCAATGTTAGAAAGATTACAATCATAATTTTTTTGGCCATGTAATGAGGAGAGAAGAGCTGGAATATATTGTAACAACTGGGAAAGTTGAGGGACAAAGAGATAGAGGGAAGCAAAGAAAGAAAATACCAGACAGCTTAAGAGAATGGCTTGGCAGAAAGTCAACAACAGAAATGGTAAATAACCGTCAAGATCGAAAGTTGTGGAGAGACATGGTCACCTACGCCAGAAGGCTTGGTACTTGATGGTGATGATTAATATTATATATTTGTTTTGTATATTTATATATGACATAAATGCATTCGAGAAAGTAAAGCATGTGGGAATTATAGAAATTAAACATTGACGGCAAGAATCATTAAAAAAACATGTGATGGCTATGGTTAATCGAAGGCTCCGGTATCACTGCAAGCGAATTAAAATCCATAATTGCTCAACCGCCCGTGCCAGTGGAATCATCCTAATTAAAACTCATCTCATTGAAGGATTTAAACAAAGAAAGGCAGCTGCAGTCCCCATCATAGCAACTTAAGCACACGCCAAAAGACATAAGGCCATGCGACACCGAAAGAGAACGCAGCTGAACTGCCCTTCGTCATGTGATATTATCATTCACTGTAAGCAATCGGAATATCAAAACACAATCTGGATGAAAAACACAGCTCACATAGCAGTAAACTCAGCAGCTCCGGCAGCAAGCCGACTTGGAATATGAGGAAACTGCAACAAGGAATACTTTTCTGACTGAGCCTGAATGGTTCTTTCCACCTATCCGCCATATTGACAGGATGTCAGTGGTTAGTGAGCTGGACTACAAAGGACAAGAGGTCGAGTTCGATCCTGAATACAACTTCCCGGTTCACCCAGCCTTAAATGGGTACCGGATTTTTTTCTGGGAAAGTAAAGCAGCAAGGGCGTAATACCGACTACATTACCTCAAAAATCATCGTGCCGAAGGTCTAAAAAAATTATGATCACTAACACCATATTTCCGTATAAGCCACTTGGCGTGATGGGGCTCTTTCCTTTTTTTCTTTTAAGACATGGCATGACAGATAGTCAACAAGAGTTGAATTATAAATGTAGAGACTAAGAAATGGCATGATAGGAGATCAACATCAATGTTGATATACAACTGTCAATGTAGAGACTAAGAAATGGGATGATAGCAAGTCAGCAACAACATTGATTTACAATAAAAAAAAAACAGAACGCTTTGCAGCAAATAGTCAGTACAACAGTCAGCAGGCATGGAACAATATGATAGTATTAATTGAGAACAGTCTAGACAATATCAAAAATGAGGCACTTGTCGATATAGCAGGGTTCGTTCCGCGGTTTCAGTTTATTCTGATACACACCAAGATCTTTGACCAGCTATTAATATTCTTGTTGTTTTCGTGTTTTCCGTTTTAATAACGAACTATCTGTTGTAATTTACTTCAAACACCTGGAACATAACAATCGACACTAGTAATCGGGCTCCATCACTTTGCAATCAGGTCTCCTCGTTTCTTTAGAGTTCATTCTTATTTCTAACCATCCGCACTGCAGTGGTACAAATAGCTCCAATGAGTACTAGACAGAGTAAGATGCATGAAAGGACAACTCGGACATCTGCCATATTTGACAATTTTGCTTCATATGCTACTGCTGTATTGCAAGGATAGCCTATATTTTCAGGTTGTAAAATATAAATGGTTTCACTTTCTCTGCAACAGCTCAGCATCCGGATTTTCGTATTTGGCTGGAACATCGAATTTCTCATCCGGTATGACAAAAATGAGTAAGATACTATGCAATCCATTTTTGACAATAGAAACAAGAAAAAGAGTCTTAAATGTTACGTAGAGCCAGTTTTAACATATGGATGCGAATCATGGACAATAGAACAACAGACAAGAACATCACTGGAGTCTGTAGAAATGTGGTTTTGCAGAAGAATGTTGAGAGTACCATGGACAGCTAATAAGGGTAATGAAGATGTTCTGAGAGAGGTCAAAGCAAAAAGAGAGCTAATTTCCAATATTAGGAAGAAACAATCATCATTTTTTGGCCATGTAATGAGAAGAGAACAACAGGAATATATTGTAACAACTGGAAAAATTGAAGGACTAAGATATAGAGGGAGGTAAAGAGAAAAAATAACAGACAGCTTAAGAGAATGGCTTGGCAGAAGGTCAACAATAGAAATGATAAATAGCTGCCGAGATCGAAAGTTGTGGAGAGACATGATCACCTATGCCAGCAGGCCCGGTACTTGATGATGATGATGACAAAACATGCTACTTTAAAGTAGCGAATCAATTCAGAGGAAGGGGTATGTTTATCGAACTGATTATCGCCTAGGAAATTTCCCTCTATAATAATATTCATTTATTATTATTTGTCTCCACTTTAAAGTAGATTTGCTCAATACCAAAACGTAACTTTAAACTGTGTTCCTGCCGTATCGTACAGGCATCCTTTTGTTGCGACATTGGCACGACACTTTGCAATGAAGATGGTGCTGCCAAGAGCTAAGAAATTGCTGGTTCTGACTGGTTCTTCTAATTCTGATGTAATTTCTATTGTTGTAGCGCTAGCACTGGAAGGCAAAGTTAGGTTGTCATCTATGACCTCAGTCATATAGCAACGTTTTTTAACGGGTGTTCAATCAGAGTGGATCTGGCAGACTCTAATTGTGATGTTCTGTTTGTAACACACCTAACCTGACAGCTGAGTTCATGTGAGGAGCTGGAATCCTACTCTGATTGGGTCCTGATCGCAGAGAGAGAGAGATATAGCACCGTCTGTGTAAGTAATTTCACACCGATAACCGCCTACATCACTACAGTGCGCATCCAAGAAAAAGAATGTGACACCGTCATCAACGAAATGAAGCCTTATATTTATTTCTTGGAACTGATTCCCGTAGGTACTAGTTATGTCCTTATCTACTTATGCAATACAAATATAATCACATGGGTCATTCAGTGGCAATTTTCTGACAGTGAATCGTCAATTCCTTTCATTTTGTTCCCCCCCTCCCCGGCAAGGCCTTATCTACTTGTGCAATACAAATATTATCACATGGGTCATTCAGTGGCAATTTCCTGACAGTGAATCGTCAATTCCTTTCATTTTGTTCCCCCCCCCCTCCCCGGCAAGGCCTTATCTACTTGTGCAATACAAATATTATCACATGGGTCATTCAGTGGCAATTTCCTGACAGTGAATCGTCAATTCCTTTCATTTTGTCCCCCCCCCCTCCCCGGCAAGGCCTTATCTACTTGTGCAATACAAATATTATCACATGGGTCATTCAGTGGCAATTTCCTGACAGTCAATCGTCAATTCCTTTCATTTTGTCCCCCCCCCCCTCCCCGGCAAGGCCTTATCTACTTGTGCAATACAAATATTATCACATGGGTCATTCAGTGGCAATTTCCTGACAGTGAATCGTCAATTCCTTTCATTTTATTCCCCCCCCCCCCCCGGCAAGGCCCGTTAAGAGTGTCATGGAAATATGTTGGTTCTTTCATTTCTAATCGACTTCCATGACACATCTCTTGTCCAACAATGACAATCCAGACAAATTCGAAGATGATGTTTTTTTTTTTTATAGAACATAACCGCTACTTTCTAATAAAATATATTTTAAAAACACGTATTGCAACAAACATCAGCCATAAGAATTGAATTAACAACAAAACAGGACAGTTCCAATAAATGAAACCAGGAATCAGACAAGGGCGTGTTCTGTCACCGATTTTTTGTCCTCACTTTACAGCGAAAATGTTATGAGATCAATAGTAGATAAACAAAGAATAGAAGTCAAAGGTCACAATTGAATATAAACAATTTTCGATATGTTTATGGCAGTCTTAATATCAGATTCAGAATGAACTACAAGAAATGATTGACATAATAGTGAAAGATAGCAACAAGAAAGGTCTCAGTCTGAATAGTATGACATCAGAAGTAAGGGTCACATCGATGAAACAATCATCACTACCATTCAACATTTTAAAAAAACGGGACAAATCTAAAGCAAGTGCAGATGGTCAAATACTTGGGCACACTAATAACATCAGATGGAATTAAAAAGTGGAATAGTTCAGGCCAAAATAGCATTTCAGAAAATTAAAAACGTCTTGAGTCTTGAGCAACAAATCTATGTAAATGGAGGTAAGAAAGAGAGTTCATCGGTGCCATATAGAGCCAAATCTGACCTGTGGATGTGAATCATGGACAGTAGACAAATAAACGAAGTCCTTGCTTATATATCCTATTAATTACTTTTAAAAAAGGCCTAGTGAGTGTCATGTGTGGCCGCAGGTCTCTACTTTCGGTTAAGAGCCTAGTACTGGCAGCTGTTAGCCCGTGCAGCTGTATCATCATCATCATTAGCATGTGCCATACCGATTGGCGTAGGTGATCATGTCCTTCCACAATCTACTATCTACAGTGCATCGTATCAGTTCTGTTGTTGACTGTTTTCCATGCCATGACACCAAGCCATCCAGTATTTTCTCTCTTTGTCGTCCGCGATCTCTCTTTCCTGTATTTTGCTAGTTGTAACTAGTATTCCAACTTTCATCTTCTCATGATGTGCCCGAAAAATGTTGATTGCTCCTTTCTGATGTTTTTAAGAGCTCCCTTTCTGTGTTAGCCTCTTTGAGAACTTTCTCATTGGTCTTTTTAGCTGTTTAGGGAACTTTCAAAATTCTTCTGAGAAATCCCACCTCTGTGGCTTCTAATCGTCTTTTCATTTGTTTGTCTACTGTACTAAAACAAGTAGAGGAATTCAAATACCTATGAAGTTTAGTGACAAACGATAATTTACAAACAGCAGAGATAGAAGCAAGATGCAACAAAGCTTGTCAAATCATTTGACGGTTATCACCACTATTGTCCAACAAGGAAATAACTCTAAAGACAAAACGAGCACTATTCATTATAATCTTCATCCCAACGTAGTGCTACCAATGCCAGACCTAGACCCTAGATGCAAGAACAATAAGAAAATAACCTCTACTAAGATTAAATGTGTTAGACGAATGACAGGAAACAGTCTGAGAGATAAGATTAGAAATGAAGAACTGATAAAAAAGCTAGGAATAGCCCCCGACATAGAATATATAAAGAAACAACAGATAAAATGGTTTGGCCACGTGACAAGGCAGAAAGATCAAAACACAACACAACGAGCCTCCAGCAAACGTTGTGAGAATACCAGATCCAATGGTCGACCACAAAAAAGATGGATCGATGGAATATAAGAAGCACTAGGAAACATAACAACAGCAGAGGCGAACAGAAGAGCAAAAGACCGCAAATTATATCTCCCCTCGGCGCTGAAAGGCAAATGAGGAAGGAAAGAAGAGGAAGTAAAGCTGTTACCATACCACTTTTTCCTTTTTTAAAAAATAAAATTATTATCCCAGATGAGAACGTTGACCTCAGCATTGACTACGATTGAGTTCTGCTCCCTACATTTTTCTGTTGAGCGTGACAATTTACGAGAATGTGCCACTGACTACAACGGTATCCACTCCTCGTCAGTGTTGATATTGGTAAGCTCACAGACCTGTTTCATAACACCCTCTGCTCGGCCCCTCCATGATTTGATCATTTTTAGTCTGTCACATTTCCCTGTTTTGAGCTCGTGGTGCAATGGATGCTCTTTATCTGCAATTATCTTCAGGTATCTATCTTTCGTTCGCCTGAAGTAATGTCTATATCTGCAATGTCGTTTCCTGTATTAATGTTAATGTCTTCTGTAATTCTTGCAGTGGGCCATATAGTTTTGTTTGTAGTGTTGTATCTATTGGCCAATTGGTTTTTCTCAGTCTACTATATTCAGTATACTGTATGCAGTAAACAGTACAACATGTGGCTGCCCTGTTGCCTTGCAGGTAAGCTCGGGAGAGTAAAAGACTAAGGGAGGGTACCCCCGAAGTAATACAACCCTACTGCCTTGTGGGTGAGACTTTTTAGTCAAAGGCTAGCGGAGCCAACCGTAAAAAAACCAACGGAAGACAACAGAAAACCACCGTCGTAACTTCTTTGTACAATCATGAATCGCCACAAATAGGACAACAGACAAGAAATCACTGGAGTCTGTAGAAATGTGGTTTTACAGAAGAATGTTGAGAATAGCATGGACAGCTAAGAAGAGTAATGAAAATGTTCTGAAAGAAGTCAAAGCAAAAAGAGAGTTAATTTCCAATATTAGGAAGAAACAATTATCATTTTTTGGCCATTTAATGAGAAGAGAACAACTGGAATATATTGTAACTGGAAAAATTGAGGGACGAAGAGATAGAGGGAACAAGTTATGGGAACAAGTTATCATTATACGTCTTAGAACAGACGTAAGCAAAGAGAAAAAAAGACAGACAGCTTAAGAGAATGGCTTTTCAGAAGGTCAACAACAGAAATGATAAATAACTGTCGAGATCGAAAGTTGTGGAGAGACATGATCTCCTACATCAATAGGCCCGGTACTTGATGATGATGATGACCATGATATTCAGTGCAGTCTTGAAGTATGTGTTCAGCAGTCTTAGACGCCTGTCCACATTTACATGTAGTTGAGGTGGCGATCTTGAATTTTGAATATATGTGACTGTGGAGTCGATTGTGTCTGTTCTGAGACGTATAATGATAACTTGTTCCCATCTATGCATATGGTTGGTTGCGTTCGCTCGATGACTAAAGTATTCTATAGTATCGTGGTAGACTAGAATATTCCTATTCATCATCCGCCCTTACAAGGACGTAGTGGACGTGTCTGCATTGTGTTGTGGTTTGCAGTAAAACTGTTATATTTGCGCCTTTCGGCCCAACACATCCGACCAGCACGACACAAGAGGTGGAGCAGGGTCTGGAGGGTTTTGGTTCACCGATCCTGGCGCAAGTCATCAGCTGTGGGTCGCTGACAACTTCCAGCTCTGGTGCTGGGAGGCGCGCCTTCGCCTCCATCTATGCATATTATGAAAGGCATCCTGATTTGGGGCGTGTCGGCTTCTGGTTGATTTGATTATCTGCTTCTTCTGATGGTATGTAACCGGTGCATCTGGTTGTGTGCCTGTTGCGCTTTCTTTGCCAGCTGATCTGCTTTCATGTTTCCTGGTATTCCACTGTGAGGTAGGATCTACTGCAAGGCTACCCTGCGGTGCTTTCAGAATTGTCAATAAGGTCTGCAGATGTGACAATTTTTCTGGATTGTAGTGCCTGGAGTGCTGATCTTGAATCTGTCAAAAACACTACAGGTTGTGGGCTAAGATTATACTGTTCAGTAGCTTTTCTACTGCCACCTTTTTTGCTTGGATTTTTGCATCGCACTTATGACAATATTTCCCTGTTGCTTTTTTATTCATATCCCTAGTGTTATTTTGGTACTCTATGTATGCTCATGCTTCCCATTCTTTACTGCTTTCTGTGCTGATCCATCTGTATACACACGAATCCATAGATCTTGTGGCTTTTCTTCGTCCAAGAAACTGAGAGTGATTGTTTTACGCTGTAGACTATTCCGTTACTCCTTGTCAAGTATTCCTTTCACTTCTGTCTGTATCTGTATTGTCAATCCGGATTTCTCAGTCTATGGGGTCTGTTCTGGTATGGGCAGTAGGGGGCTGACTACCCTTGGTATGTCTGGTGTTTGTCTACATATTCGTTTGGCTTGGTGGATGTAAAAGTCTTCTCTTAAGCCGTGTCAATGGAAGATTTTGGAATCTGTCCTTCATTGGATGTCTCGGCATGCATGAAAATGTTTCTGCCTGTATTTGCACCTTTGTGTCTCTCCGTTCTCTCAGTGCTGGTATCCTCCACAATTTCTCCATCTCCAATATTGGTGTTGATTTCATTGCTCCTGTGATGACACTAAGTGTCTGGTTTTGTGCTTTATCCAGCTCTTGCAGTGTGGTGTTTGATGCTGGGCACCATGCGGATGATCTATATTCTAGATGTTGGTCTAAACGCTGTTGGCAAACTTTACTGAGTATTTTCCCAATCGCATCCCACGTGGTTCCACACAGCTTTCTTAGAATATCTAACTTCCTAGTAGCTTTTTGGGTTGCCTTATTTATCTGTTGTTTCCAAGATAGTTTGTTATCAAAAGTAACTCCAAAGTAAGTAGCTTGTATGTCTTCTTTAACAGACTCATTGTTATTGTAGATGGTTCCTGCTTTTTGTTTTGGTGAAAGAGTGAAAAGTGTAGTACTGCATTTGTCTGTATTGATGCTGATATCTATTTGTCCATGAGTTCAGTGCATTCTCTTTGCACCAATTTGGAGGCCACTGTTGCATACTCCTCTGTGCACCACAATACCAGGTCATCTGCATACATCGCCACTTTGATACCATGTGGTGGTTCAGTAAATTGGTCATTGATGTAAACAATAAAAAATGGTTGAAGGTATAGTACCCTTCCTTTCCTTGTGCTGTTCTAAGGCTATAGTTGGAAATGATTGACGTCAATTAGATACAATTACAACTAATTAATATGGACTGTTCTGCCAAGTCAATCGAATATTTTGCACCATAGTTGCCGTGTTTCGTGCATTGTTGGCTGCATTGAGTTATTAAGTTATTGAGTTATTTGCGGGCCATCATCATTGCACTCCGAACATGTCCACAGGTGCTCAGATCCCCTCCTCAGCAATTCCCTCAGTGTCCAGCGACTGACGACTCCAGTTCTATGTTGGTTGATAAGTCTTCTTACACATTATTAAGTTTCTCATTTCTGGCTGTGCCCATCTTAACTCCCATTTCTATCATCCGAAGAAGTGACGTGGATCTGTGTTTGTCGAAGTCATGTGCTCTTCCCACATCTCGGAGGGCATTGATGATGTCCGCCCGATCCATTGGTTGCCCGTCCCCAACTACAGCACAGCTAGCCAACCTGTCCGCTCTTTCATTTCCCCGCACTCCCGCATGTACAGGGACATAGACAAAGGTGACCTTACGTATTTTGGATTTCTGCAACGACTCTACCCATTGCATGCGTACAGAGCCTGTCTCCACTTTTTTATCATGCTCATCGAATCACTTAGTATACATGCATGGGTGTAGTCTTGTGACTGAAACCATTTGAATGCCATTGTCACTGCCATCTCCTCCATTGTCATGCTACTCGTGGTCACTGTCTTTCTTGACTATTCTGCCTGCCGAGCGTGCTGTAAATGCCCATGCATTTCATTGGTGTCGTCTTACAGATCCGTCTGTATAGATGACTGCATCTTTCTCATCGGTGATATCGCAGATGAGACCGTTGACCTCAGCATTAACCACAACCGGGTTCTGTTCCCTACTTTTCCTGTCGAGTGTGACAATACACGAGAAAGTCCCCTTGAATGACGTAGGCACCGGTATCCACTCCTCACCAACGCTGATATTGGTAAGCCCACAGACCTGTTTGATGATATCTTCTGCTCGGCCCACCCATGATTTGCCTCTTTTTAACCTGGTACCTTACTTTGTGTTGAGCACTTGGTGCAATGGATGCTCTGTATCTGTACTAATCTTCAGGTATGCTCGTGCTCTCCAGATCTTGATTCTGTCATCCATGGTTGGAAAGTCAATAAGATACCTCATTGCTACACAGGGAGTGTCCCTCGTACATCCCAGAATAATGCGCATGGCTTCATTTTGTATTTTCTCCAGCCTATCAATTAGTCGTACTGACAGTATGAATTGCCAGGGCATACTCGATTGGTGCGAGGACTAATCCCTGGAACAGAAGAGTAAATAGCATCTGCTCGATGTTGGCAGCTGCCATGACCTTCAAGGCGGCTAATCCTTTGCGGGATTTTGTTATCACATGGTCGACGTGGTCCAGAAAACACAGGCTGCGATCAAACCTAACTCCGAGGTATGTCATCAACTTGTCCCATGTCACCTCATCAGCTCCTATTCGTACTACCGGTGTGGTCGTATTAACGATATGATTGTTAAGGGAGAACCATGAAACTGATGCTTTATTAGAATTAACAAAGGCACCTGAAACCTCACACCAGGAAGAAATGCGATCGAGTTCGTCTTGCATTGTGGAGGCGATTCCCCGTCTGTCTCTTCCCTGTCGATATACCAGAATGTCATCAGCAAATGCCATAGTTCTTCCCCTCCCATCCAGCTGTTGTTCCGTGATCGTTATTGTGTACACGTTAAATAGAACTGGTGACAATGGTAAGCCTTGTGGCAGCCCAGGACAAATGGATGTTGGCTCGGAAGACCAACTTCCACATCTGAGTATCACCTTCCTCTGAAACAGCGCCGCGGCGATCCATCTAATGAGGAAGGGGTGCACCGCCAGTTTGAGGAGTATATGCATGAGATATTCAAAAGATACACTGTTGTATGCATCCTCCAGATCTATAGCAGCAGCACATGTCTCCTCTCGTCTGTGGAAGCCTTCGAAGACGTCATAGGCAAAGACTGCCGCATTGAGCCATGTCTCTTTGTTATATCTATAACCTCCGAGTGTGGGTGGAAATATGCGTTTCTGTTCAAGGTGACAGGTGAGGACACGGGCAACTATTTTCTCCAGCAGCTCGCCCGCAATGTTCTGCATTGTGATGATTCTGTAGGCACTGATCTGAGAATGGTCCTTGTTTGGCTTCGGTAGCGGTAGTAAGTTGCTGTGTAGCCACTCCTCCTTAATCTGGCCACTCCGAATGCTGGCATTAAACTCATTGGCCAGATTTGTCAAATCGTCGTCAGCTAAATCGCCTATGTCATCGTACCGAACACCATCTGGACCAGGAGCAGTGTTGTGTGACCTTTTAAGTGTTGTGCGAATGGTATCGGTTGTGATTGTGAGATCTTCGAGCCCTACACCCTTACACAATTTTGACAGCGATCCCCGTATCCTCATTCTTACAGCCTCATTTCTTTGGTCCGTCTGCTCAATGTAGCGGGCAAGCACGGCCTTCCCTTTGCTCTCATCAGATTTGTGCCATATCCGGCCTGTGCTCTGAAAGTCTGGTATGCCTCTGTGTCGTGTTGTGATCATGCACTGATGAAGACGCCAGAATGTGGCGAGTGATTTTTCTGAGCACACTTTTTTACAGAAGTCATCCCATTTGGCAATCTTAGCATGCATAGCGCATAGTTTAAAGTGCATCATTTTTTAGTCGACCTCTACTTTCAGACGCTTCAAGAGCTCAGGTTGTGTTCTTCCATTCCTTCTGGCTTTCTGCCATGTATTGACCGTTTGTTTCTTGCTCCGCCAAGCTTCCTCGACATCTACGTTCCACCAGGGTGGCTGCGTCCATCTTCCTGCCTCCTTCGAGGGACGCTCTGTTTCCTATGTCTGATTTTGCTAATGACGTCCTGGTCTGTTTTCTCGTAGTTGTATGTGTGGAGCTTTCTTTTCTGGCTTTTATTTCTGGTTTTCTCAATCAGGAGGACCCATGGATAGTGATCACTTCCGTGGAACCCCAGTGCACTCCATCTGCAAACCGGTGCGAAGGTGGAGCACACCGGTGCCTGGTCTATGACACTTTCAGAGTCCCCTGTTCGAGTGGCCATTCTTGTTGCCCTTCCATCATTCAAGCACACTAAATCGGCCGACACCAGTGCGTTCTCCAGGTCTTCTCCCTGCTTGTTGGTTATGACGTTACTCCACTGGTTTCCTCTAGTATTAAAGTCTCCGCAGAAAATGACATTCTCTTCATCGAACTCGAAGAGATTCTACCATTGTAGTGTGTTCACCTTCCCATTACAGGCATACATGGATGCTTTTACTAGACTAGTCGGTCGTCTGTGAGAGCATCCATTGTTGTGTGTGGTACGTGACTGATAGTTTATCTCTAAACCGGTCGTACGCTTATAATGAAGGACGAAATGACGGAGTTTTGTGTGTTGGTCAGGAGGAATGTTGTTTGGATTCAAGATTGTGAGATAGAGGGTCGACTTGTGGACTGGTTTATTATTTCACGGAATCACATTGCACATTGCACATCTCAGCACCGTGTTTCGTTCGTTGTAGGCTGCATTCACTAGAGTAATCGGGAATCTATGGGCGCAGTCATTGTTGTGTGCGCTAACTCATCATAATGGCTCATTGTATATCCCTAGCCGGTCATACGCTAATCATACGGTCTGTTTGGTGTGCGACGGGGATAATCCTACGACTAACTGTGTTTTATATGTTCGGAATTGGAGTCAAAAACGACGGTCTAAAATCACCAAGCGCTATACATAAAAAAAAAATATGACGATCATCATTTTCAGGAGGACGTGAATGTCCGGTCTATATGGTGGATATGCGGCAGGGACCATTGTATGAATATACACACACACACACACATATATATATATATATATATATATATATATATATATATATATATATATATATATATATAAGTATATGCTATGTATGAAAAGTGTTCCTTGTTGTAGTTTCCTCATATCCCAAGTCCGGATTGTTGCAGGAGCTAATGAGTTTCGTGCTCTGTACACACCGTGAGCTGTGCGTTTTGATCGTGGTTCGATATTCCGATTACTCACGATGAATGATAATATCGTATGACGGGGAACAGATGACTGTGTTCACTTTCTGTGCGGTTTCACCTTATGTCTTTTGGCGTATGCTGAGACTGCTATGATAGGGACTGCAGCTACCTTTCTTTGTTTGGGAGATGAGATATTAATTCGGATGATTCCACTGGCACAGGCGGTTGAGCAATTATGGATTTTAATTCGTTTGCAGGGATACCGGGGCTTTCCATAACCATAACCATAACAAAACAAAAAATATGACGATCAACATTTTCAGGAGGACGTAAAATTCCGGTCAATATGGAGTATAGGCGGCAGGAACCATTATAGGCTGTTTCTGAAAAGTGTTCCTTGTTGCAGTTTCCTCAAATTTCAAGTCCGGCTTGCTGCAGGAGCTAATGAGTTATTAGTGCTCTGTGCACACCGTGAGCTGTGCGTTTCATCCGTTTTGATCGTGTTTCAATACTCCAATCACTCATGATAATATCGTATGACGGGGAACAGATGACTGTGTTCACTTTCTGTGCTGTTTCACCTTATATTTTTTTAGCGTATGCTGAGACTGCTATGATAGGGACTGCAGCTACCTTTCTTTGTTTGGGAGATGAGATATTAACTCGGATGATTCTACTGGCGCGGACGGTTGAGCAGTTATGGTTTTTAATTCTTTTGCAGTGATCCCGGAGCCTTCCATAACCATAACCATTACGATAACCCCTCCTTGTGGGACGCCCTGGCGCAGTATTACCTTCTTACTTTTAAGACCAATCACTTGCACTCTGGCTCTTCTGTTATACAGGTATGCTTTCACCCATTTGTATATCCTGCCATTTACTCAAGAATTTCCCATGTTCTTCAAGAGCCCTTTCTTCCATACCTTATGAAATGCTTTCTTTAGGTCTACCTATACTGTTTCCAGTATTTTCTTCTTGGAACGCATCCTCAATTTCCTGAAAGATAAGTTGTCTGATCTTCGGTAGAGTAACACTGTCTAAAGCCTGCTTGCTGTGGCACAAGGAGGTTATCACTTTCCAGGTTCCATTGCAGCCTGAGATTATATTATATTATACGTTCCATTGTTTTGCAAGAAAGCTTGTAAGAGTGATTGGTCTATAGCTGGATGTCATAGAACAATCTTTTCCTGGCTTTAGTAATGGTATCATAGTTGCTTCTCACCATGCCTGTAGGACTCTACCTGTGATCTAGGAAATATTGTAGATCTGTAGTAGTTTTGCTTTAGCTGCAATTCCCAACTTTTTAATAATTTCATTGGACTCTCCACCAGTCTGGTGACTTTTTAATTTTTAATTTAGATATTGCAGTCTCTAGCTCTCTTAGAGTAATGGATATTTCAATGACTTCATGTATGGTTTCTTCTTGTCTTTCATTTTGTTGCTTTAAGTGGGTCACTTGTCGTGTCTGTAGGCTAATTTCAATATTATTGTCTTCTATAAAGTGAAATGCTGCCTGCTTACCTATTAAGATGTTTCAATCTTTCTTCAGTGTAATTGTGCATGCAACTGATGCTTTATTAAGATTAACCAAGTCACATGATATTCCACACAAGGAAGCGATGCTATCGAGTTCGTTTTGCGATGTGGACTCGATTTCCCGTCTGTCTCAGTAGTGTATATCCAACATTAGAAGCGTGGAATGTCTATTTGAAGGCACATTATTCCTTATATAAATAGTTTACTCGCACATCGAGGAATATTTTTTCTATTTGAGAGTCTAGCCATGGGTCGTGGTGACCTCTCGGGTCATAGAATCGGTTCTATAGATTATAAATGTGCGCTGACTCAGGCATTATAACATCATTCACACTATTTAATCAACCTCAACACATTCAACTATGAGAAGACAAACCAGGACGTCATTACCAAATCAGACGTCACAAAAAAATGGCGCCCCTCGCAGAAGGAAGGAGAAATGAGAGCAGCCGCCTTGATGGAACGAAGACGTCGAGGAAGCCTGGCGGAACAAGAGACTAACGGCCAAGTCATGGCAGAGAGCCAGAAAAAATGGAAGAACACAACTTGAGTTCTTGGAACATCTGAAAGAAGAAGCACACCATAAAACGATGCACTTTAAACTATATGATATGCAGGCCAAGGATGCCAAGTGGGATGATTTATGCAAAAAAGTGTGCTCAGAAAAATCGCTAGCCACATTCTGGGACCTTCAACAGACCACGAATGGCACAACACGACACATAGGCATACCAGACTTCCAGAGCGCAGGCCAGATATGGCACAAATCTGATGAGAACAAAGGGAAGACCCTGATTGTCCGCTACATTGAGTAGACTGACCAAAGAAATGAGGCTGTAAGAATGAGGATATGGGGGTCACTCTCATGATTGAGAGAGGATGTTGTGCTGGGCGAAAATCTCACAATCACAACCGATACCATTCGCACAATACTTAAAAGGTCACACAACACTGCTCCTGGTCCAGATGGTGTTCGGTATGGCGACATAGACGATTTAGCCGACGACGAAAAACTGGCCAAAGAGATTAATGCCAGCATTCCGAGTGGTCAGATTAAGGAGGAATGGCTACAGAGCTACTTACTACCGCAACCGACCCAAATAAAGACCGTTCTCAGATCAGTGTCTATCATCATCCAGAATCTTCACGTTGCAGAACACTGCGGACTAGCTACTGGAAAAAGGAATTGCCGTGTATTATATATATATATATATATATATATATATATATATATATATATATATATATATATATATATATATATATATATATATATATGTTATAGATATACCAAAGAGAAATGGCTCAATGCGGAACTCTTCGCCTATGACATATTCGAAAGCTTCCACAGGCGAGAGAAGACATGTACCACTGCTATAGATCTGGAGGATGCATACAACAGAGTACCATTTGAAAACCTCATACACATGCTCCTCAAACTGGCGTTAGACCCCTTCCTCGTCAGATGGATCGCTGCAGCACTGTTTCAGAGGATGGTGATACTCAGATGTGGAAGTTGGTCATCTGAGCCAATATAAATTTTCCAAGGCTGCCACTAGACTCACCATTGTCACCAGTTCTATGTTACGTGTACACAATAACGATCACGGAACAACAGCTGAATGGGGGGAGATCTATGGCTTTTGCTGAAGACATTCTAATATATCGACAGGGAAGAGGCAAGTGGTGTACATCCAGCATTAGAAGCGTGGAATGTTTTTTGAACACACATTATTCCTTATATAAATAGTCTACCCGCACATCGAGGCACATTTTTCTCTATATGAGAGTCTAGCCATGGGTCGTGGTGACCTCTCGGGTGACCTCTCGTGGTGGGGTGGGGGAAATGGGGAGTCATGAAAATTGGGTGCCATAACTTTGTTATTCTTTCTGCTCTCAAAACAGTCTTATTTAAGATAACTTTATATAAACCTAAAATTTATGTGCATCTAATGCTAAACATGTCGACAATATCTAACTCAGTACTTGTCCGTTACACAGGCCTAGCTATGTACAGGAAGGTGCGTTAACGGCTTTAGCAGGTACACTGTCAAAGACCCGTTTCTATGTGACATTTTTAGCTTGAGTAACTTAAACCGGTCTAGCCGTCTAACAGTGCTGTGCTAATGTGTTTAACAGCTGAACAGCAGAAGGATATTAAAGGATAACTTGAGCCCTTGCCCGTGAGACTGACCACGGGGGCGTAAGTAGCTTTAATGAGTAGTAGAGTTAGGAGGTTGCGTATACTAGAATTCCATCCTTCCCTCCATTGTAACTTGTGGTCGTAGTAGTAGTAACAGAAGTAGTAGTTGAAGTAGTTTTAGTAGTGGTAGTAGTGGAAGTCATAGTAGTAGTTGTAATTGTAGAACTAGTGTGACTTTCAACATACAACTTATTCAATGCTTGGCCAACTAATGTCCAAGGTCGTGCTAGTGAGTTTAACAGCTGACCGGTAATGGAATTTCAGGGGCGTACTCTACTTGATGGGTTCTGCAATTTTAAAAAATCTGATGAAATTTGTATGATTTGGTGTTGAATTATTAGTCTTTTGGAGTAACTTTTTTGGACTTTGAATAAGTCTTTTTGTCCCTTCGTGTCTAACTATTTTGGCTTTGGGTCTAAATTTTTTAGGGTTTTGCGTCCAAGTTTGTGATTCTGAGCCAAAATTTTGCGGTTTGGTGGTGCGTTATTTGTCGTTTGGAGTAACTTTTTGAACTTTGCATATAAACTTTTGGGCTTTGTGTCTAACTATTTTGAGTTTGGGCTGTCTTTTTTTGACAATCTTTTGGACTTTGAAAACAACTTTTCACTTGAATACAACTAGTATCACTTTGGAACTAAATTTTAGGGTTTTTTGGAGACCACCTTTTCGATTATGGGACGCTGTTTTCGTGTTTTGTTGTTAAATTATTTTGTCTTTTGGTCTAACAATTTCTTTTAACTTGGAATATACATGTTTGTGTTTGGTGTTAAATTATTTGGATTTTGGGCTATTTCTTGGAGTATGAATATACCTTTTTGGTCTTTTGTGTGTAACTAGTATCAGTTTGGACCTAAATCTTTTAGGGTTTTGCGTCCAAGTTTGTGAGAATGAGTCGAAATTTTAGGGCTTGGTGTTACAATATTTGTCTTTTGGAGTAATTTTTTTGGGACTTTGAATATTTTGACTTTTGGCCCAAATTTTTTAGGGTTTTGTGTCCAAGTTTGTGAATATGAGACGAAATTTTGGGGTTTAGAACTAAGTTTTCTTACCTGTAATGTTCACCTTTACTGTTGTCTGCCATTCGTTGAAGTGATAAAGATATGGAACTGCCAACGTCTAAGCTTTTCGTGGGTTTGAGAGTAACAGTTTGGTCTTGTTACTAGGCGTTATGAGCTGTCGAAATCATCTTTAATGATGTCTGTCGTTCGTTGAAGTGGGAAACATTGGTATTAAAGCCTTCAGAGGTCAAAATGAGGTCATAGAACTCCTCTGTTCAAATCAGGGGTCAAATCGAGCCTCAGGGGTCAAATCGAGTTCATGTAACCCATCACCCCTCATTACTTTCCCCTACCGCTGATCCGACAGCCACTACATACTCTTCGGCTAATGCGCTTCTCTGATTGGTTAATCCAGATGTCTGTCATTTCTTTGCTCCGCCTCCCATAGTAATGCTCTTTTCTGATTGGTTAATTCATATGTCTGTCATTTCTTTGCTCCGCCTCCTATACTAATGCTCTTCTCTGATTGGTTAATCATCAGTCGATGTTGGCATAGTCACTCACTGATTGGATAAAATTTGTTACCAGATTATATTTAAACTAAACCCATGAGGGATTTCATTTTATAAGTTTGGTTGACTCAAGGAAGATCATACTACTATTCATTCTAGAGGAGTGAGACTATATTTTACACTGTAAGTTGGAATATTTGTGTTTTCTCTTAAAGTATGTTAAGGGTTATCGATAAAAAGGTTATTCAATTTTATTGATGTAAAGTAGTTAAGATAAGTATTGTTGAATTCCTTCGTTTATTGGTTGAATAAACTAAGTATTTTAAGACTTGTTATTAAATGGTATTAACATGTTTAAAACTAGATATGTAAAGTATTGTTGACAAAGGGTTATTTATTTTTCTACAGATGGTTTCTAACAACGAAGTAGCTTCTGGAGAACATCAGTGTCCAAAGAAGTTTAAATGGCGCAGCGATTTGTTGGAGCACCATCGAGGTGCTCATCAGCTTATACGACACGTGTGTAATATTTGTCAGTACACTTATACGAGACGCAGTTCTTTAGCCCGACATATGAGACTAAAACATTCTACAACAGCACCAACTTCACCAACGGTACCTGCTACAATACCCATTTCACCATTGGCTCCTTTTTCAATACCCGCTTTACCATCAGCATTATCACCCACTACTCCATCAACCTCTTATACAAAGAACAAACGAAAGATAGACGAAGAACATTCACCTCCAAGTAAAAAACACAAGAACGAAGACCCATTAGAAACACTGCCGGATGATGTGCGGGCTGTATACCAACAAAACTGGACTGCTATAAACACCCACGCTACAATCAAAAAGACAGTTTCCACCTATACATTTTTCCACTCCCCTGATCGCCCATTCACCACCGACTGGTCTGCTCTTTTAAGGGCTGTATTTGACAGTCAGACAACCCGATTCAAAATTAACTATGGTCACCACCTAATCCTTAGACACAGGGACACCGGAGACCTACGCTTCTTCCACTCTTCCCTCAATAACTCGGCCGTTATCGAGTTCCCCCAGTTAGTCAATAATCTTGGAGATTTCACACGATTTGTAGACTCTAAAGGAACACGATCCCGTAGACACTGCCATGCTCAACAGACCGGACACTAAGTGGATGGTGGAGAGCATTCCAGCAACTAGTTTCTGTGTATTCCACATATATGACTTCCCGATCAGTTGATTAGTCATCACGTTCCAGCTTGTGTGGTCAAAAGAGGTAAAGTGAGAAGGGAATGTGACATGGTAGCAGAGAAGATTAGGAGTGGATAGGAGAGAGAGAGAGAGCGAGAGCGAGAGAGAGACAGAGAGGTTAAACTTTTACTGTTCATTTATAAAATATCTGTTTTCGCTGATGTATTAATAAAGGTTTATTGTGAAAATTACATAGAAAGTCTCATATTTGTTTATTTTATTTGTCTTGGTTAATTCACTTGTCATAGAGAGAGAGAGAGAGAGAGAGAGAGAGAGAGAGAGAGAGAGATGGAGTTTTTCAACTCTGCGAAATAGACACGACTAGTCTGTAGTTGGTGGGGAGTCAGACATCATTGGAAGGAGTCTTTATAATGGGAGAATGAGAGAGAGAGAGAGAGAGAGAGAGAGAGAAGCGAGAGAAAGTCCAACAAGTTAATCGCAGAACCCCTCAAGTAGATTACGTCCCTCAAATGCCATTATCGGTCAGCTGTTAAACTCACTAGCACGACCTTGGACATTCGTTGGCCAAGTACTGAGTAAGTTGTATGTTGAAAGTCACACTAGTTCTACATCTACAACTACTACTACGACTTCCACTACTACCACTACTACATCTACTTCAAATACTACTTCTGTTACTACTACTACGACCACAAGTTACAATGGGGAGAAGGATGGAATTCTAGTATACGCCCCCCCTAACTCTACTACTCATGAAAGCTACTTACGCCCCCGTGGTCAGTCTCACGGGCAAGGGCTCAAGTTATCCTTTAATATCCTTCTGCTGTTCAGCTGTTAAACTCATTAGCAACCGGTTTAAGTTACTCAAGCTAAAAATTTCACATAGAAACGGGTCTTTAACAGCGTACCTGCTAAAAGTCATTAACGTGCCTTCCTGTACATACCTAGGCCTGTGTAACGGACAAGTACTGAGTAAGTTGTTGTCGACATGTTAGTATTAGATGCAAAGAAACGTTAGGTATATACTAAAAGTTATCTTAAATAAGACTGTATTGAGAGTACAAAGAATAACAAAGTTATGGCACCCAACTTTCATGACTCCCCATTTCCCCCACCCCACCACGAGAGGTCACCCGAGAGGTCACCACGACCCATGGCTAGACTCTCATATAGAGAAAAATGTGCTTCGATGTGCGGGTAGACTATTTATATAAGGAATAATGTGCGTTCAAAAAACATTCCACGCTTCTAATGCTGGATGTACACCACTTGCCTCTTCCCTGTCGATATATTAGAATGTCTTCAGCAAAAGCCATAGATCTCCCCCCATTCAGCTGTTGTTCCGTGATCGTTATTGTGTACACGTAACATAGAACTGGTGACAATGGTGAGTCTAGTGGCAGCCTTGGAAAATTTATATTGGCTCAGATGACCAACTTCCACATCTGAGTATCACCATCCTCTGAAACAGTGCTGCAGCGATCCATCTGACGAGGAAGGGGTCTAACGCCAGTTTGAGGAGCATGTGTATGAGGTTTTCAAATGGTACTCTGTTGTATGCATCCTCCAGATCTATAGCAGTGGTACATGTCTTCTCTCGCCTGTGGAAGCTTTCGAATATGTCATAGGCGAAGAGTTCCGCATTGAGCCATTTCTCTTTGTTATATCAATAATCTCCGAGTGTCGGTGGGAATGCGCGTATCTGTTTAAGTTGACAGGTGAGTACGCGGCAATTACTTTTTCCAGTAGCTAGTCTGCAGTGTTCTGCAACGTGAAGATTCTGGATGATGATAGACACTGATCTGAGAACGGTCCTTGTTTGGCTCGGTTGCGGTAGTAAGTAACTCTGTAGCCATTCCTCCTTAATCTGACCACTCGGAATGCTGGCATTAATCTCTTTGGCCAGTTTTTCGTCGTCGGCTAAATCGTCTATGTCGCCATACCGAACACCATCTGGACCAGGAGCAGTGTTGTGTGACATTTTAAGTATTGTGCGAATGGTATCGGTTGTGATTGTGAGATTTTCGCCCAGCACAACATCCTCTCTCAATCATGAGAGTGACCCCCATATCCTCATTCTTACAGCCTCATTTCTTTGGTCAGTCTACTCAATGTAGCGGGTAATCAGGGTCTTGCCTTTGTTCTCATCAGATTTGTGCCATATCTGGCCTGCGCTCTGGAAGTCTGGTATGCCTATGTGTCGTGATATGCCATTCGTGGTCTGTTGAAGGTCCCAGAATGTGGCTAGCGATTTTTTTTCTGAGCACACTTTTTTGCATAAATCATCCCACTTGGCATCCTTGGCCTGCATATCATATAGTTTAAAGTGCATCATTTTATGGTGTGCTTCTTCTTTCAGATGTTCCAAGAACTCAAGTTGTGTTCTTCCATTTTTTTCTGGCTCTCTGCCATGACTTGGCCGTTAGTCTCTTGTTCCGCTAGGCTTCATCGACTTCTTTGATCTACCAAGGCGGCTGCGCTCATTTCTCCTACCTTCTGCGAGGGGCGCCATTTTTTTGTGACGTCTGATTTGGTAATGACGTCCTGGTTTGTCTTCTCATAGTGGAAATGTGTTGAGGTTGATTAAATAGTGTGAATGATGTTATAATGCCTGAGTCAGCGCACATTTATAGTCTATAGAATTCTCACCATTGGATCATCTAACATTTTTTTATTGTCACGGTGAACTGTTTCTCGTTTTGTAGATTAGAGAAACATCTGATATATATCTCTGACTACTTAAAAAAAAAAAAAAACTTTTCAAGTAGGTGAACTGATCACTTGCACTTGCCACAGAAAGTGACAATACATAAGCCTTGTAATGTACGTAGGGAATAGTCCTTTCTAATTTATCTGACATCATTTTGCGAACCCCAGAGATACTGTCTAAAAAATTAGAACCTTAATTAAATTCACAAAAAAATACGATTATGAAATGACAAACGTTTTTTTTATTTCACTTTCAATGCATTTTGTGATAGTTTCAGCTGTTGTATTTTGAAGTGAAATTATGCACAAAAATTATTTAATTTCTCCAGCCTGTCACATATCTCTCACATATATACAGTTCAGATTTGTTGGCAGTGTTTGTGGATTCATCAACAATTAAAGCAAATGGTTTCCTTTTTATTTCATAGCAAACTGCTCATCAGGTACCTTTCTCATACATAGTAACATTTCACAAGTTTGCGTTTTACTGCAATATGTAGCTCGTTCACTCTGTTTCTGAAGCCAGCAACATAAACACTTAACACACGGTCCCATCACATTTCCTACAATGTGTTCATAATTGGTTTTTTGTGCAACCTCCTCTTTAAGTAGGAAATATAAATTCATCAAAATACTTATGCCCAGTGTTAGTTTTTTTCGGTGGTACGCAACGGTACGCAGTACTGACATTTTTTAAAATATTAAAATTTAAATTTATAGTTGTAGTAAAAATATATTATATCTGCTGTCAAGTTAAAATAACGTTCTCTCCCGTAGTCCCTTCTGGACCTAATACTTGGCTTTGCACTAACGTTAAACTGCTTTCAATTTCGATTTAGTTATTTGTCGGTACGCATGCGAAAACAGGAAGCAGTCTATTTTCCGTTCCCCCGAAGTATTGTCTATATCTGCAATGTCGATTCCTATATAAATGTTACTGTCTTTTGTAATTCTTGTAACGGCCCATATAGTTTTGTCTGTAGTGTTGTATCTATGGGCCAATGGATTTTTCTCAGTCTACTATATTCAGTGCAGTCTTGAAGTATGTGTTCAGCAGTCCGGGACGCCTGTTAGAGAGATGTAGTTGAGGTGGCGATCTTGAATTTTTTTATACATGTGACTGTGGAGTCGATTGTGTCCTGTTCTGAGGCGTATGATGATAACTTGTTCACGTCTACTCATATTATGAAAGGCATCCTGATTTGGGGCTTGTGGTCCTTTGATTGATTTGATTATCTGTTTCTTATGATGGTATGTAACCGGTGCAACTAGTTGTGTGCCTGTTGAACCTTCCATTACCAACTGATCTGCTTTCTCATTTCCTGGTATTCCACATTGAATTGGGATCCCCACTGCAGAGCAACCCTGTGGTGCTTGCAGAGTCCAGTCAAAAAGGTCTGCAGATGTGGCAATTTTCTGGATTGTAGTGCCTGGAGTGCTAATCTTGAATATGTCAAAAACACTACAGGTTGTGGGCTAACATTATACTGTTCAGCATTTTTTTCTATTGCCAACTTTATTGCTTGGATTTTTGCATCGTTCTTATGACAATATTTCACTGTTGCTTTTTTGTTCATATCCCTAGTGTTATTTTGGTACTCTATGTATGCACCTGCTCGCGCATTCCTTACCGCATTCTGTGCTGATCCATCTGTGTACACACGAATCCATAGGTCTTGTGTGTATTCTTCGTTCAAGAAACTGAGAGTTATTGTTTTGCGCTGTAGACTATCTTGTTCCTCCTTGTCTAGTATTCCTTTCATTTCTGTCCGTATTTGTATTCATAATCCTGATTCCTCTGTCAAGGGAGTCTGTTCTGGTATGGGCAGTAGGGGGTTAACAACTCTTGGCATGTCTGGTGTTTGTCTACTAATACGCTTGACTTGGTGGATAAAACTGCTTCACTTAAGTCGTCAGTAGTATATCAGGAAGGATTTGAATATCATTTGGCCGTAAATTAACAAAGATATATAGTAGGTGCGTGGCGCACCTAATGTACACCAGAGACAAGGGGAGTTAATCGGTCGTGCGGTGGCGGGCGGTGTGACCCCTCGTGCGGCGGGCGGTGTGACCCCTCAGAGCGGATCGCGTGTCGGCGTGTTGACCTCTAGTCCCGGTGACCCCGGAAGTGCCCTGTTTATGTCTGGTGTGTGCTGACTTTGGAGTGCTTGGTGTACTTGAGCGATAGTGATAGGTTAGTAGATTATACAACTTCAATGAAAAACGATCAATATAAAACAAAAGACAAAAGATATATTTTATTCTTTATTATCTCAATAGGTGTATAACATACATTGATAATATATATCATTACAACCATATTCAGTACACTGAGTAAATATATAGTACAAGGATAACAATTATTTATAGCTATTTAGTTGGGTGTCTGCTTAGCTATGTGTCATCGATGAATCATAAGGGGTGAAACTGTTAGAGATTCCTGGTTAGTCTAAGCTGGTAGTGTAAAGAGTTAAATATGTTCCTCGGTGTTAGTGGTTCGCTATCTCTCTCTCTCTCTCACTCTCTCTCGCTATCTCTCTCTCCCTCTCCATCGCTGTCTCTTTCACTCTCGATCATTATCTATCCCTCTCCGTCTTTGTCTCTCTCGCTATCTCTCTCTCCTCCATCGCTCTCTTACTCCCTCTCTGTCTCTTTCGCTCTCGCTATCTCTCTCTCTCTCCTTCGCTGTCTCTATCTCTCGCTATCTTTCCCCCTCTCAAACGCTCTCTCTCTCTCGTTCCCTCTCCGTCTTTGTCTCTCTCGCTATCTCTCTCCCTCTCCATCGCTCTCTCTCTCACTCCATCTCTGTCTCTTTCGCTCACGCTATCTCTCTCTCTCTCCTTCGCTGTCTCTATCTCTCGCTATCTTTCCCCCTCTCAATCGCTCTCTCTCTCGCTCCCTCTCCGTCTTTGTCTCTCTCGCTATCTATCTCCCTCTCCATCGCTCTCTCCTTCTCTCTCTCTATCTTCATCTCTGTCTCTTTCGCTCTCGCTATATCTCTCCTTCGCTGTCTCTATCTCTCGCTATATATATATATCTCTCTCCCTTTCCATCTCTGTCTCTCGCTATCTCTCTTCCTCGCCATCGCTCTCTCTCTTTCTCGCTCCCTCTCCAGCGCTGTCTCTTTCCCTCTCGCTATCTCTCTCTCGCTATCTCTCGCTCTCGGTATCTCTCCCTCTACATTGCTGTCTCTCTCGCTCATTCTCTCCCGGTCTCTCTCCCTCGCCATCTATGTCTCTCTCGCTATTTCTCTCTCCCTCTCCAGCGTGTTCTCTCTCTCTCTCCCTCTCCATTTTTCTCGCCTATCCTCTCTTAGACGTCTAACCTATCAGACCATCCTCTCGCCTCTCCCTTTATCTCTCCCACATCGTTCCGAAGTATATATTTAGCGTCCCTCCTATTGTAACACTTGATTATTCTCACCCTTTATACCTAGCACCTCACCTTCCTTCTCCTAGACGTCTCTGTAACTCCCTCTCGCTATCTCTCTCTCGCTCTCCCTCTCTCTCTCTCTCTCTTCTAACCCCTACTAGACTTCTTTCCTACCATTCGTACTTTATACACATCACCATTAATACAACTAAAATTCCTTTAATGATAACCTACCACATCGTTATGAGATAAGAGAAAAACAGAAGAAAAAAAATTCAACTTACACCGTAAAATTTTCCACTACAACACAGACCGCTAGACTGAACAGTACTATGAAAATAACTTCCGTGAATCAATCGCGCTTATAACACGAAGTCTCACATCCGACTAGTTTAAATATAATCTGGTAAATAAAAGTTGGACGACACTATTCCACCCTCGACTAACATCTAGGTTAACCAATCAGAGAAGAGGATTTCTATCGGACACCCATCAACGAAATGACTGACCTTTGGATTAACCAACCAGAGAAGAGGATTTCTATCGGACACCCACCAACGAAATGACTGACCTCTGGATTAACTAATCAGAGAAAAAGATTAGTTATCATGATAACTGACCTCATTTTCAACTTGGAGTGCTGTCGAGTCTGACGCGTGGGTTACTTTAAATCGATTTGGCCCCTGATACAATCCACCTAGCGGGTCAATGGTGGGCGGAAATAATACAAGTGGTGTGTTACTTGAACACGCTTTGACCCCTGATGCAATACCAGGAGTTCCATGACAGTCATAAATAGTTGGATACAACGAGCAGGAAGTTATATTCAAGATCCAAAATGTTAGACCAAATCACTAAGATTTTACCACCAGAACACACAAATTTAGGCTCATATTCAAAAAGTCGACCTTAAAACGCTACAAATCTACTCCCATACTCATACAAGTTAGACACATCGAACAGATAGTTATATCCAAAGTCAAAAAAGTTAGACCAAATCGCAAACATTTTACTCCCAGAACACAAAAATGTAGGCTCATATTCAAAAAGTCGACCTAAAAATTTCAAAAAGCTACTCACATAGTCATAATTGTTAGACACATCGAACCGATCGTTATTTCTAAAGTCCAAAAAGTTTGGCCAAATCGCAAATATTTTACCCCCAGAACACAAAAATGTAGGCTCGTATTCAAAAAGTCGACCTTAAAACTCTACAAATCTACTCCCATACTCATACTCATACAAGTTAGACACATCGAACAGATAGTTATATTCAAAGTCCAAAAAACTTTATTTTAGACATCCCCATAGCAAAAATGTACCTATAAATACCTACGGTGTAAGTTGAATTTTTTTTCTTCTGTTTTTCTCTTATCTCATAACGATGTGGTAGGTTATCATTAAAGGAATTTCAGTTGTATTAATGGTGATGTGTATAAAGTACGAATGGTAGGAAAGAAGTCTAGTAGGGGTTAGAAGAGAGAGAGAGAGAGAGAGAGAGAGAGAGAGAGCGAGAGGGAGATACAGAGACGTCTAGGAGAAGGAAAGTGAGGTGCTAGGCATAAAGGGTGAGAATAATCAAGTGTTACAATAGGAGGGACGCTAAAAATATACTTCGGAACGATGTGGGAGAGATAAAGGGAGAGGCGGGAGGATGGTCTGATAGGTTAGACGTCTAAGAGAGGATAGGCGAGAAAAATGGAGAGGGAGAGAGAGAGAACACGCTGGAGAGGGAGAGAGAAATAGCGAGAGAGACAGAGATGGCGAGGGAGAGAGACCGAGAGAGAATGAGCGAGAGAGACAGCAATGTAGAGGGAGAGATAGAGAGATACCGAGAGCGAGAGATAGCGAGAGAGATAGCGAGAGGGAAAGAGACAGCGCTGGAGAGGGAGCGAGAGAGAGAGCGATGGCGAGGAAGAGAGATAGCGAGAGACAGAGATGGAAAGGGAGAGAGATATATATATATAGCGAGAGATAGAGACAGCGAAGGAGAGATATAGCGAGAGCGAAAGAGATAGAGATGAAGAGAGAGAGAGAGAGAAGGAGAGAGCGATGGAGAGGGAGATAGATAGCGAGAGAGACAAAGACTAGAGAGGGAGCGAGAGAGAGAGCGATTGAGAGGGGGAAAGATAGCGAGAGATAGAGACAGCGAAGGAGAGAGAGAGATAGCGTGAGCGAAAGAGACAGAGATGGAGTGAGAGAGAGAGCGATGGAGAGGGAGAGAGATAGCGAGAGAGACAAAGACGGAGAGGGAGTGAGAGAGAGCGCGATTGAGAGGGAGAAAGATAGCGACAGATAGAGACAGCGATGGCGAGAGAGATAGCGAGAGCGAAAGAGACAGAGATGGGGAGGGAGTAAGAGAGCGATGGAGGAGAGAGAGATAGCGAGAGAGACAAAGACGCAGAGGGATAGATAATGATCGAGAGTGAAAGAGACAGCGATGGAGAGGGAGAAAGAGAGGTAGCGAGAGAGAGTGAGAGAGAGAGAGAGATAGCGAACCACTAGCACCGAGGAACATATTTAACTCTTTACACTACCAGCTTAGACTAACCAGGAATCTCTAACAGTTTCACCCCTTATGATTCATCGATGACACATAGCTAAGCAGACACCCAACTAAATAGCTATAAATAATTGTTATCCTTGTACTATATATTTACTCAGTGTACTGAATATGGTTGTAATGATATATATTATCAATGTATGTTATACACCTATTGAGATAATAAAGAATAAAATATATCTTTTGTCTTTTGTTTTATATTGATCGTTTTTCATTGATGTTGTATAATCTACTAACCTATCACTATCGCTCAAGTACACTAAGCACTCCAAAGTCAGCACACACCAGACATAAACAGGGCACTTCCGGGGTCACCGGGACTAGAGGTCAACACGCCGACACGCGATCCGCTCTGAGGGGTCACACCGCCCGCCGCACGAGGGGTCACACCGCCCGCCGCCGCACGACCGATTAACTCCCCTTGTCTCTCGTGTGCATTAGGTGCACCACGCACCTACTATATATCTTTGTTAATTTACGGCCAAATGATATGCAAATCCTTCCTGATATACTACTGTCGTCCCAATGCAAGATTTTGGAATCGGTCCTTCATTGGATGTTTCGGCATGCATGCAAATTTTTCTGCCTGTATCAGCACCTTTGTGTCCCTCCGTTCTCTCGGTGCTGGTATCCTCCACAATTTCTCCATCTCCAATATTGGTGTTGGTTTCATTGCTCCTGTGATGACACTAAGTGCCTGGTTTTGTACTTTATCCAGCTCTTGCAGTGTGGTGTTTGATGCTGCGCACCATGTGGATGATCCATATTCTAAATGTGGGCTGCTGGCAAACTTTACTGAGTATTTTCCCACTCGCACCCCACGTGGTTCCACACAGCTTTCTTAAAATAGCCACCTTCCTTCTTGCTTTTTGGGTTGCCTTATTTATCTGCAGTTTCTTAGATAGTCTGTTATCAAATGTGACTCCGAGATACGTAGCTTGTATGTCTTCTTTCACAGGCTTATTGTTTATGTACATGGCTCCTGCTTTTTTTTTTTTTTGGGGGGGGGGGGGGAGACCTATCGAAAGGTCAACTGATAGAAAATGTTATGAACTGTCGAGATCGAAAGTTATGGAGAGACATGTTCACTTACACCAGAAGTCATGATACTTGTTGATAATGATGATAATGATGATGATGATTATGATAATGATGATGAATGGTGTAAGAAGGCTAATGCAAGAGAAGTTTCCAAGTGTGAATTTATTAAGGTGACCATATTTGTGAAACCCTAATCCGGGATGGATTAATTTGACTTAAATTTTTCATCAAAAAAATTAAATTCCTTTCGTCTTTTTCAAGTGAATAATACATATATTTTTAAACTAATTAAAACACCTAACAATATATGCTTATAAAACGTTATCAGGAGATTAAAAACAAAACATTAGTGATCCTCACTTAAATGGAAGGTGAAGCAGAGTTGCTGTACTTTTCTGATGAGTGGATTTAAAAAAAAAATATCTTTCTTTGGAGCATCTTAAAAAATTCAACACATATTTGATCATTGTTCACTTTGGTGATCAACATGGCCTTTAAAGTGTCCACACTTAGATGTGTTTTATCATTTGTCCACAAGCTGTTCATCAGTGAAAACAATCTTTCCGTTGCAGCATTTGTTCCCGGTAGACACAAAAAGAACTCTGCCAGCTTCAGAATATGTGAAATTGGCACATGCTTGTTTTTGAAGTGGGAAGTCATTTTGATCGAACGCTGCCCTGGTAATGTTTTATCAATACTCCACTCATTAATTTTCTGAGAAGTAATTAACTGCTTCATGTAAACATATTCGTCATACATTTTATTTTCTGGAAAGTCGACTGAAGGTACTGTTTGACTCATTAATGATGGAGATTTCTGAATATCTTCCCAAATTGTCTGTTCAACATTACCAAGCTGCAGGCCTCAAGGTTTTGAAAATTATTTGCAGCCCATTTCTTCAAATAACTTAAAGCTGTTTCATAGAATGAAGAAACACTGGCTTTGAACTTGTTCACATCATCCTGTGGAATTCCTTCCATTTCCAGCTTATCAAGAATTAGCTTAACTCTTTGATAGCAAGAAACCATCTTTCAGTTTGGACTCCAAGATGGTTCTCAACCGATTGATGATGTCAATTACTTCAAAAACAGGGACCACCTGTCCCTCTACTTTCTGCACTGCTTCGTGGAAAGAGGATACCTGACTGAAAACAAAAATAAGCCATGCTTCAGACAAGGGGTTTTCAAAGAATTTATGTATAAAGACTGGGCATCTGTCTTGAGACTGAAAATAGGATTTTAGAGGCAGGAACATGCGAAGAACCCTTTCAACAGCAGGCAGCAGTGCAAGCCACCTAGTTTGTGCATAACCTAAAATCATCTGGAAGTCTGTGTCCACAAACTGGCAAAACTCCTTGAGACTTTCAACTCTTACTGTGTATGATTTGAAGTGCAGATGAATTTTAGCAATAATCATCTCAACATCAAGAGGTTGCTCAACATATGCAGCTGCTCGAACAGTGTTGTGGAAAATATGACATTCACGACCAACACCTATCAAACCATGTCCAAGTTTTCTTTCAGCGGCCCCAAAATTTAAATTTGTGTTGTCTGTACATAATGCAACTACTTTTCTTTCTAAACTTTTTTCCGTTAGACAGTCATTAATAAAACTACTAACAATATCAGATGTTTCTCCTGACAATGACTTCAACTCTAATATTTTAACTTTCATTCCCTTATTGTGATCAAAGTATCTGACAAGCAAAGGAAAAATCTCGATTTCCTTGTGGTTGGAGGCATCTGTCAGTATGGAAATAAATGTTGAGTTTTCTAGAACACATCCCAACTCGGCACATGGTGTGAACACATTTCGAATAATGGCTTCTGTTTTCGTACTGGGTACAAATAATAATACATAAATATTATTATATGGGGAACTTCCGAGGCGATAATAGGGAATAATAGAACAATATATTGTTGTTTGTCTGTCAATTTTTCCGAGTGCTAACACATACTTCTTTGTTCTATTATTCTCTTCTGTTTTCGTACTTGCACAAGCAAATTTTGGTACTAAAGTAACCTGAAGTAATTTTGATACGCCGGCAATAGATCTAAATGTATGAACGCGTATCACTGTAAAGGTATAGGTAAAGTACGAGACTTGAACCGGCGTCTTAGCACGCGAGATTAAACTCATATGTGCTCGGCCGCCTATCCAGAAATGTTCGGAAATTTCTGTATAATGTCGCCTCAAGCATCGAAACTCAGATGCGAGGCGACATTCCTCACCTTCCCAGGATAATACCCTGGTGCCCATTTCTGCCAACGGCTGGGTCAACCGTGGGGGTATTTATTTTTCCAACCACGAGTACAATTCACACTGCTCCCAGCGGGAATCGAACACGGGTTGTCCGAACGTCGGTAGTCCAGTCGGGTGGTTTTCCCAACTAGGCTACCGAGGCCCCCAAGTGTCACGTATGATAGGCAAATGCATCTTCAATAGCGGCTAATTGTTCTTCTTTATTACCAATCTGTTCAGCTCGAAATGTTGTTAACGACGAGGTTGATGCAGTTGTAGCGACGGCTCTCTTATGTTTCGCACTATTTATGTGACTCTTAATATCACGACGCCCACTATGGCTAATCGAAAACCCAGGAGCACATATACTGTATCTTATAGTGAAGTCTGATGTAGCCTTTTTTTCAGAAAGGTGTATTCCTTTTGTAAATCTTGATTGAAACTGCATTTACGTTTTGATACCATTTGTTGCAACAATTACAAACTTTACAAACTAACTATAGTTTAAATAATGAAGTTCTTAAACATTAAAATGTCAGTAACTGAATAATAGCACAATGTAAATAAAATCTAATGAATGCATTAACCTCTATCACTAAAAAAAAAACACAATAAAAAGAATTAGTTCGTCGGTAAACGAAAGTAACACAATGAATATACAAGAATATGAAATGTCGTGGCCGCAAAGATGCAACTTGTTGAGTTTCGATTTCAACATACATGATTTAAAAATTTGGAGCGCATTTTAATGTTAATGTTTCGCCAAATGAACAGCCAGTTCAACTTTTTAAACATTTTCTACACAACAACGGAATAATGTATATTTTAATGTCGAAGAGACGTTTACCATATAGGCAACATTGGTAAACGTTTGTGTCCCTAATATATTTTAACAAATCCGGGACAAAAGCTAAAATTTCGGCCAAAATCGGAACAGTAACAAATCCGGGACAAGGTTGAAAAAAAAACAGTAAAAAATTGAGAATGTCTAGGAAAAATCGGGACGTCAGGTCACCTTAAATTTATAGAAGAATAGGCACAATTGGATGAAAAAAAAAAAAGAAGAAAAAAGACGATGAAGTTTTAAAACAACTAAAAATGAAAAGAGAACTACTAAATACAATTGAAATAAGACAAATGAGATTTTTGGGGCATGTTAAAAGACACAGTAGCCTACTCAAAGTAAGCTTGGAGGGGAAATACAAGGTAAAAAAAGAGGTAGAGGCAGACAAAGACTAACATGGACTAGTAACATCAAAAGATGGAACACAAATACAACCCATCCCAAGAGTAAAGAAGCTGCCAGAAATGGATGGAGTGGGGCGTCTGCATAAAGTAGAGTGATGGTTTAAGGACCAAAAAGGTTTTTGAAACAGGCAAAACACTCTATAAATATAGAGTTGAATCAATACCACTTCTAGAAACCAGAAAGATAGTTTTCTTCACAGTTTGCAATTCACTTCTGGAGTACCTGCAAACTTCAAAGGGTCCACATGCCACCACTCAAGATAGGATCTCAGAACTAAATGAGCTTCCACAGACCACAAAAGTAGCAGCACAATGGATACCCTCTCCCATTGTGCAATTGATCGAAATGGGGTAACTGATACCCTCTCCAAAACTGGCAGGAGAAAAGCCCAATACATCCACTGAACTACAGAGAGGCTAAAACTATTAAACACAATAAATACAGAGCTGGAACCAAAAATGGGTAATAAAAAAACGATATGTAGGATTCCATACATTTGCTATCAATGCACGCTTAGACCATCGTTTTTAGCCACAGAACATGCCACTGCAAACTCATGAGTTCATTACCGCATAGGATTAACGCTCTTGATCAATGCCACTGCAGAAGTTGGGCCTTTTGTAAAACAGGTCCTATATAACCCTCTTGTACAACATGCTTTATACAACTCTCATGTACAACAGACCCAATACAACCCTCTTATACAACAGGCTCTATGCAACCCTCTTGTAAAAGAGGCCATGAACAACCCTCTTGAACAAACAAACCCATTACAACTATTTTTGACAAAATTCCCTAAAGAGTCCTCTTGTACAACATCCTTATACAACCCTATGGTACAACAGGCCCAAAACAACCCTCTTGTACAACAGACCCACTACAACCCTTTTGTAGAACACGCCGAATACAACCCTCTTGTACAAAAGGCCCTATACAACCCTTTAGTACAACAAGCAGCATGCAACCCTCTTGTAAAACAGGCCCCATACAGCCCTCTTGTACAATAGGCTCGACACAACCCGCTTGTACAACAGGCCCTATACAAACCTCTTCTACAACATGCCCAATACAAACCTCTAGTACAACATACCCAACACAACCCTCTTGTACAATAAGCTCTATACAACCCTCTTGTACAACAAGCACTATACAATCCTCTTGTACAACAGGCAATATACAAACCTCTTGTACAACAGGCCCAACACAACCCTCTTGTACAGCAAGCTCTATACAACCCTCTTGTACAACAGGCCATATACAACCCTCTTGTACAACAGGCCCCATACAGCCCTCTTGTACAATAGGCTCGATACAACCCTCTTGTACAACAAGCACTATACAATCCTCTTGTACAACAGGCAATATACAAACCTCTTGTACAACAGGCCCAACACAACCCTCTTGTACAGCAAGCTCTATACAATCCTCTTGTACAACAGGCCATATACAACCCTCTTGTAAAACAGGCCCAAAACAACCCTCTTACACAACAGGCAATATACAACACTCTTCTACAACAGGCTCTATACAACCCTCTTGTACAACAAGTCCGATACAAAAAAAGTGTAACATTTGTAAAATAGGCTCTTGTAAAATAGGCTATATACAACCCTCTTGTAAAATCGGCTATATACAACCCTCTTGAACATATTCTATAGAACTCTCTTGCACAACAGGCACTAAAAAACCCTCTTGTACAACAGACCCAATACAACCCACTTATAGAACACGCCCAACAATACCCTCTTATACAATGGGCCCTATACAACCCTCCGGTACAACAGGCTCTGTACAACCGACTTGTACAACAGGCTCCATATAGCCTTCTTGTACAATAGGCTGTATAAAACACTCTTGTACAACAGACCCTATACAACCATATTTTACATCAGGCCATATACAACCCTCTTGTACAACAAGCCCTATAAAATCCTCTTGTACTGCAGGCCCTATACAACCCTCCTGTACAACAGAACCCATAAAAATCTCTTGTATAACATACCCTTTACAACCAATTTGTGCAACTTGCTCTACACGACTCTCTTGTGCAGCAAACTTATACAACCCTGTTGTACAATAGCACCAATAGAACCCTCTTGTACAACAGACCCTATAGAACCCTCTTGAACAAAAAGCCCAATATAACCCTCTTGTATAACAGGCCGAATACAAACCTCCTGTAAAAGAGGTCCTGTTCAACCCTCTTGTAAAGACATACCCTATACAACCATTTTGTACAACAGGCCCAATACAACCCTTTTGTACAACAGGCCCAATACAACCCTTTTGTACAACAGGCCCTATATAACCCTCTCGTACAACATACCCTATACAAACCTAGTGTACAACAGGCCCAATACAACTCTCTTGTACAATAGGCCATATAAAACCCTATTGTACAACAGGCCATAAAGAACAATCTTGAACAGCAGCCCTATACAACATTCTGGCACAACAGGCCCAATGCAACCTTCTTGTACAATAGACCCAATATAAACATCTTGTACAACGGGGCCCCATAAATCCCTCTATTATAACAAGCCCTATACAACACTCTGGTAAAACAGGCTTTGTACAACAATCTTGTACAACAGGTCCCCAACAACCCTCTTGCACAATAGGCTCTATACAACCCTATTGTAGAACAGTCCCTATACAACCTTCTTGTACAACAGGCCTTAAACAAATCCCTTGTACAACAAGCTCTATACAATCCTCATGTACAACAGGCATCATACAGCCCGCTTGTACTACAGACCCTATACAACCCTCTTGTACAGTAGACCATATAAACCCTCTTGTACAACAACCTTGTAAAATATGCCCTATACAACCATCGTGTAAAACAGGCCCAATACAACCCTTTGTACAACATGCTCTATACAACCCTCTTGTACAGCAGGCGCCATAAAACTTTATTGTATAACATGCCCTATACAACCTTCTAGTACAACATGCCCTATACAATCCACTTGTACAACATGCTCTATACAACCCTCTTCAATAACATGCCATATACAACCCTCTTGTATAACAAACCCTATACAACCTTCTTTTACAACAGGTCCTGTGTAACCCTCTTGTACAACAGGCCCAATATAACCCTCTTGTACAATAGGCCCTATACAACCCTCTTGAACCACAGACCCTATAGAACTCTCTTTTGAAACAGGAATCTATACAAACCTCATCTACAAAAAAACTCAATACAACACTCTTGTAAAACATGCACTGTACAATCAGATTACAAAAAGATCCAGACCAACCCTCTTGTACAATAGGCCTAATACAACCCTATTGTACAACAGGCCCAATAAAACCCACTTGTACAATAGACTGTACAACCCCGTTGTACAAGAGTCTATACAACCCTCTTATACAACAGACAATATACAACTCTCTTGTACAACATACCCTACACAACCTCTTGTACCACAAGCCCTAGACAACCCTCTGGTACAATAGACCTATACAACCCTGTTGTATAACAGCCCCAAAACAACTCTCTTGCGCAACAGGCCCAAAATAAACACTCTTGTAAAACAGGATCTCTACAAATCTCGTGTAAAAACAGGCCTTATGCAACCCACCTGTATTAGAGGCCCTCTACAACCCTATTGTACAAACAAAGCCAATACAACCATTTTCTACAACAGACCCTATAGAACCCTCTTGTACAACAGCCCTTTACAACACTCTGGTACAACAGGCCCAATACAACCCTTTTGTGGAACAGACCCAATACAACCCTCTTGAACAACACACCCAATACAATCCTCTTGTACAGTTTGCTCTGTACAACCTTCTTGTACAACAGGCCCAATTCAACCTTCCTGTTCAATAGGCCCAACACAGCCCTCTTGTACAATAGACCCCATACAACACTCTTCTACAACAGACTCTATACAACCCTCTTGTATGTCAGGCTCGATACAACCCTTTTGTAAAATAGGCTCTATACAACCCTCTTGTACAGCAGGCTCAATACAACCCTTTTGTAAAATAGGTTCTATACAACCCTCTTGTACATCAGGCTCAGTACAACACTTTTGTTAAATAGGCTCTATACAACCCTCTTGAACATGCTATGTAGAACCCTCTTACACAACATGCTCTATAATACCCTCTTTTCTACAACATGACAAAAAAAACCCACTTGTACAATAGACTCTATACAACCCCCTTGTACAATAGGGTCTATACAGCCCTCTTATACAACAGGCCCTATACAACCCTCCTCTACAACAGGCTATATACAACTCTTTTGTACAACAGGCTCTCTACAACCCTCTTCTAAAACAGACCCTATAAAACGCTCTTGTACAACAGGCTCTGTATAACCGTCTTGTACAACGTAACCTATACAACCCTCTTGTACAACAGGCCTAATATAACCCCATTGTAAAACAAGCTCTATACAACCCTTTTGTATAACAGGCCCTATAGAATCCTCTTTTACAAAAGGCCCTGTACAACCCTCTTGTACAAACAGACCCAATACAACCCTCTTGTACAACAGGCCCAATATAACCCTCTTGTACAATAGGCCCTATACAATCCTCTTGTACAACAGGCCCTATATAACTCTATAATAAAACAGACCTATACAAACATTTTGTACAACGGACCAAATGTAACACTCTTGTAAAACAGGCTCTCTACAACCCTCTTGTATAACAAGCCCAATATATTATTTGGTTATGGAAGGCCCCGGTATCACTGCAAACGAATTAAAATCCATAATTGCTCAACCACCCGTGCCAGTGGAATCATCCGAATTACTAACTCATCTCCCAAACAAAGAAAGGCAGCCGTAGTCCCCATCATAGCAGTCTTAGCACACGCCAAAAGACATAAGGCGAAACCGCACAGAAAGTGAACACGACCAACTGTTTCCTGTCATACGATATCAGCATTCATCGTAAACAATTGGAATATCGGAACATGATCAAAACGGATGAAACACACTGCTCACGGTGTGCACAGAGCACTCAACTCAGTAGCTCCTGCAACAAGCCGGAATTATTTCTATTTCATTATATGCTTGTACAAGTGCTGGCAACATTGAAGCAAGAACTCTCTCCAGATCAGTTTCTAGATCTCTGTTACAATTTAATCTGAATTCCAACCACATGCTTAACAACTAATATCAATTTCATCTGTAAGCAAAATTGACTCGTATCCTGAGGTACAATTCATATATACAAATATTATATATATATATAGGGTGTTTATAAAGTCTCACTACACTTGGTATCTAGGTCAATTTGAAAAAAATGTTTATGACGTCATCACAATATGTGCTCAATGGTAAGTTCACTTGTTGCGACAGTTTTCTTAATGACTTGTCTGGACTTTTAAGGATTCTGTCTTGGATATCTAAACATATTTCATCATTCACAGCAGGCCTACCAGATCGTGGAGCATCTTCCACATTTCCAGTAGCAATAAACTTATTCAACAAATTTCATTGACAGTGGGAGCACATATTGTGATGACGTCATAAACATTTTTTTTTCAAATTGACCTAGATACCAAGTGTAGTGAGACTTTATAAACACCATGTATATATCAAACCATAATGTGTAACTTAGCTTCAAAAACTAATAGCCAAAACTAGGATTTCAGATGATATCAATGAAAACCAGGACATTTTATTAAAAAAAAAAAAAAACCCAGGACATTTTATAAAAAAAACCAGGATATCTATCTTAAAAACCAGGATATTTATCTGAAAAAAAACCAGGATATTTTATCTAAAAAACCAAGTCATTTTAATCTGAAAAACCAGGACAATTTATCTGAAAAACCAAGGACATTTTATCTGAAAAACCGGGACAATTTATCTTAAAAACCAGGATATTTTATCTAAAAAACCAAGTCATTTTAATCTGAAAAACCAAGTCATTTTAATCCGAAAAACCAGGACAATTCATCTGAAAAACCAGGACAATTCATCTGAAAAACCAGGACAATTTATCTGAAAAACCAAGGACAAAGCAGGGACAAGGGCTTTTTGTTTTACAGGAAAAAGCCAGAATTTTCACACACACACACACAAAAAGCAGGCTATAACAATGAGGTGCTTATTTTCAACATTTGAAATTATAAGGCCAATGGCTGGGAGCCGGACTGACCTAAAAAGCCGGACAATTTAGGCGAAATCATGTTGTTTGGTAACCATGGACAAAACTCAAATGTAAACTACTTTCAAAGATTAGAAAATTCAATCACTCCTAAAACAAGACCAACTAAAAAGTGTAACTGCTCCTAATAAATTAATTCATATTTTGAAATACAATTTTTGCTCATCTCTGATGGGTGGTAGTGTTACTAGCAGCCCCACTACAACATGGTTTGCTGTTTTCTGATGATTTCGTTTGGTCATTTTCAGTGTGTGGGCTCAAGTTTAATGGTTCAATTGCATTGCTCAAGACAGAATGGTGATTTTCACTTAAATTAGCACTTGATCCAGCTGTCCATCGCCAGACTGCTACTTTCATTCGGTCCCAAAAGGTCTCAAATGAATCAAGGGCAGGCCTAACATCCAGCAAAGCAAACTCATAATTCTTGCTCACTTTCTCACCATCGTAGTAGTCAATAACAACGGACCTCCTTGCCGTTACGGTCTACGATCCAATCATAACGGTCAAATGGAAGCTCGTATCCTAGCCATGACCTAATCTTTGCACGAGGAGAATATTTTGAAGCTAAACCAGAAAACCTTATAAGTTTTTTTACTTTACATTCATCTGCATGTGGTGCCTCCCACTTCAGCACTTCCCTCCTAGCCAACTCATTATTGGCGTTGTAGATGTTGATAATATTTTCCATATCCTTTGGGACCATATCATCTTTCCACCTCCAGCCCTTTCTTAACATAGCGTTCCAGAACATCTGCTGTGATGGGTAGACCCAAGCTTCATCAGTTCCTGCTTTGGGAATTGTGGATGTTACTCTATCTGTAGGCAGAGGAAACGGTTGATCTGGTGCTGGCCTTTGATTCGGAGGAGGCATCATATTGTCTGTGTTCACTTCCTCAAGTCCTGACTTGTTTAATTCTCCAAGGCTCATGGGGCACTGACTTGGGTAAGAAGCTTGCTCACCCACTGGAAATCTATTCTGGCTCTGAGATGATGAGTTGGCCTGGCTCATTGGACATTCACTTGGAACATCCTTTAGACTCATTTTTCTTTGAAAAGGGCAATGATCTCACAGTTGAATTTAAAGATCACAAAATTATTGAGAAGAGAATAGCGAGACCTCACGTTGTGAGAGGACGACCTCTGCGGTTTTCTAAGCCCAATATAATCATCTGGTACAACAGACCTAATACAACCCTCTTGTACAAAAGCCTCTATACAACCCTCTTATACAACAGACCTATAGAACCCTCTTGCACAACAGGCCCTATGCAACCCTCTGGTACAACTGGCTCCATACAAACCTCTTGTACAACAGGTCCTATTCAACCCTCTTGTACAACAATTTTTATACAACCCTCTTGTACAACAAGCCCAATATAACCCTCTGGTACAACAGATCCATAACAACCCTCTTATACAACAGCGGGGTAGCGGGGTAGAGTTCTGCCCTACCAAAGGAGGAGTAAGACGTCTCCTTTCCTCCGCTAGTCTTCGGGACACCCTTGGACAAGGTAAAGCTCCCGTTTAGCCCCCCCCCCTATCAGGGTTATGTGAAGCCACTGGAGCAGGTGGATGATGTTGTGGGAGCAGCTGACAAGTAGTGCCGGCTATAGTCCCCACTCCGCGATGGGAGGCAGAGAATCTCATGAATAGAGACAATGGCTGCGATCTCCGGCTAGAACGATCACTGCCAAGAAGGAAAGGAATGGCAAACTACCTTCTTATATTGCCTTGAATGATCATGTTAAAACAACCTAATGTCTACAACTAACAACGTTAATGGGGACTCCACAGCCACCTCGTCCGGTAGGGAGTGTCATGTGCTACAGGTGACACCCGATCGCCATCAAGCTACTGTATACAAGATAAAAAATAAAGAGACACTAGCCATAGGAACTTCGAACATTAGATCAGTATTCCTAGTTGGCAAACTAAAAAACATCATCATCATCATCATGTGCCATACCGGTTGGCGTAGGTGAGTAGTATATAAAAGGGTTTTGAGCTACGTTTTTCATGGCAATGCACTGTGCCTGCATCGTTATGGCAGTATTTTTGGCACCATTTCTGCATATTTCTGGTACTATGCAATCTTGTTGTTGACCTCGATTATCGCGGGTGGTCGGGTGACCAGTGGCCGGGTGGGCAGCACGCCGGGGGCTTATCTCAAGTGGGTCTGTCGCTGGACACCAGTGGTTCTAAAACTTGTGTGTCAGCGGTTCTAAAACTTGCGCGCTCTCGCGCGGAGCGGGTTGGGAAAATCCTTTTTTGGTCGAGTGTTATTAGTATCATCATCATGTGCCAGGATAGCGGTTCTTGGGGAACGGGATTGGTCGGCACAGGGTGTGTTATTGTAGTATCATCATGTACCAAGTGTTATTATAGCGATTTTTAGTGACACATCATGTGCCACCTCGGTCATCATGATGTGCCACCTCGGCGCGGGGGGTTGGCGCGGGGGGTCGGCGCGGGTCGGCTCGGGCAACATCAGCATGTGTAGTGTGCAAACATTAAATAGTGACTCTCTCTTTCACATTCATGGTAAAGCAAAACAAAAATTCGTTCTATATTTCACAATTTTATTAATACAACAAAATATACAACACATATGAGAAAATATATTTATATTACTGTCCGATTGTTGATAATTTTAAGCATCCGCGGGCCCTTCGAAGCCGAATTATCCACGGGGCGAGCAAACGATAAATGATACGGTCGTTTATGTGCTGTCTCGATGAAAAAGGCATGAGAATTCTGTTAAGTTTCGCGTCACTACACTTAAGAAGTATATAATAAGCACAATATAGACCGCACGTGTTGCTAAACAAATCTTGCAACACCCGCGGGTTGTAGACGAATGGAGCGTGTGAGTTTTGCTCTATAAGTTTAAAATATCCACGTGTCTGGGAGGCAAACCGTAGGAATCGAAATACTCACATTCGCCGAGACCGTTGCAAAAGAGGGCCACCCAATGCTCACCGGGTTCGTGTGCCGGGTCAGTGTTTATGACAAAGGCTGCGGTCGCCGTTGGGTCGATGCTGGGGGGTAAGTGGTTTCGTGGAATGACACTAACAAAGGAACAACGTCGAACGAAAATATCCGACATCAAAAGGTTGTAAATCTCCCTCGTGTTCATCTTCTCTATCTCTCAAACGGCGAGTCTGTTAGAATCTGCCTCGTCTTGTACACCTCGAGCACTGAGTCCAACTCGGCGTAGACGATGACTTGTAGGGGAGTAGTTGTGGGAGCGGCAAACTTGAGTTCTATCGACAAGGGTCCGCTTGTGACTAGCTCAAAATGGGAGCCGTCCAGTAGGCTGGACGAGAGGTCAAAACCAAATAGACAATATCCGTCCTTGAACTCTCTATAATCAACGTTATTCCCGGCGTCTTTACCAATCAGAACCATGGCCAGATTTGTACCGAAAAAAGCTCTCGCGTATTGATTTCGTTCAAAGTCCATAGTTAGAGGCTTTCCCGAGATACATTTCCCGTCGACCGTCAGGTTCATATAAATCAGACCAAAGTGTTGAAAATTGAACGGGTTAGCTGTATAAACACCATTAAACGCACTGGCCGTAATCAGACCTATCACTATACGGGTCGGTGTTTGAGACAAACATAAATTGTCTTGACTGTGGGAGAACATCCCGCTAGCGATGGAAAATGTCTTGATGGTAACCCTCTTGATCGGGTACCGAGCATTCCCGCTTAAGAGAGCCTTTTCGTGGGCCAGAGAAATCGCGGGGTTTATCTTAGCTTTCCTGACCACGAGCGCGGCGTAGGTGATAACACTCTTATAACCCACAGAGCTATCGTGAGCCACGAGGCTGAACACATCCTTAGAGGGCGTGAGTTTTATCTTTACATCGACTCTGTTTAACATGTAACAATCCTGCACAAAGACATCAGAGTGCAAACGACCCATCATTTCAACCTCTTTACTACCCGAAGTCAAATCGCGCCGTGTTTTAAAACCCTCATTTTAGACTGTGAAGAATTGTGAATTGTTTACTGGTCCTACCTCAGCATCGGGTGGTACACTATCACCATTCGGGAGGGTGATCTTGACCCGCAGCTGCAAAAACGTGTTGAAAAGATCTAGATACTCCTCGCTGTTTCCAGAAATGTAAAACTCTATCGGTGCGCTATGCAACAAGGCTGCGATCGGACGAATTTCAATAAACTGGCCAGAGTCTAGAGATGTCTGTGTGGGTGGAACGATAAATCAATCCAAACCAGAGTGAAGAAATTCCCACGATTGGGGTGAATGAGGGACATTATTGGTCGAAAATATCCTTTGCCACTCTCGTCTTCGTCTTCTTCATCCTGCTGTACACCGAATGAAGGGGGAACTGTCTAGCTGTCGGTTTTTATCCTCTTCGTAACCAGTTCTCCTGGTGAGGGTAACTTCATAACTCGCTTTCTGATTTGTCCTAAACCACTTCCTGATTGGTTGTTATCACTCAGGTGGTCTACGGCCCCGTGTATCAACCGCTGACCGGCCTCCTTAGCTCGTTCTTTGAAAGCTTCACCGACATTTTTCCCGGCTAATGCGTCCTGTGCGACCTGCAGACCGGTCCCCAATCCTTCTCAGAGCAAGGCCTTACCGCCGGTTTTTAACCAGGGTAAAATAGCCCTCCCGATTCCACCAAAGAAACTACCGATTCCTCGACCGCTTTGACTTCGACCTCCTATAAACACGGGCATTCCATCACCCGCCTGACAACAGTAAAAGTCTTCGTATAACTCAACATCTCGATGAAGAGGTGGTGTGTCTCATCATTATACCAGCTCGAGATGTTTCTTCACTCGAAAGTGTACCGTTAGCACCGACGTCCCGCTGGTGAATGGAATGGTTTTTCCGTGTTCGTTGGCTAAAAGGATTTCGACGGTATCGAAGGAAAATCTACTCAGGGGTAGGTAGTGAGGCTTATCGTAGATCTGAAACACCGAGGTGTGATTTCTATTGAGAACAGGCACGCTCCTGAGGAGAGGCACCATCACATCCCCGACCGGTCATGGAGAAACGAGATCGCAGTAGACGTAGACATTCTTGCAAACACTTTCCAAGTCCATTACGCCCACGCTGAAGATATCGGGAGTCGTGTCTGATATAGAGGTCGTGGGGAAAGCGAACATGTTTTTCAAAGTGTCGCTTATGGTAACACTGACTCCTTTTTCGTAAAGTTTCAAGATGGCTTTATTCACCTCTTTTGCGTAAATGAATCTCATTTTTTTCCCTTTCACATCCCCGTTCGATTCATCCTCCGCTGTTATGATCGACGCATTCAACGCGCCGATGAACGCATCGGGTTTCGTGTATAACCCAGGCTCCAATGTCACGTTGAAATAAAATCTAGCGTCGCAAATATCGTCGTTAGCGAGAGATTCGTACCGAATCCAGACATCACCCTCTATTACATTGAAATAATTTAGCGGAAACTGTATCTCCACCAGTGCGATCTCATACTGCGTCGAAATGTTAATGGTCTGAGGGAGTTTAACGAAAAAGTGGCCGGGGTTATTATCTTTAAAAAGCTCCATAGATGCATTGCTGGGTAGGGTGACATAAAAACTCTTTTTTTTTACTCGTTTCACCGTCACCTCTCCAAGTTTGGATTCGGTAGCATGTAACCCAAACAGCTGGTCAGTAGGGCTGTCCACAGTTTTCCCTCCTTTGCGTCCGGCTTTTCGGTGGTCAGATTGAACAGCGAAACCGCGACAACGGTATATATAACTACAACTTGACAAATAAAGACAAGTTCTAAGTAGGGGGATAGTTTCCCAAACACCGATCCCCTGCGTGGTTCGCTCTCTCTCCTCACTCCCGAGTTTACGGCTCGCAAATCTGGCTCTCCACCAAAAGTTTCCACTTCTTCTTCTTCTCTCATCTCTAGTTTTTGTATCTGACAATGTCCTTGGACGGTATCCAACTGTTAAATGAGGAATCGTACCCAAACCATTTGACTAAACTCTCTTTTCGCCCAAATGATGTGCGACGCTCGGTTATGATACTCTCGATTCTGTACTCGTGCTTGTCTCCAACTTTTTGAATTTCCGGTGTGTAGAATGACCCCTCTATCTCATCGCCCTTATCGTCTTTCAACACATATGTAACATGGTTTGTTTTATTTACTCGACTGATGGAAAACAGTTCCTCCGTCCAAGCCGGGGCATAACCCTTTTTAAAATTGGCTCTGCCCAGGACCAGTCTAACTCGATCACCAGGCTTATACAGGGGTCTTTGAAATTTAAAGTTGCGTTTGGTATTATACAACGTGTTCCATACCTGTTCCTGATTGTCTGCGTTGACGTCGACCGGTGCCATTTTTATACTTCTGTGATACGGATGGTTATAACTTCGAAGTAGGGCGGGTAGGACTCGGACATAAGACAGCTTATTGGATTTCGTGAAATATCGCCACATCCGTTGTTTGAGAGTCCTATTAAAGCGTTCCACCACGGCGGCCTAATATCTTCGTTCTGTGTAGTGAAAAAGTGAACGTTGTTGTCAGCGAGGGTTTTCTGAAATGATCTGTTCAGAAACTCTGACCCCTTATCCGTTTGAAAACTCGCGGGTTTCCCATCGAGAAATATCTTACCGACGGCTTCCACTAAAGATTTCCCTGTTTTGGTTCGTATCGGTACAGACCACGCGAATTTACTGAAAACGTCCACGCAAGAAACCAAATAGGAATATCCATCGTCGTGTTTTTCAAATGTCTCAAATCAATTAGGTCTGCCTGATATTGCTGTTGGAGGCCACTTGTTATAATGGGACGCCTTTCAAATCTGCGACGAATTGGTTTATGAAGGGTATAGGTATCATGATGACTCAACCATTGGTTGATATTTGCGAGTCCCAGTTTGGTGTTACGTTGCAGGGCCGTTGCACCACTATAAGCCCGTGGTCGAATAGGGTCATAGTAATGACGTCTCAATATTTTCTCCACCGTTCCCATTTTGGTGTTGGGAATGATACTTGACGGCCGCTCTGTTCTACAAAGACACAGCTGGCCACCATGACGATTTGAAAGAAAATTAGGGTTTTAAAACACGGCGTGATGTGACTTCGGGTAGTAAAGAGGTTGAAATGATGGGTCGTTTGCACTCTGATGTCTTTGTGCAGGATCGTTACATGTTAAACAGAGTCGATGTAAAGATCAAACTCACGCCCTCTAAGGATGTGTTCAGCCTCGTGGCTCACGATAGCTCTGTGGGTTATAAGAGTGTTATCACCTACGCCGCGCTCGTGGTCAGGAAAGGTAAGCTAAACCCCGTAAGGTAAACCCCGCGATTTCTCTGGCCCACGAAAAGGCTCTCTTTAGCGGGAATGCTCGGTACCCGATCAAGAGGGTGACCATCAAGACATTTTCCATCGCTAGCGGGATGTTCTCCCACAGTCAAGACAATTTATTTTTGTCTCAAACACCGACCCGTATAGTGATAGGTCTGATTACGGCCAGTGCGTTTAATGGTGTTTATACAGCTAACCCGTTCAATTTTCAACACTTTGGTCTGATTTATATGAACCTGACGGTCGACGGGAAATGTATCTCGGAAAAACCTCTAACTATGGATTTTGAACGAAATCAATAAGCGAGAGCTTTTTTTCGGTACAAATCTGGCCATGGGTCTGATTGGTAAAGACGCGGGAATAACGTTGATTATAGAGAGTTCAAGGACGGATATTGTCTATTTGGTTTTGACCTCTCGTCCAGCCTACTGGACGGCTCCCATTTTGAACTAGCCACAAGCGGACCCTTGTCGATAGAACTCAAGTTTGCCGCTCCGACCTGCGACGACCCCCGCGCCGAGGTGGCACATGATGATGACCGAGGTGGCACTTGATGTGTCACTAAAAATCGCTATAATAACACCTGGTACCTGATGATACTACAATAACACACCCTGTGCCGACCAACCCCGTTCCCCCAAGAACCGCTATCCTGACACATGATGATGACACTAGTAACACTCGACCTATAAAGGATTTTCCCCACCCGCCCCGCGAGAGAGCGCGCAAGTTTTAGAACCGCTGATACACATGTTTTAGAACCACTGGTGTCCAGCGACAGACCCACTTGAGATAAGCACCCGGCGTGCTGCCCACTCGAGATAAGACCCGGCGACTGGTCACCCGACCACCCGCGATAATCGAGGTCAACAACAAGATTGCATAGTACCAGAAATATGCAGAAATGGTGCAAAAAATACTGCCATAACGATGCAGGCACGGTGCGTTTTCATGAAAAACGCAGCTCAAAACACTTTTATATACTACTACTTAGGTGATCATGTCTCTCCACAATCTTCTATCTACAGTGCATCGTATCAGTTGTGTTGTTGACTGTTTTCCATGCAACGGCACCAAGCTATCCAGTATTTTCTCTCTTTGTTGTCCGCGATATCTCTTTCCTTTTATTTTGCCAGTTGTAACCAAGTATTCCAACTTTCCTCTTCTCATGATGTGCCCGAAAAATGATGATTGCTTCTTTCTGATGTTTTTTAAGAGCACCCTTTTTGTGTTGGCCTCTTTGAGAACTTCCTCATTGGTCTTTTTAGCTGTCCATGGAACTTTCAACATTCTTCTGAAAAATCCCATCTCTGTGGCCTCTAATCGTCTTTTCATTTGTTTGTCTATTGTCCATGATTAGCTTCCATAGGTCAGAATTGGTTCTATATAGCACCGATGAACTCTCTTTCTCATTTTTATTGACATATATTTGTTACATAAGATGTTTTTCATTTTCTGAAATGCTATTTTGGCCTGAGCTATTCTGCTTTTTATTTCTGTGGTGCATCTCCCATCTGATGTTATTATTGTGCACAAGTATTTGAAACGTTGCACTTGTTTCAGATTTGTCTCGTTTATTTGTATGCTGCATGATGGTGATGATTGTTTCTTCGATATAACCATTACTTCTTTTTTCTTATTATTCAGACTGAGACCTTTCTTGTTGCTTTCTTTTATTATTATGTCTATCATTTCTTGTAGTTCGTTCTCTGTCTCTGCTATTAAGATTGTGTCATCCGCATATCGTAAATTATTTATGTTGTGACCGTTGACTTCAATTCCTTTTTTGTCTACTATTGATCTCATAATATATTCTATGTAAAGTGAAAACAAATCTGGTGACAGAACACAGCCCTGTCTGACTATTTGTTTTATATATTGGAATTGTCCTGTTTTTTTTTTTTTTGTTAATTCGTATAGCTGCTGTTTGTTGCCAGTACATGTTTTGTTATGATTCGCAGATCCTTGCCATTAATGTTTAATTTCTCCAGCATATTGATTATTTCCACATGCTTTACTTTGTCAAATTCTTTCGTGTAGTCTATAAAGCACATATATAGATCTTTCTTTACCTCTATAGATCTTTCTATCAATGTTCTTAAGATGTATATTGGTGCCCTTTCCTTCCACAAATCCACATTGTTCCTCACTTATTTCTGGTTTTATTTTGTCCCTTACACGTCTCATGATTATTCATAGTAATATTTTAGTCATATGGCTCATGAGACTAATATTGCGATGGTCTTCACAATCAGTGGCGCCTGACTTCTTCGGTATGGCTACAAAGATAGATTTTAGTAGATCTTCGGGTATGTGTCCAGTGTTATACATGTCATTGAGTAATTTTGTTATGACTTGTACTCCCAGCTCACCTAATCTCTTCGATTGTTATATTGTCAGGACCTGGAGCTTTGCCTCTTTTCATGTGTTGAATTGCGTCCTCCACTTCACACTGCATTATTTGTGGTCCTGTGTAGGAAAACATCAGCCATGAAATTAAGAGAATGAAATTGAACATATTGGAACTATGTGAAAAGAGATGGAAAGGAGCAGGATTATTACAACACGACAGTGGAAATATAATTTACTCTGGGGAGCCACACACGAAAGAGGAGTAGGCATCATGTTAGATAGAGAAAGAAGCAAAACAGTGAAATGATTTTGGCCAGTATCAGATAGAATTCTGCTAATAAAATTGAGAGGTAGACCAATAGATATCAACATAATTCTCTTTATCTCTCTCTCTCTCTCTCTCTCTCTCTCTCTCTCTCTCTCTCTCTCTCTGCGATCAAGTCTCAATCAGAGTAGGATTCCAGACTCTCTCATGAAGTCAGTTGTCTGTTTAAGCGAATCGATTGCCCCATATGGTTTTTCTTCCAGGGAGGTGGGCGTGGACCACATTGCTCTTCTCAGGTCTATGTACTGGGGCAATCCTGTAGAACATGTTTTGTAGTCATACTGTCCAGTGTAAAGTGGCATAGGCTGGTTGTACCTATTTTAAATTTGGTGAACTTGTGATTTAACATTCTATTGTGGCCAGTGCGTAGGCGAAGTATGATGACTTGATCCCTCTTTGATAGTTGGTGGTATCCGTCACTCTCGTTATGCTTTGGGTGTTCTCGTTTCCATTTTTCATGGAACTGACCCTTGAGGATGGATTTGGCTTCATCATAACTGAGCGGATTGTTCTCTTGTGGTAATCTCCCTCCCTCTTTAGCTAATCTGTCTGCGCGTTCGTCCCCGTGTATATTACACTGTGATGGTATCCACTGAATGACTACTCTCTGGAAGTTATTGCATAGTTGGTCCAGGGTTGTTCTCAAGTCATCTAGTTCATTGTTCTTGGGGCTTTTTAGAGCTGATAATACTGACGGTGCATAAGTCAGAATCACCAATTTATTGTGCATGTTATTTTTGTGTTGAGTAGCCAGTGTTGCAGCATCTCTGATGGCCTCAGTTTCTGCTTTAAAGTTGTTTGAGAATTTTCCAGTAGCTATTGACTTGGTGATCTCGTCCTGATTGGTCAGCGTCAAGAACACACCTCCCCTCCATTTCTTGTGGCATTTGTAGCAGAGCCATCTGTGTATATGTGAGACCAAGAGTCCTGTGGGTAGGTATCGTGTATGTGTTTTTCTGCTATGTGTTTTCTTTCTGTGTCTGATTGGGTGCCTTTATTCATGATTCCTGTTATATTTTCCTTAAGTTCTGGTATTTTATGCTTTCCATGAGGATACATATCAGATGGGCCCAAGGGTTTCGATATTGTTTGAGAAAGTACTGGGTCTCCAGTAGTTAGTTCATTGGCAATTGCAGCGAAGTTGCTCCTCTTTAGTCGTACAATTCCGGAACCAATTATTCTTTGTGCACGGGGTGGCTAAGGAGCCTTCTATATTTCTGCGCTTGTTGCAATACTTTAGTGACCCGTCTGTCATCTAAGGGTTGTAAACCTGTTACTGTTTCTAGAGTTTTGATAGGTGAAGATTTCATAGCACCAGTGATGATACGGGCAGCTTGGTTCTGTGTTCTGTTAATTTTGCTAAGGTGTGATTTGGAAGCCATAGCCCAGGCTGTGACTAATTACTCTAGAACTGGTCTGACTCTTCCTACGTATAGTCTTTTCAAAATATTGCTGTCTGCCCCCCAAGTCCGTTCCTGCCAATTTCTTCATAATATTTGTTCGTTTTCTGGCTTTTTTCCTTGCTCTGTCTATCTGATTTTTCCAAGTTATTCTGCGATTCATGGTGACACCAAGATATGTTGGGTTTTGGTCAATAGGGAGTGTATGGTCTTTTATCTTCAAGTTTGCAGAGAGTGTGTTTCTTGATAGGCTAAAAATTGTAAATGTAGTTTTTTTCGTTGATTGGTAAGAACCAGGTGTTCGTCCATTTTTCAAGTTCACCTAGGGCATCTTGCATCCTGGGTCCAGCCACCGACATACTTTCCTCGCGAGCCTATAACGCCAGATCATCTGCGGAGTGTATTCTGGTTGGAATGTCCATTACGATGTCATTTATGACAATTAAAAAGAGTGTTGGGGACAAGACTCCGCCTTGTGGGACACCTTGTTCGATAAAGACCTTCTTACTTAGTTGACCTTGAACTTGTACTCTGGCCGTTCTATCCTGAAGGTATTGAGAGACCCAATTGAATAAACGACCCTGGATGCAAAGTCTAGAAAAAGCTTGTTCTTTAAACCCTCTCGCCAAACCCTATCAAAAGCCTTCTCCATGTCGACCCACACTGCCAGTGTGTGTTTCTTTTCTTGTAGAGCAGCCTCTATTTAGGGAGCCGCGATAGCTCAGTGGTTAGTGAACTGGACTACCACGGACAAGGGGTAGGGTTCGATCCCAACCGACGGCTTCCGGGTTCACCCAGCCTTAAATGGGTACCGGATTTTTTTTCTGGGAAAATAAAGCAGCACGGGCGTAATACTGACCACATTACCCCAAAAATCATGTGCTGAAGGTCTGTAAAATATAGGGTCACTAACACCATATTTCCCTATACGCCACTTGGCGTGACGGGGGTACTTTACTTTACTTTTACCCTCTATTTCCTGTGCAATGTAGGTGACCAGGTCTTCAGTTGATCTGTGCTGACGGAAGCCACTTTGTTGTGGTACGATTTGTTGTTTTGTCTCCAAATGTCACATAAGTCTTCTGTTAACCAGCTTTTCCAAGAATTTACTCAGGCAGCTCAGTGGGCTAATTGGTCTATAGCTACTTGGGTCTAGTGAGTCTTTTCCATGCTTGAGCATGGGCACCATAATACTTCTTTCCAGATAGCCGGCACATGACCTCTCTTCCAGCTAGCATTTATTATTCTTAAAAGCTGGCTCTTGGCTTTCTGTCCCAGATTTAGGAACATTTCGTTAAAGATTCCATCTTTACCAGGGGAACTTTTGAGCGTCAATCCTTTGAGGGCAACATCTAATTCAGTTGGGGTAAAGATGGTCGTCTGATGCTCTTCTTGTGCTAAAGACATGTGTTTTGCATCTTGGTTTTCCTGTCTTGCAGCTTTCTGTTTGTCTATTGGAATGTGTATTCTACTAATGTTTTTGTAAGTCTCTATCAGTAGATTTCTTGTGAGGATGTTCTGATTGTGTGTTAATGATATTGGAGGTCGGCAGTTGTTTTCGTCGCTCAGAGCTTTCGCAAGTTTCCATAGTTTATGATCATTTTTGTCTAGATTAAGTCTCTGTTTTGTCTATCCAGCTCTGTCTTGCTGATATCATGACCTCACGTCTGTATTTGGCCGAGGCTGCTTTGTAGGCAATGTTGCTCTCTGTGTTTTATCAGCCAGTTCTCTGGCAGAGTCCAGTTCCTCTTCTAGTCTTTGTATTTCCTTGCTCCAGTATGGCTTGTAGTTTCTTCTTGCTCTTCTAGGAATGGATTCTTTAGCAACTCTCATGATTCCATTTGTTAACCGCTCTATCATATTATTGATCTTCTTTTCGCGGGTGTTGATAGGCGCAGTATATGCATCAGTGAGCCTTTCAAACTTTGCCCAATGTGCTCTCTTATAGTTCCAGCGATGAAGAGGTATCTGCAACTCCTGTTTGTGAGCAAGAGCCACTGAAAGTTTGACAGGTCTATGGTCACTATCTCAAAGTTGCTTCAGCACTTTTCTGGTTATTTTTATAGATATGTCTTCAGTTGTAAATACAAAAATATACATATTTCAAGCTTATGCACCAATAAATAATAGCGAAGAAGAAGACATTGACACTTTTTACAAGATGACCATGGAACAGTGTAAATCCCAAGAAATTACTATTATATTAGGGGATTTCAATGCAAAGGTAGGAACAGCTAAAGTGCAAAATGGGACTGGGGACATGGCCTTGGAGAGATGAATGACAGAGGGGAAAGATTGATAGATTGGGCAAAGACACATGAAATGATTATAGGTAACACCTGGTTCAAACAACACCCTAGGCGACTATGGACATTGCAAAGCCCAGACAAAAAAGTACACAATCAAATTGATTTTATACTGCTACAGAGAAGATTCAGGAATGGGCTAACATCTGTTTAAACAAGGCCAGGAGCAGATTGCAATAGTTGAAGCAGGGAAGGTAGCAGGGATTAAAGAGTAGGATGTGTAGTATAACAGTGGACCAAATAGTTGTAGAAGTCAGAGTGAAATACCGAATAGTTGCAGAAGTCAGAATGAAACATTGTTGAGCAGCGAGCAACAGAGATTGAGAGGAAAGCAAAAGAAACGGTGCACCAAATAGAACGGGGGGTAGACAGGGGGTGACGTAGAAAAAAAGGACAGTTGAGAAAAGGTCAGTGAGAGTGCTTGAACAGCTGACTGTGGCCGAACAAGAGATGTTGGCTTGCTCTTGGAAGGAGAGCTTTGGCAGATAATTAGAGTGCTTGGACAGCTGACTGTGGCTGAACAAGAGATGTTAGTTTGCTCTTGGAAGGAGAGCCTTGGCAGTTGGTCAGTGTTAACAAGCCCTGAATGAACGACTCGTGCTGATGGAGAATTAATTCGTACTGATGTAAATATTAAAATTGAAATTGTTCTTTAAATTAATAAGCAATTAATAGTTGTCGTGTGACATGAGACAATTAGTTGACCTTTTGTTTAATTGTTGAAAACACAAATTGTCAAAAGACATGTGAGATGTATCCGTCATTGTGGGAGCTATCGCTGATGATATTCGCATACACTCTTTAACGAACCCGAGGGTGTGTATTCTACGGGTCACTGAACGGGCTATTGGTTTTATCCGTAAAGCAGGAGGAGAGGTTTTGACCTTGGGTCAGTTGGCGCTTCGAGCTCCCAAAAGATCGGGACACTGTATTGGTTCAGAGTCCCGAGAAAACACGTAAGGAATACAAGAACTTTAGATTGACCCTGGTGTTCCACACAGTCACACCAGGCCAATTGTAATTCTAAGGGCCACAATATTGAGCGTGGCCGTTGTCGCGAAAAGAGCAGAGGCCATAAAGTTCAAGTACTTAAAGTACAGTGGTAATTCAAGTATCCTGTGATGTATATATGATCACGCAAAGAAATCTGTGGAAACACATGATCGTATAGCGCTTCATCAAAATAAGACTTCTTCGTATCTTCTGCTACAAGGAAGTGCTGATACAGAAATCACTGCTTCAATTCAACCAGTTGGGCTAGTGATAAATCAATCCGGATTAATCACTGCTTCAAAATCCTGGTCACGGTTTCATAGTGATCATGTATCAGTAGTTGGAGAGATAAGAATAAAACTGCGGAAGACACAGAAATCCCCAAGAAATATAAAATTAGAACTAGATATGCTTAAATGCGAAGATAGACAGATGAGTGATAAATACAGTACGATAGTACAAAATAGATATAATGCTATTGAGAAAATACAGGACATCGAGGAACAGTGGGAAATGCTCAAACAATCTATTCAACAAACATTAAAAGAAGTTACACACTAAGATTTGAGATATGACTAAACACATACACACATAAAGATATTAGACATGATTAACACGGACTCACCAAGATATGAGATATGACTAACATGACACACACCAAGATATGAGCCATGGCCAGCATACACAAGCTAAGATATGAGCCATGAAACATATCAAGATATGAGCTATGGCTTCACGGAAAAACACCAAGAAATGAACCATGTCCAGCGCAGAAACACATTAAGGTATCCATATATTGGGTTTGTTGTAGTCGGCAGACTCTTCTTAGCGTGGGAATCATCGACATACGAGACGCAAGCCCCGATTAACTGTTCACAGGTTTCGTTCAAACAGTTGTCCGGAGATTTGAGAGTGCAGTCTGACTCGTAGAACGTTCCCTTGCATGTACAGTTCCCGGTTGACTGTTCACAGGTGTCGTTGAAACAGTTATCCGGACATTTGAGAGTGCAGTCTGATCCGTAGTACGTTTCTTTGCACGTACAGTCTGTTCTTTCACAATTCGGTCACAAATGATGTCACAGCCATCAGAACACGTCTGTTTGCACTGTGGCCCAAAATTACCATCGGGACAAGTGTCATTACAGGTGTAGCCAGGCTATCTTTGTGTGTTCATGTTTGGGTTAGTGATATCTCATATCTTTGTGTGCATGTTTATGTTAGTCATATCTCATATCTTTGTGTGTACATGTCTGTGTATGTCACATCTCATATCTCTGTGTGTGCATGGCTATGTTAGTCATATCTCATATCTTTGTGTGTGCATGTCTATGTTGGTCATATCTCATATCTTTGTGTGCATGTCTATGTTAGGCATGTGTCATATCTTTGTGTGTGCATGTCTATGTCTATGTCAGTCATATCTCATATCTTTATGTACATATTTATGTTAGTCATGTGTCATATATCTTGATGTGTGTCAGTGTTAGTCATGCCTCGTATCGCTGTGTGCATGTCTGTGTTGGTCACATCTCATATCATTGTGTGTGCATGTCTGTGTTAGTCACATCTAGTGACTCGGGCAGATGGTGCTCGTAAACCTGGGAGGGCCGACCATCTAAGGGCAGAATCCCCCTACAGAAAAGATCATCTGCTGCCTTGCAGGAAGATTGGGGACAATCAAAGGCTAAGGAATGCAAACCTGAATAAAATGTTGGCTGAAGTCGGATGCACTGGGCCACTGGCGCAGAACACAGTGCAACGAGTCCTGATCGCAGAGAGAGAGAGAGAGAGAGAGAGAGAGAGAGAGAAGAGAGAAAAAGTTATACCAGTGACCAAAAGAATCAACAAAAAGAAATGGATGATAGAAGAAATAGAACTAATGGACAAAAGACGAAAACGTAAGAAAGAAGAACGAGCATACAAAATATTGCACAAAGAGATCCAGAACAAAAGCAGAGAAGCAAAGGAAGAATGGTTAAAGCAGAAATGTGAAGAAATGGAAAAGCAACAAAAGAAAGATTCAAAATTTATGCACAATCAATTACATGAATTAACAGGAAGAAAAGAAGTCAAAATTTCAGGATGTGTGAAATCAAAGGAAGGAAATATAATAATGGGACACGAGATGACAATGGAAAGATGGACAGAATATATCAGTCAACTCTATGATGATGATGATGATGATAAAAGACCAGAATTAAACAATTTCAATAAAGACACAGGACCACCAATAATGCAGAGTGAAGTGGAGGAGGCAATTCAACACATGAAAAGAAGTTCCAGGTCCTGACAATATAACATTCGAATAGATAAATGCATTAAGATAGCTGGTAGTACAAGTCATAACAAAACTACTCAATGACATATGTAACACTGGACACATACCCGAAGAACTACTAAAATCTATCTTTGTAGCCATACCGAAGAAATTAGGTGCCACTGATTGTGAGGTCTATCGCATTATTAGTCTCACAAGCCATATGACCAAAATATTATTTAGATTTGGTTATTTTGGTTATTTGGTTTTGGAAGGCCCCGGTATCACTGCAAACGAATTAAAATCCATAATTGTTCAACCGCCCGTGCCAGCGTAATCATCCGAATCATCTCATCTCCCAAAAAAAGAAAGGTAACTGTAGTCCCCATCGTAGCAGTCTCAGCAAACGCCAAAAGACATAAGGCTAAGGCGAAACCGCGCAGAAAGTGAACACAGCCAACTGTTCCCTGTCATACGATATCATCATTCATCATAAACAATTGGAATATCGAAACATGATCAAAACGGATGATACATACAGCTCACGGTGTGCACTGAGCACTTAACTCAGTAGCTCCTGCAACAAGCGGGACTTGGAATATAAGGAAACTGCAACAAGGAACACTTTTCATGCATAGTCTTCAATTGTTCCCGCCGCCTATCCACCATATACCGGAAGTTCACGTCCTCTTGAAAATGATGATCGTTATATTTTTTTTTAAAACGTATAGCGCTTGATGATGTTAGGCCATCATTGTTGACTCCAATTCCGAACATATAGACACACAGTTAGTCGTCAGATTATCCCCGTTGCACATCAAACAACAGACCGTAAGATTAGCGTACGGCCGGTCTAGGGATATACGATGAACCATTACTATGACGTAGCACACAACAATGTCGTACACAAAACAATTTCGCTCCTTTTAGATTCATGATTACTCTAGTGAAAGCAGCCTACGACGAACAAAACACAGTGCAAATTCCCTAAAGAGATAAAACTGCGGCTGACGGATCAGTTTACATTAATGAGTAACATGTAAATAACTTGCGTCAAGGAATTCCAACAATGGTCATGAACAGCACCAATGTGACGTAACGCGCAGATCAAGTCTAGACGGTGAAAGGTCGCATTCACAACACTTGATTTGTCAAAAAGGGACTGTTGCCGGCGTACGACTTTGCTTTAGCGGCGCAGAAATAATAAGTAGATCATCATTTTGACTTTAACGCAGAAAAGTGTAATGGAGAACAGAAATTAATCAGACCCCGAATGCACTTTCTTGCAGCGTTCGAGAGAACGTGACCATAGATCCACCATCTTGGGAAACCTAGGAATCATCATGAGACGTGTAAGGAACAAAATAAAACCAGAAATAAGTGAGGAACAATGCGGATGTGTGGAAGGAAAGGGCACCAATAATGCAATATACATCTTAAGAACTGTTATAGAAATATCTATAGAGGCAATGTTGGTTTATGCACCAACAGCAGACAGTCTAGAGGAAACAATTGATAAATTTTACGAGTTAAATAAGGCACATTGTGAATGCAAACCACATGAAAACACTATAGTGCTAGGGGATCTGAACGCAAAAATAGGAAAGGAAAAAGTAGAACTAGTTGGTCATTATGTCCTAGGCTAGAGGAATGAAAGAAGTAACAAACTTATTGACTGGGCAAGAACACACAACATGATGATAGGAAACACCTGGTTTAAGCAACATCCAAGACGTCTGTGGACATGGAAAAGCCCAGGAGACAACGCACGTAATCAAATTGATTACATAACGAAAAGCAATAGATTTAGAAACAGTCTGGTGTGTGTGAAAACTAGACCAGGGGCAGATGGCAATAGTGATCATGTACCAGTTGTGGGAAAGCTTAGAGTAAAATTAAAACGAACTTTAGTTAACATAAAATTAAATTTAGATTTACTCAAATCAGACAAGAAGTTGCAAGACAAATATAAAATCACAATTCAGAACCGATACAATGCAATAGAGAAGCTACAAAGAATTGATGAACAGTGGGAAATGCTACAAGAAACAAGGCAACAAACATCAAAAGAGTTCATACCACCAGTGAGGACAAATTCAAGAAAGAAATGGATGACATATGACATTTTGCAGCTAATGGATACAAGACGAAGAAATAAAGAAAATGAAGATGAGTATAAGAGATTGAATAAAGAAATTGTAATAAAATGCAATGAAGCAAAAGAAGCATGGCTAAAAGAGAGATGCAAAGAGATTGAAATGCAACAAAAAGGAGAAGCTAAAGCTATATGCAAACAAACTGAAGAATTAACAGGAAGAAAAACGCAATAAAAAACTGGATGTTTAAGATCACATGAAGGAGAACTGTTGATTGAACAAAAAAGCATAATGGAACGATGGACAGAATACATTAAAGATCTTTATAATGATGAACGAACAGAAGTAAATATTAAGGATACTGGAGGAGGACCAGAAATACTCAAAGAAGAAGTGGAAGACGCCTTGCGCAATATGAAAGCAGGAAAAGTTCCTGGACCAGATAATATAACTAAAGAAGAGATTGAAGATATGGGTGATTTTGGAATAGAAATAATAACAAAAATATTGAATGATATCTACAGCAGCGGATATATACCACACGACCTGCACAAATAAATGTTCATAGCCCTACCAAAGAAATCTGGTGCGATTGAATGCGATGATCATAGCACAATAAGCCTTATGAATCTTATGACTAAGATATTACTAAGAATCACCATGTGAAGAGTGCAAGACAAAATCAGTCCATAAATTAGTGATGAACAGTGTGGTTTTGTTGAAGGGAAAAGAACGAGCAATGCCATACACACCATAAGATCTTTAGATTTTAATCTTAAGATTTGACAAAGTAAAGCACAAAAAAATAATCAAAATTTTAGGAAGCATAAACGTTGACAGCAAAGATCTAAGAATAATAAAGAACATGTGCTGGCAACAAACAGCGGCCATAAGAATTGGACACCAATTGGGAATGTTTCAACAAATAAAACAGGGTGTTAGGCAAGGTTGTGTGCTGTCACCAAATTAGTTTAATATGTATAGTGAGATTATTTTAAGATCCATAAAGGGCATGCCTGGGATAACAATCGGAGGTCATAATATAAATAATCTAATGTATACTGATATTTGGGAACTTTGTTAACCTCAGACGGAAGATGTACATGACATGTGGAACAATATTAAAACTGGTAAATGAATTTAAATATTTGAGAAATTTGTTAACCTCAGACGGAAAATATGCAAAAGAGGTGAGATGCAGAACGACTCAGGCAAAAGCAGCTTTCCAAAAAATGAGGAAGATACTATGCAATCCATTTTTGACAATAGAAACTAGAAAAAGAATTATTAAATGTTATGTAGAGCCAGTCTTAACATATGGATGTGAATCATGGACAATATGACAACAGACAAGAAATTCACTGGAGTCTGTAGATGTGTGGTTTTACAGAAGAATGTTGATAATTCCAGGGACAGCTAAGAAGGGTAATGAAAATGTTCTGAAAGAGGTCAAAGCAAAAAGAGAGCAAATTTCCAATAATAGGAAGAAACAATCATCATTTTATGGCCATATAATGAGAACAGCTTAAATATAGTGTAACTTCTTCTTCTTCTTCTTCTACTTCTTTCCTTCCTCATCTGCCTTTCAGCGTCGAGGGGAGATATAATTTGTGGTCTTTTGCTCTTATGTTCGCCTCTGCTGCTGTTTCCCAGTGCTTAGAATATTCCATCGATCCATCTTTTTCGTGGTCGACCCTTGGGTCTGGTGTTCTCACAACGTTTGTTGAAGGCTCGTTGTGTTGTGTTTTGTTCTTTCTACCTTGTCACTTGGTCAAATCATTTTATCTGTTGTTTCCTTATATATTCTATGGTGGGCGCTATTCCTAGCTTTTTTCTCAGTTCTTCATTTCTGATCTTATCTCTCAGACTGTTTCCTGTCATTCGTCTAACACATTTCATCTCTGTAGAGGTTATTTTTCTTGCATATTGTAACAACTGGGAAAATTAAGGGACGAAGAGATAGAGGGAAGCAAAGAGAAAATATACCAGGCAGCTTAAGAGAATGGCTTGGCAGAAGGTCAACAACAGAAATAATAAATAACTGCCGAGATCGAAAGTTGTAGAGAGACATGATCACATACGCTAGCAGACCTGGTATTTGATGATGATATAGGTAAACAAAGATCTATATATGAGCTTTATAGACTACACAAAAGTATTTGATCAAGTAAAGCATGTGGAAATAATCAATATGCTGGAGAAATTAAACATTGATGGCAAGGATCTGCGAATCATAAAAAAAGCATGTACTGGCAACAAACAGAAGCAATACGAATTAGCAACCAAACAAGACAATTCCAGAAGAAGAAGTTACAATATATTCCAGGTATACACAAGGCTGTGTTTTGTCGCAGCGTTTGTTTTCACTTTACAGCGAGCATATTATGCGATCAGTAGTAGACAAAAAAGGAATTGAAGTCAACGGTAACAACATAAATAATTTGCAATATGCGGATGAAACAGTCAGAGACAGAGAATGAACTACAAGAAATGATAGACATAATAGTAAAAGAAAGCAACAAAAAAGGTCTCAGTCTGAATAGTAAGCAAACAGAATTAATGGTCATATCAAAGAAACAATCACCACCATCATGCAGCATAAAAATAAACAGGACAAATCTGAAACAAGTGCAACACCAGGTAAGAGGAAAAGAGGAAGACTCAAAGAGAAAACTGACAAGAACATTGATGAGAGAGGCAAGAGCAGCAGGAATCGGCTCCCTCAATGAGATAGAGCTGCTTGCACAGAACAGAGACAAATGGCGAGATTTGATAAAATATCTTTAAAAGAATTGAAAACTGCTAGAACAAAAAATTCAGATAAGAGAGGGAGTATCTTGGTCTACGACCTATGGGCCGGCTACGGCTCGAAAGGTCAATAGATAGATAGATACAAACCCTGAGGTATATCAGGGTCTGTACAACCATCTTGTACAACAGACCCTATACAACCTTCTTGTACAACATGCCCTATACAACTCTCTAGTACAACAGGCCCCATACAACCTTCTTGTACAACAGGCCCTGTACAACCCTCCTGTACAACAGGCCCAACTTAACTCTCTTGTACAATAGGCCCTATACAACTCTCTAGTATAACAGGCCCAACATAACCCTCTTGTACAATAAGCACTATACAACCCTCATAAAACGTTCTTGTATAACATGCCCTATGCAACCTTCTGGTACAACATGCCTTATACAACTCTCTTGTACAACATGCTCTATACAACCCTTTTGTACGACAGGTCTATACAACCCTGTTGTACAACAACCCCAATACAACCCTCTTGTACAACATACCCTAAAGAAAATTCTTGTACGACAGATCCTATACAAACCTCTTGTACAAAAAGTCCAATATAACCCACTTGTATAACAAGCCCTATACAACCCTCCTGGAAAGGAGGCCATGTACAACCTTCTTATACAAACATACCCAATACAACCATTTTTTACAACAGGGTTCTTTAAGATTGTGATCGTATTTTGACATTTTAAAGTTGTGTTTTTTTTTTAATGACCGCAAAATGATAAAAAAATCTTTCTAAATCGAGTGCTTCTAAAAATTGGTTGGGGAAGAGGGTGTAAGTGGTCATGGCTGAGTATTATCTCGGTATCTGCTGATAGTGTGGTGATATCGGTGACCATAAAGCCAGGTGTGCATATCTGATGACGTCATCCTCTTCGGTGTTATTGGTACTCTCTTTTTCACATCAAAACAAGTCAAAATAAAACAAATACTTTCTATATATTTTCACAGATTTGTATTAATGTATCAGAGAACAGATATTTTATAAATGTGCGATGATGGTTTAACAATTATGTGAGAGGGGAAAAAAATTACACAACAACATAGTCATGTATATCACTTTTCACATTACAGATTTTATTAATACAGCTATTTGAAAATATATTACTTTCTGTTTGAGGAATGTATTAATTTTACACATTTAGACAGTTCGTGTAGAACGCCTAAAAGACTTCTGTGAATTTGCTGGACAGGAGTTTAAGCAATTATTAGGTTATTCGAATATAAGGTGGTTGTCATTACTTCCAGCCTTGGAAAGAATATTGAAACTATAAATCACTGAGATCTTTCTTCTTGTCAGAAACACACTGTCCTACAATATTGAAACAATTCTTTGAAAACAGTGAATCAGAGCTTTGGCTCAACTTTGCTCATTCTCACGCATCACTCTTCCATGAAACAATCAAGGCGATTGAAGGCGACGACAAGAGTGCAGCAGAATCAGCACTAGCTGTGAACAATCTCATTATAAAATTAGAAACTCGACGAGATGAAAATTTCATCCCACACATGGTAAAGAGTTTACTAACTGATTTAGTAGAAAGTGGTGACATCCAATTGAAAAGGTATTTCCAAATAAGTAAAGAATTCTATAATACTGCTGTACATTACTTGCAGTCTTGGAACAAGCACAATGAGGACTTGTCACAACTGAGCTGCCTTCTCTTGGATAATGTGCCTGAAAGGAAACATTTTGATAATACAGCAGAACAGATATCTTCAAAGTGTCATGAAGTTGTAAACGTCAATCGTGATGAGCTCTTTGATGAATTTACTTATTTGCGAGGCCATCTGTTGCAAAAAGAATTTGAGTGGTTCAGTAACAAGCCCCCATGTAGAAAATGGAATGAAGTACTCGTGTACTTGAAAGAAAATAATGTACCACATGCTAATGTGAAGAGAATTCTTGAACTTTTTATGTGCTTACCTGGCAGCAATGCATCCGTTAAAGACTATTTTATCAAATGAACTACGTCTGGTCCGAAGAGAAATCACTGATTAATGTTTGCACGGTGCAAGCCATGTTAACAGTAAAAACTAACAATAATTTATCGTAAGAAAGCTTCCGTGAAAAACTTGCTTCAAATCATGAGATCTTGAGAAAGATACACTCAAAAAACAAGTACCACGACGAGGCAACAACCTCTTCAGTAGAAATAAGGTACTGTAAACATTAATTTAATATTGCAATTGATATCTATATGTTGTTTAAATTTTTTAAATTTTAAACTTTTTTTTAATTGAGAAACAAAACTAGCTATTTATGTAATTTCATTAAGTGCGTGTATCGCATGAGTACCGTGAATATAAAAAAAAAATAAAATCAAACAGCAAATAAACACAGTAATTATGAAATTTAAAATCTTTTTTTTTCATCTACAAAATTTCTTGGGCACACACAGTCACACATCCACCCACACATATTATAAATATATATACACAAATAAATATATAGTTAGACTGGTCCTGGGCAGAGCTAATTTTAAAAAAAAGGTTATGGCCCGGCTTGAACAGAGGAACTGTTTTCCATCAGTCTAGTAAATGAAACAAAGCCCGTTACATATGTGTTGAAAGACGTTAATGGTGATGAAATAGAGGGGTCATTCTACACACCAGAAATTCAAAAAGTTTTGGAGACAAGCACGAGTACAGAATCGAGAGTATCATAACCGAGCGTCGCACATCATTGGGACGAAAAGAGAGTTTAGTCATGTGGTTTGGGTACGATTCCTCATTCAACAGTAGGATACCGACCAAGGACATTGTCAGAGACAAAAACTAGAGATAAGAGGAGAGGAAGAAGAAGAAGAAGAATAGGAAACTTTTGGAGAGCCTGTTTTGCGAGCCGTAAACTCGGGATTGGAGAGAGAGAAAGACATGTTCTGGCCTGTGTTTGGGAAACTATCCCCCGCTTAGAGCTTGTCTTTATTTGTCAAATGGTAGTTGTATATGTCATTGTCGCGGTCTCGCTGTTCAATCTGACCACCGAAAAATCAGATGCAAAGGACGGAAAACTGTGGATAGCCCTACTAAGCAGCTGTTTGGGTTACATGCTACCGAATCCAAAGTTAGAGAGGAGACGTTGGATCAAGTAAGATGAGTTTTTATGGCACTCTACCCACCAATGCCTCTATGGAGATTTATAAGGATAATAACCCCGGCCACTTTTTCGTTAAACTCCCTCTGACCATTGACATTTCAACGCTGTATGAGATCGCGCTGGTGGAGATACAGTTTCTGCTTATTTTTTTCAATGTAATAGAGGGTGATGTCTGGATTCGTTACGAGCCTTTCAGTATCAACGAAATTCGTAGCGTTAGATCTCCCTTCACAGTGACCCTGGGACCTGGGGTTATACAAGAATTCCGAGGCGTGTTGAATGCGTTGATCATAAAAGAGGAGGAGGAGTCGGGCATGGGTGTAAAAGTGGCCAAAATGAGAATCCTTTACTCGAAGGAGGTGAGTAAAGTCATCTTTAAACTCTATGAAAGGACGAATCAACGTTACCATAAGCGACACTTTGAAAAACATGTTAACCTTCCCCACGACCTGCATAACAGAAACAGCTCCCGATATCTACAGTGTGGACTTGGAAAGTTTTGCAAAAAATGTCTACGTCTACGGCGATCTTGTTTCACCCAGACCGATCGGGGATGTTATGGTACCCCTCCTCAGGAGGTACCTGTTCTCAACAGAAATCACACCGTGGTGTTTCAGATCTACGACAAGCCTCAATACCGACCCCCAGAGCAGATTTTCCTTCGACACTGTGCAAATCCTTTGAGTCAACGAACACTGGAAAACCACCCATTCACCAGCGGGATGTCGGTGCTAACGGTACACTTTCGAGTGAAGAAACATCTTGATCTGGTATAATGGTGAGACACACACCCCTTCATCGCGATGTTGAGTTATACGAAGACTTTTACTGCTGTCAGGCGGGTGATGGAATGCCCATGTTTATAGGAGGTCGAAATCAGAGCGGTCGAGGAATCGGTAGTTTCTTTGGGGAATCGGGAGGGCTATTTTACCGTAGTTAAAAACAGGGGGTAAAACCTTGCTCATAGAAGGGTTGGGGACCGGTCTGCAGGTCGCACAGGACGCATTAGCCGGGAGAAATGTCGGTGAAGCTTTCAAAGAACGAGCTAAGGAGGCGGCCAGCGGTTGATACACGGGGCGTAGACCACCTGACTGGTAACAACCAATCAGGAAGTGGTTTACGACAACAAAGCAGAAAGCGAGTCATGAAGGTACTACCACCCGGAGAACCCGTTACGAAGAGGATAAAACCGGCAGCTATACAGTTCCCCCTTCATTCGGCACACAACAAGAAGACGAAGACGAGGGTATCGGTGGCAAAGGATATTTTCGAAGAATAATGTCTCTCATTCACCCCAAGTTGTGTGAATGTCTTCACTCTGGTTTGGATTGATTTATCGTTCCACCAACACAGACATCTCTAGACTCTAGAATTTATGGAAATTCGCCCGATCATGGCCTTATCGCAGGGCACAACCATCGAGTTTTTCATTTATGGAAACAGCGACAAGTATCTAGATCTTTTCAACACGTTTTTACAAATCGGGCCATGATCGCCCTCCCCAACGGAATAGTGTACCATCGGATGCCGAGGTAGGGCCTGTCATCAATTATCTTTACAGTCTATTTTCACAAGTTGACGTATCTTTAAACGACACGTTGGTAACACCATCAGAGAATACCTGTCCTTTTAGAGCAGCATTCGAGGGTACGCTAAACTACGGGGATGATGCGAAAACGGGACACTTGACGGCTGTACTGTTCTACAAAGACACAGCAGGCCACCACGATAATATAAAAGATAACGAGGGATTTAAAACACGACGCAATTTGACTTCGGGCAGTAAAGAGTTTGAAATGATGGGTCGTTTGCACTCTGATGTCTTTGTGCAGGATCGTTACTTGTTAAACAGAGTCGACGTAAAAATCAAACTCACACCCTCTAAGGATGTATTCAACATCATGGCTCATGATAGGTCTGTGGGTTATAAGAGTGTTATCACTTACGCCGTGCTCGTGGTCAGGAAAGCTAAGCTAAACCCGGCGATTTCTCTGGTCCACGAAAAGGCTCTTTTAAACGGAAATGCTCAGTACCCGATCAAGAGGGTTACCATCAAAACATTTTCCATCGCTAGCGGGATGTTCTCACAGTCAAGAAAATTTATTTTTGTCTCAGACACCAACCTGTATAGTGATAGGTCTGATTACCTCCAGTGCCTTTAATAATGTTATACCGCTAACCCGTTCAATTTTCAACACTTTGGTTTGACTTATATGAACCTGACGATCGACGGGAGATGCATTTCCGGAAACTTCTAACTATTGAATTTGAACGAAATCAATATGCGCGAGCCTTCTTTGGTACAAATCTGGCCAAGGGTCTGATTGGTAAAGACGCTGGAAATAACGTTGATTATCGAGAGTTCAAAGATGGATTTTGTCTTTTTGGTTTTGACCTCTCCTCCTGCCTACTAGACGGCTACCACTTTGAGCTAGCAGCATAACGCTCAAGTTCGCCGCTCCTACAACTACTTCCCTACAAGTTATCGTCTACGCCGAGTTGGACTCAGTACACGAGGTGTCCAAGACACGCCAGGTTCTAACAGACTTCGCCGTTTGAGAAAGAATGAAAGAAAAAATTAACACGGGGGGGGGAGAGAGATTTACAACCTTTTGATGTCGGATATTTTCGTTCAACGTTGTTCCCATGTTAGTGTCCTTCCACGTAACCACATACCACCCAGCATCGATCCAACCAGAACTGGCACCCTTTGTCATAAACACCGACCCTGCACACAAACCGGGTGAGCATTGGGTGGCCCTCTTTTACAACGGTCTCGGAGCATGTGAGTATTTCAATTCCTACGGTTTACCTCCCAGACACATGGATATTTATTTTAAACTTTAATGAGCGGAATTCACACGTCCCATTCGTCTACAGCCCACGGGTGTTGCAAGATTTGTTTACCAAAACGTGTGGTCTATATTGTGTTTATTATATAATTTTAAAGTGTCGTGGTGCGAAGCTTAACAGAATTCTCATGTCTTTTTCGTCGAGACAACATATTAACGACCGTATCATGTATCGTTTGCTCACCCCGTGGATATCTCGGCCTCGGGGGGGGGGGCATCGATGCCCGGGGTGATTCAACAGTCATCATTTACCTATTCCATCTTTGATCAACGTTTTGGCAATATGGAGGGCGGTTGTGTTTTGAATGCTAATCAGCCTTCATGTGCACCTGTGTTTTTGATATAAGTTTAACACAAACAGACAGTACCAGCAAAACAGGGGGGAGGAAGCCCTGAAGGTTAAAATTAATACATTCCTCAACCGGAAAGTAATATATTTTCAAATGACTGTATTAATAAAATCTGTAATGTGAAAAGTGATATACATGACTGTTGTAGTGTAATTTTTTTCCCCTCTCACATAATTGTTAAACCATCATCGCACATTTATAAAATATCTGTTCTCTGAAATATGTTAATAAAAATCTGTGAAAATATATAGAAAGTATTTGTTTTATTTTGACCTGTTTTGATGTGAAAAAGGGAGTACCAATAACATCTGAAGAGGATGACGTCAGCAGATATGCACACCTGGCCTTACAGTCACCGATATCACCACACTATCAGCAGATACCGGGATAACAATTAGCCATGACCCTTACAACCTCTCCCCCACCAATTTTTAGATACACTCGATTTAGAAAGATTTTTTTTAACATTTTAAAAACCATCTTTAAAATTCACTTTTATTACTTTGTGGCCATTAAAAAAACACAACTTTAAAATGTTAAAATACGATCACAATCTTAAAGAACCCTGTTGTACAAAATGGTTGTATTTGGTATGTTTGTACAAGAGGGTTGTACATGGCCTCTTTTACAGGAGGGTTGTATATGGCATTTATACAAGTGGGTTATATTGGGCTTTTTGTACAAGAGGTTTGTATAGGATCTGACTTACAAGAGTGTCATTTAGGGTGAGTTGTACAAGAGGGTTGTATTGGAGTTGTTGTACAACAGGGTTGTAGACCTGTCGTACAAAAGGGTTGTATAAGGCATGTTGTACAAGAGGGTTGTATAAGGCATGTTGTACAAGAGGGTTGTATAAGGCATGTTGTACAAGAGGGTTGTATAAGGCATGTTGTACCAGAAGGTTGCATAGGGCATGTTATACAAGAAAGTTTTATGAGGGTTGTATAGTGCTTATTGTACAAGAGGGTTATGTTGGGCCTGTTGTACTAGAGAGTTGTATAGGGCCTGTTGTACTAGAGAGTTGTATAGGGCCTATTGTACAAGAGAGTTAAGCTGGTCCTGTTGTACAAGAAGGTTGTATGGGGTCTGTTGTACAAGATGGTTGTACAGACCATGCTGTACCACAGGGTTTGTATAGGGCCTGTTATATTGTACAATAGGCCTCTTGTACAATAAGAACTATACAAATCTCTTGTACAATAGGCCCTATATAACACTCTTTTACAAACGGTTGTGTAGAACCCTCTTGTACAAACAGACCCAATACAACCCTCTTATACAACAGGTCAGTAGTAGGGGTGGCTGTGAACCCATCTAAAAGTGCACGTGCATGCACCGAAAGACAATAGATTTGGCACCAATACTGCACGAAACTTGCACCCCAAAAAAAAAATAATTTTTTTTGAATTCGCTATTTTTTCGAAATTGATTATTTTTTTTTTTTGGGGGGGGGGGAAATTTTTTTTAGTTCGTCAGTTTGTCGAAACGGTCTACTGTGTCTGAGAGATTAACTCAGGTAAATTCAAAAGATCGTGTGCTAATCGTCCGGTGATCCCCTCTCGCGGTGTGGCGTGACGGTGATCGACGCGTCGCTCGTCGTGTGCGTGAAAGAGTATTTTAAAAGAGTATATTTGTGAAAGTAAAAATTCAGAATTATAAAAAAATATGTATTTGTGAAAGTAAAAAACTCAGAATTATTAAAAATAAAAATAAAAAATTTAAAAAAAAAGTCTCCCACCAGGATTCGAACACGGGACTTCGTGACAGGCCAGGCACTTACCACACGGTCCACTTCGTCACTTTGTCGAAAGGTCTACTGTGTCTGAGAGATTAACTCAGGTAAATTCAAAAGATCTGCCGTCAATCAGTCCGGCTCAGGATATTTCAGTTAACCAACTCAGGTAAAACCCCGATTGAAAAGAAAACGGACTTATGTTAAAAATAATAAAATATAAGGATGAAAAATCATTATTTTTAAAAACTTAAAATGAAGGAAATTTAAAATATAGGCGATCGCGTAAATGATTGGGTCGCGGATCTCGCACTACATTTTTTTTAGTGATCATGTGCCACCCTCAACAGTATCATCAACCCTTCATGTCCTATCATCATCATACCACACAAAGTTTCAAACCGATTATTATTCGCCGGCGGTGGGCATGTGAGGTGGAGGGGCGGGTATTAGGCGACAGGAGGTGACATGTAAAAAAATGCTGACAAGCAATGACGTTGAAGGGGTATTGTTAGGAAAAGGATTAGGTAAATACGACTAGCTCGCGGGCGGGAACGAGTTGGTCGGCACAGGTGTGTTATTGTAGTATCGCTAACATCATGTGCCAGGATAGCGGTTCTTGAGGAAAGATTATTGGTCGTGTGTGTTATCGCTACCAACATCATCATGTGTCGTGTAGTAAGGTGTGCTAATATTAAATAGTGACGCCCGCTCTTTCTCATTCAATGTAAAGCAAAACAAAATTCTATATTTCACAATTTTATTAATACATCATATATATATTACTGTCCGGTTGCTGATAATTTTAACCGTCTGGGTTTCCTACACAACCGCCCTCCATTTTGACAAAACCTTGATCAAAGCTGGAATAGGTAATCGGTGACTTTGCTGAAACATTCCGGGTTCGTGGGCAGGGTCGGTGTTTATGACAAAGGCCGCGGTCGCCGTTGGGTCGATGCTTGGCGGTAAGTGGTTTCGTGGAATGATACTAACAAGGGAACAACGTCGAACGAAAATATCCGACATCAAAAGGTTGTAAATCTCCCTCGTGTTCATATTCTTCTTCTTTCTCTCTCAAACGGCGAAGTCTGTTCGAATCTGCCTTGTTTTGGACACCTCGAGCACCGAGTCCAACTCGGCGTAGACGATAACTTGTAGGGGAGTAGTGGTGGGAGCCGCAAACTTGAGTTCTGTCGACAAGGGTCCGCTTGTGGCTAGCTCAAAATGGGAGCCGGCCAGTAGGCTGGACGAGAGGTCAAAACCAAATAGCCGGATCTGTCGTCTGATTAACAAGAGTGAGGTCCCCTTGGTTAACAAAAAGGGGCGTGTAGTTGATCTGGTTAACAACAGGCGGCGTGTAGTTGAGGTTAGCATAAGCGTTTTCGAGACTGCCTTAACGCCATCTTTAGACAATGGAACTACCCCCTCTGCCTTCATGTCCTATCATCATCATGTGCCACCCTCAACAACATCATCAACCCTTCATGGCCTATCATCATCATCATGTGCCACCCTCAACACCATCATCAACCCTTCATGTCCTATCATCATCACGTGCCACCCTCAACAACAGCATCATCCCTTCATGGCCTATCATCATCATCATGTGCCACCCTCAACACCGTCACCATCCCTTCATGTCCTATCATCATCATCATCCCTTCATGTCCTATCATCATCAAGCCACACAAAGTATCAAACCGATTATTAGTGACACATCATCATGTGCCACCCTCAACACCGTCACCATCCCTTCATGTCCTATCATCATCATCCCTTCATGTCCTATCATCATCAAGCCACACAAAGTATCAAACCGATTATTAGTGACACATCATCATGTGCCACCCTCAACACCATCATCAACCCTTCATGTCCTATCATCATCATGTGCCACCCTCAACAACAGCATCATCCCTTCATGGCCTATCATCATCATCATCATCATCACTAAGACACACAAAGTGACACATCATCATCATGTGCCACCCTCAACACCATCATCATCCCTTCATGTCCTATCATCATCATCCCTTCATGTCCTATCATCATCAAGCCACACAAAGTATCAAACCGATTATTAGTGACACATCATCATGTGCCACCCTCAACACCATCATCATCCCTTCAGGTCCTATCATCAAGCCACACAAAGTATCAACCAGCGAAGTTCTCTCTCTCTCTCTCTCTCTGTCTCTCTCACATTCATGGTAAACCAAAACAAAATAGGCTCATACTCAAAAAGTCGACCTCAAAACCATAAAAATCTACTCACATAGTCATACTAGTTAGACACAACGAGCAGGAAGTTATATTCAAGGTCCAAAATGTTGGACCAAATCACTAAGATTTTACCACCATAACACACAAATTTAGGCTCATATTCAAAAAGTCGATCTTAAAACTCTACAAATCTACTCCCGTACTCATACTAGTTAGACACAACGAACCGATCGTTATTTCTAAAGCCAAAAAAGAGTATGGCCAAATCACTAACAATTTACCCACAGAACAAAATAAAATAGTCTCATATTCAAAAAGTCGACCTCAAAACCATAAAAATCTGCTCCCATACTCATACTAGTTAGACACAACGAACCGATCGTTATTTCTAAAGCCAAAAAAAGTTTGGCCAATTCGCAAATATTTTACCACCATAACACACAAATTTATGCTCATATTAAAAAAGTCGACATCAAAACCATAAAAATCTACTCACATAGTCATACTAGTTAGACACAACGAGCAGTTATATTCAAGGTCCAAAATATTGGACCAAATCACTAAGATTTTACCACCATAACACACCCACGACCTCTCGAACCACGCACTTAACAAACTACAAACTTAATAAACCACGAACCACGAACAACGAACTTAACAAACCACGAACTCACGAATCACAAACGTAACAAACCACGAACTCGCAAACAACGAACCACGACCATACGAACCATGGACTTAACGAACCATCAGCTCGCAAACAACGAACCACGACCCCACGAACCACAACCACACGAACCACGAACTCGGAAACAACGAACCACGAACTCACGAAACACATACTTAACAAACCACGAACTCGCGAACCACGAACTCACGAACCACATACTTAACAAACCACGAACCATCAACTCACGAACCACGAACCACGACCCCACGAACCATGGACTTAACGAACAACGAACCACGACCCCACGAACCACAACCCCACGAACCACATACTTAACAAACCACGAACTCGCAAACCACGAACTCGCAAACAACGAACCACAACCCCACGAACCATGGACTTAACGAACCATCAACTCACGAACAACGAACCACGACCCCACGAACCACAACCCCACGAACCATGGACTTAACGAACCATCAACTCACGAACCACGAACCACGACCCCACGAACCACAACCCCACGAACCATGGACTTAACGAACCATCAACTAACGAACCACGAACCACAACCCCACGAACCATGGACTTAACGAACCATCAACTAACGAACCACGAACCACAACCCCACGAACCATGGACTAAACAAAGGCAGCGTCGAGGAGAGATATAATTTGCGGTCTCTTGCTCTTCTGTTCGCCTCTGCTGCTGGTATGTTTCCTAGCGCTTCTAATTGTACATCGACCCATCCTTTTTCGTGGTCGACAGTTGGGTCTGGTGTTCTCACAACATTTTGCTGAAGGCTCGTTGTGTTTTTGATCTGTCTGCCCTGTCACCTAGCAAAACTATTTTTTCTGTTGTTTCCTTATATATTCTATGATGGGGGCTATTCCTAGCTTTCTTCTCAGTTCTTCATTTCTGAGCTTATCTCTCAGACTGTTTCCTGTTATTCGTCTAACACATTTCATCTCTGAGATCACAAAAATTTAGGCACATACTCAAAAAGTCGACATCAAAACCATAAAAAGCTACTCCCACATTCATCTAAAAGTTACACCAAAAGCGCACCAGATTTGCAACGTGCAAAAACATGCACAAGTTTGACACGCGAACCAGTTTGGCACAATGCACCTTCGTAAGGGGCGTATCAATCATCAATCATAAAAGTGATTATCAAAGTAAATTTTTGGTATGGGGATGTCTATTGGTGCTTTGTGCCAAACTGGTTCGCGTGTCAAACTTGTGCATGTTTTTGCACGTTGCAAATCTGGTGCGCTTTTGGTGTAACTTTTAGATGAATGTGGGAGTAGCTTTTTATGGTTTTGATGTCGACTTTTTGAGTATGTGCCTAAATTTTTGTGATCTCAGAGATGAAATGTGTTAGACGAATGACAGGAAACAGTCTGAGAGATAAGCTAAGAAATGAAGAACTGAGAAGAAAGCTAGGAATAGCCCCCATCATAGAATATATAAGGAAACAACAGATAAAATAGTTTTGCTAGGTGACAGGGCAGACAGCTCAAAAACAAAACGAGCCTTCAGCAAAATGTTGTGAGAACACCAGACCCAACTGTCGACCACGAAAAAGGATGGGTCGATGTACAATTAGAAGCGCTAGGAAACATACCAGCAGCAGAGGCGAACAGAAGAGCAAGAGACCGCAAATTATATCTCTCCTCGACGCTGCCTTTGTTAAGTCCATGGTTCGTGGGGTTGTGGTTCGTGGTTCGTTAGTTGATGGTTCGTTAAGTCCATGGTTCGTGGGGTTGTGGTTCGTGGTTCGCTAGTTGATGGTTCGTTAAGTCCATGGTTCGTGGGGTTGTGGTTCGTGGGGTCGTGGTTCGCGAGTTCGTGGTTTGTTAAGTATGTGTTTCGTGAGTTCGTTGTTCGTTGTTTCCGAGTTCGTGGTTCGTGGGGTTGTGGTTCGTTGTTCGTGAGTTGATGGTTCGTTAAGTCCATGGTTCATGGGGTTGTGGTTCGTTGTTTGCGAGTTCGTGGTTTGCGAGTTCGTGGTTCGTGGGGTTGTGGTTCGTGGGGTCGTGGTTCGTTGTTTGCGAGCTGATGGTTCGTTAAGTCCATGGTCGTATGGTCGTGGTTCGTTGTTTGCGAGTTCGTGGTTTGTTACGTTTGTGATTCGTGAGTTCGTGGTTTGTTAAGTTCGTTGTTCGTGGTTCGTGGTTTATTAAGTTTGTAGTTTGTTAAGTGCGTGGTTCGAGAGGTCGTGGGTGTGTTATGGTGGTAAAATCTTAGTGATTTGGTCCAATATTTTGGACCTTGAATATAACTTCCTGCTCGTTGTGTCTAACTAGTATGACTATGTGAGTAGATTTTTATGGTTTTGATGTCGACTTTTTGAATATGAGCCTAAATTTGTGTGTTATGGTGGTAAAATATTTGCGAATTGGCCACATTTTTTTTGGCTTTAGAAATAACGATCGGTTCGTTGTGTCTAACTAGTATGAGTATGGGAGTAGATTTTTATTGTTTTGAGGTCGACTTTTTGAATATGAGTCTATATTTATTTTGTTCTGTGGGTAAATTGTTAGTGATTTGGCCAAACTCTTTTTTGGCTTTAGAAATAACGATCGGTTCGTTGTGTCTAACTAGTATGAGTATGGGAGTAGATTTGTAGAGTTTTAAGATCGACTTTTTGAATATGAGCCTAAATTTGTGTGTTATGGTGGTAAAATCTTAGTGATTTGGTCCAACATTTTGGACCTTGAATATAACTTCCTGCTCGCTGTGTCTAACTAGTATGACTATGTGAGTAGATTTTTATGGTTTGAGGTCGACTTTTTGAGTATGAGCCTATTTTGTTTTGGTTTACCATGAATGTGAGAGAGACAGAGAGAGAGAGAGAGAGAGAGAACTTCGCTGGTTGATACTTTGTGTGGCTTGATGATAGGATCTGAAGGGATGATGATGGTGTTGAGGGTGGCACATGTTGATGTGTCACTAATAATCGGTTTGATACTTTGTGTGGCTTGATGATGATATGACATGAAGGGATGATGATGATAGGACATGAAGGGATGATGATGGTGTTGAGGGTGGCACATGATGATGGTGTGTCACTTTGTGTGTCTTAATGATGATGATGATAGGCCATGAAGGATGATGCTGTTGTTGAGGGTGGCACATGATGATGATAGGACATGAAGGGTTGATGATGGTGTTGAGGGTGGCACATGATGATGATAGGACATGAAGGGTTGATGATGGTGTTGAGGGTGGCACATGATGATGTGTCACTAATAATCGGTTTGATACTTTGTGTGGCTTGATGATGATAGGACATGAAGGGATGATGATGATGATAGGACATGAAGGGATGGTGACGGTGTTGAGGGTGGCACATGATGATGTGTCACTAATAATCGGTTTGATACTTTGTGTGGCTTGATGATGATAGGACATGAAGGGATGATGATGATAGGACATGAAGGAATGATGCTGTTTTTGAGGGTGGCACGTGATGATGATAGGACATGAAGGGTTGATGATGGTGTTGAGGGTGGCACATGATGATGATGATAGGCCATGAAGGGTTGATGATGTTGTTGAGGGTGGCACATGATGATGATAGGACATGAAGGCAGAGGGGGTAGTTCCATTGTCTAAAGATGGCGTTAAGGCAGTCTCGGAAACGCTTATGCTAACCTCAACTACACGCCGCCTGTTGTTAACCAGATCAACTACACGCCCCTTTTTGTTAACCAAGGGGACCTCACTCTTGTTAATCAGACGACAGATCCGGCTATTTGGTTTTGACCTCTCGTCCAGCCTACTGGCCGGCTCCCATTTTGAGCTAGCCACAAGCGGACCCTTGTCGACAGAACTCAAGTTTACGGCTCCCACCACTACTCCCCTACAAGTTATCGTCTACGCCGAGTTGGACTCGGTGCTCGAGGTGTCCAAAACAAGGCAGATTCTAACAGACTTCGCCGTTTGAGAGAGAAAGAAGAAGAATATGAACACGAGGGAGATTTACAACCTTTTGATGTCGGATATTTTCGTTCGACGTTGTTCCCTTGTTAGTATCATTCCACGAAACCACTTACCGCCAAGCATCGACCCAACGGCGACCGCGGCCTTTGTCATAAACACCGACCCTGCCCACGAACCCGGAATGTTTCAGCAAAGTCACCGATTACCTATTCCAGCTTTGATCAAGGTTTTGTCAAAATGGAGGGCGGTTGTGTAGGAAACCCAGACGGTTAAAATTATCAGCAACCGGACAGTAATATATATATGATGTATTAATAAAATTGTGAAATATAGAATTTTGTTTTGCTTTACATTGAATGAGAAAGAGCGGGCGTCACTATTTAATATTAGCACACCTTACTACACGACACATGATGATGTTGGTAGCGATAACACACACGACCAATAATCTTTCCTCAAGAACCGCTATCCTGGCACATGATGTTAGTGATATTACAATAACACACCTGTGCCGACCAACTCGTTCCCGCCCTCGAGCTAGTCGTATTTACCTAATCCTTTTCCTAACAATACCCCTTCAACGTCATTGCTTGTCAGCATTTTTTTACATGTCGCCTCCTGTCGCCTAATACCCGCCCCTCCACCTCACATGCCCACCGCCGGCGAATAATAATCGGTTTGAAACTTTGTGTGGTATGATGATGATAGGACATGAAGGGTTGATGATACTGTTGAGGGTGGCACATGATCACTAAAAAAAATGTAGTGCGAGATCCGCGACCCAATCATTTACGCGATCGCCTATATTAAAATATTTCCCTTCATTTTAAGTTTTTAAAAATAATGATTTTTCATCCTTATATTTTATTATTTTTAACATAAGTCCGTTTTCTTTTCAATCGGGGTTTTACCTGAGTTGGTTAACTGAAATATCCTGAGCCGGACTGATTGACGGCAGATCTTTTGAATTTACCTGAGTTAATCTCTCAGACACAGTAGACCGTTCGACAAAGTGACGAAGTGGACCGTGTGGTAAGTGCCTGGCCTGTCACGCAGTCCCGTGTTCGAATTCTGGTGGGAGACTTTTTTTTAAATTTTTTATTTTTATTTTTAATAATTCTGAGTTTTTTACTTTCACAAATACATATTTTTTTTAATAATTCTGAATTTTTACTTTCACAAATATACTCTTTTAAAATACTCTTTCACGCACACGACGAGCGACGCGTCGATCACCGTCACGCCACACCGCGAGAGGGGATCACCAGACGATTAGTACACGATCTTTTGAATTTACCTGAGTTAATCTCTCAGACACAGTAGACCGTTTCGACAAACTGACGAACCAAAAAAAATTCACCCCCCCCCCCCCCCAAAAAAAAAAAATAATCAATTTCGAAAAAATAGCGAATTCAAAAAATTTTTTTTTTTTTTTTTTTTTTGGGTGCAAGTTTCGTGCAGTATCGGTTCCAAATCTATTGTCTTTCGGTGCATGCACGTGCACTTTTAGATGGGTTCACAGCCACCTCTACTACTACTCAGGTCCAATATAACCCTCTTGTAAAACAGGGCTAAACAAACCTCTTGTACAACAAACCGAATATAACACTCTCGTAAAAAAAAGTTTCTCTACAATCCTCTTATATAATAGGCACTATACAACAGTCCTGTACAAGAGGCCTTGTCCTATCATCTTGTACAAACATACCCAATACAACCATTTTGTACAAGAGGCCCTATATAACCCTCTTGCACAACAGGCCCTATACAACCCTCTGGTACAACAGGCTCAATACAACTCTCTTGTACAACAGACATTTACAACCCTCTAGCACAACAGGCCCCAAACAATCATCTTGTACAACAAGCCCAATATAACCCGCTGGTACAACAGACCCAATACAACCATCTTGTACATCAGACCCAATAAAACCCTCTTGTACAACATGCACTGTGCAAAGCTCTTGTACAAACAGACACAATACAACACTATTGTGCAATGGGCTCTATAAAATTCTCTTGTACAACAAGCCCTACACAACCCTTTTGTACAACAAGTCTTATACAACCCTCTTGTACAACAAGCCATATACAAACCTCTTGTACAAAAAGCTTTTTACAATCCACGTGTACAACAGGCTTAACACAACCCACTTGTACAATAGGCCCTATACAACCCTCTTGTACAATATGCACTGTACAAAACTCTTGTACAAACAGATCCAATACACCCCTCTTATACAACAGGTCCAATATAACCCTCTTGCAAAACAGGCCTATAAATACCACTTGTACAACAAACCGAATATAACAATCTTGTAAAAGAAGGCTCTCTACAATCCTCTTATATAACAAGCCCTATACAACCGTCTTGTACAAGAGGGCTGTCCAACCCTCTTGCACAACAGGCCCTATACAACCCTCTTGTACAACAGTCTCCACACAACCCTATTGTATGTACAAGCCCCACAAAACCCTCTTGTATAACATACCCTATACATCTATCTGGTACAACATGCCATATACAACCATCTTGTACAACAGGCTCTATACAACTCCCTTGTACAACAGACCTATACAACCCTGTTGTACAACAGCCCCGAAACATCCCTCTTGTGCAACAGACCAAATACAATCATCTTGTACAACAGGCCCTATAGAACCCTCTTATACAAAATGCCATATGCAGTCCTCTTTTACAAAAGACCATGTACAACCTTCTAGTACAACATTCTTGTACAAACAAGCCCAATACAACCCTCTTGTACAACAAGCTCAATATAACTCTCTTGTAAAACAGACTCTCTACAACCCTCGTGTATAACAGACCCTATCCAACCCTTCTGTACAAGAGGCCTTATACAACCCGCTTTAACAAACATATCCAATACAACCATTTTGTACAACAGACCCAATACAAACCTCTTGTACAATAGGCTCTATACAACCCTCCTGTACAACAGCCGCTATACAATCTTCTTGTACAACAGATCCTATACAACAATATTGTACAAGAAGCCCTATACCACCCTCTTGTATAACAGGCCCGATACAACCCTCGTGTACAACAGACCCAACACAACCCTATTGTACAAATTGCCTATAAAACAATCTTGTGCAACAGGCCCTATATAACCCTCTTGTACAACAGGCTCCATAAATCCCTTATGTACAACAGACCCTACAGAACCCTCTTGTAAAACACGCTCTATACAATCCACTTGAATAACAGGATCTATACAACCCTGTTTTACAAAAAGTCTTGTACAACCCAATTGAAAAAACAGGTCCAATATAACCCTCTTGTACAACAGGCCCAAAACAACCCTATTGTACAGTAAGCCCTATACAGCCCTTTGTACAACAGGCCCTATACAACCCTCTTGTACAACAGTCACCATAAAACGCTCTTGTATTAAATGCCCTATACAACCTTCTGGTACAACATGCCCTATAGAACCATCTTGTACAACACACTTTAAAAAACCCTTTTGTACGACAGGCCCTATACAAACATCTTGTACAAAAAGCCCAATACAACCCTCTTGTAAAACATCCCCAATACAATCATTTTGTACAACAGGTCCTATAGAAACCTCTTGTACAACAGCCCTATTCAACACTCTGGTTAAATTAGCCCAATACAACCCTCTTGTACAACAGATCTAACACAGCACTCTTGTACAACTAGTTGTAAACAATCCTCAGGCCCTATACAACCTTCTTGTACAACAGACCCTACACAACCCTATTGCACAAGAAGCCCTATACAACTCTCTTGTACAACCGGCCTAATGCAACCCGCGTATATAACAGGCCTAACACAACCATCTTGTACAATAAGCAATTACAACCCTCTGGTACAATATGCCTTATACAACCCTCTTGTACAACAGGCCCCAGAAAACCCTCTTATACAATAGGCCCTATACAACCCTCTTCTACAACAGACTTTATAGTACTGTCTTTTAAAACAGGCCATGTACAAACCTCTTGTTCAACAGGCCCAAAATAGTGCTCTTATAAAAGATGCTCTCTACAACCCTCTTGTATAACAGGCCCTATACAGCCGTTCTGTACCACAGGCTTTGTACAACCCTCTTAAACAAACATACCCAATAATACAACCATCTTGTACTACAGGCCATACAGTACCCTCTTGCACAACAGTCCATATACAACCTTCTGGTACAACAGGCTCTATACAACCCTTTTATATAACAGGTCCTATACAACCCTCTTGTAAAATAGGCCCTATATAACCGTCTCGTGCAACAGGTCCTATAGAACCCTCTTGTAGAACAGGCGCCATACAAACCTCTTGTGCAGCAAGCCCAATATAAAACTCTTGTAAAACAGGCTCTCGACAACCCTCTTGTATAACAGGCCCTATACAACCCTCCTGTACAAGAGACCCTATAGAACCCTCTTGTACAACAATCCAAATACAACCCTCAGGTACAACAGGCTGTAAACAAACCTCTTGTACAACAGGTCCTATACAAAACAACCCTCTTATACAGCAGACCCAATACAACCCTCTTGTACAACTTGTACTGTACAACCCTCTTGCATAAACAGACCAAATACAACCCTTTTGTACAATAGACTCTATATAACCTTCTTGTGCAACAGACCCTCTACAACCCTCTTGCACAGACAGACCCAATACAATCCTCTTATACAACAGGCACAATATATACTCTGTTATATACTCTTGTATAACAGGCCCTATACAACCCTCTTGTATAACAGGCATTATAACAACCCTCTTTTACAACAGACCTACACAATCCTCTTGTACAACAGTCCCTTATGAAACCTCTTGTACAACAGGCCTTATACAACTCTTTTGTACAACGGGCCCATATATAACCCTCTTGTAAAACAGGCTCTATACAACTCTCTTGTAAATGAGGTTCTATTCTAAAGATCTTGTACAAATGTTCTGAATTTCTTCAAACCTGGCTGAGCGACATACAACAAAAAACTGTGCAGACAATAGGAAGACCCGAAGAAGGTTGCGAGCTTTGTCCTGTCGATGAGGAAATGACATAGCACGATAAAGAGTTTCTGAAACGGGGAGAGAGGATCTATGTTACGTCCCGTTCTAAGTAAGGTCTATCTATCTTTCGTTCACCATTTTTGAACAAGGTACTTGAGAGAGCTGCACACAGAAATAAAGAGAATGACTAATAAAGACAAAAAAGACGCAGGAAGCTGATGTATTGCAAACAAAGAGGGAAGAATGCTAACAGACAACAACGATATAATAGATAGATGGCAGGAATATATAACAAAATTATTTCATGACGAAAGGGTCAAAAAGCCATTTATAAAATGTACATACAACTATATAATCCTGAAATCTGAAGTTGAAAAAGCTATAAAAACAATGAAAAATGGAAAGGCAGCAGAACCTGACAATATACAGTTAGAGATGATACAAGCAGAAGATTTTGGCACTAAAGTGATCACAGACATATGCAATGACATATACCTTACAGGATACACACTAACTGAACAAAAAACATCAACTTTCATTGCATTGCCTAAAAGAATGGTGCAGTTGAATGCAGTGATTTTAGAGGATTCAGAATAAAATCAATACTGAATTAGATTAGCAACAATTTGGATTCAGGAAAAACAGTGGCACAAAAGAAGTCATATTTAGCATGAGGACATTGATTGAAAAATACATAGAAGTAAACACACCGATATACGCTTGCTTCATAGACTACACCAAAGCTTTCGATAGAATACACCAAAATCAACTTATAGACTGCCTCAAATATATAAATCTAGACGACACAGACACACGACTCATATGTTATTTGTACTGGGAGCAAACAGCAATAATAAAATATAACAAGGAGAACTCTACACTCATGGATATAAAAAGAAGAGTAAGACAAGGATGCATCCTATCACCAAGCTTGTTCAATCTATCATCATCATCAAGTACCGAACCTGCTGGCGTAGGTGATCATGTCTCTCCACAACTTTCGATCTCGGCAGCTATTTATCATTTCTGTTGTTAACCTTCTGACAAGCCATTCTATTAAACTGTCTGTTATTTTTCTCTTTGCTATACGCTGAGCAAATCTTTAAAAACATCTCAGAGATCCAGGTATAAACATTAATGGAAAGATAATAAATAACCTAAGATATTCTGATGATACTGTTGTACTAGCAGAAATCCTAAAGACATACAACAATTGCTTAATGTGATAAACATAAAAAGCAAAAAATATGGAGTAGATATGAATATAAAAAAAGACTAAAACTATGATCATAAACAAAGAAAATCCTCAAGACCTACAAATAAATATCCCAGTTGACGGAATACATCTGGAGACAGTTCAGAGCTACAACTACCTGGGACATACTATAACCAGTGATGGAAAATGTATAACTGCAATAAACAAAAGAATAGGTATGGCAAATTAATTTTAATGCCATGAAAAACATACTAACAACAAAAACAAATAACAGCTGGGGCTGAAACTAAGAATGGCAAAATGTTACATCTTCTCAATATTCCTGTATGGTGCAGAAACATGGCCATTAGACAAGAAAACAGAACAGAAAATTGAAGCCTTTGAAATGTGGATTTATAGAAGAATAGGTAGAATTGGTTGGAAAGAAAAGAAAACAAACGATGCAGTTTTAAAACAACTACAAATAAAAAGAAAACTACTAAATACAATTAAGACAAAACAAATGAAATTTTTGGGACACGTTAAAAGACACAATAGCCTACTAACAGTAATTTAGGGAAGGGAAAATACAAGGTAAAAGAGGCAGAGGCAGACCAAGACTAACATGGACGAGTAACATCAAAAGATGGACAAGTCAATCTATGACAACCTGTACCATCAAAGCAAGAAACAGAGTGGAATGGCGATCCATGGTAGCCAACCTTCGTTGCGAAGACGGCACTCGATGATGACGATGATGAACGGAATCGCTCGACATAGCCCTTTTATGATAAAAAAAAAATAGTTTCAATAAGGGTCTTCTTTTGTTTTCTTTTTTCTGTTCCTTTGTTGCTTCCTATTTTGCTAGCCTATCGGTTCTCTCCTGTTTGAGCGTGCCATGATGTGATGATACGCACTTTCTTTTTTGTGTTTGCTTCGTACAGGATTTTTTTTAAATTTGTAGTTTGTCGATTAAAATTATTCTTCTTTCCTTTCTCATTTGTCTTTCAGCATTGAGGGGAGATATAATTTGCGGTCTTTTGCTCCTCTGTTCGCTTCTGCTGCTATGTTTCCTAGTGATTCTAATATTCCATCTATCCATCTTTTTTTGTGGTCCACCCTTAGTTTGGTATTCTCGCAACGTTTATTGCTGGCTAGTTGTGTTGTGTTTTGATCATTCTTCCTTGTGACGTGGCCAAACCACTTTATCTGTTGTTTCTTCTGTATATACTATGGCAGGGGTTTTTCCTAGCTTTTTTCTCAGTTCTTCATTTCTGATCTTGTCTCTTAGACTGTTTCCTGTTATTCGTCTGACATATTTAATCCCCGTAGAGGTTATTTTTCCGATTGTTCTTGCATCTAGGGTCCAAGAATGGCATTGGTAGCATAACGTTGGGATGAAGATTGTATTGTAGAGTGCCCGTTTTGCCTCTGGAGTTATATCCTTGTTGGACAATAGTAGTGATAGGTGTCCAATGATTTGACAAGCTTTGATGCATCTTTGGTCCATCTCTGCTGTTTGTGAATTGTCGTTTGTTACTAAACTTCCTAGATATTTGAATTCCTCTACTTGTTTTGGTTTCCTGCCTTCCATAGTTATGTTGATGTTCTGTTTATTTTTGGCGATATTCATGACTTCTGTTTTGTTGATGTTAATTTCCATGTTGTTTTTTTTTGTGTGTGTGCCTGTGCTGTTGAGTTAATTTAAGTGTTTTTGTATGTCTTCTATTTTTTCATGTATTAGTGCCTGATCGTCTGCAAATAAACGCTCGTTGATTTCCTCTGTCTCGAATGGGTTGGCTAACTTGCATATATAGCCCATGTATGTAATAAACAGTAGAAGGGTTAGTACACAGCCCTGTCGCATAAAATGAATGCTTGAAATAGCACAGTACATGTCAGTTAGTGGTTACATTCTAATCTCAACGAATAAGCTCCGGGAGGATTAAAGTAATGACCATACCTGTGAGGCTATTGCCAGATTATCCAAACATTTTATTTATATATTGCGATGGCGCCATCAGACTGTCTCTTCCAAAATCGATTTATAGAGTGCCGTCTCCGCATCGAACGTTGGCTATCTCATTCCACTCTGTCTCAGTGAAAGGCTTTTGGGCAATATCTGACAGAGTCCTTTTAGTGAAATTAGATTGGAAAGCCAATATATGTATATAAATCTCATCCAAGTTTATGCACCAACAGCAGACAGTCCAGAGGAAACAGTTGATAAATTTTACTACGAGCTTAATATTGCACTTCGTCAATGCATGACATGAAAACACTACAGTTCTAGGGGATCTCAACGCAAAAGTAAGAAAAGAAAGAGTTGAGGAAGTAGTTGTTTATTATGGCTTAGGCGAGAGGAATGAAACAGATGACAAACTTATTGACTGGGCAAGAACACACAACATGATGATAGGAAACACCTGGTTTAAGAAATATCCAAGACGTCTGTGGACATGGAAAACCCAGGAGACAACGCACGTAATCAAGTTGATTACATAATGATAAACAACAGATTTAGAAACAGCCTGGTATATGTGAAAACTAGACCAGGAGCAGATAGAATAGTGATCATGTACAAACAGCATGTCATGGTTATGGTTATGGAAGGCCCCGGCATCACTGCAGACGAATTAAAATTATTCATAATTGCTCAACCGCCCGTGCCAGTGGAATCATCCTAATTACTATCTCATCTCCCAAACAAAGAAAGGTAGTTGTAGTCCTCATCATAGCAGTCTCAGCACACGCCAAAAGACATAAGACGAAACCGCACAGAAAGTGAACACAACAGTCTGCTCCCTGTCATACGATATCATCATTCATCGTAAACAATCGGAATATTGATACATGATTAAAACGGATGAAACGCACAGCTCACGGTGTGCACAGAGCACTTAACTCAGTAGCTCCTGCAACAAGCCTGATTTGGAATATGAGGAAACTGTAACAAGGAACACCTTTAGGCATAACCTTTAATGGTTCCTGCCGCATATCCACCATATTGACCGGAAGTTCACGTCCTCCAGACTTACAAATTGAATAAAGCATGTGTCAATGGCAACTTCTTCACTCAAATTAGTAATGTGGCAATGGGCACCAAAATAGACCAGAGCTACGCTTGTCTTTTCATGGGCTACCTTGAACACCAGATCACCCATTCCTACCAGGGCCCTCTTCCCCTTATGTACCGTAGGTACATTGACGACAGCATCGGTCACACTGACCTTTCCAAGGAAGATATCTCCCTATTAGTTGAGCATGTTGGAGACATTCACCCCTCGATCCATATCACTTCTCACATTTCCACCTTCTCTGTCTCCTTCCTAGACATCACTGTTTCTTTAGGTGCGCGGGTCTACTTACCTCGGTCATCTACAAACCTATTGGCTCCCACTCTTTCCTCCTCTACGACTCTTCTCACCTAACATTCTGTAAAAACTCGCAGTTACTCAGTTAACGATTTCCTGCATAATACCCACCTGATGCTCGACTTCTTCCGCTGACTCCTCTATCCTGATTCCATTCTTCTTCCTGCCCTCCGACGGGTTCTCCGCACCGCCCGCCAGGCTGCACTTACCCCCTCTAACCGTCCCCACTCGGAAAGGGTAGTGCTTGCTCTCACTCATTACCCTCATTACTATGCGATAATCAGAATTGGCCGTGTTCTGTCGTCGGATTTGTTTTCACTTTACAGCGAACATATGAGATCAATAGTAGACAAAAAAAGGAATTAAAGTCAACGGTCGCAACATAAATAATTTGCGATATGCGTATGACAAAGTCTATAAGTTGATTATGGTGTATTCTATCAAAAGCTTTGGTATAGTCTATGAAGCAGGCATATATTGGTTTGTTTACTTCTATGTATTTTTCAATCAATGTCCTCATGCTAAATATGACTTCTTTTGTGCCACTGTTTTTCCTGAATCCAAATTGTTGCTAATCTAATTCAGTATTGATTTTATTCTGAATCCTTCCCTGTATAACTTTTAGTAAAATTGTTCTGGCTTTTTAAATTTTCGGCAGAAGCGCCACACTCTTAGAAATTCAGAATCTTTACCGTTGTGTTACCGTTTCTCCCTCCCCTCCTCTGGTTTTGGTCCCCTCGGGCAATTTTCCGTGTCTTAGCTACATATCTTGATTATCCTCTATCACATCTTACTTATCGCCATATTTTCTACGTTATGACTCGCTAGTTCGTTCGCTGTGACCCTCCTCTGTATTCCTTACGAGTACATGTCCTGCATTATACAACACCTATCCCGGTAGTACTCAGAGATTGTCTGCCGAGTCAGCTTTCGTACACATTCTCATCGACTCTTGAGTCTCGCTTGACTGACTTATTATACGTCTGACCACCGGTCTCATAACATGATTCACTGTCTATAGCAGGCATTTGTTAACCTTCCATAAGTGTGAGCGTTACGGATTTTACCAGCTAAGTCGATGTTTATATATAATCAATTTTTACTTATACATTTATACTTCCACATTTTACCTATCCTCCAACAAGTAACATATCTTTGGCTCGTATTACTATCTCATCGCTTATCCATCTGTTCACTTCATCTTCACTTACCAGTCCTTATCGTCCTAGATTTAGCAGCATTTATATGTGCCTTATCGTTTGTTATCGTCGTCCTCGTTCTCTGATGAAGGCCAATTGTAGACCGAAACGTTTGTATTTTGTTGCGTTCCTTTTTTGTAAATCTGTCACCATACCTTATAGTAGTTTATGTTACACCCCACTACTGGCTCCTTGCTACCAGCTTTACCGCAGCAGTGCATTTATTTGCCCGTTCCCTGATTATGTATCAGTTGTGGGAAAGCTTAGGGTAAAATTAAAAGCACAAAACGAGCCTCAGTTTATATCAAATTAAATTTAGATTTATTCAAATGGGACAAGAGGTTACAAGACAATATAACATCACAATTCAGAACCGGTACAATGCAATAGAGAAGATACAAAGCATTGATGAACAGTGGGAAATGCTAAAATAATTAATGCAACAAACAAAAGAGTACATACCAACAGTAAGGACAAATTAAAAAAAGAAATGGATGACAGATGACATCTTACAGCTAATGGATACAAGAGGAAGAGACAAGGATAACAAAAATGAGTATACGAGATTAAATAAAGAAATTGTAATAAAATGAAATGAAGCAAAAGAAGTATGGCTAGAACAGCGATACAAAGAGATTGAGATGCAACAAAAATGAGATGTCAAAGCTATATACAAACAAACTGAAGAATTAACAAGAAGAAAAACACAATAAAAAACTGGATGTTTAAGATCACAGGAAGGAGAACTATTGATTGAACAAGAAAGCGTAAGGGAACGATGGACAAATTACATTAAAGATCATTACGATGATGAACGAACAGAAGTAAATATTAAGGATAATGGGGAGGACCAGAAATACTCAAAGAAGTAATGGAAGACACATTGCGCAATATGAAAGCAGGAAAAGCACCTGGGCCAGATAATATAACTAAAGAAGAGATTGAAGCAATGGGTAATTTTGGAATAGAAATAATAACAAAAATATTGAATATCTACAACAGCGGATATATACCAAACGACCTGCTAAAATCAATATTCATAGCCCTAATAAATGAAATTTCGTGCGATTGAACAATAAGCTGATGATCATCGCACATTAAGCATTATGCGTCACAAGACTACTAATACTATAATATTACTATGATATTACTAAGAATCACCATCCCAAGAGTGCAAAACAAAATCAGTCCAGAAATTAGTGATGAACAGTGTGGTTTTGTTAGAGGTAAAGGCTCGAGCAATGCCATATACATCATAAGATCTTTAGTAGAAAGATCCATAGAGGTGAAACAAAAGGTGAACACCTAATGTTTCATAGATTACACCAAAGCGTTTGACAAAGTAAAGTACCAACAAATAATCAACATTTTAGAAGGTATAAACGAAGACAGCAAAGATATAATAAAAATAAAGAATATGTACTGGCAACAAACAGCGACCATAAAAACTGGAAATCAATTGGGAATGTTTCAACAAATGAACAAAGTGTGTTAGGCAAGGTCTAACACCTGTCACCAGATTTGTTTAATTTCTATAGTGAGATTAATTTAAGATCCATAAGGGGCATGCCTAGAATAACAATTGGTGGTATGATATTGGAGGATGATATAAATAATCTATGGTATGCTGATGATACAGTTTTAATCGTTAAGATTGAAAATGGATTACAAGAAATATTAGATATTATAGTGAAAGAAAACACAAAAATAAGAAACTCAGCCTTAATAGCAAAAAGGCAGATGTAATGGTAGCAGCTAAGACAAAGACATACCGTAAAGCACTATAAAGACAAGTGGAACAATATTAAAACAGGTAATGAATTTAAATATCTGGGAACAATGTTAACCTCAGATGGCAGATGCACAGCACAGGTGAGATGCAGAATGACTCAGGCAAAAACTGCTTTCCAAAAAAAAAAAATGAGGAAGATACTGTGCAATCCATCTTTGACAAGAGAAACAAGAAAAAAGAATTCTTAAATGTTATGTAGGGCCAGTCTTAACATATGGATATGAATCCTTTCAAAATAGGAAAGCTGACAAGAAAATCACTGGAGGCTGTACAAATGTGATTTTATAGAAGAATGTTGAGAATACCATGGGCAGCTAAGAAGAGTAATGAAAATGTTCTCAAAGAGGCCAAAGGAAAAAAAAAGAGCTAATTTCCAAAATTAAGAAGAAACGATCATCATTCATTTTTTTTTAGCCATGCAATGAGAATTGAAAAGCTGGAATATATTTGTGACAAGTAGGAAAATTGAGGGATGAAGAGATAGCGGGAAACAAAGAGAAAATATACCAAACAGCTTAAGAGAATGGCTTGGCAGAAGGTCAACAACAGAGATGATAAATAGCTGTCGAGATCCAAAGTTGTGGAGAGACATGATCACCTACGTCAGCAGGCCCGGTACTTGATGATGACTCCTCTTAGAAATATTTTACCAACTATAGTAACTACAACAAAAAAATGTTTAAAAATACATATGGGTAAAATAGCGGGAGATACTAAATATGGCATATACACCTAAGGTAATACTTTTTATATTGGAAATAAAGAAGTTAAAATGTTATTACAATGGTATTATCGTAGAAGGAATACAATATGAAGGAACTCCAGGACTACGGAAATTGCTAACCAGTAAAGATAAACAAAATTATTCAGAAGATGGTAATAGAATTTATTCCAATATAGTATATTCTATTAATATGCTAATTTACACATTCTGTATCAGGTCTACGTTTCATTAACAACATCGTTTTTACGATAGCGGCTTGTTAAACCTCTGATCAACGGTTCAATACCAAGCCGGAGAAAAAATAAATGTCTAAGGAAAATACTTGGTATAGAATGGAACGAATTCAAAACAAACGAGGAAATTAGAGAAATCGCCAATCAACCACTAATATCTTCAGTAATAAAGAAAAGACGATGGTCATACGTTGGACATGTGATGAGAAGAGATAATAATCGAATAGCAAAGCAAGCCCTCATATGGGAAACAACAGGTAAAAGAAAAAGAGGAAGACCCAGGGAGACACTGAGAAGAACATTGATGAGAGAGGCAAGAGCAGCAGGAATCGGCTCCCTCAATGAGATAGAACTGCTTGCACAGAACAGAGACAGATGGCGAGATTTAATAAAATATCTTTAAAAGAAAACTGCTAGAACAAAAATTCATATAGGAGAAGGTGTATCTTGGTCTACGCCCTATGGGCCGGTTACGGCTCGAAAGGTCAATAGATAGATTAATATGCAATGTATGTAGATTAAGATTCTATTAATAGAACATCTGCGAATCTGGAACCAAAATGGAAGAATATAATGAGTGATTTATATTTTTTAAAAGCCATTAACTGTTATAGAAATGCCAACTGATTGCACTGCGCGGAATTCGTCAGATCCAAACGACTTCATTAAAGGATATGGTATATTACTAGCACCTAAAAAAGCTGGAAATATAAATTTAAATGATGAAATGACTGATATAGCGAGTGAACTTTACAAACAAACAAAAAACTGATGAGCAGTATGAAACAATGTTAAATCAAGCACAAAATTAACTATTTAAAAATATTGATCATTAACAATGAAAGTCGGGTACAGAGAATCTTGTGTATTGGATGCTTTAATTTCTGCAGTTATTAGCAATCATAATCAGGTGCCATGCCGGTTGGCGAAGACGATCATCTCTCCTGTCCCTTAATTATGATCTTGATGATATTTCTGATTTCTCCAGCTCGTTCTAAATATTCATTTGTAACTTTTGCTATCCGTGGAATTTGTAATATTCTACTGATAAACTACATCTCAGCTGCCTCTAATGTTCTTGGTGTTGTCTTACTTATCGCCAATGACTCCTTCGGTTTAGTAGAACACGTTAGATGTAGCATTTTATGACATATTTTATAAAATTAATTGACATTGATTTATTACATGAGATGTTTTAGATTACAGTTGAGATTCTTTGTTTTTTTTCCGCTACAACCAATGAAACAATTACCAACTTCCCTCATTATTAAAACTGCTTGGCCCATTGTTATTTCTCCTCTTGGTGGTAAATGAACTAAACTTCCAATTATTTTTCCAGAAGTAAATATTTTTTTAATATCGTGTGATCAGTTCCTTTTGTTAAAGTTTTCTCTGATTTTAATTGTATATTAACCTTTCAATCATATCTTAATGGTAGTTCATTTACCATATTTAAACCAAAAAATTAAAGGTTTATCTATTATACCTCCATTATCTAAAGCGGTGGTAGTTCTGTTCAAACATAAATACGGTTTCCATTTAACAAAAACTTAAAATCCACCTCAAACTCACTCTACTAATATAGGACCAAAATAAGGAATAACAGAAGAAAGGATTTGTAATAACAGTAGCTCTTCAAAAAGATATTTGCCCTCAAGATAAAGCCTTACATTTGAAGGCTATTGCTGTACATGATTTTTTTTTATTCTTCTAATTTCTCTTCATATTTGATTTTGTGTAATAAAGTTTTAATAATAAATGCCTAATAATAAAGAGAAGATATACGAAGAAAAAGAATGGAAATGTGGCGCAAACGCAATTGGCTTCTGCATCATGATAATGCACCAGCTCACACCTCACTCAAACAAAACACATTTTTTGTTATAGGCAGCCAGTCGTTGTCCAGCACCCTCCATATTTACCTGCCCTAGTCCTGCATGGCTTCGCATTGTTCCATAAATTGAAGTTTAAAGGCTGTCGTTTGGATACCGTAGGTGACATCATATTTGAATCGCTAGCGGTAATGGGCAGCTTTTGAGGAGACTTTCGTTATATATTTTGAGACGTGGATATTTGGATCAACGTGTACAATCACAAGAGAACTATTTTGAGGGTAGTGGTGGCAATCTGGGCTATGGTCCGGGAACTGTTCGATAGTTTCTCGTGCATATTTAGATGTCGGTGGATGGTTGCTGTTATACACACCTTCCTCCATCGTAGTTTGCCCCTGCATTCCTCATCATTCTTTAAGTTTTTAGATCCCCCTCCACACTTGCCAAGCATGTCTCTTTATCCAATCACTCACTGTTGAAGGTCAAGGTGCTGTCTGCATTGTTTTCAAGCTTTCCTGCTGTTTTTTTCTTTAGATGTTTTGTTATTATTTACAGTCATTTCATAGCAGGATTTTTTAACAGCTTGATTTTTTTTTAAAAAGGGAGCTTATATAAATTAAACAGTTATACAAAGTAAACTAGTACAAAGTACTTTACAAAGTAAAGCATGTGGAAATAATCAATATGCTGGAGAAATTAAACATTGATGGCAAGGATCTGCGAATCATAAAAAACATGTACTGGCAACAAACAACAGCTATACGAATTAACAACCAAACAGGACAATTCCAATATATAAAGCAAGGAGTCGGACAAGGCTGTGTTCTGTCGCCGGATTTGTTTTCACTTTACAGCGAATATATTATGAGATCAATAGTACACAAAAAAGGAATTGGAAGTCAACGGTCATAACATAAATAATTTGCGATATGCGGATGACACAGTCTTAATAGCAGAGACAGAGAATGAACTACAAGAAATGATAGACATAATAGTAAAAGAAAGCAACAAGAAAGGTCTCAGTCTGAATAGTAAGAAAACAGAAGTAATGGTTATATCGAAGAAACAATCATCACCATCATGCAGCATAAAAATAAACGAAACAAATCTGGAACAAGTGCAACGTTTCAAATACTTGGGCACAATAATTACATCAGATGGGAGATGCACCACAGAAATAAAAAGCAGAATAGCTCAGACCAAAATAGCATTTCAGAAAATGAAAAATATCTTATGCAACAAATCTATGTCAATAAAAATGAAAAAGAGAGTTCATCGGTGCTATATAGAACCAATTCTGACCTATGGAAGCGAATCATGGACAGTGGACAAACAAATGAAAAGACGATTGGAGGCCACAGAGATGGGATTTCTCAGAAGAATGTTGAAAGTTCCCTGGACAGCTAAAAAGACCAATGAGGAAGTTCTCAAGGAGGCCACCACAAAAAGGCAGCCCCTAAAAAACATCAGAAAGAAACAATCAACTTTTTTCGGGCACATCATGAAAAGAGGAAAGTTGGAATACTTGGTTACAACTGGCAAAATAAAAGGAAAGAGATATCGTGGGCGACAAAGAGAGAAAATACTGGATAGCTTGGTGTCATGATATGGAAAACAGTCAACAACAGAACTGATGCGATGCACTGTAGATAGAAGATTGTGGAGGGACATGATCACCTACGCCAACCGGTATGGCACATGATGATATAAATTATTTGTGTCTTTTTTCATAAATATTAATCTCCCCTTGTTTCATAACAAACCTGATTTATAAGCACGCGGATGTAAATGTTTTATTATGACCCCTTCTGAAGTAATTGTAATTAAGGTGACCATATTTTTGAAATCCCATTCCGGGACGGAATAATTTTACTTCAATTTTCCACAAATAAAATTACATTTCTTCTAGCTGTCATTTTCAAGTGAATAATACATACATTTTAAAACATCTAATAATATAGACCTACAATACGCTATCAGGATAATCAGGAGATAAAAAAAAAAAAAAACAGTGATACTCACTTAAATTGAAGGTGAAACAGAGATGCTGTACTTTTCAGATGAGTGAATTTTCTGTAAAATGTCCTTATTTGTATGCAGCAAAATTATAAAATTCGACACATGTTCCGTCATAGTTCACTTTGGTGATCAACATGGCTTTTAAAGTTTCAACACCTAGTTGTGTTTTATCATTTGTCCACAAACTGTTCATCAGAGAAAACACTCGTTCTGTTGCATCATTTGTTCCAGGTAGACACAAAAAGAACTCTGCCAACTTCAGAATATGTGAAACGGGCACATGAGTGTTTCTGAAGTGGGAAGCTAGTTCAACACAACGCTGCCCTGGTAATGTTTTATTAAGACTCCACTCACTAATTTTTTGTGAAGTAACGAACTGTTTCATGTAGACATATTCGTCATACATTTCATTTTCTGGAAAGTCGACTGAAGGCACTGTTTGACTCACTAATGATGAAGACTTCTCAATATCTTCCCAATTTGGTGTTCTGTTCAGCATTACCCAGCTGTAAGACTCTAGGTTTTGAAAATTATTTGCAGCCCATTTCTTCAAATAACTTAAAGCTGTTTCATAAAATGAAGAAACAATGGCGTTAAACTTTTTCACATCATCACGTGGAAATCCTTCCATTTCCAGCTTTTTAAGGATTATCTGAACTCTTGATGGCAAGAAGCCGTCTTCCAGCTTGGACTCCAAGATAGCTTTCAACCTATTGATGTTGTCAATGACTTCAAATACAGTGACCATCTGTCCATCTACTTTCTGCACTGCTTCGTGGAAAGATGATGCCTGACTGTGAACCAAAATAAGCCATGCCTCAGACAGTGGGTTTTCAAAGAATTCCTGTATAAAAACTGGGCATCTGTCTTGAGATTGAAAATATGATTTTAGAGGCACGAACATGTAAAGAACCCTTTCAACAGCAGGCAAGAGCGCAAGCCACCTAGTTTGTGCATAACCTAAAATCATCTGGAAGTCTGTGTCGACAAACTGACAAAACTCCTTGAGACTTTCAACTCTAACTGTGTATGATTTGAAGTACAGATACATTTTTGCAATAGTCATTTCAACATCAACAGGCAATACGTCTGCAGCTGCTCGAACAGTGTTGTGGAAAATATGGCAAGCACACCCAACACCTATCAAACTATGTCCAAGGTTTTCTTTAAGTTTTGTGAAAACATTGTTCTGTCCTTTTCTTTCAGCGCCCCCAAAATTAGAATTTGTGTTGTCTGCACATAATCCAACTACTTTCAGTTCTAAACCATTTTCAGTTAGACAGTCAATAAGAAAACTACTTACTATATCAGATGTTTCACCCGGCAATGACTTCAACTCTAATATTTTAACTTTCAGTCCCTTATTGCGATCAAAGTATCTGACAAGCAAAGGAAAAATCTTGATTTCTTTGTGGTTGGAGGCATCTGTCAGTATGGAGATAAATGTTACGTTTTCTAGGTCACATCTCAACTCGTTTAGAGCATGGAGTGTGAACACATTCCGAATAATAGCTTCTGTTTTCGTACGTGCACAAGCAAATTTTGGTTCTAAAGTTACCTGAAGCAATTTTGATGTGCAGTCCATAGATCTAAACGTGTGATTGTGCAATACTGTATGATATGCAAAGGCACCTTCTGTAGCAGCTAACTGTTCTTCTTTGTCACCAACCTGTTCAGCTCGAAAAAAATTTGTCAACGACGAGCTTGATGCAGCAGTAGCGTCGGCTCTCTTATGTTTATCACTATTTATGTGGCTCTTAATATCACCACGTCCACTATGGTTAATAGTAACCCCGGATGAACATATATTACATCTTACAGTGAAGTCTGATGACGATGTAGACTTTTTTATAAAAGGGTATTCCTTTTGTAAATCTTGATTAAAACTACAATTACGCTTCGGTGCCATTTTTTGCGAAAGTGAAAGTGAAAGTTAGTAACACAACGAATATATACGAGATTTAAAAGTAGGAGCGCATTCTACTGTTTTGATATTAAACAAAATAGTCTACACAGCAACGGAATAATATTTTTTTTTAATTGAAGAAATGTACGCCGTATACCAAAATGGCAAAATTGGTAAAAGTTTGTGTCCCAAATTATTGTTTATCAAATCCGGGACAAAAGCTAAAAAATATGCCAAAATCGGGACAAAACCGGTACGGCAGCTAATCCGGGACAAAGGTTCAAAAAATGTCAAATTCCGGGACTGTCCCGGACAATCCGGGACGAATGGTCACCTTTCATTGTAATCCGTAATCGCCTTGCCGTGATCTCTGTGGTTTCTTTCGTACTTCGCGCTGTATCTTGTGATTACCGCTCTGACCCCGGGTTCGTTCATCGCCAGTCAAGGATACTGCTGGACAGATTCGATAGACTCAACAACATGTGTTTGATAACATAATGCTCAGCCTTTATTTCATTCACAGTACATGCTCTCGAGTTTCGAGGGGACACATTGACACTGACTTCCACCAATCTAAATTCGTGAGCTTATTATACACCATGCACTGCAAACACTTTCGTACACGTTCCAGATAAAATATCAAAGTTCAGCTGACCATATGACAACTGCCGGAGTTGAGTGACGAGTTCCCCGTGCCACACATCAATGGACAGTTTTAAAAGTTCAATTAATAACACACCCGTGGCTGACTTGCATAGTGAACCCAATGTATAAATATATCAAAGAAACGCTCTTGCTCTCACCTACCTTGTAGTTTACAAAGTTCAGTTCATAGCATACATTTGGCTGACTTGTGTGGTGAGCTCAATGTATAATATATCAAAGAACCGCTCTTCTTCTCACACTCTTAGTAGTTTTAAAAGTTCATTTAATAATAACACATTTAGCTGACGTGAGTAGTGATCTCACTATCTAACAAATCACTGAAACGCTCTGGATCTAGCACTTCTTGTACTTGCAAAAGCTCAGCTAATAATAACACATTTAGCTGACGTGAGTATTGATCTCACTGTCTAACAAATCACTGAAACGCTCTGGATCTAGCACTTCTTGTACTTGCAAAAGCTCAGCCAATAATAACACATTTAGCTGACGTGAGTATTGATCTCACTGTCTAACAAATCACTGAAACGCCCTGGATCTAGCATTTCCTTGTACTTGCAAAAGCTCAGCCAATAATAACACATTTAGCTGACGTGAGTATTGATCTCATTGTCTAACATCACTGAAACGCTCTGGATCTAGCATTTCTTGTACTTGCATACGTTCAGTTAACTATCAACACACTCGCCTGACAGAGTTGCTGTCGACGTCTCCCTCGTTGGAAGTCACTGCTTCATTGACACTGCTTGCCACCAGTTCCTTTGACAACTGTAGTCACGGTGACACTGCTTGTATTTCGTGCACTTCTGGTAGCTATTTCACTGGGCTGTCTACCCTAATAACTGCTGTTTTGTTACACTTACTTCGTCCACACACTACTTGTACTGCCACACAGATTTTATGACTAGTTCCTATGAAGACGGGAAGGCTAACTGTCCACCTACCATCTCGAGCAAACTCTCCCAGAATACTTTCCTGCGCACTCCTGACAACTTACTAGTCACATGCGCACTCCCTTAATTTCACGAGATTTTCTCAGCTCCCCTTGACTGACTCGTGTTCACTATCTACACTCTCTGCCCGTGCTACCTTTCATCACTCTCCTTATTCCCCCCTTCCACACACACACTTCCCCCTTCTCTCTCCCTGTTTCACTGCCTTCTTCCTTCTCCTAGTTATTTATCTAACTTAATAACTCATTCATACTACCCTTCTTCTCTACTCCCATTTTCTTTTATCCCTTCCTATCTATCCAACTTCTCTCTGGAGCCTCCTCCACGATTTCTGATAGGGCTCCTACAGAACCCTCACTACTCTATCTTATAATACTTATACTGTCCCTATTTACTCCTCTCTTCCCTCTGCTAATTATACCTCCCGTATTTTGTATTATACATATCATAGCTTTGATACCTTCTATTATCTTCTCTGCCCCTATAATTATAAGGTTGACTCCTTTTCTCAGACTTTATTTTTTCTTGGTGATCTATGTATCGTTGTAACTGCCCCCTCTCCTGCGCATAGGATGCATCACTCAATATTCTTTCCTCTTGCTGTCTTTGCATTCTAATTTATCCTTCGTCTCCTGTGACACATTTTTCTCTACCAAGCTTGCTATGTCGGCTGCGGTTAATGTCCACGAGCCATCCTTTGTTTTTCTATTTCCCGTGTCTTCTGTTTTCTGTGATCTCTTCATGCTAATTGTGGCTATTGATTCTAATCTATGAGTTCTATCTAATCTGTGCCTTGCGCTTGGCAATAAATCCTTCTCTAAGCTACTACTGTCTTCAACTTCACTACTTAATATGTTCTTATTCCTATTTGGCGTTTGCATGTCAATTACTTCTTTTTCTTTATTACTCACTGTTACTACTCTTTCATTACTAATGTCTACCTGTATTCCTCTATCTTTTATGTTTGTTTGTTTGTCCGTCACTGTTCCCCTATTTCTTGTTCCCTTTTCAACCATCTGTGTAGCACTATCTGTGCGCTCCGATATTTCCGGTTGTGTACATTTTTCTTCTTTCCCCACTTCCTGATATCTCTTATTGTCACTGCCGACCCCGGTAGTAGTGGGAACCGGTGTTTCGACACCTATGACGTAACAAAGAGAAAGAGGAAGGAGGAAAGGAGGAAAGATTTACTCCTTTTAGTACAAGAGTTATATAGTCAAATACCACCACTTTCCCATGGTGGAGAGTGGTGGAACCTCCGGGAGAGTGATGCAATGATATATATATATATATATGTATATATGTATATGACTTGTATAGTACATGAAGGGGGTTAGTAGTTGATGGATAATAGTTAATGAGTCATGTAATGGACATCAGTGTTTCCCGCCATTATCAACTACCAATAGGGCGAGTGTATATTGTCCGGCTATAGACCACGCCCACTCCGGAAGCGAAACTACCATATTAGGGACTAGTGATACGTTAGTTATTTCATAGTTATATTGTTCATATATACATATAATAGTAATAAATTAATAGTTATTATATCTACGTGGACGTAAAGGGACCGTATTTAAGATAGATACGGACCATAATCAGTGATATTTAATCAGGTATCTCTCGGCGACATGAACGGACAGTCATATACTCCAAGGCTTTCGTGAGTACGACATGGATCAATGAACCAAGCGTTGCTGCTCTCCCGTGAGACAATTTATTTTATTTTCCCGCGCGAGCAGAACTGCAACAGGTTGTTATGTAAAAAAGGAGCGTACACGATTTAATATATTCATTCGACCAGCGTCGGTCACTCAGTCAACCACAGTGTTAACACTGCTAGATAGGTTCCATATATGTAAATTATTAACAGATTCAGTGAACACTCTCAACGTTTCTATTTAGCGAGCTGAGCCTGGAGAATACTCGCCCACATCTAGGACAATTGTATCAATTACCAGCCATCATGTTCCTTTAGGCTACCTCTCCAAAAGAGAGAGGAAAAAATATATATAAAGCAACTAGCTAGAATAACTCAAAGCAATACGCTAATTGGGAAGAGCGCTATGGATATTAGTGAGCAGAGTATTTTACAAAAAACCGGCCGCAAGGTTAGCATGTCTTATCTTATTCTCTCACCATCGCTTATTTTTTAGGATATTGTTAAGATACTCTAACTTTTTAAAATTTCAGATTACTTTAGGTGACGTTTGCCGAAGAGTTGGTGACAGTCCATCATTTGGATGATCTTACAGAGGATAGGAACCGCGATAGCTCAGTTGTTAGTGAACTGGACTACCACGGACAAGGGTAGGGTTCGATCCCAACCGACGGCTTCCGGGTTCACCCAGCCTTAAATGGGTACCGGATCTTTTTCTGGGAAAAGTAAAGCAGCACGGGCGTAATACTGACAACATTACCCCCAAAATCATGTGCTGAAGGTCTGTAAAATATAGGGTCACTAACACCATATTTCCCTATACGCCACTTGGCGTGACGAGGGTACTTTACTTTTACTTTACAGAGGATAGACGCTCAACGTGGATGCAGGTTGCCTGTGACAGGCACAGATTTGCGAGAAGAATAGCAACAACGGCAATAGTTATAGAGCAAATTCTTCAACCGCTCCACGGCGCAAAAAGTTTACACGCATCGCAGCGCTAACGTCAAAATCAGGATAAATAGCGTCTCTTCAAGAAATCGAGAAGGAAATGAGCGCCATAATTAGAGATGGAATAAGTAAAACGAACAAAAACCGCAACTTCTAAAACTATCAAACGTGCAATAAACCTAATACCCAACAAGTCCATGCTGCAATTGACAAACTACCAGTCATACACAACGCGTTTTTTAATTAAATTTTTTTTTTTTATTTTTCACCTAGTGAAAAACCTACAATACTCCCTTTACGATTCTGACGTGAACGCTAGAGTCGCGATATAACAGTTTGCAACCGATGCTTCCAACTGCATCGTACAGAAACTACAACATGGATATTCTCACAGGGCGGATATTTTCTATTAAAATGTTTGCAAAACACACATATATATATATATATATATATATATATATATATATATATATATATATATATATCCTAAAGAACAGCAGGTAGTCTACATACCAAAGTAAGGAACATGGGCGAGGCAGTGAAAAGACACGGAGAGATGTTGCGTTTTCTGTGCTTGGCTAAACCACCAGCTGTAAAGGCCGTGATGAAAACAGCGTCTCCTGATCTCATAAGAGCTCTGTGTGCATGCTGCCACAAGGTGTTAAAGGGTAACGTTCGGCTCATGCAGGCTTAGAAGAGACGATTGCAGCGCCATAAACACGACCTGAGGATTCTCGCACGAAAACAGACGACCGTGAAAAAGAGAAATCAAATTCTGCAAAAGGGTGGTTTTATCGGCGCTCTGATTAAACCAGTTCTGGGTATCCTGAGCGGTATTCTGGGCGTGTGAACGATGGCCAATAAAATGATTTTGATCGATCCTCGACTGGTAGAGTCTGTGAATCACCACTAAGCTGCGTATACACCACCCGAGTCACTAAAAGAGAGCCTAGGAGATCTGGATATGCAAATGCAACGAGTCCTGGAAAGAGAGGACATGTCACCACGCGACAAAGCCAGACTGTATCAGCAGACATTGCAACGGTATCTGCAACGTCTCGATCAGTACAGACACAAACCTCTAGGCGTAGTGGACATTAAACAGGCACCACCATCCCCCGACGCGATTACAACACCATCACCACCAACCGCGGTACTTAAAGATGAAGTCGACGGAAAAATTCCTCAGTCAGCGCCAAGTGCGCCTAAGCCGAAAACGAAAGTGGTCACTCATAAAGAAGTTGTGAGCGCGTACAGACTCAGGAAAAGAAGAAAAAGTAAAATTCCAAAACCAAACTGGGAGACATGGCCAAAGGAGTAGATAAGATGTTAAGAAACCGTTACTACGATCCAAAACGACCGGGTGCCTACAGGGGTGTGGGTGGTTTACAGTTTAGTACAAAACTCGACAGGATGCTTATACTCTACACAAACCCGTTGTTAGAAAATTTATGAGACGACCCATCATCGTGGGTGGTATGAACCATCAGTTCCAGGCTGATCTGATCGATCTGAGACAATTAACAAGATACAACGATGCGTACTCGTATCTCGTTACGTGTATCGACGTGTTTTCAAAGAAAGCTTGGGCAGTTCCAATACGGTCGAAAACCGCAAAAAATCTAGTGGAGGCCGTGAGCGAAATATTTGCCAAGCGCAAACCGATAAAACTTCAAACGGACAAAGGATCCGAATTCGTAAACAAAATTTTCCTAAAGTTTCTCCAGGAAAATGAAGTTCATTTCTTCACTACGGAGAACGAGGATATAAAGGCAGCGATCGTAGAACGATTTAACCGCACGTTAAAAGAGAAAATGTAGAAATTTTTTACGAAAACGAACAAATTGAGATATGTGGATGCGTTATCCGCCCTACTCAGAAACTACAATAATTCGTATCACATGAGCATTAAAATGGCGCCGGTCCACGTAAACTCGACCAATCAAGAACAAGTCTGGAACACGTTGTATAATAGACTGTCTATTGTGGAGAGACAATAGGCATTCAGTGGCGATCAATAAACGTTATAAAGAAGGTAATCGAGTTAGGATAGCTCAAGCCAGAGCTAATTTCAAAAAGGGGTATACACCATCGTGGACGGAAGAACTGTTTACAATCAGTCGTGTAAATAAAAACATTAACCCGGTAACCTATGTTGTGAAAGATGATTCTGGTGAAGAGTTGAAAAGGTCGTTTTATACAGAAGAGCTTCAGAAAGTCGGCGATAAACGGGTGTATCGAATAGACGCCATCTTAGAAGAGAGGAAAGTTGGTGGAAAAAAGAGTACTTAGTCAAATGGTTCGGTTACAACTCATCATTTAACAGTTGGATTTTGAGCGATCAAGTATCAAGATACAGAGACTGACGAAATGGAGGGGGGGGGGAACACGTGCAGACTTTTCTGAGTACGGTAGTTGAAAGAGAAGAAAAGAAGAGCGACGAAGGGACCAGTCACGATAGCAGAACCTCACTCTGGCCTGTTTTTGGTAAACTGCTCCCGCGAATGGAAATCGTTTTTCTCTGCCAAATGATCATTATATATGCCGTAATCGGTGTGGCTTTATTTAATCTGACGGGTGGATACAGCGAGGGTCAGGACGGAAAAATTTGGATCGCGCTCCTGAGTAGTTGTTTGGGATACATGCTACCTATTCCAAAGTTGGAGACGAGACGTTGAATCAAGGAAGATGAGTTTTTACATCACAGCCCCCAGCAACGCGTCGATGTAAATTTATCCTGAAAATAGTCCTGGAAACTTTTTTGTTCAAACTCCTTCAAACTATCGAACTGAATGCAAACTGCGAAGTCGGTTTGGCCGAGATACAATTTCCAAACACTCATTTCAACGTCTTACCCGGCGATATCTGGATCCGTTACGAAACCTCCGGTAACACAGCAGTAACAATGGAACTGGCGCCGGGGTTATACAAGACAGCGGATAACTTTATCGATGCTTTAAATAAAGTGATATTGGAAAAAATCACCACCCATCAAAATGAGATTTTTAAATTTCAAAAACGAAAATAAAGCCATACTTAAGCTCTTTGAACAAGGACCGTCGGTTACCATAAGCGAGGAATTGAAAAGGATCTAAGCCTCCCATCGAATCTCGTAACAGACGCTAACGTGGCCCTGCACGGCGAGAAATAAATAAATTTAGAAGTGCAAACTAGAAACGTGTACGTCTATTGCGATCTTGTGTCACCCAGAGTGGTGGGGGATGTCCTGGTACCCTTACTGAGGGCAGTTCCTATTTTGGAGAAAACCACCACATCCATATTTTGTATTTACGACAAACCGCACTATGTCCCCCTGAGCAGGTTCTCCTTCGACAGGTTAGAAATTCTTTTAACTAACGACAGGGGAGTTGCGATCCCATTTACAACCGGAACGTCGGTACTGACGTTACATTTCAGAGCGCGGAAGCACTTCGATCTGGAATAATGGTGAGACATACGCCGCTTCATCGAAATGCTAAGTTATACGAAGAGTGTTTCTTTAATCAAGCCGGCCACGGCCCCCCGGTATTTGTCGGAGGTAGAAGTCAGCGAGGGCGCGGTATCGGTAGTTTTTTCGGAGGCATCGGAAGAGCAATTTTACCGTGGCTAAAAACAGGCGGTAAGGCATTACTCAGAGAAGGTGTCGGCACGGGACTACAAGTCGCGGAAGACGCCTTGGCTGGAAGAAACATTGGAGAATCGTTTAAAGAAAGAGCTAAGGAATCCGGTCAGCGTTTAATTCAGGGAGCCATCAGTCATCTGGCTGGTGGCGACACAGGTCAACAAACCGGAAGCGGTAGAAGAAGGAAAAGACGAGCAGCTCCACCTGGGATGCCGACAAGAAGAATAAAAACGACGAAACGACGCGCTCACTCTCATTCCGCGTGCAAGAAGTCTAAGAGGACAAACTATTCGGACATATTCGGTTAAGCGATATGGCGTTAGTACATCCCAAGTCTTGCGAGTGTTTCCATTCTGGACTAGATTTGTTTAGCGTTCCACCGACTAAGACATCTCTTGATTCTGCCCAGTTTGTGGAAGTTTCCCCCTTGGCATCTGTGGCATCTGGGGCCCCTAGAATTTTCCATCAGCGGAAATTCGGATGGATACATCGATTTTTCCAACACGTATCTGCATATGAGAGCAAAAATTACGCTGTCCAACTGTGACAATTTAACGGCTGATGATGAAGTTGCCCCTGTGAACTATTTTCTCCACAGTCTAATCTCGCAAGTCGACGTATCTCTCTGATTCAGCTTCTGAAAACATCTACCATTTTCGAGCATACCTAGAAGTCACTCTCAACCATAGCAAGGAATCTAAGAAAGGTTATCTCACGAGCGCACTCTACTACACCGATACTCCCAAACAGGCGGATGACACCCAAGGTGACTCCAATATAGGTCTTAAAACTCGGCGAAATCTGGCCCGAGGTAGCTTTGAGCTGGATATGATAGAGCGACTTCACTCTGATATTTTTGCCCAGGAGCGTTACATGCTAAACAGGGTTGATGTGAAAATTAAGTTGACCCCCTCAAAGGACGTATTTAACGGAAGTTACGACACCAACCCCTTCAATTTTAAAAACTTTGGTCTTACTTACTTGAACGTCACCGTCGCCGGTCATAGTATTTGGAGTAAACCTATATCTACCGAATTTGACCGCGGTCAGTACGCTCGCGCCTACTTCAAGTCCATGCTGGCGTTGTGTCTTGTGGGAACAGACGCTGGTAACAGAATAGATTATAACGACTTCAAGAACGCCTACACTCTTTTTGCATTCGATCTCAGCCCTAGTCTTTTGAACGCCGAACAATTTGAGCTGGCAAAATCAGGACCCGTCGCTATTGAGCTCAAATTTGCAACGGTCACGCCTAATCCTATACAGGTCCTAGTTTACGCAGAACTGGATTCCCTGCTGGAGATCTCTAAAACGAGACAGATTCTTACAGATTACACAGCGTAAACACTTCGACAATAAAAACGAATGATATTCTGGACGTACTTATGTCTGACATTTTTGTGAGACGGTGTTCCATTGTTAGCGTAGTGGCTCGCGATCGATTACCTTGCTATATCGATCCCACTAAAACCGCAGCCTTCGTGATCAATACCAACACGAGTTGGAGACCGGGCTCTCACTGGGTGGTCCTCTACTACAACGCTATGTGGCAGTTTGAGTATTTCGACAGTTTCGGGTTTTTTCCCAGACATACCGAGATCATCGATTTTATCGAGAGGAATTCGAACAGTCCTCTCATCTACAACTCGCGCCAGTTACAAGACCTTGTTAGTAACGCGTGTGGACTGTATTCTGTGTATTTTCTACTGATTAAAACACGATGAGAATCAATGCAAAGGGTCTTAATGCCGTTTACCTCATCCACCAGACAACACATAAACGATCGAATCGTGTATCGCCTACTCGCACCAAAACTTTTGGCGCAAAATTTAAAATTTCTAGTGCAATGACGTCAGGGGCTAAAAATATCGCAGACAAGTCTGGACACGAATTTTAGTTTTTTTAAAACCGGACTAAACCGGATCTATAATCTGACCTATGTTATAAAAGTCGCGGGTGAGAAAGCTCCACTCACACATCTTTCAGTGCTAAGATACAGAAGATGCTGTCAAATACTACGGCTGCACCAGTTATCGATGTACCCACTAGCTGGGTCTACGTTACAGCAGATCATGAAATGGTCAAACCATTGGCTGCAGGGCTGAAAGTAGCGTCTGTGTCTTTATACAGAAGGTCGACTATGATCCATATTCGAACATTTTTCGGGCCATCGAATTTAAAATATCCCACCAAGTTTGGGATCACGTTAAATCGTTCAGAATTTGAACAGCTCGTGTTTTTGCGGGACGAGTTATTGGCCGAGTATGAGCGTCTCGAAACCATTGCATCAACATTCGAGACTCATACAGTGAACGAGCCCGAGATCAGCCTAGATCACACACTTCCAGCATCTACGTCGCCGAGTAACGAGCCTTATTCGATAAATGCTGGCTTTTACATGGCTCCTTTCTACGACACTGATAACGTCGAAAGTATTCAGCCAACACCAAAACTATCTCCTGGTCATCTTAGAAGAAACGAACAGCTCGTGGCTATGCAGGACGAGTTATTGGCCGAGTGTGCTCGTCTCGAGACTAATACAACACTACACCCGCTTCCCTCGAACGAGCCGTCGACCACGGCAGATCATAGACTTCCAGTATCTACATCAGCATGCAACGAGCCTTATTCGATAAATAATGGTTCTTACAGGACTCCCGTATACGATACTGGCAACATTGAAAAGATTTAGACAATAACAACGCCTGCCCCTGGTCATCTTAGAAGAAGAAAGAGGCTAAAGCTGAACATTTAGATGTGTTTTAATGTCGTGTCTAGATGTACTGCATACGCAGTATCGGTGTTGTGTTGTATTATATATATATATATATATATATATATATATATATATATATATATATATATATATATATATATATATATATATATATATATATATATATATATATAAATTACAAAACACGCCTCGTGTTATTTATCATTTATGTGTACGTATATAATGGGGTGTATAGGTGTCAAAATCATAGATTTGTAACTCGTTATTTTCTGTTTTACACACAGGTTTACAACCAAGGACACTGATAGTATCCATATTATTCTTACGAGACAGTACCACATGACATTTATATACAAGAGAAAAAAAACAGCATTTTTTAAATTTAAAAAAATTTAATAGAATATAATCGTGACAACGACACAAATATATGTTCGTTATCATTGGACATAAAACTATCACAGAAGTATCATTGTATATACATATAAATACTCTAGATACATAACGGGAAAGTCGTCACATTGTAGTTGTGCACACGGCGTTTGATGTAGAAATAAGAGAGAGAGACTTTCTGTGCTGTGTATATGTATAGACACTCGAATTATATCGCTTAAACTCCACATTTTTCCCTCCCTGTGCCTGTTGTGTCTTGAGAACCTTCATAAATAAAGCTTTGTCTAGTTTATTGTGATGTTTGCTAAGTCCTTTAGTACTAGTTTTTGAGTAATCTCCAATCAGTGGTATGTTTTACTACATAACGATACCATCCCATCCCCTTCGTACTCTAACTTAAATAAACCGGGGGTACGTTTATGGTACAATTTTGTTTTTTCGCAGTCTCGACAATCTACCTTAACTTTACCTTTACTCCTAACAAACTCCTCCCGATGAACGCTACAGGTCTCTGAGGAGAACCACTGATCGTACTCTTTATAAAAAGTGTCGAGTAAAAGTGGTCTAACGGCGTCATCTAAACTAGGTTTACTTAACGCCAAATACAGACTGTCAGTGTCCATTTCACACAGCTGAAAGTATGATATGTCTACGAACCGGTCTAAAAAATCGTAATAAAATTGTAACATCCGTAGCTTGGCGTATTGATATACAAAGTAGCCGATTTGTAACGGAAGGTCCCACCTCGTCGTCTTTTTTAACATTTTCACCTCGCATATATTTCCTACTCCTAAATCTGTCATATGTTTAAATAGGGGATCGTTAACGAGCTTGGAAGCAGTCTCACCCTCGCAGTACGCTACTGTCGCGTGTTTCGCTTTATCGGTGAGAGTTTTCCCGTACGCCGAATTTCCTAACAACTTCATGGTCTCACTAGTAATGGACTGCGTCTCATCTACATCCCCTTTTCGTCTGGCGTCTGATACGGTGTCCCCAAATTGCTTGAAACAACTAACAGGGTGGTATTCAATCACCTGGTAGATGTTGGTTACCTCTAGACCGTGATCTAAATACCATTTTAATAAGGGGGTGGCCAAAATAATTTTCTTCCCGATATAACTAACTATCAGGGTACGTCTAGGGGTCGTCAATAATTTATTTTTCACGGCGTATACCTTCATAAGCTCTATATATCGTCTCTACACACGTCTACGTTTTTAAATATGGGTGTCATTTCGCGAAAATATACATGAATATCGCATTCTACCTGACCAAACAGCGTTTCGTCTTTAACAGATTTCAAAATCTGCTCGACGGTTAGTGGTAATTTTTCCCTGGCATACGATGGTTTTGATCTGGGGAGGGCTTGTTTAAGAAATGAAATAATTGGGCTATTGGTTTTCTTTAGCTCTTGCCATTGACATTTCCACATCTCAACCACTTCAACTCCAACGTCGTTGGTTAAATATTCGCGGTCTTGTCGTATAACTCGGACAAGGGTTTTTTGCTTATAGGGTTAACACCTTTGTGTTTTTAGTGAGGTAACAGATATCTCCATGACTGAGACACCCCATAAACTGATAGACCTTATTACTCTTTTGACAGAAGCCATCCACTCTAATCCTACGAGGTCCTAAATGAACTTCACCCCCGTTGTATTGAGTTCGCAACTCAATGTTATGCTTGTGAGCTACCCACGTAAACCACTCTCTACTCTGCTGATCGTAATAATTAACCTTACGTTGTCTAAACCCGTCCTCAACTTTTCGTATAATTGGAAAGTCTGTGGGCATTTTCTACATCAACGCCCAGAGATACAGAGAATTTGCGTAATAGCCTTTATGACTTTCTGCTACATTTTGAGGATTATTTCTGATTCGAGTCTCACCCTTCTCGTGGTGGCGATGAAAGATTATGCTCGGACCACCCACTATATTATCTCTAAGTGTTTTATGAAGCTCTGCATCGCGTTTACCGCATAACGAAAAGACTACGTTTTTAGGTATGGTGTTGAAGAGGTATCTTGACGTCACACCGGGGACGGAAATGACGTCCTTAAACATATCTACACCCGAACCGGCGTAAAAATCTATTTGTTTCTCTAATGCAAGTAGGAAGGGTCCGACATCCTATATATTATACCAAAAAAGAAAATCTCTGAGAGTGGACATGTTATTGTCCACCCATATCTTGTTACAATACTCGTACTCTTCGTCCAAAGTATTACAGTTTTTAAGCGTCGAAAAGAAGGCCTCATGAGGGGGAAGAGAGGTTTCGTCTAACTTTTTTAGGTTCGTAATATACTCGTAACAAAATACGCCTTTAGTCTCTTTAATCTTGTACGCCGCTAAGTATTTACTATAAGAGAACCCCAGAGCGAGATAATTTATAATATCTAAGAACTTTAGTCGACTGGTGGAGATGCACATAAAATTAATATTACACTTAACGATAAACTTGAAGGGCGAGGTCACCACTTTTTTAGTTTTGTTTTGTTTCGGCTCTTCTTCACTTCCTCATCTTCTTCTTCAGCTTCCTCTTCATCGTCATCATTTTTTAATTTTTCTTCCTCATCTACTTCATCATCATCTTCTTCTTCGTTCGCTTTTTCTACTTTGTTCGCCGCAGCTACGAAATGCCTTATTAAATATGGTTTGATAACGTTTAAGTCATACTTTCCAGCTTTGAACCCTATAACGGGGAGCTCTCTCAAGTATGACTTGAGTTTCCCTATGAGGTCACTACAGTCACCCCTGTCTTTTAAACTGTCAAAAATCTGTTTGAAAGGCGCGTAAGATTCCAAACACCAGTTTCGCTAATGTCTGTAGATAATGTATCATTTTACTCACTAGTTTTTTAGAATCACCCTCGCTTACAAAACATACTGGTTTCTCATAACATATGACATATTAATATTACCTCCATTTGTCGTCGGTACATTACTAAAGTAACATTCGTAATCGTACGTTTCTCCGTAGGGATACACGTAATTATTAAGAGCCTCTATACCCCTATTAGCTATCGTTTGAAGTATACCCTCCTGTGGTCTCCAGGACCTCAGGATTCCTCCCACATACTTGTCTTTTTGCTTATCCCCGGTACATGTCTTCTCGTGTCTATCCAGAAGCCAACATTCTTTCCATAATTTTCCAGATTTAGGACAAGAAAAAGCATGGGCCGCCTTATCTATATCCTCTATATACATAAAATGGTCCTCGTAAAATAGAACTCTTAAGGTGTCGCTATAATTCGTACTACCCCTTAACAGTGGGGACAGGGCTTGTTCATTGTCAAAAGCGAAGACGTCCACGTTAATATCGAAACACTTCTCTAGTGAGGGAATCTGAGCTAGCGTTACACCGGGGAACTCGTCGTCTATATCTAAACCCTGATTTTCTTGCCACTGTTTCAGGAGATCGCTAGTGGGTCTGTGTAAGTGATTAAGTTTAGCGCCCCTAAACAACGCTACGCATCTAAAGAAACAGAGATTATCAGTATAGGCTGGCCCGTTAATGTTATTTTGTAATGTATAAATGAATTTATTGTTTGTAATGTGTTTTGGGAGCTCGGTTGTTAGACATCCGATAGGATATTCTACATAATGAAAAATATAGAATATTGTAGCTGGAACGCTTTTAACAGTATATTTACTGCTAGGTCTGTTATGATTTGCGTGATTTAAGGGGTCACTATCTTGTAGTTGTGTAAGGAACCGATCGAAATCTGCTCTGTTATTTATAACCATTGGCGTTTGGAGTAGACAACTATTATTGAAACTACTATGGAACAACCGAAGGTCATTGTTTTCTTTATTCCTCAGGATGAAATTGTGAGAATAATTTATTTTAAATCTACGTGTTTGGTTATTAAAGATGGGATTGAGAAGACTGGACCAGTTTGGAGTTAGCGCTGTATTTTGATTGTGGAACAACGTGTGCGTTGACAGATGTCTGTTATTATTACTATGTGACCTTATCGCCCGCCAATTGTCGACATAGACCTGTCTAACATCTGCTGGTAAACTAGCTAAACTATCTAATTCATGATCTATCCGCGCCTTCTTGCTGTGTTGACGCTCTGTCGATTGTACATTATTCCGCTTCCTCTTATTTGTTGGTTCAGCTCCGGACTTTGAACAGGTCGTCGGTATCAAAGCTGATGAGGCGGAGGAGGTTGATGCTGATGCTGTTGATGGTCTTGTCGAGGATGCTGATCTTGTAACTGTTGATATCGCTAGTTGGTGTTTATTTTTAATATGTGTTCTTAGATTGTCCTGTCTGTTAAATTCGCATACACATATAGGACACTGGTATGTATGTTTATTGTGAACAGTGTCTACATGCCGATCTAGATGGTTTTGGGTAGTAAATATTTTCTCGCAGTCTTTACACGTGTATTTAGTATTAATGTGTACAGATGATATGTGCTCTGTACTGTCTCTAGGTGTAGACTGCTCTCTCCCACGAGTGTTATCTACTCGGGGTTTCTTTCTAGGGTGTTGTTCTTGTTCATCTCCGGTCTCTGCAACATTGTTGTCTATTACAGAGAGTACTGTCGGGGCCCTTGTTGTAGCCTGTGTTGGTGGCGGTGTTATAGTTGCACATGTTGCGTGTTTTTTCGCCACATGGTTTGTAATATTTGTGGATCTTGTAAATACGCAGCCACATATAGGACACGGATATCTCTGTTGCCCATGAGTACTATCTGCGTGTCTGGCTAGCCCATGTCGCCGTGTAAAGCTTTTTCCACACGTTTCACACACGTGGCGTGGTCTGCTTACAAGTTCATTAAGGGATGCCATCTGTCAACGAGATAACACCATACATTTAGTGTGCATACCAAAAATACATTGAAATAGTATACATATTAACGCGCGCTCGCACACATGTACAAACACACACACTCACGCACGCATACTATATGTTACTAGTCAGTTATTCTTTATCGACCTCTTCATTAGCACACCTAACCTCACCAGCTCTCATGCCCTACACTATCCGGTACAACTCAACACTCATCCATCACTCTTTATCTTACTATCATAAACTGTATTGACAGTTATGACTCATTCCTCCGCTTTCTCTTGTTTATTATAACTACCTCTCAGTCTCTACCACTGCTATATCAGTCCGTTTCAACTTTTTCTTTCTTTCTTTTTTTCTTCCTTTCTTTCTTTCTTTCTTTCTTTCTTTCTTTCTTTCTTTCTTTTCATGCTTTCTTTCTTTCTTTCTTTCTTTCTTTCTCTCTCTCTCTCTCTCTCTCTCTCTCTCTCTCTATCCATTGTTCTCCCTTATCAATAGTTTAATCTTTCCCTCAGAACACATAACGAACATCTACATGATTCTCATTAACTAAAACACGCATCCATTAACACTTTCTTTGATATATATATATATATATATATATATATATATATAATTTTTTTATCAGTAAGCGGTTATCTTATAAAGCCCATCTTCCTGATCCTATTATAACTCCCCCTAAGCGTCAACCATTGCTATATCAGCATGCTTCGATTCTTTCTTTCTTTCCTTTATTTCTTTCTTTGTTTTTTCTTTTCATTCTTTCTTTATTTCTTTGTTCTTTCTTTTCATTCTTTTTTTCTTTTCTTTCTTTCTTTTCTTTCTTTCTCAATCTCTCTCTCTCTCTCTCTCTTTCTCTTCCTCGCTCTTCCTTATCAGTACTTTAATCTTTCCACTCAAAACACATAACGAACATCTACGTACTTATCATTAACTAAAACAGGCATCCATTAACAGTTACTTTTAAATATTATATCTTTGTCAGTGAGCGGGTATCTAGGTGTTTACTAAAGCTTTTATAGACATTTTTGAGTCTCTTATCCTGTTCATATCACTATCATAACCATACTATCCATTTTTACAATATTACAACATCCCATTCCGGGCACCGGTCTGTTATGTCACTGTATAATATGCCGTTTAGTTATGCGTCTTTGTTACGACCTATCAACTATGCGTCTCTATTATTAACACTGTTAACGTTTATTTATGAGTTTTTTACTATTTCTTTTGTTCAGTGTCTGGGTTTATATTCTGTATGTGTGCTGAGTTCGTGGAGCTCACGCGTAATGTATAGTCGAACAAGTCCAGACATGTTTTATTGATTGATTTCACGTACCACGCGCGCTTCTGACTTTTTCTTACATGGATTCGCAAGTGATCAGTTCTGATTGTAAATGTGTATGTCTACAATTTCGAACGAATTTGTGGTCTTAGGTGTTGATATTATCCACACTTATTATAAAACTGAAAAGAAGCTTTCCACGTTTTATAAGTCAATGGCTAAACTAGTCTATACGATATCAGAGAGATATGCCTCGTTATTCGCTGGTATAACTCTGGGAGTCGGCGATAAGGATATTTACGCCTCGTTTGCAACCATTGTGGTTTATATGGTTTCAGATGGAATTTTAAACTTTGGGCGCCTTGTGATTATTTATACGCTGGCTTATCGGCTAATTAAGAACCATGTCAAAGACTTTTACGATTCTGATACAGATATATCTTCTCTGGAAAAGAACTTCGCTTTCTTTGTCGGGACGTTTATCGGTGGTTTATTCGGAGACTGGCTTGTAAAAACGGAGGTTGGAAAAAAAATTCCTAGACTTCTCTAACGAAAAGAATACGACACTGTGGACTCTATTTCGTAACAGCTTTGCTCTGTGACCGTTACAACACTTACCGAACACGTTCCTATCTGTTACGTAATTCATTTCCATTAATAAAACTATGACAATAAACACACATTGTTATGTATTTTAAGCAAAATTTCAACTTACCTGTATTCTTATAATGTTGGTGTTTTAAAGTCCGCTTCTCCTAGCTTCTCCGACGGTGTTTCAGTATAACACCTGTCGTTATCTGCTGTTAGATTTACAGCTCTTGTAGGATAATATCGGTGAGGCTCTGCTGGTAGATTTACAGATATGGAAACGTATCTAGCAGTATTAACACACCTTGTGACTGACTGACGGCCGGTAGTCGAATGAATATATTAAATCGTGTACGCGCCTTTTTTACATAACAACCTGTTGGCGTTCTGCTCGCGCTGGAGAAAATAATCTATAAACTCACGCGCGCTGTTCATTGGTTGGTTCATTATGTGCCACGGTGGGAGAATATTTACTGTCCGTTCATGTCGTCACCGAGAGATACCTGATTAAATATCACTGATTTATGGTCCGTATATATCTTAAATACGGCCCCTTTACGTCCACGTAGATAGAATAACTATTAATTTATTACTATTATATGTATATATGCTCACCATATCTATGAAATAAATAACGTATCGCTACTCCCAAATATGGTAGTTTGTCTTCCGGAGTGGGCGTGGTCTATAACCGGACAACATACACTCGCCCTATTGGTAGTTGATAATGGCGCGAAAAACTGATGTCCATTACACGACTCATTAACCAATTATCCCTAAACTACCCCATTCATATCGTATACAAGTCCTATACATATACAGTCGAACCTGGTCTTAGGACCACCTGTTTAAAGCGTTTCCCTGGTTATAGGACCGGGTCTACAATTTCCCCGAGTTTTTTACTATATGCTAACACTGATTACGGCGCTCACCGTATGACGCGACCAGAGACCAGGCTAATTAACCGCCGCCAATGTTATTTATCCCGTTTACGACACGCGGGTAATCCGAGATAACGATACACTGACCAGCCAGTCCTTCTCCGTCTCGCTGGGAGCCATAAACGATCGACACAGGTGTCTACAGGTGTCGAAGTTTTCCCGTATTTAGTGAGTCCCAGATTACAGTGGAACGTGTTACGTTTATCAGTCAATACTGGTGTGAGAAACACGGCAGACACAGATCTATGATTCGTGAAGTGACATCACTTCGCGGTTCCGTCTAGACCAGAGTAGACCATTGCGTGGCCCGTATAAATTACAGGAATTAACTAAAGAATTAGTCATTGCCCGCTTAGAGTGTATTCACGTACATGTACAGTATCTCAGTGAATTATTTTTGTGGATTTTAAAAGTGTTACACACAATATAGGAAATGGCTATGATTTTTTTTCAAGTCAAAAGTGATACATGTACAGTATAAGTGGAATCTGTGTATGTGTGTTTTATTTTTGTGTGTTTAACTATCGTGTTTTATGAAAAGTGTCCAACCAGTGGCTATTGTAGACCGACATGTGCACTATGTTCTACTCATGGATTACGCTGATTTGCAGGTTAGTTTTCATAGTGCTTAGGATAAACATTTTTTTATCGCTCTATTTATTAGGTGAAACCTGTGAGGCAGGACCACCTGTCCTATGGGACCAGTTTTTGAAAGTCCCGTGAATGGTCGCCTTAGACAGGTTCGACTGTATAACATTGCATCACTCTGGCTTGGCGTAGCATGGCGCAATCTCTATATAACTCTTGTACTTATAGGGTACAGGACGTTGTATGGGTTTTTACTCTAATCTGTGCCTTGCGCTAGGCAATAAATCCTTCTCTAAGCTACTACTGTCTTCAACTTCACTACTTAATATGTTCTTATTCCTATTTGGCGTTTGCATGTCAATTACTTCTTTTTCTTTATTACTCACTGTTACTACTCTTTCATTACTAATGTCTACCTGTATTCCTCTATCTTTTATGTTTGTTTGTTTGTCCGTCACTGTTCGCCTATTTCTTGTTTCCTTTTCAACCATCTGTGTAGCACTATCTGTGCGCTCCGTTATTTCCGTTTGTGTACATTTTTCTTCTTTCCCCACTTCCTGATATCTCTTATTGTCACTGCCGACCCCGGTATCAACGTAAGTTTTTCTACTCTTAACCTCTAACCCCGTCTGGTTGTCTCTTTCCTGTCTCCTAATATTCTTATTTATTTGGATACCATACAATCTATAATTTGGTTTATCTCTTCTTTCTCTACTGTCGTTTAAATAAAATGGTCTTGTCTTTCAGTTGTCTTGGTATTTATTTCTTATTACTGGTCTGTAAATTTGCACTGTTATTTTGCTACTCTTTATTTTATGGTCCTTATTTAAAATATTATTAACTTTGCTACTGTCTTTATAAAGTACTATGGCCGTATTTCTATTGTCTAGTCTCTCTATGGCTTTGTAAAACATTATCTTTCCAAGTTTACTAAAATAATTCCTAACCTGTTGTTCTGTAATATCCTCCCTTAATCCTTTAACTATTATTTTGCAGCTATTAGTTTTGGTTGCCATCGTTGTTGCTGTTTAACACTCTTTGCCCTCGTCTCTTACTTTAACTGCCCTTTCTCCTTCCTATCAATCTAATGCTACCACTTGCTTTCAACAGTTTCCCTTCCTAAACACTATGTCAATACCCCTGAGTTTCCTCACCACTCATACCTGTGATTTACTGTCTCCACGAATTGTCCCTCTATTATTACCATTTTAGTACATATCCCATCATACACACCTTACACCACATACAAAAAATATGCATCTATGGTTGTATTGCATCCGTCCTGCATTACCTCACAAACACTTCGACTCCCTTAAAAAATGTATACATCAGCATATTTCTATCATTCCTGATTCATAAACTTCACATTTGTTGTCATTTTTCTCATACATTGTTTTCACTCTATAGCATCACAATCATGTGTGTCCTGCGTCTTATAAACCTACTACACTGAACCCCTATGTGTTTACCTTTATATTTGTCTGCCCTCTCTAATGTTTCTCCCTTTCCCTCTTTTCCTTCTCTAAAAAAAAAATTTCACTGGCCACACATGATCGCGATTTGTTGTATACACTCTTTTTGACAACTATTCTTGTTATTACTCATTTACTCTTATCTATCATCTGTGGAAAAGAAACATTTCAATAATACATTACTACAATCTTTAATATATTTTTTTACTCTGTTTGACGATCCTTGAAATGTCACTATCTCTTGTCCATGAATGTCTTTCTCCTACACAATTTACAATCTATTACCGTCGTAACTTCTCTGTCGTTGTGATCTCCCTTCTTTCCTTAACACATGTTCTGCTTAACATAACAATCACAACTGTAATTTGGCAATGTACCCTACCTTCTAGGCACCTGTGACCCATTCACAACGCAATTGTACTCATTTGACCTGACGTAGTCATGGAACAAAGAAAATTCTCAAGACCTACAATTAAATAAATATCACAGTTGAGGGAATACATCTGGAGACAGTCCAGAGCTACAACTACCTGGGACATACTATAACCAATGATGGAAAATGCAAAATTGAAATAAACAAAAGAATAGGTATGGCAAAAAGTAATTGTAATGCCATGAAAAATATACTAACAACAAAACAAATATCAACAGGGCTGAAACTAAGAATGGCAAAATGTTACATCTTCTCAATATTCCTGTATGGTGCAAAAACATGGACATTAGACAAGAAAACAGAACAGAAAATTGAAGCCTTTGAAATGTGGATTTATAGAAGAATAGGTAGAATTGGATGGAAACAAAAGATAACAAACGATGAAGTTTTAAAACAACTGAAAATAAAAAGAGAACTACTAAATACAATTAAGACAAGACAAATGAAATTTGAAATGAGATTTTTGGGGCATGTTAAAAGACACAACAGCCTACTAAAAGTAATATTGGAAGGAAAAATACAAGGTAAAAGAGGCAGAGGCAGACCAAGACTAACATGGACGAGTAACATCAAAAGATGGACAAGTCAATCTATGACAGCCTGCACCGTCAAAGCAAGAAACAGTGTAGAATGGCGATCCATGGTAGCCAACCTTCGTTGCGGAGAAGGCTCTCGATGATGATGATGATGATGATGAGTCATGGCGCCATTTGTAGAGGTTTTATTATGACCCCTTCTGAAGTAATTGTAATTCTTAATCGCCTTGCCGTGCTGTCTGATGTAACACCCCGTGATCTCTATGGTTTCTTTCGTACTTTGCGCTGTATCTTGTGGTTACCGCTCTGACCCCGGATTCGTTCGTCGCCAGTCAGGGATACTGCTGGACTGATTCGACAGACTCAACAACATGTGTTTGATAACATAATGCTCAGCCTTTATTTCATTCACAGTACATGCCCTCGAGTTTCGAGGGGACACATTGACACTGACTTCTACCAATCTAAATTCGTGAGCTTATTATACACCATGCACTGCAAACACTTTCGTACACGTTCCAGATAAAATATCAAAGTTCAGCTGACCATATGACAACTGCCGGAGTTGAGTGGCGAGTTCCCCACACATCAATGGACAGTTTTAAAAGTTCAATTAATAACACACCCGTGGCTGACTTGCATAGTGAACCCAATGTATAAATATGTCAAAGAAACGCTCTTGCTCTCACCTTCCTTGTAGTTTACAAAGTTCAGTTCATAGCATACATTTGGCTGACTTGTGTGGTGAGCTCAATGTATAATATATCAAAGAACAGCACTTCCTCTCACACTCTTAGTAGTTTTAAAATTTCATTTAATAATAACACATTTAGCTGACGTGAGTAGTGATCTCACTGTCTAACAATCCGCCGGCGGATAGGTGGCAGGAACTATTAAAGGCGGTGTCTGAAAAGTGTTCCTTGTTGCAGTTTCCTCATATTCCGTATCCGGCTTGCTGCCGGAGCTACTGAGTTAAGTGTTCTATGCACACCGTGAGCTGTGCGTTTCATCCGTTTTATCATGTTTCGATATTCCGATTGTTTACGATGAATGATGATATCTTATGCCGGGGAACAGATGGCTGTGTTTACTTTCTGTGCAGTTTCGCCTTATGTCTTTTGGCGTGTGCTGAGACTGCTATGTTGGAAACAGAAGTTCCCTTTCTTTGTTTGGGAGATGAGATATTAATTCGGATGATTCCACTGGCATGGGTTGAGCAATTATGCATTTTAGTTCGTTTGCAGTGATACCAGGGCCTTCCATAACCATAAGCATAATAAATGCCACGTCCAATATGAATATACAGAAACATATTTTTTTTAATGCATCATTAGCATGAACTAACCGAAATAATCAACTACTAGGAACTTCTCGTATATTGTGAATAATAGAATAAAATAGTGAAACAAGCTCTACATCATGGTGTATTGATAAGAAAATATCAGTAATTAATTGAATTGGTAAACCAAAGATTGAACCTCTTTTTCATCAAATATAAATATTTAAATCTCTCTATCCCTGTATTTTGCTAGTTGTAACCAAGTAACATAACTGTCCCATTCTCATGATGTGCCCGGAAAATGTAATATAATTTATAAAAGTTATAAATCAGACAACAGTAGTTATAGCTATGAAGATCATTCTTATACATTCTCCCAAAAATAATAGAGCAAATAATCAACTTTGATATTCAATTATACTATTTTGTTAGAGGCCACATAGATGGGATTTCTCAGAAGAATGTTGAAAGTTCCCTGGACAACTAAAAAGACCAACGAGGAAATTCTCAAAGAGGCCAACACAACAATGGAACTCCTAAAAACATCAGAAAGAAACTATCAACATTTTTTGGGCGATATGCCCAAAAGAAGAGGAAAGTTGGAATACTTGGTTACAAATGGCAACATACAGGGAAAGAGAGATCACGGACAATAGAGAGAGAAAATACTAGATAGCTTGGTGTCATGACATGTAAAACAGTCAACAACAGAATTGATAAGATTCACGACGGATAGAAGATTGTGGGACATCGCCTACACCAACCGGTATGGCACATGATGATGACGACTAATTCTGATTCACCTATGGCGAAATCAAATGGTGCTCGATCAGTTTCTGATATTGTCCTAGAGTAGGTAGGCGTCCATTGCTTAGATATAATAAACTTTATTTCACAACCACGAACGAGGTCCGGAAAACATGTCGCGCTGATGCGGATTTTAAAATAATTTACAACTTTTGGGATTACTGTTTTCAGGACTACGCCTACCGTCAGAAAGCAACGGCTAACTACAGACGTACAATGCCTAGAAAATGACACAGCCAAAAAATGCTGGGGTAATGTCCTAGTAAATCAAACAAATAATAAAGGTATTAATAATTATTATAAGTGAAAATTCACTTGCTTAAGGTGACCATATTTTTGAAACCCTAATCCGGGACTGATTAATTTGACTTAAATTTTCCATCAATAAAATGAAATTTCTTCCGTCTTTTTCAAGTGAATGATACATGTATTTTAAAACTAATTAGGAGGCGAAGGCGCGCCTCCCAGCACCAGAGCTGGAAGTTGTCAGCGACCCACAGCTGATGGCTTGCGCCAGGATCTGTGAACCAAAACCATCCAGACCCTGCTCCACCTCTCCTTGGTGCCTCCAGTAACAGACTAACCTGTCTAGTCTGGCCAAGCGTGCAGGGATCGAAGAGGGAAGACAATCCGGCACTCTAAAATGTCGTGCTGAAGTCGGATGTGTTGGGCCGAAAAGCGCAAATATAACAGTTATACTGCAAACCACAACACAACGCAGACACGTCCACTACGTCCTTGTAAGGGCGGATGATGAAGAGGAATATTCTAGTCTACCACGATACTCTAGAATACTTTAGTCATCGGGCAAACCAACCAGAAGAGGTCAATTACACATAAAATTGATAGTCATAAACTGAAAGATGAAGCCATAAAGGAAAAGTTTAACATAGAGCTAAGTAATTGTTATTCAGCACTCGGTGAAATAGACTTAGATATCAATGAAATGTGGGACTCACAGAGCAAAATACTAATGACAGCAGCAGAAGCAAGTGCCGGACTGAAGAAAATGGAAAAACGAGCTTGGATCTCAGACACCACATGGAAATACATCAAAGAAAGAAGAGAAGCAAAGAGAGCCATGACTAATGTAAAGACAGATCTTGGAAAGGTTCTGGCAAAAGCAACATACAAAGAATTAGACAACAAAGTGAAAAGTTCGGCAAGAAGAGATACAAGAGCTTATATAGACAACTTGGCAGAGAAAGCAGAGACAGCTGCAATTACAGGAGACAGCAGAACTCTCTATACTGTACAAAAGATGCTGACAAACACCTATACATCCAGTGGAACACCAATTCTAGACAAATCTGGATTAATGCTAACAACAAGCGCAGACATAAAAGCCCGTTGGGCGGAACACTTCAAAGAAATTCTTAACCGTCCACTACCTCACAGTTTAATAGATTTTGAAGCTGAAACACCAGCAGCAGAATTAGATGTAAATTTAGATGACTTCACCTTGAGTGAAATAGAAACCACCTTAAAGCTAATGACCAATAACAAGGCTGCTGGAGAGGATAAGTTAACAGCTGAGATCCTCAAGGCAATTGATAGCCATAATTTAATACATCTCCAAAAAATGTTCAACATCATTTGGAAAACAGAGAAGACGCCTCATAAATGGAAAAAAGGAATCATTGTTAAGATCCCAAAAAAGGGCAATCTTAGAGATTGTAACAACTGGAGAGGCGTGACACTTTTGTCAGTTGCCTCAAAGTTATTCTGTAAAATCATCCTAAATAGAATAAAGGATTCAATAGATACAGTAATGCGTGAAGAACAGGCTGGGTTTAGAAAAGGGAGAAGCTGTCTTGACCACATTTTCACTCTACGACTTATATTGGAGGAACACATTGAAAAGCAAAAACCTTTTGTACTTAACTTCATCGACTTCAAAAAAGCATTTGATAGTATTCATAGAGATTCTTTGTGGAAAATTCTGAAGCAATATGGTTTACCGTCAAAAATCATAAATATTATCAAAGACATGTATGATGGTTACACATGTGCAGTTCGAACAGAGGAAGGACTGAGCGAATGTTTCCCAATAGAAACTGGGGTTAAACAAGGATGTATTTTATCGCCCTTGTTATTTGGAATTGTTATGGACTTCATAATGAAGAAATGCTGCACTGGTAATAAAGGCATCGAATGGATACAAGGAGACCATTTGGAGGACCTCGACTTTGCTGATGACAGAGTTCTCATCAGCAGTCAGATAAAAACGATGCAGGAAAACACAAATGAACTATCATCAATAGCCAGCAAAATTGGGCTTGAGGTCAATCATGAAAAGACTAAAGTTATGAAAAGTTTAATTCCAACAGATGACAAAATATACATGGAAAACAAACCAGTAGAAGAGATCGATCACTTTATCTATCTTGGAAGTCACATTGATCGAGAAGGGGATACGAGCAAAGAAATTAGAATCAGACTGGCTAAAGCAGCAATGTCTTTCAGAAGCCTTGAAAAGTTGTGGAAATCAAAACTCATTAGCACAAACACAAAACTTAGGCTATTCAAATCAAATGTACTATCAACCCTTACGTATGCGTGTGAAAGCTGGAAAACAACAAGAGATATAGAAACAAAGTTGAACGCATTCGAAAATAAATGTCTAAGGAAAATACTTGGTATAGAATGGAACGAATTCAAAACAAACGAGGAAATTAGAGAAATTGCCAATCAACCACTAATATCTTCAGTAATAAAGGAAAAGACGATGGTCATACGTTGGACATGTGATGAGAAGAGATAATAATCGAATAGCAAAGCAAGCCCTCATATGGGAAACAACAGGTAAAAGAAAAAGAGGAAGACCCAGGGAGACACTGAGAAGAACATTGATGAGAGAGGCAAGAGCAGCAGGAATCGGCTCCCTCAATGAGATAGAACTGCTTGCACAGAACAGAGACAGATGGCGAGATTTGATAAAATATCTTTAAAAGAAAACTGCTAGAACAAAAATTCATATAGGAGAAGGTGTATCTTGGTCTACGCCCTATGGGCCGGTTACGGCTCGAAAGGTCAATAGATAGATAGAAACCAACCAACCAACCACCAAAACTAATTAAAACACCTAACATTATAGGCTTACAAAACGTTATCAGGAGATTAAAAAAAAAAAAACATTAGTGATACTCACTTAAATGGAAAGTGAAGCAGAGTTGCTGTACTTTTCTGATGAGCGGATTTTTTTTTTTTTAATAAAGATCTTTCTTTGTTTGGAGCATCTTAAAAAATCAACACATGTTTGCACATTGTTCACATTGGTGATCAACATGGCCTTTAAAGTGTCCACACTTAGATGTGTTTTATCATTTGTCCACAAGCTGTTCATCAGTGAAAACAATCTTTCCGGTGCAGCATTTGTTCCCGGTAGACACAAAAAATAACTGCCAGCTTCAGAATATGTGAAATTGGCACATGCCTGTTTTTGAAGTGGGAAGCCATTTCAATCCAACGCTGCCCTGGTAGTGTTTTATTAATTCACCCCACTCATTAATTTTCTGAGAAGTAACAAACTGCTTAATGCAAATATGTTCGTCATGCTTTCATTTTATGAAAAGTCGACTGAAGGTACTGTTTGACTCATTAATGATGAAGATTTCTTAATATTTCCAAGTTGGTGTTCTGTTCGACATTACCCAGCTGTAGGCCTCAAGGTTTTGAAAATTATTTGCAGCCCATTTCTTCAAATAACTTAAAGATGTTTCATAGAATGAAGAAACACTGGTTCTGAACTTGTTCACATCATCATGCGGAATTCCTTCCTTTTCCAGCTTGTCAAGAATTAGCTTAACTCTTGATGGCAAGAAACCATCTTCCAGTTTGGACTCCAAGATAGTTCTCAACCCAATGATGTTGCCAATTACTTCAAAAATAGTGACCACCTAACCCTCTACTTTCTGCACTGCTTTGTGGAAAGAGGATGCCTGACTGTGAACAAAAAAAAGCCATGCTTCAGACAGGGGGTTTTCAAAGAATTTCTGTATAAAGACTGGGCATCTGTCTTGAGACTGAAAAATAGAATTTTAAAGGCAGGAACATGTGAAGAACCCTTTCAACGGTAGTAGTTAGGAAATGTTGCACACGGTCCGGGATAATTAGTTGAGTAAAGAGTAGGGTTGACCCTACAACGCCCAGTACCCTATTAGAACAAGAGTTATATAGAGACTGAGGCAAGCGGCGGCAGTTTGGCTTGCCGCGATGATATATGTATGTGTGTATGTGTGTATGTATGTATGTGTGTATGTGTGTATGTGTGTATGTATGTATGTATGTATGTATGTATGTATGTATGTGTGTTTGCGTGTGTGCGTGTGCGCGTGAGCGTGTGTGCGCGTGTGCGTGTGTGCGTTTGTGCGCGTGTGCGTGTGTGTATGTCTGTGTGTATGTATGTGTGTATGTATGTATGCATGTATATGTGTATGTATGTGTGTATGTATGTGTGTATGTATGTGTGTATGTATGTGTGTATGTATGTATGCATGTATATGTGTATGTATGTGTGTATGTATGTGTGTATGTATGTGTGTATGTATGTATGTATGTGTGTGTATGTATGTATGTATGTGTGTATGTATATGTGTGTATGTGTGTGTGTGTGTTTGTATGTATGTATGTATGTATATATGTATGTATGTATGTATGTATGTATAGGACTATGTCTAGAAGAAGTATGGTGGATTGGTTTAGCTCCCGAAGAGGGCAGTTGGGGGATAAATGAGTAGATTGGTTAATGAGTAATGTAATAGACATCGGTGTATCCCGCCATTTATGACTACCAATAGGTGCGAGTGTATGTTATCCAGCTCTATAGACCACGCCCATTCCGGAAGCATTACCGCTATATAAGGAAATAGCGTTACGTCAGTTACTTCATAGATATTGTGCATATATACTTATAATAATAATGATCAAATATTTATTATATCCTTGCGGACGTAAAAGGACCATATATACGATAAATATGGCCATATTCAGCGATTTATTTGCTACGGAACTTCCGGGGAAATGGCGCCTGTTAGCTTGCTTCTTCAGAATACTCACAGATAAGTGCTGTTTTCCACTGAACTTTTCTGTTTATTTGTTTGTTTTTATTGATATTTTAAGGGATCATGTGATTGTGCACGCTTTCTATTTGATGTAAATCACTTTGCTTCTTTTGATTCATTGCATTTTGTTACAATTTCCTTATTTCATCACTTATACTCATCCCCCCAAAAAAATGATGCACTTTAAACTATGCGCTCAGCAGGCTAAGAATGCCAAATGGGATGACTTCTGTAAAAAAGTGTGCTCAGAAAAATAGCTCGCCACATTCTGGCGCCTTCATCAGTGCATGAATGGCACAACACGACACAGAGGCATACCAGACTTTCAGAGAACAGGCCAGATATGGCACAAATCTGATGAGAGCAAAGGGAAGGCCCTGCTTGCCCGCTACATTGAGCAGACAGACCAAAGAAATGAGGCTGTAAGAAAGAGGATACGGATATCGCTGTCAAAATTGTGTAAGGATGTAGGGCTGGAAGATCTCACAATCACAACCGATACCATTCGCACAACACTTAAAAGGTCACACAACACTGCCCCTGGTCCAGATGGTGTTCGGTACGGTGACATAGGCGATTTAGCTGACGACGACTTGACAAAACTGGCCAATGAGTTTAATGCCAGTATTCGGAGTGGCCAGATTAAGGAGGAGTGGTTACACAGCTACTAACTACCGCTACCGAAGCCAAACAAGGACCATTCTCATATCAGTGCCTACAGAATCATCACAATGCAGAACACTGCGGACAAGCTGCTGGAGAAAATAGTTGCTCGTGTCCTCACCTGTCACCTTGAACAGAAACGCGTATTTCCACCCACACTCGGAGGTTATAGATATAAGATATAACAAAGAGACATGGCTCAATGCGGCAGTCTTTGCCTATGACGTTTTTGAAGGCTTCCACAGACGAGAGGAGACATGTGCTGCTGCTATAGATCTGGAGGATGCATACAACAGGGTACCATTTGAATATCTCATGCATATGCACATCAAACTGGTGGTGCACCCCTTCCTCATTAGATGGATCGCCGCGGCACTGTTTCAGAGGAAGGTGATACTCAGATGTAGAAGTTGGTCTTCTGAGCCAACATCTATTTGTCCTGGGCTGCCACAAGGCTCACCATTGTCACCAGTTCTATTAAACGTGTACACAATAACGATCACGGAACAACAACTGGATGGGAGGGGATGAAGGCATTCAAATGGTTAGAGTCACAAGACTACACCCACGCATGTATACTGAGTGATTCGATGAGCATGATAAAAAAGTGGATTTGTGCTCTGTACGCATGCAATGGGTAGAGTCGTTGCAGAAATCCAAAATACGTAAGGTCACCTTTGTCTATGTCCCTGGACATGCAGGAGTACGGGGAAATGAAAGAGCGGACAGGTTGGCTAGCTGCGCTGTCGTTGAGGACAGACAACCAATGGATCGGGCGGACATCATCAATGCACTTTGGGATGTTGGAACAGCACATGACTTCGACAAACACAGATCCACGTCACTTCTTCGGATGATGGAAATGGGAATTAAAATGGGCACAGCCAGAAATGAGAAACTTAGTGGCCGTGTATCAACCAACATTGAACTGGAGTCGTCAGTCGCTGGACACTGATGATATTGCTGAGGAGGGGATCTGAGCACCTATGGATATGTACGAGTTGAATGATGATGGCCCTCAAATAACGCAATATTTGCTACGCTGGATGCAAGTGCTAGATCCTGACTCAATATTATCCCAACCCGATGTCCGCGAGCATGGATCAATACTAATCTCCAGTGAGAGTATCGATTTCTGGATGCTTGTAGAGGAACCGAAACATGGTGGTATGTAAACTCTCGGTAGCCGAGTTGGGAAAACCACCCGACTGGACTACCGACGTTCGGATAACCCGTGTTCGATTCCCGCTGGGAGCAGTGTAAATTGTACTCGTGGTTGAAAAAAAAATACCCCCACGGTTGACCCAGCCATTGGCAGAAATGGGTACCAGGCTATTACCCTGGGAAGGTGAGGAATGTTGCCTCGCATCTGATTTTCGATGCTAGAGGCCACACTATACAGAAATTTCCGAACATTTCTGGAGCACATATGGGTGGAAATTCGCGTGCTAAGACGCCGGTTCAAGTCTCGTACTTTACCTTTTGCTAACGATAAGTCTGTCTCGCTACATGGTTAACAAACAATACGGCATAGGTTAATAACAATACTAACGGTCTCGATACGTGTATCTCGTGAGTCTGTGACTTGCGTCCCCAGAGTGAACATTTTAAAATAAAGTTCGTAAGTTATAAAAAAAAACAATATAAATCTACACCACAACAGTCGTGGGTAAGGAATCAACCTGGAAACATCCAATTACCGCGTTAGTCACAGGGGCGATGGGATCTGGAAACAGTGTGTTTGTTATGAAATTTCAGAAACACGTGTCAGAAATAGTTAGTGCAGCACCTGAGGAAATCGTTTATTGTTTTGGTGAGTGGCAACCGATGTACAAAACGATGAATGGTGTTCAGTTTAACGAAAGGCTTCCCAACATAGAGCAATGGGTAGGGGATAGGAGACGTCTAGTGGTCATAGACGATCTGATGGACGAAACTGACAATAGGGTCATGAAACTATTTACCAAGGGGAGTCATCATAGAAATATAAGCGTCGTGTATATAGTACATAATCTCTTTAGTAAAAACAAGGGACAGTGGACAATAAGTCTCAACAGTCAGTACATTGTGCTCTTTAAAAATCCTAGACACGGGTCTCATATTACAAATCTAGACAAACAAATGTACCCAGGTCGCGTGTCGTATATTCAGGAATGTTTTAAGGACGTGACGTCGGCTCGACACGGGTATTTGTTACTGGACCTTCGACAGGAAATGCCAGATCACCTAAGACTGCGCACCAATATTTTTCGTAAAGAACATCAGGTAATCTCATCATCATCATGTACCATGCCGGTTGGAGTAGGCGATCATGTCCCTCCACAATCTTCTATCTATAGTGCATCGTATCAGTTCTGTTGTTGACTGTTTTCCATGCCATGACACCAAGCTATCCAGTATTTTCTCTCTTTGTCATCCACGATCTCTCTTTCCTTTTATTTTGCCAGTTGTAACCAAGTATTCCAACTTTCCTCTTCTCATGATGTGCCCCAAAAATCTTGATTGCTTCTTTCTGATGTTTTTTAAGAGCTTCTTTTTTGTGTTGGCCTCTTTGAGAACTTCCTCATTGTTCTTTTTATCTGTCCATGGAACTTTCAACATTCTTCTGAGAAATCCCATCTCTGTAGCCTCCAATCGTCTTTTCATTTGTTTGTCTACTGTCCATGATTCACTTCCATAGGTCAGAATTGGTTCTATATAGCACAGATGAACTCTCTCATTTTTATTGACATAGATTTGTTGCATAAGATATTTTTCATTTTCTGAAATGCTATTTTGGCCTGAGCTATTCTGCTTTTTTATTTCTGTGGTGCATCTCCCATCTGATGTAATTATTGTGCCCAAGTATTTGAAACGTTGTACTTGTTTCAGATTTGACTCGTTTATTTTTATGCTGCATGATGGTGATGATTGTTTCTTCGATATAACCATTACTTCTGTTTTCTTACTATTCAGACTGAGATCTTTCTTGTTGCTTTCTTCTAATATTATGTCTATCATTCCTTGTAGTTCGTTTTCTGTCTCTGCTATTAAGACTGTGCCATCCGCATATCGCAAATTAGTTATGTTGTGACCGTTGACCAATTTTTTAAATCTACTATTGATCTCATAATATATTCGCTGTAAAGTGAAAACAAAACCGGTGACAGAACACAGCCTTGTCTGACTCTTGTTTTATAGATTGGAATTGTCCTGTTTGGTTGTTAATTCAAATAGCTGATGTCTGTTGCCAGTATATGTTTTTTTATGATTCGCAGATCCTTGCCATCAATGTTTAATTTCTCCAGCATATTGATTATTTCCACATGCTTTACTTTTTCAAATTCTTTCGTGTAGTCTATAAAGCACATATATAGATCTTTCTTTACCTCTATAGATCTTTCTATAAATGTCCTTAAGATGTATATTGCATTATTGGTGCCCTTTCCTTCCACAAATCCACATTGTTCCTCACTTATTTCTGGTTTTATTTTGTTCCTTACACGTCTCATGATTATTCTTAGTAATACTTTAGTCATATGGCTCATGAGACTAATAGTGCGATGGTCTTCACAATCAGTGGCTCCTGACTTCTTCAGTATGGCTACAAAGATAGATTTTAGTAGATCTTCGGGTATTTGTCCAGTGTTACATGTCATTGAGTAATTTTGTTATGACTTGTTCTCCCAACTCTCCTAATGCATTTATCTCTTCGATTGTTATATTGTCAGGACCTGGAGCTTTGCCTCTTTTCATGTGTTGAATTGCGTCCTCCACTTCACTCTGCATTATTGGTGGTCCTGTGTCTTCATTTGAATTGTTTAATTCTTGTCTTTCATCATCATAGAGTTGACTGATATATTCTGTCCATCTTTCCATTGTCATCTCGTGTCCCATTATTATATTTCCTTCCTTTGATTTCACACATCCTGAAACTTTGACTTCTTTTCTTCCTGTTAATTCATTTAACTGATTGTGCATAAATTTTGGGTCTTTGTTTTGTTGTTTTTCCATTTCTTCACATTTCTGTTTTAACCATCCTTCCTTTGCTTCTCTGCACTTGTTTTGGATCTCTTTGTGCAATATTTTTTATGCTCGTTCTTCTTTCTTATGTTTTTTTCTTTCGTCCATTAGTTGTAATATTTCTTCTGTCATCCATTTCTTTTTGTTGATTCTTTTTGACACTGGTATTACTTCTTTTGATGTTTGTTGAATCGATTGTTTGAGCATTTCCCACTGCTCCTGGATGTCCTGTATTGTCTCAATAGCATTATATCTATTTTGTACTATCATGCTGTATTTATCACTCATCTGTTTATCTACTCTTAGCATATCTAGTTCTAATTTTATATATGTTCTTGGTGATTTCTGTGCCTTCAGCAGTTTAATTCTTTTTTTTCAACTACTGGTATATTGTCACTATTACAATCTGCTCCTGGCCTTGTTTTAACAGACGTTCGCCCATTCCTAAATCTTCTATGTACCAGTATAAAATCAATTTGATTCTGTACTTTTTTGTCTAGGCTTTGCCATGTCCATAGTTGCCTAGTGTGTGGTTTGTACCAGGTGTTACCTATAATCATTTCATGTGTCTTTGCCCAATCTATCAATCTATCCCCTCTGTCATTCGTCTTGCCATGCCCCTCCCCCCCCCCCCCCCAGTCACATTTTGCACTTTATGTAATTTCAGGTAATCTACGTCCCGAAAATATCTGCCTCCCCGTATTTGTCGGAGGTAGGACTCTGTTAGGGCACGGTATCGGAAGTTTTTTCGGAGCATCGGAAGAGGAATTTTACCATGGCTAAAAACCGGTGGTAAGGCCTTACTCAGAGGAGGTGTCTGTATGGGACTACAAGTCGCACAAGACACGTTGGCGGGAAGAAACATTGGAGAGGCATTTAAAGAAAGAGTCAAGGAATCCGGTCAGCGTTTAATTCTTTGATCCATCGATCATCTAGCCGGTGTTGATACAGGCCAACAAACCGGAAGCTGTAGAGGAAGGAAAAGACGGCCAGCGCCACCCGGCATGCCAGTTTGGGCAAAAAGAATAAAAACGGCGAAACGACACGCTCACTCTCATTCCGCGTGCAAGAAGTCTATGAGGACTAAGTATACGGGCATATTAGGTTAAGCAATATGGCTCTAGTGCACCCCAAGTCTTGTGAATGTTTTCATTCTGGACTAGATTTTTTTAGCGTTCCACCGACTCAGACATCTGTATATTCTGGTCAATTCATTGAAGTTTTGCACCTAGCATCTCTGGCGTCTGTTGCACCTATAGAATTTTCCATTAGCGGAAATTCTGATCAATAAATCGATTTTTTCAACACGTATCGGCAAATGAGAGCAAAAATTACATTGTCCAACGGTGACAATTTACTGGCTGATGTTGACGTGGTCACAGCGAACTATTACCTGCACAATGTAAACTCGCAAGTCGACGTATCTCTCAGCAATACTTTGACTTCAGCTTCTAAAAACACCTATCCTTTTCGAGCGTACCAAAAAGGCACACTCAACCATAGTAAGGAGTCTAAGAAAGTTTATCTCATGAGTGCACTCTTCTATAGCGATACTCCCAGACACGCGGATGACACCCAAGGAGACTCGAATGTGGGTTTAAAAGCGCGGCAAAATCTGGCCCGAGGTAGCTATAAACTGAATAAGATAGATCGACTTCAATCTAATATGTTTGCTCAGGAGCGTAACATGCTAAACAGGGTTGACGCGAAAATTAAGTTGACCCCCTCAAAAGACGGTTTTAACATCATAGCTTACGACAAAAGTGTCGGATAAAAAATGTCATCACTTACGCCGCCTTGTTGGTGAGGAAAGCCACAGTTAATCCAGCCATCTCGCTGGCTCACAAAAAGGCTCTCTTATGAGGCAATGCGCGATACTCCGTGAAGAGAGTTTTGATTAAAACATTTGCCATTCCTAAAGGTATGTTATCTCATTCTCAAGTTCCTCGTTTACGCAGAAATGGGTTCAGTGCTGGAGATCTCTAAAATAAGACAGGCTCTTACAGATTATACAGCATAAACACATCGATAATGAACACGAGGGATATTTTCAACATACTTTTGTCTGACATTTTTGTGAGGTGTTGTTCCATTGTTAGTGTAGTGGCTCGCGATCGGTTACCTCGCTATATCGACCCTACTAAAACTGCAGCCTTCGTTATCAATGCAGATCTCAGCTATCTGCCAGGCTCGCACTGTGTGTCCCTCTACTACAATGGTGTTGTTCAGTTTGTGTATTTCAACAGTTTCTGGTTTTTCCCCAGGCATACTGAGATCAATTTTATCCAGTTACAAGACCTGCTCAGTAACGTGTCTGGACTGTACTGTGTGTATTTTGTACCGATTAAAGCTTGATGAGGATCAATGCAAAGGTTCTTAGTGCCGTTTACCTCATCCACCAGATAACACATAAATGATCGAATCGTGTATCGACTAGTACGACCATGGCTAAATGAATCACGTTTAGGCAAAAAATTGGAATTTATGAGACGCTCGAGAATTAATCAGTGGCTAAAAATATTGCAAACAAGTCTGGGAGTGTGTTTTATTTTTTTAAAACCCGGACTAAACCGGAGCTATAATCTCACTTATGTTATAAAAGTCGCGGGTGAGAAAGCTCCAGTCACACATCGCTCAGTGCTGAGATACAGAAGATGCTGACAAACATCATGACTGCACCAGTTGTCGATGTACCCACTAGCTGAGTCTACGTTACCGCAGATCGTGAAATGGTAAAACCATTAGCTGCGGGGTTGAAAGTGGCGTCTGTTTCTTCATACAGAGGGTCAACTATGATTCATATTTGAAAGTTTGTCGGGACATCGGATTTAAAATATCCCACCAAGTTTGTGATCACGTTGAATCATTCAGAATTTGAACAGCTCGTGTCTATGCAGGACAAGTACGGTTATTGGCCGAGTATGATCGTCTCGAAGCTAATGCAACAACACCAGAGACACATCCCTTGAATGATCCGTCGACCACGTCAGATCACAGACTCACAGTATCGACATCAACAAGTAACGAACCTTATTCGATAAATGGTTTTTACATGGCTCCTTTTTATGATTCTGACAACATTGAAAACATTCAACCAATACCAGCACTAGCTCCTGGTCATCTTAGAAGACAAGAACAGATCGTGGCTATACAGGATGAGTTATTAGCCGAGTTTGATCGTCTTGAGGCTAATACAATACCACAGCCTCCTTCATTGAACGATCCGTCGGTCACGTCAGAATACAGACACACAGTATCTACATCAGCATGCAATGCGTCTTATTTGATAAATAATCATTTCTGCAGGGCTCCTGTCTACGATTGAAAACAGTCAGCCAATACTAGCGCTAGCTCCTGGTCATTTTTAAATAAAAAGACTAAGACTGAGCATTTAGACTATGGCACACTGATGTTGTGTTTTTATATAATCTCTAGTTGTACTGCATACGCAGTTTCGGTGTTGTGTCGTAGCAATAAAATATATATGTTACAAAACATGGCTCATGTTATTTGTCTTTTCTGTTTACGTATATAATGGAATGTTTCCCAATAGAAACTGGGGTTAAACAGGGATGTATTTTATCGCCCTTGTTATTTGGAATTGTTATGGACTTCATAATGAAGAAATGCTGCACTGGTAATAAAGGCATCAAATGGATACAAGGAGACCATTTGGAGGACCTCGACTTTGCTGATGACATAGTTCTCATCAGCAGTCAGATAAAAACGATGCAGGAAAACAAAAATGAACTTTCATCAATAGCCAGCAAAATTGGGCTTGAGATCAATCATGAAAAGACTAAAGTCATGAAAAGCTTAATTCCAACAGATGACAAAATATACATGGAAAACAAACCAGCAGAAGAGATCGATCACTTTATCTGTCTTGGAAGTCACATTGATCGAGAAGGGGATACAAGTAAAGAAATTAGAATCAGAATAGCTAAAGCAGCAATGTCTTTCAGAAGCCTTGAAAAGTTGTGGAAATCTAAACTCATCAGCACAACACAAAACTTAGACTATTCAAATCAAATGTACTATCAACCCTTACGTATGCGTGTGAAAGCTGGAAAACAACAAGAGATATAGAAACAAAGTTAAACGCATTCGAAAATAAATGTCTAAGGAAAATACTTGGTATAGCGTGGAACGAATTCAAAACAAACGAGGAAATTAGAGAAATCGCCAATCAACCACTAATATCTTCAGTAATAAAGAAAAGACGATGGTCATATGTTGGACATGTGATGAGAAGAGATAATAACCGAATAGCAAAGCAAGCCCTCATGTGGGAAACAACAGGTAAGAGAAAAAGAGGAAGGCCCAGGGAGACACTGAGAAGGACATTGATGAAAGAGGCAAGAGCAGCAGGATTCGGCTCCCTCAATGAGATAGAGCAGCTTGCACAGAACAGAGACAAATGGCGAGATTTGATAAAATATCTTTAAAAGAAAACTGCTAGAAAAAAAAAATTCAGATAGGAGAAGGAGTATCTTGGTCTAAGCCCTATGGGCCGGCTACGGCCCGAAAGTTCAATAGATAGATATAATGGAATGTGTAGCTATGAGAGTCATAGAACCAGTATACTGTCCAACAGACGTTGGTACTCATAGTGATATGATAACAGTGGAGGATTAGGTGTTGGCAGTCTTGTGTTATTTACTGTTTTACACACACAGGTTTACAACCACGGACAATGATAGTGCCCATATTATTCTTACGAGACAGTACCACATGACATTTATATACAATATAGTTATATAGTTCGCAACTCAATGTTAAGCTTGTTACCCACTTCAGCCACTCTATACTCTGCTGATCATAATAATTAACCTTATGCTGCCTAAACTGGTCCTCTTTTTTGTATAATTGGAAAGTCAGTGGGCATTTTCTGCATAAATGCCCAGAGATACAGCGCATTAGCGTTGAAACCTTTAATGTTTTCTACTACATTTTTAGGATTACCTCTAAAAACGTTTGCCTCTTCTCGTGGTGGCAATGAAAGATTAGACACGGGCCACCCACTATTTTATCTCTAAGGGTTTTATGCAGATCTGCCTCTCATTTAACGCATACGAAAAGACTACGTTTTTAGGTATTGTGTTAAGTAGGCATTTTAATGTCACACCGGGGACGGAAATTGCGTTCTTAAACATATCTACACAGAGATCGCTGTAAAATTTTACCTGAAGACCGAGAGCCAAAAGCATAGGTATCACATCTTATAAATTGTAAAATACTAGGAGATCTTTGAGTGTAGTCGTGTTATTCTCTTCCCAGGGGCGTGCTTGCGTACTCTTCATCTGAAATATTAGTTTTTTAACGATGAATAGAAAGCTTCATGCGGCGGGGGGAGAGGTTTCGTCTAACTTCTTAAGATCGGTGGTGTACTTGTAACAAAATACGCCTTTAGTCTCTTTAATCTTGTCCGCCTCCAAGTATTTACTATAAGAAACCCGGGGCGAGATAATTTATAATATCTAAGACCATTAGCTGCCTGGTGGAGTTGCAAAAATTATAATTATAATAAAATTATTATTGCGCTTAACGATAAACTTGAGAGGCGAGGCCACCACTTTTTAAAGTTTTGTCTTGTTTCGGTTATTTTTCTTCGTCGTCTTCTTCTCCTTTTCTTCTTCATCTTCGTGCTCTTTTTCTACTTTGTTCACCGCAGCTACGAAGCACCTTATTAAATATGGTTTTATAACGTCTGTGTCATTTTTTTCCAGAGTTGAATCCTATAACGGGGAGCTCTCTTAGGTATGACTTGAATTTCCCTATGAGGTCACTACAGTCACCCATGTCTTTTAAACTATCAAATACGTAATTAAAACGGCGCGTAAGATTCTATATACCCGTTTCACTAATGTCTCTAGGTAATCTATCATTCTGCTGACTAATTCCTAAGGGTCACCTCGCTTACAAAACATACCGATTTTTCATACCCAGGATTATTGCTGGATATGGCACACGACATTGGAATATGTCTAGCTACATATTCGGCGATGTTACAACCTCAATTTGTTGTTGGTACAATACTAATGTAACATTCGTAATTGTATATTGCTCTGTAGGGATACACGTAACTATTAGGAACCTCTATACCACGATTAGCTATGGCCTACCATATAGTATCTTGATTTCTATGGACTCACCCTACATACTTATCTTTTCGTTTATCCCCGGTGCATGTCTTCTAGTGTCTATCCATAAGCCAACATTTTTTCCACAATTTTCCACATTTAGGACAAAACAATGCACGGGCCGCCCTATCTATATCCGCTAAATACATAAAATGTTCCTCATAATATAAAACTTGTAAGGTGTCGCTATAATTTGTACTACCTCTTAGCAGTGGGGACAAGACTTAGTCATTGTCAAACGTGAAGAAGTCTATGTTAATATTGAAACACTTCTCTTTTGACGGGACCTGAGATAGCGTTACACTGGGAAACTTGTCGTCTATATCTAACCCCTGTTCTTGCCACTGTTTCAGGAGTTCGCTACTAGGCCTGTGTAAATTACTAAGATTAGTGCCCCTAAATAACGCTATGCATCTAAAGAAACAAAGATTATCAGTATAGGCTGGCCCGTGTATGCTAATTTATAATGTATAAATGGATTTATTGTTTGTAATGTGCAGTGGGAACTTGGATGTTAGACAATCAATAGGATATTATACATAATGAAAGAGGTAGAAATTTGTAGACGGGATGGCTTCAACTGAAAATTTACTGCTACGCCTGTTTTGCGTGATTTAAGAGGTCGATATCTTGCAGCTGTATAAGGAACCTATCAAAAGCTGCACTGTTATTGATAACCATCAGAGCTGGGAGCAGGCAACTATTATTGACACTACTATGAAATAGGTGAAGGTCATTGTTCTCTTTATTCCTCAGGACGAAATTGTGACAATAATTTATTTTAAATCTCCGTGTTTGGTTGTTAAAGATGGGAGTGAGGAGGAGTTTAGGCCAGTTCGGCAATAGCGATGAATTTTGTGAAACATAGTGTGCACTGAGAGATGTCTGTTAATATTGATATGGGATCTTATTGCCGGTCAGTTGTCGACATAGATCTGTCTAACATCTGCTGGCAAACCAACTAATCTATCTAATTCAAGATCCATCCGCGCTGTTTTGTCCCTCCTCTTCCTCTTATTTTTTGGTGCAGCTGAGGACTTTGAGCAGATCCGCAGTGTCGAAGCTGATAGGGCGGGGAGGGTTGACGTTCATGAGGTGGAGGAGGAGGTTGATGCTGATGAAGTTGATGGCCGTGTCGAGGATGCTGGGCTTGTAACTGTTGATACTGTAGTCGCTAGATGGTGTTTATTTTGAATATGCGTTTTTAGATTATCTGTTCTTGTCCTGTCTGTTAAATTCACATGGACATAGAGGACACTGGAATGTATGTTTATTATGAACAGTGTCTCTATGCCAAGCAAAATGGCTTTGGTTGGTAAATGTTTGCTCGCAGTCTATACACGTGTATTTAGTATTAGTGTGTTCATTAGCATGAATGTTTACAGATGAGAGATGCTCTGTACTGTCGCTAGCTATAGACAGCTCACTCCCACGAGTATTATCTACTGGGAGTTTTATTCTAGGGTGTTGCTGTTGTTCATCCCAGGGCTATATAACATTGTTGTCCATTGCAGAGAATATTATCGAGGCCATTGTTGTAACCTGTGTTTGTGCCACTGATATTGTCGCACATGTTGAGCGTTTTTTCGCCATATGCTTTTTTTAAGATTGGTGGTTCTTGTGAATATGCAACCACATATATAGGACACGGGTATCTTTGTTTCTCATGACCAACATCTGCGTGTCTGGACAGATCTTGTCGCTGTGTAAAGCTTTTCCCACACGTGCCGTGGTCTGGTTGCAGATTCATTAAGTGAGGCCACCTGTCAACGAGATAAAATCTACTTTTAGTGTATATGCAACAAATACATTAAAATAATATATATATATATATATATATATATATATATATATAGCAAGCGCACGCACGCGTGCACACACACACACATACCCGTCACATACTATATGTTATTAGTCAGTTATTAGATGCCCACCCCTTCATATCATTAGAATACTTAATCTCACTAACTCTCACGTCTTACAACAACCCCGTACTGGGCATCACTCATCCACCACCCGTTATCTTACTATCATAAATCTATAGACATTTATGACTCATTCCTCCACTTTCTTTATTATAACTCCTTCTCAGCATCTACCATTGTATCAGTACGCATCAATTCTTTCGTTCTTTTTTTCTTTCGTTCTCTCTCTCTCTCTTTCTTTATTTCTATCTTTCTTTCTTTCTTTCTTTCTCTCTTCCTTTCTATTTTTCTTTCTATCGTTATTTCTTTCTTTCTCTCTCTCTCTTTCTCTCTATAGAAGGTATGTCCCTCTACCCAATTAATGATGATAAATCGCGCCGACAAAGGATGAGTTCAGCAATGCTCTGCTGTACCCCTTTGACCGGCAGACACTATTCCTGTCGTGATCGTTGTACTGGGTTACTTCGCTGTGAGATTTGCCGCGGTGATGTTCCATCCAGCCCTGGGACATCACTTTCCCTTTGGACGGGTTCGTTGACACTACTAACGTTGAAGACTACAACATTGACACCAGCAACACTTCAAGAAGTCTTCTCGGAACAAAGAACAAGTGTTTATTATGGACACTTTGTCCACAATTACAAAAATGAAAATGCCATCAACATAATTTGCAATTACAATAATGAAACGCCAGCAACATACCTTGCGCTGGATTAGTACACCTGTCAAACATGGCATACGCTAGTCTAAATAACCCATGCAGGCCTTGCTCTCACACTCTGTTGTCCATGTGATACGAACTTTCTTCATACCGACTAGAGACTATCGACTTCCGTTGGACCCTGACATGGTCTCTATTTCTCCCACTAGGAAATCTTTCCAATGAATAACGATAACATCAAGTATGTTAGCATTGAGGCAGCCAGTTATTTGCTCGAAGTACACTACTACAAAACATGACTCTTAGCTCGATAGTCTATTGACAATCTATCATGTAACTGAATTCTGTGGTTACCAACTTGGCGGCCCGACCCTAGGGAATCAACTGTCTCCCACTGTGGCTACCTCTCGACTGACTATCTTTTCTCCCCACACAATATCACTCACCTCTCCCAGCCAATCAAAACTCTCCTGAGTGACACTCACACCTACACGGACTCTCCTGTTTTTGTGCCTATCGTTCATTCCCTTCTCCTTCCCGTGACTTTCCTCTCATTCACTCATCACCCTCTTCTGACCCACTGCTACACTCTCCCCCCTCTCTTTCTCCCACCCGTCCTCGCTCTCCCTTACCAGTACTTTAATATTTCCACTCAAAACACATAACAAACATCTACATGATTTAAAACTTGCAACTAGGGTTTTACTATCCGTTAACAGTTACTTTTAAGACTCTAATAAAACGTAGAGGTTAGGTATGAGTTATTACTATTTTCATATTGTCAGTGAGCGGTTATCTAGGTGTTTACTAAAGCTTTTATAGACATTTGAGTCTCTATCCCAATCATGTTCATATCACTATCATAACCACACTAACCATTTTTACATTATTACAACATCCCATTATGGGTACCAGTCTGTTATGTCTCTGTATGATAGACCGTTTAGTTATGCATCTTTGTTTAGAACGAACAGCTATGAGTCTTTATTAACAATACAGTTAATGGTTACTTATGAGGTTTTATTATTTCTTTTGTTCAGTGTCTTACATAGCTAAGTTTATCTCCAATATGTGTTTGTACAAATGCAGCAAGATTGGGGGATAGAAGAGTCACGAAAACTTAACACATTGCTCAGTTTTTTTGTGGGCTCACGTGTCGATGTATATCTGAACAAGTCCAGATATGTCTCACTTTATTGATTGATTTCACATACTGCGCGCCTCTGAATTTTTCTTACATGGAATCGAAAAGTGGCCAGTTCTGCTTGTAGAATGTTTATGGCTAAACTTACGAACGAATTTGTACTATTAGGTGTTGACATTATCCACACTTATGATAAGACGAATAAGAAGCTTTCAACGTTTTACAAGTCAATGGCTAAACTAGTCAATACAGTATCGGAGAGATATAACTCGTTATTCGCTGGTACAACCCAGGGAGTCAGTGATAAAGATATTTACGCCATATATGCAACCACTGTAGTTATGCTTTCAGATGGAATTTTAAAATTTGGGCGCCGGGTGGTTATTTATACGATGGCTTATCGGCAAGTTAAGAGCCAAGTCAAAGATTTGTACGATTCTGATACAAACATATGTTCTCTGGAGAAGAAGTTCGCTGTTTGGGCCCGCACTTTTTCTTGGTGGATTGTTCGGAGATTGGCTCGTAAAACACGGGGGTTGGAAAAAATTTATAGACTTCTCTAACGAAAAAGATACGATACCGTGGACTCTATTTTGTAACAGCTTTGTTCTGTGACCGTTAAGAGATTTACCGAACATGTTCCTATATATTATGTAATCCATTTTTTTGTTTCCACTAATAAAACTATGATAATAAACACACATTGTTATGTATTTTAATCAATATTTCACCGCACCTGTATTCTTATAATGTTAGTTTTTTAAAGTCTGTTGCCATCACCTTGCTTCTCCAATGGTGTATTAGTGTTGCAGTATTCGCTGTTAGATTTATAGCTATGTAAGGATAACATCAGTGAGGATCTGCTGCAAGATTTACAGATCTGGAAATGTATATATAATAACGTGTTGGTTGTATGTAAATATCTGCTGACGTCATCCTCCTCTGTGTTAATGGTACATTCTCTCTCTCTCTCTTTCACATTAAAACAAGTCAAAATAAAACACTTTCTATATATTTTCACATTAAACATATGTAATAATGCAACAGAGAACAGATATTTGAAAATATATTACTTTCCGGTTGATGAATTTTGTCATCCACGGACCCCCCGAAGTCGAAATATCCATTGAGTGAACAAACGATAAATAATACAGTCGTTAATGTGTTGACTCAACGAAAAAAAACATGAGAATTCTGTTAAGATTTGCATTACGACGCTTTACAATTATATAATAAACACAATATAGACCACACGTGTTGATAAACAAATCTTGCAACACCCGTGGGTTGTAGATGAATGGAACGTGTGAATTCCGCTCGATAAAGTTTAAAATATCCATGTGTCTGGGAGGTAAACCGTAGGAATCGAAATAGTCACATTCCTTAAACCTAAACTCTGGATAATCAACGTTATTTGCAGCGTATTTACCAATCAGACCATGGCCAGATTTGTTCCAAAGAAGGCTTGCGCATATTGATTTCGTTCAAAGTCCATAGAGGCTTTCCGGAAATATATCTCCCGTCGACCGTCAGGTTCATATAAGTCAAACCAAAGTATTGAAAATTGAACGGGTTAGCGGTATAAACATCATTAAAGGCACTGGCGGTAATTCGACCTATCACTATACAGGTTGGTGTCTGAGACAAAAATAAATTATCTTGACTGGGAGAACATCCCGCTAGCGATGGAAAATGTTTTGATGGTAACCCTCTTGATCGGGTACTGAGCATTCACGTTTAAAAGAGCCTTTTCGTGGGCCAGAGAAATCGCCGGGTTTAGCTTAGCTTTTCTGACTACGAGCGCGGCGTTAGTGATATCTATCTATCTATCTATCTATTGACCTTTCGAGCCGTAACCGGCCCATAGGGCGTAGACCAAGATACACCTTCTCCTATATGAATTTTTGTTCTAGCAGTTTTCTTTTAAAGATATTTTATCAAATCTCGCCATCTGTCTCTGTTCTGTGCAAGCAGTTCTATCTCATTGAGGGAGCCGATTCCTGCTGCTCTTGCCTCTCTCAACAATGTTCTTCTCAGTGTCTCCCTGGGTCTTCCTCTTTTTCTTTTACCTGTTGTTTCCCATATGAGGGCTTGCTTTGCTATTCGATTATTATCTCTTCTCATCACATGTCCAACGTATGACCATCGTCTTTTCTTTATTACTGAAGATATTAGTGGTTGATTGGCGATTTCTCTAATTTCCTCGTTTGTTTTGAATTCGTTCCATTCTATACCAAGTATTTTGTTAGTGATAACACTCTTATAACTCACAGACCTATCATGAGCCATGATGTTGAATACATCCTTAGAGGGTGTGAGTTTGATCTTTACTTCGACTCTGTTTAACATGTAACGATCCTGCACAAAGACATCACAGTGCAAATGACCCATCATTTCAACCTCTTTACTGCCCGAAGTCAGGAGCCGCGATAGCTCAGTGGTTAGTGAACTGGACTACAAAAGACAAGAGGTAGAGTTCGATCAAAATCCGACGGCTTCCGGGTTCACCCAACCTTTAATGGGTACAGGATTTTTCTGGGAAAGTAAAGCAGCACGGGGGTAATACTGACCTCATTACTCCAAAAATCATGTGCCGAAGGTCTGTAAAATGTATGGTCACTAACACCATATTACCTATACGCCACTTGGCGTGACGGGGGTACTTTACGTTTTTTTCAAATTACTGCCCGAAGTCAAATTGTGCTGTGTTTTAAATCCCTCGTTATCTTTCATATTATCGTGGTGGCCTGCTGTGTCTTTGTAGAACAGAGCGGCAGTCAATTGTCCCATTTTCGCATTCTCCCCGTAGTTTAGCGTAGCCTCGAACACTGCTCTAAAAGGATAGGTATTTCTCGATTGTGTAACCAACGATTGTGTTTAGAGATACGCCGACTTGTGAAAATAGACTGTGAAGATAATTGTTTACTGTCCCTACCTCGGCATCCGATGGTAAACTATCCCATTGGGGAAGGTGATTATGGCCCGCAGATGCAAAAATGTGTTGAAAAGATCTAGATACTCGTCGCTGTTTCCAGAAATGAAAAACTCGATGTGTGTGCAATGCGATAAAGCCGCGATCGGACGAATTTTAATAAATTGGCCAGAGTCTAGAGATGTCCGTGTCGGTGGAGCGCTAAATAAATCCAAACCAGAGTGAAGACATTCATCCACGCACATAACAACATCAATACAAATAAACTTGGCATTTGTTTTAAGGCAATATTTTTGTTATTTATCGGCATTATTTGCTTACATAAATCATTTTGTTGCAACAGAGTTAAAAATGCCTAGTTGATTTATAAAAATAAATAAAAGTTCCTTTTTATATTGTTTAACAAACATGTTTTAGTTAGGTCATTTTAAAGTTGACATGTAACAAACCTTAATGAGAACAATGTGGACGTTCATGTGCACCAACAAGTTCATCAAAATCAATGTGTAAAGATGATGATGATATTCGTAATAAATCTTGAAGGTGGCCATCAGTGAGTCGATTTCTTTGTGACGAAATCGTCTTCATTGTTGAAAGAACGCATTCACATATATATGTGCTTCCGAACATAGAAGTAATTTTCAAACTGAAATCACTCAATGCGGGATATTTTCCACGTGGCACAAGTTTCCAAAAGTCAACTCCTTTCTCCATCCTTGATTGGAAAAAGGGGTCACTTTGGAGGTTACATAACTCCAACTGAAAAGTGTCATGTTGTTGGAAAATTGCACACTTCATAGGGTTGTTAAACAATGCCAGTTCTGGTTGTATACCACTGAAGTCATAAAATCGTTCATTGAATTGCTCAAATAGTTCGTCTAACATTAATACAGAAAATTTGAATTCAGTGTCACTGCGCTCCTCTATCCTAACTCCATTGCCATTGACATCGAGGGGAGATACAATCTGCGATTCTTTGCTCTTCTGTTGGCCTCTTCTGGTGTTATCCCTCTTAGTGACTCTAGTATTCCCTTTATCCATCTCTTTCTCGGTCTTCCTCTTAATCTGACGTTTTCGTAGCATTTGTTTATGGCTCTCTGAGTCATTGTTAGTACTTTTTGTCTTGTTATGTGGCTAAACCAATTTATCTGTTGTTTCTTTATGTATTCGATGGCTGGTTCAATTTCGAGTTTCTTCCTCAGGTCAGTGTTTCTTACTCTGTCCATTAAGCTGTTTCCTGTCATTCTTCTGACACATTTCATTTTGGTGGTCGTTATCTTTCTTATTTTTCTAGAGTCCAGCGTCCAATTCTGGCACTGATAGCACAGAGTTGGTAGAAAAAATGATTTGTATATTGCCCTTTTTGCTTCCGTAGTTATTGCTTTGTTTTTCAAGAGTGTTGATACTTGGCCTATAACTTGGCATGCTTTGTTACACCTTATATCTATCTCTGTCTCTTGGTTATTGTCTTGTGTTAACGTGCTACCCAGATATTTAAAATTGTCTACTTGCTTCAGAGTCGTATTATCTATTATGATATTTAGTTTTTCTTTCTTTCTCGTTATTGCCATTACTTCGGTTTTGTTTACGTTCAAAGTTGTCTTTGGAGAGGGTAAATATAAAAAATTTTAGTTGACTTATAAATCCATCTAGTTATCCTACCAAATCTGAGACTGTTTGGGAACGTCCCTGTAGCTTCACGTTGAGTTCATTCATGTGCTGCGTGATATCAGTTAAAAAGGCCAATGCGATGTTAAAATGTAGATCCGACATTTTTCTGATTAGTTCTTTGTTGGTATCATGTTTCTCTAAAAACTGCTTTATCTCGTTTTTCAAAGAAAAAAACCGCCTCAAACAATTCCCTGTTTAGCCAGTGTACTTGTGTGTAGAGCACTAAATCGTCATATTCCGTCTCAACTTCTGAAAGAAATGCTATAAATTGTCGGTGTGTCAAAGCCCAATTCCTACCTTTTATTAAATTCACAGACTTTATTACAGTTTTCATAACATCCTCCACGTCTAGAATCTTGCCACACAGCGCCTCCTGGTGTATAATGCAATGTAATGTTGGACAATGGATTCTAGCCTTCCTTAATAATCCAACTAAACCTGTTTGAGTACCACACATTGACTTAGCGCCATCTGTCACTATTGCTGAATGTTTATGTCACCGATACCGTTAACAACTTTCAGAACTGAGTTATAAATGTCTTGACCTTTGGTCGTATTATGCAATGAATCTAAAGCTAGTAGCTCTTCATTGATAATAGTCTTTTGAAATAGTTCCTATGAAAATTAAAAGTTGTGCTGTGTCTGATATGTCAGTAGATTCATCCAAAGTCAGAGAAAAGTAAGCGAAATTTGTAACGACACTCTGTAATTTACTAGGTATATTAGAACTTATTTCCTCAACCCTTCTAGTGAATGTCTATTTTGATAGTGGAACGCTCTCAAAATGACTGGCAATTTTTTCTTCCCCAAATGCACGCGCCATATTAATAGAACAACGCTTTATGCAGTCACCGTCACATAATGATTTTGGTTATTTCGCTATCTCTGCGCTTACAACAAACGATGCCATTAAGGAATTTGTTTGTTTTGTTGTTAATGTAGTAAAACAGATTTCTGAGCACTAACCTTTTTCTTCAAATCGTACACAAGTGTAGAACGTATTGTACCAATGTAGTCATTGTATTTAGCAGCGTAGTTATTATTGGTTATTGGTTATGGAAGGCCTCGATATCACAGAAAACGAATTAAAATCCATAATTGCTCAACCGCCCGTGCCAGTGGAATCATCCGAATTACCAACTCATCTCCCAAACAAAGAAAGGTAACTGTAGTCCCCATCGTAGCAGTCTCAGCACACGGCAAAAGACATAAGGCGAAACCGCACAGAAAGTGAATACAGCCAACTGTTCCCCGTCATACGATATCATCATTCATCGTAAACAAGCGGGATATCGAAGCAGGATCAAAACGGATGAGACACACAGCTCACGGTGTGCACAGAGCACTTAACTCAGTAGCTCCTGCAACAAGCCGGACTTGGAATATGTGGAAACTGCAAGAAGGAACACTTTTCAGACATAGCCTTCAATGGTTCCTGCCGCCTATCCACCATATACCATGGGAGTTCACGTCCTCCCGAAAATGATGATCGTCATAGCACTTGATGATGTTAGGCCATCATTGATGACTCCAATTCCAAACACATAGACACACAGTGGTGGTAAGTTATCATTTCCAATCCAACAGAAGCCACATGACCTGTAGTTAGTAAAACCACAGAGAGAATATGATTTTGTGACCTTCACTGATTCACTCTTAGATGTGAATGTGTAGTTTACACAAGAGGAGAAGTTTTCAACTACAGTGATCCCATTTAAGGCAATTCTGGGATAGCAAGGCAAGTCTCCTTTATAGCAGCAGAAATTGATGATATTCTCCGCTCCCTTCTTGTAGCTGCCGCCACACGATTCTGATGTCTCATTAACTTGGACATCATTCAAGAACAATGTCAGATTAACATTCCATAGATATGGCTCTGCTGATGAAGTGCTTGGTGCAACAGTTGTATCAATCATACTGGAGGTTCCTGGTCTGTGGTCATTAATATCACAGACGGCACATGATGTTGTTGTATTCAGTATTTCTTTCTGGGGTGTAATGCCGGTTAAGATTATACTCTTTATTTACAGACAACACTTGCAAAAACATAAGGCACATAAGGTTTGCTATCCTTATTGTTGATAAATAAAAAAAAATCATGTTCCCATTTGCCATGAAAAAATATGATTTTTTTTCATTTAATTGACGTTTATTGCTCATTTTATACCACGACCGAAGCAACAGACAATGAAAACACAGGTTACAATAATAGCACTGTTTCCTGTTAAAAATGGAACTGTTCACTGTAACTCGACAAAATCAGAATGATCAGATCGGATATATAATTTTGACTGATGAAAAGAGGATTGGAGAGAAAGAAACTGAAAGTAAAATAATTGTGGGGTGAATGTGTTGGGGAGGAGGAGGTGGGTGATTGACAGTATTTCTTGGCGGAAACTGTTTGAACTCGCCGAACTGAGAGTCGGTTCTAGAACCATTCGTCGACTTCTTCCTTTGTTTCAGTCGATCACAGAATGATCAAACGGAAAAAAGGATGGGTTGGTAATGACTGGAAGGCGACGTTAAACTAACTACTAGAGTGTCTCAAGTGTTAAACATAGGTCTACTTGCACTATTATTCTTCTTTGATTTACCTCGGATGTTTCCACCAATAATTATATTTTATTTTAAACAAACTACTAAGGAATATTTGAGTTAGCTTTCTCCGCGGTAGAAGTTAATATAACAAATTTTAAATCAATTTTACCAAGGATATTTTGCTCAATGCAACTTGAATTAATTTTTTTATCCGCCGCGGGCAAAAAAAAAAAGGACGTCGCGGGCCATTTGTGGCCCGCGGGCACCTTATTGGCCATCCATGGTCTAAGTGATACATCGCACATTTTTGTTACTTTGGCACGTAGACAATTTGTCTCTCCCTTGGGAATATCTTTGTTCTCAACTTAAGATGATCCGGTGTTTCCTGATGAAGGTTCAACAATAAGTAACTGTGGGGAGACGCTGTCGCATCCTTAAATTTATCTTGGAGGTACGCTACCTGTCGTGAGTATATTTGTTTAGCCAGATTGATAATTTGACTTCCGTCTCTCGGGTTCTTGAAAAGGACTAAATAATGTGTATTGAGGCTTATGGTTCGATGTTCCTTATTTTTTCCGAATAGGTTTTGAACAATGTACATCACACTTATGTCTCTGTGATGAATACCTTTGGTGAATAATTTTGTTACCCTCTCGTCCGTCTCCGACATCAAGTCATCGATGACGATCAGTCTTCTCTTCTTACCGCCTTCCAATTTATCGATGTCTGGTAGACCCACAATAAATTTCACTGACCCAATAGTGTTGTACAATGGTTGCCATTCCCCATAACACCATATAACTTCCTCCGATACGGGAACAGCTAATTTGTGAAGATTCTGTATAAACTTTTGTACTAATACCATTTTCCCACACCCTGTAGGCCAGGCTATCAGAGCTGTAAAGGGGTGTTTCCATCGGGGATCCCTCTAAATGACACTTTGGTGGTTGTAGAATCAGTTTTTTAATCGTTGTTACTCCACTACTAAAAAAAAACGGCCAATATCACTCTTTGTAAGAACACACTCTACCACCCAAAAATATATTTTCCTCCTCAACGAGGCTGAATAATATTTGATAAACAATAACAACAAGTGATTTTAGGTCAGTGCGCGAGGTTTCACTCTTTAACGTAACTCACACCTATTTTAAAAACTACATTATAAAAACGAGGTCACCCCCATATAAACACTAAGGAGTTTCCTAGTCTCAGTTCGTGTTACTGTTATAGGCTAACGCCGCGATGGCTTGTTCAATGCAAAAAGAACAACTAGTGGTCAACATAATAATAAGTTTAATTACTTGACAACACTGTACAACATCTGCTATAATTCGCAGTCTTCCACATGCACAAAACCATCCATTAGTAGCATGTCTGAATCCGTTGACGACTGGTGAGAGAGAGAGAGATTTCTCTCTCCCAACCATTTATACCTCCTTTTCAATCGCTATCCCAGAATCCTCTGTAACCAATCATTTTTACTCTACCCCTTGTTTACTACCTATACTTAATACGTCACACCTAGAATCTTCCAGGTCCCTTTGTCTCCGTTCCCCCATTAACCTTGACCCTAACTAAGTCTGTTTCTATCATTCACATAATGGCCCACACCAGTGTCCTTTCATGCTTGCCACTAACTGCGCGCTCACTTGGTGATACAGCCTATAGTCGAAATAGACTATATGCTGTATCACCAAGTGAGCGTGCAGTTAGTGGCAAGCATGAAAGGGCACTGGTGTGGGCCATTATTATACCTCGTCTCTCTCCCTGAATGCACTCCACTCTTGCCTACCCGGCCATTCCCTATATTACACATTTGTCTAATCTACTATTCCAATTCAACTCTAGACCAATTACTATTACATTTCCTCCCATAGCCTTTGGTTTTTATTTCTTTTAACTGGTACCTGTTAACAGTAAAAAAAAACCTCTAACTTAACATAATAGTAACAGTTATCACCTCTGACAATTGTCCGCTCAAAATTCAATCATCCCTCTTGGTGTCTAGTCCCAACACTAGGATATCTGTACCTAGGCTACCCACAGTATCTCACCTCTAACACAATGGTGCCTCCATTCTGATAATATGACGTCTGAACCTTAATAACTCAACATGTCTATCACACCTGTCTAATCAATCTTGTCTCGTTACACACATGTTTAATTACAATTATCTCATCACATACATGTCTCATCACACGCATGCTTAATTACAATTATCTCATCACATACATGTCTCATCACACGCATGCTTAATTACAATTATCTCATCACATACATGTCTCATCACACGCATGCTTAATTACAATTATCTCATCACATACATGTCTCATCACACCTGTTTAATTACAATTATCTCATGACATACATGTTTAATTCCACATGTCTCATCTCACGCACCTTTAATTACAATTATCTCATCACATACATTTCTCATCACACGCATCTTTAATTACAATTATCTCATCACATACATGTTTAATTTCACATGTCTCATCTCATACATGTCTCATTACCCACATATTTAGTTTAACATGTCTCATCTCTTGCATGTCTCCTCACCCATGTTTAGAGACTACAATGGCCCCATTTAGTCAATTCCTACTGGACATAATTTATTAATGGGTTTGGTTTTTTTTCCTTACTCGAATAGCCCTTACTATTCCGTACTCTCTTCCACTACTACTACCTTTTCCCTTCTCTTACTACTCGGCGTCTCGTCCGATGACAATTCATATGGTCTTTTAGTGACCCGCTTCCTGATTTCACCATCAGTCTCATAATGATCTGATGACTGTGGCATCTCAGTTTCGTCCTCACTTGATGTGGCTAATTCACTTCCATACTCATAATCTGCCGCTGGTTGTCCTTGCCCTATCCGTTTTTATTCCGGAGTTGTGTCTTGGTTGTGGGGTGAGCACTCCCTCACTCTCCCTACTCCTAATCTATCAGTTCCTGACTCTCCAGTCTGCTCTTCGGTTTGTATAGCTGTTTCTCCCCTATTTTCTTGCTCCATCCTTGCTTCTCTATCTGCTAAACGTTGTCTTCGTTCTGGTATAGGTACATCACTTTCATTAGATGAATGGGTTCTTACCCTTTGTAGTCTTCTTTTATTCCGTTCTTCGTTTTTCTTACTAGCTGATCGCGTGTTCTGAAACGGAGCTTGTGGTTCAGTTTCGTCTGATGACTCTGGTAAAGTGGAATCTTCTATAACTAACTGTTCTGTTTCGCTTCTTGAATACAATTGACGACTCATTCCTCCCTTTCGTCCTATAGACTCACTATCACTTGGAGTAGACAATATGTAATTTGCCCTGGGAACAGCATATGTAGTTTGACGTGGTTCCCTAAGTGTATTGTTTTTACCGATCGTTTCATTCCATATTTCCGTATCTGCTTTCAAGGATTTTACATGAGTTCTAATGACTTTGTTGCCTAGTTGGTGTTTTATTACATAACTAGCTGGTTCTGTTTTCTTGAATACCCGGTATCCTTCCTCCCAACGGGGTTCTAGTTTTGAACTTGTATGTGGTTTCCTATACAACACTTTCTCACCCACCTCAAAAGTAGGTGTTTGCTTTACCTTTGACTGTTTGTCTCTTTTATCTTCCAAACTTTTTAGATTGGCCCAAACTGCGCGTTGTGCTTGATGCATTTGTAGTAATACAATTTCAGTGATACCCTCTCCATAGTATTTCCTTCGTGGTTTGAGCAAATTATCTAAAGGTAACATCGGGTCTCTCCCAAATAACAGAAAAAATGGGTAGTATTTCGTGCTTTCATTTTTATTTACCCTTATTGCCGCTAGCGCGTGGTTCAGTATCATATCCCAATCTTTACCTCCATCGCTGGTGGTCTTAGCGAGAACATCATTTAACGTTCTATGTTGTCTTCCGTTTATGCCGTTCGATTCTGGGTGGTATATTGACGTGGTGATATGCTTAATATTCAATTTCCTCATGGCCTGCTCAAATTGGTTACTAGTGAATTCTCCCCCATTGTCTGTGAGTATTATTTGCGGACAGCTATACCTTGGTATTAATTCATTCATTAGTACATCCAATACTGTCTCACTGGTTTTGTCTGCCACGGGAAAGCTTTCTGGCTACCTACTATAACTGTCTGTAAAATGTACTATATACTTGTTCCCCGAGTGTGTTCTTGGGTAAGGACCTGTAATATCTATGCTGACTTTCTGCATGGGAAGGTATTGCTTCTCCATCATTTGTAGCGGACATTTTTCAAGCTGCATATTCCTCAACTTGCATGTTTTACACCTTTTCACATAATTCGCTACATCTTGAAACATTCTCGGCCAATAATACTTTGTCCCTATTGCATCCAGTACTTTATCTCTCCCTACATGTCCGTTATTATTATGGTATTCCTCCATTACTTGTCTTCTACAACTTGTAGGTATATAAACTTGGCAGCTATAACCTGTCTTTTTATTGGCTATTTAACACAGAATGTCATCATTATCAATATAAAATTGCTTCCCTTTTCTTGTATTCCTGTTTCCTTTTACCTCTTTGATTATTTTCATTGCTTCCGGGTCCTTCTCTTGCTCCCCTTTAATCATCGACCTTTGTAAATCTATTCCACCGTCAATGTCTCCTTCACTCTGTTCTCCTAATGTTTGTTCCTGATTACTTACACCGTACTTTTGATTAGTATTTATTATGTTTACCTGTAGATTTCTGTCATCTATCTCTATTTCCTCTTCCTCATCTTCCTCTTCCTTGAAGGGAATTCTAGATAAGAGATCTGCACATGTATTTTCTGTTCCTGGTATGTATTCTATCTGTGCATCATAACTCTGTATATTTAAAGCCCACGCTTGAATTTTCCTATTCTGCATAGGTGACTTAACATATCTTTAAGCGGTTTGTGATCAGTCCTAATAATGATCTTAGCACTGCGCAAATAGAAATCTAATTTCTGTAAGGCATAATAAATTGCAAATGCTTCTTTTTCCACCGTAGACCAATTCCTCTGTGATTTACTCAACTTGTGGGACAAAAAATAAATGGGCTTTTCGTTTTTAATGCCTGGTACAATTTCTCTCTCCTCACTAGCTTGTACTAAACACGCCCCAATAGCTTGTTCTGACGCATCTGTATACAAAATCATATTTTTCTTCTTGTCCGGATGTGCCAATAGTGGTACAGATGTTAACTCCTTCTTCAAACAATCAAATGATTTCTGGCACTCTGTTGTCCACTTAAACCTAGCAAACTTCCTTGTCAATGCTATTAATGGCTCCACTATTTCCGAGAAATTTGGAATGAACCTCCTATAGTAACTGCACATCCCAATAAAACTTCTAACTTCCCTAGTTTTAGTGGGGCTTACCATATTTCTGATTACTCTAATTTTCTCCCCGTCTGGCTGAATGCCTTGTCTATTGACTATAAATCCTAAATATTTTGTCTCCGTTCTAAGAAATTCACATTTTGCTAACTTAACTGAGTGGTGTCTCAGCCTTTCAAATACCATTACAATATGTTTAAGGTGGTCTTGTGTTGTGGTGTACGTAAACACTAATATATCGTCCATATATGCCAGGACAAATTTTTGCATTCCTGCTAACACTTCAGTCATTAATCCCATGTACGTGGCTGGTGCATTTTTTAATCCAAAAGGCATAACATTCCAGGCATAACTACCTATGTGGGTGCTGAAAGATGTTTTATGGATACTATCTTTGTGCACTCTTATACACCAATAACCAGATTTTGTGTCAAATTTTAACATAAACTTTACTCCATTCAATACTCCCAAAATGTCATCAATTAATGGCATCGGGTATGATATACTTTTGGTGACCCTATTCAATGCTCTATAATCGCAACAAAATCTTTGCCTACCATCCTTCTTCTTTACTAACACAACAGGCGATGACCATGCTGATTTAGTTCTTTGTATTATGTTTTCTTTGAGCATTTGTTCTATTGCCTTTTGTACTATTTCTCGGTCTTTCAGTGGTGTTCGATACGGTCTAGATTGTACTGGCTGTGCATCTCCAGTATCAATTTCTATCTCTGTGGTTGTTGTTTTCCCCAATTCATAATCACTTAATGCAAATACATCATGGTTGTCTAATATCAGCCTTTCCAATATCCTCCTATTCTCCTGATCAGTGTTTAATTGTTCTAATAAATTGGTCTTCCGTTCCTTGGTCAACACTATGTTATTTGAACATTTAATTTTTAATATTTAATATTTAATTCACAAAACTATCCAGGACGCCCCATCGTGTCTGCGTGTGCTTGCCCGACTGAACACATATCTGACTATCTAGACAGTGTCTTCCAGTCCATGGTTGCCAGTCTTCCTTCATATGTCAAGGACACAAACCATGCACTTAATATCTTCTCTTCTATCTCTCTCTCCCATTGTCGCTAATACCGACTTTTTACCCTTGATGTTTGCTCCCTCTACACCTCTATTCCTCACTCCGACGGCCTCTTAGCTCTACGTTTCTTTCTTGACCAGAGACAACACCCCTCTGTGCATACTGCCACTCTTCTCCGCCTTACTGAGCTTGTACTCAAACTCAATACCTTTGAGTTCGATGGTATTACACTTCATCCCATTCACCTTCTTGTCGTGATTCTATTCCGTTCTCTCAGTTATTGCGTCTCCGTCGCATCTGCCAGGATGACCAAGATTTCCTCCTACAGGCTCACCTCATGTTAGGTTTCTTCAGCCGCCGGCTTTATCCAGACTCGATCCTCCAGTCTGCCCTCAAGCGGGTCCTCCTTATCTCCCGTCCCGAGGCACTCACCCCTTCCAACCGCCCCCCTTCTGAGAGAACTATACTCACCCTCACATATCATCCTCACAACTTAGCTGCTGTGAGGATACTCAACCGCTACCGTCCCATTCTCCTCTCTGATCCCACTACCCGTCTACTTTTTAGTGATCCCACGATGATCGCTTTTAAGCGCGACAGGAATCTGAGAGATATTTTGGTTAGGAGCCATCTCCCTCGCTCCCACCCTCAACACTTCGGTACGGTCCCTTGTGGTCGTAACTGTATCACCTGTGCCTATGTGCTCCCTGCTGACTCGGTCTTGTTCCCTAATGGACGGTTCGAGATTAAGCATAGCTTCACATGTGTGTCCCGCAACATCATTTATGCCAGCATATGCCAACGATGCCACATGACCTATATTGGTGAGTCTGGGAGAAGATTAGCGGAAAGATTTTGTGAACATCTACGTGATGTCCAACAAAATACTGGTACTCCGGTGTCTTCCCACTTCAACTCCCCTGATCACAAGGGCAAAGACGACATCCGTGTCACTGGCATTGTCCTTTGTCACTCTGGCGACCGCAGCCGCTTTACTTTGGAAAATCGCCTCATAGTCCAGTATGGTTCGCTGACCCCGAGAGGTATGCATGTATCACACTAATACGCATAGTTTCCTTTTGGTTGCTCTTTCCCTTTTGCATAGCCTTCTCTACTGCACATATTTGGGTTCTTTGGTCTACTTACTATGCCATGCTATTTATAGTTCTTCTCCTCTAGTCCCTTATGAGACACTTCGGTTTTCTCCTCTAACCCTTTTTTTCTGTGCTCCTTACCCCTCATTTGTTTTTATTGTACCCCACTCTCAGACATCTCACTCTTACCGCCTTTTGAATACCTGTTAGTCTACTATTCGATTCTTTCTCCTTTGTGTTTGCACACTGACCCCTGTGTGAACTCCTCTGGTTCTGTGTGCATTTGCGCACATTTTTGCACGTTTCTCGACGTTCACGACAGCCGCACTTGGTTGCGATTTCCTTTTGGTTTTGACAGGATAGTTAATTTTGTTTTCTTTAACACATTTCGATTGTTTTTGTTTTGGTTGTTTCGTTATTAGTTTTGTGTGTTTTTTGTTTGTTTGTTCCTGATGAAGGCCTATTGAGCCGAAACGTTGTTTAGTCTGTGTCGTCCACTTATCACGTAAAGCTTTTTACATACCATTTTTTTCCTGTTATTTGAACAACCCTTATTACGATTAGTCCTATTATTATCACCATTTGTTGTATTAGTCCAACCCCGTTTATAAAATCTGCTTCGACAGTCGATTTCCTTCTAACAGCTACTTTTGTTTCTATTATTTCCTGTATACTCTTCCCTTGCCACCTGTCTACAATTTCCTTTGCCTTCCCTTCCTGTATATCTATCATTGTTTCGGATATAATTATGATATGGCCTATAATTATTTTGGTTTTCCCCCTTTTTCCTTTTCTTTGATCTACTGCTGCTATCCCAACAGTATCTTGTACTTCAGCCACTATACAACCTTCCTTTATCTTTATTGTCTTCCCTATTTTATTGAGGATCATCAGAGGAAATTCATTATTCCTCCTTACTCTTACGATCCCTCCTATAGAACGTATTCCTGGTTTTTCCATTATCAGTGAATTCCTTAATTCTCTTGTTTCTATAACACCCCCTTCTTTCAAGTATGGACTCTTCTTTAGTTTAGCTTGTATGATGTTTACTGTATATGGTTTCAACACTACCGTTTCCTTCGTTTTGATTATACCCGCTATGTGTATATCGTCTTCCATTGCTATCCACTCTCTACCTATTTTGATCTTCCCAATATCAAAATATATTCTGACTCCCTTCTGACACAAAAAAATCTCTCCCTAATATCATAGTTCGGTTGCAATTCCTTGCTACCCTAAATCTTTGTTGTATTCTTGTTTCTACAAGTTGTATATCTACTATTGTAATTCCTATCACTTCCAATGATCCTCCACTCACTGATTCTAAATTGTTCGCCGCTCTCATCAACTTGTATTTCTTTCTTATTTGTCAGTATGCAGATTCTTTAATTACACTCACCTCGGCTCCCGTGTCAATTAACGCTCCGAATCTCTGCTTATCTACTTTAACTATACAGGAGCTCGGGTCTCCCTTATATTCCTTGTCAGGTCAATTCACATACCTCTTACTCTCTGAGACCTGTATCCGAGAGCGAGGCACTAGTTTTCCCGTTTAGATCCCCTTACTTCCATTCTATGTTTATATGGTGATCTATGATCTCTCAGACTATTTCCACCGTATCCTTGTCTGCAATTTCTAATAATATGCCCAAGTTTTCCACACCCAAAACATCTTTTGTTTTCTATAAATCCTTCTATTCTGTGTTGTGGCCTAACTCTTCTTTCCCATCTGTGTCTAGCATGATCTACTTCCATTGGTACATGTTTGAAATCTCTCCCCCTTCCATCCTCAGTAGTCTCTTGATCTACCTCCATTGGCCTATGTTTGAAATCTCTTCCTCGACCTATACTCCTAGTTCCCTCATGTCTTGCACCCCTATCACAGTTTGTAGTTTCCTCTGCACATCTTCTTAAGTGGTTTTCTTCTTTAATTGCTAACTGAAGTGCTTCATTGATTGTTTTAAGTTCCTTCCTAAGCAAGTACAATCTTAAAGCTTTATTATCCAACCCCTCAACAAGGATGGCAGTGATTTGCAGTTGTATTTCTTCATTCCCTACTCCAGTTCGTGTAAATGCTTTTTCTGCTAAGCTAATCACTCTTTCTCCATATGCACATACGGCCTCCCCTTCTTTTTGTTTTATCCTGTGTAGCTTTGCAAATACATCTTATGCACTTCTTTCTTCTCCATACCTCAAGGTTAGTATTTGTTTCGTATCTTCCCACGTTTCATCTGGTACTGCTTCTAATCTTCTTTTTAGGAACGCCGACACTTCATTTGAGCAGCTTTGAAATGCTATATCCCTCTTATTTTTGTTCTTTGTTAAATAAGCTACCTTTTCTATTCTTTCTATCAACTCCCTAAACTTAGATGGTTCCCCCCTGAACATTGCAACAGTGTTGTTCACATTCTGATGGTTTATTTCCAACTTTAGTTCCCCCATTGTTTCTGTTACCAATCTCGGTGTTTCGTTGGTCATATCTAACGTAGTTGCCATTATTTTATTATTCCACCCTTCAATACTTAATTTTTCACTTTCCTGCTTTTCAATACTCTTTTCTTCCACACAACAATTCTCAATTTATTACACAATATCATACATTTTAACTACTAACTTAAAATGTCATTAACCTGTGGAGAGAAAAAACATGTAGCATCCTATCCACAAATGTCTCATTAATATTAATTTATTTCTTATTCATTGCTTCTAATCAATACACATTTTATTACCTATGGTTTATGAAATTCTCCTCCTCCTAGAATTCTTACTTATTCTTTACTATCTTTTATCACACTGGACCTTAACTGCTATCGCACTCTGTCTTTATATAAAATGTCATTAACTCACTGTTTTTTTTCTCTCTGTAGTTCGTTTCTGGACGATCACTTGCTTCAGTGATGCTAGTACTTCTTTTTTCTTTTCATGTTCGCTCTGCTCTTCAAGGCTGTGGTTGTTCGTGATGTTCTCGTCACTCTTCTGCGTTGTTTATGACGTTGATTGCTTTTTCGTCAGCGTTGTTCGTGATGTTGATTGCTTTTTTCGTCTGCGTTATTTGCTTTGACACCCACACCGAGCCACTTTGTCTTACAGCTGAAATTCTTGATTATTGTGACACACAAGCAGTCACTGCGCCAACTTTTTATTTGACGATCGACGTTCTTGATTACTGTGACTACAATGGTCACGTACAGCACTTTCATTTGACGATCACAGTTCTTGATTATTGTAACAACAACGGTCACGGACAGCCCTTTATTTGACGATCAAAGTTCTTTATTATTGTAACAACAACGGTCACGGACAGCCCTTTATTTGACGATCAAAGTTCGTGATTCTTGTGACAACAACGGTCACGGACTGCACTTTTATTTGACGATCAAAGTTATTGACTCTTGTGACAACAACGGTCACGGACAGCACTATTTGACGATCAAAGTTCTTGATTCTTGTGACAATGAGGGTCACGGACAGCACTTTTATTTGACGATCAAAGTTATTGATTCTTGTGACAATAACGGTCACGGGCAGCACTTTCTTTTGACGATCAAAGTTCTTGATTCTTGTGACAACAACCGGTCTCGGCGCCAATTTGATAACCCAGGTTCTTGTTGATTATTGTATCAACAACGGTCGCGCACCAAATTTGGTATATAATGTTATATTATAACGCCGCGATGGCTTGTTCAATGCAAAAAGAACAACTAGTGGTCAACATAATAATAAGTTTAATTACTTGACAACACTGTACAACATCTGCTATAATTCGCAGTCTTCCACATGCACAAAACCATCCAATAGTAACATGTCTGAATCCGTTGACGGCCGGAGAGAGAGAGAGAGAGATTTCTCTCTCCCAACCATTTATATCTCCCTTTCAATCGCTATCCCAGAATCCTCTGCAAACAATTATTTTTACTCTACCCCTTGTTTATTACCCATACTTAATACGTCACACATAGAATCTTCCAGGTCCCTTTGTCTCCGTTCCCCCATTAACCTTGACCCTAACTAAGTCTGTTTCTATCATTCACATAATGGTCCACACCAGTGCCCTTTCATGTTTGCCACTAACTGCACGCTCACTTGGCGATACAGCCTATAGTCTATTTCTATCATACTTCGTTTCTCCCCCTGAATGCACTCCACTCTTACCTACCCGGCCATTCCATATATTACACATTTGTCTAATCTACTATTCCAACTCAACTCTAGACCAATTACTATTACATTACCTGAGACTGAATTGTTACACACACACACACACACACATACACACAAACAATGATTTCACACGTCATCGGCCAGGTCAATCGGGATTTCCCACACATCAGCGTTTGGCTAGTCTCTTTCGGGGGTCATCACTGAACATGTCTCAACACGCGTGATAACGTATTGCATTAGTTACTATAAATAGTCGATCAGTGTATATGCACACACACACACAGACATATAACCAGCGTCTGTTACCGAGTGGTGTGTGTTTGTTTTCTTTGAATATAGTGTTGTGTAACGTGAATATGCCAACTTCCTTTGATATTTGGGATCAACGGATTTTCATGTCACGTGGTAATGAGAATATAATTCCATTGTCAAAGGATGGCGTTAGGGCAGTCTCAGTTTGTGTTTTTCATAACAGACCATTGATTAACATAAGGAAATACAGCGGTGAGAGTTTATTGAAGATTCCTACCAGAACTGGGATAACACTCGAGAGAGAGAGAGAGGAATTTATCACGCTAGTTGAGCTGCGAGATGAAATTTTATCGGCTTATGCTAAACTCAACTATACGCCACCTCTTGTTAACCAGAACCTCAAATACACGCGACCATTTTTTAAACAGACGAAAGATCCTGGAGTCATGGATGTCCCAAGGTAATTCAACAGAATCACCAATTACCTATTCCATCTTTGATCAAGGTTTTGACAAAATGGAGGGCGGTTGTGTTTTGAACGGTAATCAACCTTATTCAACTCAACGGTAACGCAACTTTGTTTTAAAGACAATTAACACAGAGAGTACCATCAAAACAGGAGGGAGGAAGCCCAATTGGTTAAACTGAATAAATTCATCGATCGGAAAGTAATATATTTACAAATATATGTTCTCTGCTGTATTAATAAAAATCTTTAATGTGAAAATATATAGAAAGTATTTGTTTCCTTTTGACTTGTTTTAATGTGAAAGAGAGAGAGATAGTACAAATAACACCGAGGAGGATGACGTCAGCAGATATTTACATACAAATTTTCAGGTGAACACACCCCGTTTTCCCCATTTTTAGAATCATCACATCCAACACATTATTTAAATAGATTTGCACACCATATGGTCACCGATATCACCACACTACTTAAGGAATAACACTCAGACCACACCCCCACCAATTTTTGAGAGAGAGAGAGATAACCACTGAATCAGGTGCTCCTTCCCTCAAATTATTATAAACACATGACACACAACATATTTACATCACCTCCCCCCCCCCCCCCGAGGGCTTTCCCTCCTCCATTTTTAGAACCATGCTAATAGATTTGGAAAGTAAACATTCGCCATACATGTCGCCCTCCCTGTGGATAGTTTAGTGCACCCCCAATCATATACGCGCTAGGTCAACTGCCTCGTGTCCCCTTGCGTTGTAAGTTCCGGCCGTTCATAGCCAGTAATTTACGGGGCTGCATGGCCGACGGCTAGTTTTGATAGCCTTTTCTCCCTACATGTGCGGTTTTTAATCCAATAATTTATTATATATATCACATATATTTTTAATGTAATAACTTTTCATTTTGCGCTTTTTCGCTATACTTAACGTTTCTACTACTACTGGTTTGCTGTTCGTACAATCGTCCATGATGGTGATGGTATTTACACATGTACATTTTTTAACAAAACTATATTACATTGCTACAACATTTATAATCATCATCATCGAGTGCCGTCTCTGTAACGAAGGTTGGCTACCATGGAGCGTGATTCTGCGCTGTCTCTTGCTTTGATGGTGCAAGTTGTCATAGGCTGATTTGTCCATCTTTTGATGTTACTCGTCCATGTTAGTCTTGGTCTGCCTCTGCCTCTTTTACTTTGTATTTTCCCCTCCAGGATTACTTTTAGTAGGCTGTTGTGTCAATAACCTAAGATATGCTGATGATACTGTTCTACTAGCAGAAAATCCTAAAGACCTACAACAATTGCTTAATGTGATAAACATAACAAGCAAAAAATATTGACTAGAAATGAATATCAAAGAGACTAAAACTGTGATCATAAACAAAGAAAAATCTCAAGACCTACAATTAAATATCACAGTTGAGGGAAAACATCTGGAGACAGTCCAGAGTTACAACTACCTGGGACATACTATAACCAATGATGGAAAATGCAAAACTGAAATAAACAAAAGAATAGGTATGGCAAAAAGTAATTTTAATGCCATGAAAAATATACTAACAACAAAACAAATATCAACAGGGCTGAAACTAAGAATGGCAAAATGTTACATCTTCTCAATATTCCTGTATGGTGCAGAAACATGGACATTAGACAAGAAAACAGAACAGAAAATTGAAGCCTTTGAAATGTGGATTTATAGAAGAATAGGTAGAATTGGATGGAAACAAAAGATAACAAACGATAAAGTTTTAAAACAACTGAAAATAAAAAGAGAACTACTAAATACAATTAAGACAAGATAAATGAAATCTTTGGGGCATGTTAAAAGACACAACAGCCTACTAAAAGTAATATTGGAAGAAAAATACAAGGTAAAAGAGGCAAAGGCAGACCAAGACTAACATGGACGAGTAACATCAAAAGATGGTCAAGTCAATCTATGACAGCCTGCACCATCAAAGCAAGAAACAGAGTAGAATCATCCATGGTAGCCAACCTTCGTTGCGGAGAAGGCACACGATGATGATAATGTGTCTTTTAACATGGCCCAAAAATCGCATTTGTCTTGTTTGAATTGTGCTTAGTAGTTCTCTTTTCATTTTTAGTTGTTTTAAGACTCCATCATCATCATCATGTACCATACCGGTTGGCATAGGTGATCATGTCCCTCCACAATCTTCTATCTACAGTTATTGGTTATTGGTTATGGAAGGCCTCGGTATCACCGCAAACGAATTAAAATCCATAATTGCTCAACCGCCCGTGCCAGTGGAATCATCCGAATTACCAACTCATCTCCCAAACAAAGTAAGGTAACTGTAGTCCCCATCGTAGCAGTCCCAGCACACTCCCAAAGACATAAGGTGAAACCGCACAGAAAGTGAACACAGCCAACTGTTCCCTGTCATACGATACCATCATTCATCGTAAACAAGCGGGATATCGGAGCAGGATCAAAACGGATGAGACACACAGCTCACGGTGTGCACAGAGCACTTAACTCAGTAGCTCCTGCAACAAGCCGGTCTTGGAATATGAGGAAACTGCAAGAATGAACACTTTTCAGACATAGCCTTCAATGGTTCCTGCCGCCTATCCACCATATACCATGGAAGTTCACGTCCTCCCGAAAATGATGATCGTCATAGCACTTGATGATGTTAGGCCATCATTGATGACTCCAATTCCAAACATATAGACACACAGTGGTGGTAAGTTATCATTTCCACTCCAACAGAAGCCACATGACCTGTAGTTAGTAAAACCACAGAGAGAATATGATTTTGTGACCTTCACTGATTCACTCTTAGATGTGAATGTGTAGTTTACACAAGAGGAGAAGTTTTCAACTACAGTGATCCCATTTAAGACAATTCTGGGATAGCAAGGCAAGTCTCCTTTATAGCACCAGAACTTGATGTTCTCCGCTCCCTTCTTGTAGCTGCCGCCACACAATTCTGATGTCTCATTAACTTGGACATCATTCAAGAACAATGTCAGATTAACATTCCATAGATATGGCTCTGCTGATGAAATGCTTGGTGCAACAGTTGTATCAATCATACTGGAGGCTCCTGGTCTGTGGTCATTAATATCACAGACGGCACATGATGTTGTTATATTCAGTATTTCTTTCTGGTGTGTAAATATGTGGCACACACATGGAGAGTGATTTGTGGTCACAGTAATCCCATTAAAGGCAATTCTAGGGTAGCATGGTATAGCTGTTTCAGAACAGCACAATCCTGTGATTTTTCTGTGTTCGCTATAAAGCTGCTGGTGCTACACAATCCTGACCAATTATAGGTGTGGACATTATTCACTTGCAATGACAAAACTGCTTTGTTTACATCATAAACCTCTGGAAGCGAATCATTTATGGGACTAATAGTACAATTTATTCTTCCATCGGGGATATCTTCATTGAGTCCCCCCAAAAAAGTCTTTGGTTAAAAAGCACATATGCTTTTGAGTTAAACACAAAATGAGCCCACTTCATAGATTCAAAATGATTCTTGCCAATGCCATCCGTTTGCACAAGTTAGGTCCTTAGCTTCCAAGGTCACAAACGTCCGAAACGAATTAACGACTTTATCTGCAGCGAAGGTTAACGAACTGTGAACAAACATTTAAGTTCAAACCCTTGAATACATTTTCAAAAATCTGCCAACTCGCAGCAATATCATATATCGTGTTGTTCAATGTAAACATTGCTTAGTCCATAGCTCGAATATAAATAAGCTGTCATTTTGGTGCGTCCCATGACGTGCATTATCTACAGTGCATCGTATCAGTTCTGTTGTTGACTGTTTTCCATGCCATGACACCAAGCTATCCAGTATTTTCTCTCTTTGTCGCCCGCAATCTCTCTTTCCTTTTATTTTGCCAGTTGCAACCAAGTATTCGAACTTTCCTCTTCTCTTGATGTGCTCAAAAAATGTTGATGGCTTCTTTCTGATGTTTTTTAAGAGCTCCCTTTTTGTGTTGGCCTCTTTGAGAACTTCCTGATTGGTCTTTTTAGCTGTCCAGGGAACTTTCAACATTCTTCTGAGAAATCCCATCTCTGTGGCCTCTAATCGTCTTTTCATTTGTTTGTCTACTGTCCATGATTCGCTTCCATAGGTCAGAATTGGTTCTATATAGCACAGATGAACTCTCTTTCTCATTTTTATTGACATAGATTTGTTGCATAAGATATTTTTCATTTTCTGAAATGCTATTTTGGCCTGAGCCATTCTGCTTTTTATTTCTGTGGTGCATCTCCCATCTGATGTTATTATTGTGCCCAAGTATTTGAAACGTTGCACTTGTTTCAGATTTGTCTCGTTTATTTTTATGCTGCATGATGGTGGTGATTGTTTCTTCGATATAGCCATGATAGTATGACATCATGGGACGCACCAAGATGGAAGCTGTTCGCGTTCGTGCCATTGTGTAAACAATGTTTTCTTTCATCATCACGCTATCTGTTATCACAGCGAGTTGGCGGATTTTTAGAAATGTGACCACGGGTTTGATAATAAATGTTTGTACATAGTTCGTTAACCACCGCTGTAGATCAAGCCTTTATTCTGCTGGCTTCGTACGCGACCTTGGAAGCTAATGACCTAACTTGTGCAGACGGTTGGTTTGGGGCAAACTGTACGTTACAATGCCACTGATATAATGACGCAGTTTGTGACAAAACTACAGGGACATGCCCAAACAATGACAGTTGTCAGCATGAATATTTCGGACCCCAGTGTCAGTACTTGGATCTCGTTTACAAATACGCCCAAAAATCTGAACCTACTTTCCTGTTTGATAACAACTACACCACATGTAATCCGGACACAGATTCTACATCAGTTGAGGAAACTCTCAATCAATCTTTGCCGTTCTCCTGGTTTAGGATTTATCTGAATGACTTAACATATCCGGACAGTTTCACGGTAAAACTAAATGGTTCTGCCTCATGTAACATTGAATCAAGGTTTGTAGTTAGTTCGCACGAGATTGATGTCTTTTGCTCTGGGGATGGGCTAATCAACAAGTTACGGATTGAAGGGGCAATAGTTGCAAATATCTGCTCCAGCTACATTGGCGGGGGTCGGAATGTGGCTCTCAGACAGAACACATACCATACCGACACATTTAATGCTTGTTATACAGGAGACGGATGTGGACCAGAGGCCGCAGTTAATGGCAAAACAAAGACCAATTTCTATGACAATGACTGCACACACACACACAATTGAGAAGTGGAACCAATTCTGTTTACTGGTATCTGAACTTTGCCACGCCCCAGAAGACTCACACCATTCGAATCTATCATCGAGCTAGCACTATGATTCGGGTAAAGAATGCCACTCTAAAGGCTTTCTCTGACAGTGGCGGCGTAGTGTTCCAGTATAATGATATATCATACCCAAATATTTCTGTGAATACAATTGTAGTCACCACACAAATGGCACACATTAAGATTGAGTTTTCATCGACCATTTCGCAGGCTGACAGTGCACTGACGGTGTGTGAGGTGCAAACATTTACAGACACCTAATTTCTGGGCGGGCATTCCTGGTCGTTTTGTGCAGTGTGTAGTGGGTGTTGCAAAGGCTGCAACGTCATAATCGGTAAGTGTCACGACATCTGTTCACACGGGATCTATGGACACGACTGCTCCGGGTCTTGTCTCAGTGTCTCTGTCCTTTTTGTGAGGAAAAATCCGGGAAATGTCTACAATGTAAACATCCTGGCTACACCTGTAATGACACTTGTCCCGATGGTAGTTTTGTGCTACAGTGCAAACAGACGTGTTTTGATAGCTGTGACATCATATGTGACCCGGAAAGTGCAGACTGTACGTGCAAGGAAACGTACTACGGGTCAGACTGCACTCTCAGATGTCCGGACAACGGTTACAACGACATCTGTGTACAGTCAACCGGGAACTGTACATGCAATGAAACGTTTTACGAGTCAGACTGCACTATCAAATCTCCGGACAACTGTTTCAACGAAACATGTGAACAGTTAATCGGGGCCTGCGTCTCGTATGTCGATGATTCCCACGTTAAGAAGAGTCTGCCGACTACAACACACACAAGCATATGGATACCTTAATGTGTTTCTGTGCTAGACATGGTTCATTTCTTGGTGTTTTTTTCCGTGAAGCCATGGCTCATATCTTGATGTGTTTCTGTGCTAGCCATGGCTCATATCTTAGCTTGTGTGTGTGTTTGCTGGCCATGGCTCATATCTTGGTGTGTGTCATGTTAGTCATATCTCATATCTTGGTGTGTCCGTGTTAATCATGTCTCATATCTTTATGTGAGTCTGTGTTTAGTCATATCTCATATCTTAGTGTGTATCTGTGTTAGTCACGTGTCATATCTTTGTGTGTGCATGTCTGGGTTAGTGATATCTCATATCTTTGTGTGCATGTTTATGTTAGTCATATCTCATATCCTTGTGTGTGCATGCCTGTGTATGTCACATTTCATATCATTGTGTATGCATGGCTATGTTAGTCACATCTCATATCTTTGTGTGCATGTCTATGTTAGGCATGTGTCATATCTTTGTGTGTACATGTCTATGTTAGTCATATCTCATATCTTTATGCGCATGTTTATGTTAGTCATGTGTCATATATCTTGATGTGTGTCAGTGTTAGTCATGCCTCGTATCGCTGTGTGCATGTCTGTGTTAGTCACATCTCATATCTTTGTGTGTGCATGTCTGTGTTAGTCACCTCTAGTGACTCGGGCAGATGGTGCCCGTAGACCTGGGAGGGCCGACCATCTAAGGGCAGAATCCCCCTACAGAAAAGATCATCTGTTGCCTTGCAGGAAGATTGGGGGCAATCAAAGGCTAAGGAAAGCAAACCTGAATAAAATGCTGGCTGAAATTGGATGCACTGGACCACTGGCGCAGAACACAGTGCAACGTTTTAACGGGTGTTCAATCGGAGTGGATCTGGCAGACTCTAATTGTGATGTTCTGTCTGTGGGGACGATCAACATACTTAACCTGACAGCTGACTTCATGTGAGAGTCTGGAATCCTACTCTGATTGAGCACTGATCGCAGAGAAAGAGAGAGAGAGAGAGCGATATAGCCATTACTTCTGTTTTCTTACTATTCAGACTGAGACCTTTCTTGTTGCTTTCTTTTACTATTATGTCTATCATTTCTTGTAGTTCATTCTGTCTCTGCTATTAAGACTGTGTCATCCGCATATCGCAAATTAGTTATGTTGTGAACGTTGATTTCAATTCCTTTTTTGTCTACTATTGATTTCATAATATATTCGCTGTAAAGTGAAAACAAATCTGGTGACAGAACACAGCCTTGTCTGACTCCTTGCTTTATATATTGGAATTGTCCTGTTTGGGTGTTAATTCGTATAGCTGATGTCTGTTGCCAGTATATGTTTTTTTTATGATTCGCAGATCCTTGCCATCAATGTTTAATTTCTCCAGCATATTGATTATTTCCACATGCTTTACTTTGTCAAATGCTTTCGTGTAGTTTATAAAGCACATATATAGATCTTTCTATCAATGTTCTTAAGATGTATTTTGCATTATTTGTGCCCTTTCCTTCCACAAATCCACATTGTTCATCACTTATTTCTGGTTTTATTTTGTTCCTTACACGTCTCATGATTATTCTTAGTAATATTTTAGTCATATGGCTCATGTGACTAATAGTGCGATGGTCTTCACAATCCTGACTCCTGACTTCTTCGGTATGGCTACAAAGTTAGATTTTAGTAGATCTTCGGGTATGTGTCCGGTGCTATATATGTCATTGAATAATTTTGTTATGGCTTGTGCTCCCAGCTCTCCTAATGCATTTATCTCTTCGATTGTTATATTGTCAGGACCTGGAGCTTTGCCTCTTTTCATGTGTTGAATTGCGTCCTCCACTTCACTCTGCATTATTGGTGGTCCTGTGTCTTCATTTGAATTGTTTAATTCTTGTCTTTCATCATCATAGAGTTGACTGATATATTCTGTTCATCTTTCTATTGTCTTCTAATGTCCCATTATTATATTTCCTTCCTTTGATTTCACATATCCTGAAACTTTGACTTCTTTTCTTCCTGTTAATTCATTTAACTCATTGTGCATACATTTTGAGTCTTTCTTTTGTTGTTTTTCCATTTCTTCACATTTCTGTTTTAACCATCCTTACTTTGCTTCACTGCACTTGTATTGGATCTCTTTGTGCAATATTTTGTGTCCGTACTTCTTTCTTATGTTTTCTTCTTTCGTCCATTAGTTGTAATATTTCTTCTGTCATTCATTTCTTTTTGTTGATTCTTTTAGTCACTGGTATTACTTCTTTTGATGTTTGATTAATCGATTTTTTGAGCATTTCCCACTGCTCCTGGATGTCCTGTATTTTCTCAATAGCATTATATCTATTTTGTACTATCGTGCTGTACTTATCACTCATCTGTTTATCTTTTCTCAGCATATCTAGTTCTAATTTTATATTTCTTGGTGATTTCTGTGACTTCCGCAGATTTATTCTTATCTTTCCAACTACTTGTACATGGTCACTATTGCGATCTGCTCCTGGCCTTGTTTTAACAGTTGTTAGCCCATTCCTGAATCTTCTCTGTACCAGTATAAAATCAATTTGATTGTGTACTTTTTGTCTGGGCCTTGCCATGTCCATAGTCGCCTAGGGCGTTTTAAGGCTTCATCGTTTTTTTTATTTTCCTTCCATCCAATTCTACCTATTCTTCTATATATCCACATTTCAAAGGCTTCAATTCTCTGTTCTGTTTTCTTGTCTAATGTCCATGTTTCTGCACCATATAGGAATATTGAGAAGATGTAACATTTTGCTATTCTTAGTTTTAGCCCTGGTGTTATTTGTTTTGATGTTAGTATGTTCTTTGTGACATTAAAATTACTTTTTGCCATTCCTATTCTTTTGTTTATTTCAGCTGTACATTTGCCATCACTGGTTATAGTATGTCCAAGGTAGTTGTAGTTCTGAACTGTCTCCAGGCTTATTCCTTCAATTTTGATATCCACTTGTGGATTTTGAGTATTTTCTTTGTTTATGATCATAGTTTTAGTCTTTTTGATATTCATATCTAGACCATATTTTTTGTTCATCATGTTTATTTCATTAAGTAATTGTTGTTAATTTTTGTAGATCTTTCGGATTTTCTGCTAGTAGTACAGTATCGTCACATATTAGCCTCAGGTTATTGATTATCTTTCCATTAATTTGTAGGCCTGGCATCCCTATGATGTTTTTAAAGATTTGCTCAGTGTATAGATTGAACAAGTTTGGTGACAGGATGCATCCCTGTCTTACTCCTCTTGTTATATCAGTGGGTATAGAGTTCTCTTTGTTATATTTTATTATTGCTACAACATTTAAAAAAATATATTCTATACTACAATTTTAAAATTTTCCATTTTATTTAGCTCGACCAAATAATATTTAAAACTTTAAAATTCACTTTTATTCATTATTTCGATAGTTGGTATATCATTTAAAAAATATATACCACAACTTAAAAATTCCTAAAACTTATCACCCCTTTCAAAATACTACACGGCTATTTCCTGATGAGACACATGCCGATCACAACAACCTTCATTGAAGACGGTCAACCAATGGATCGGGCGGACATCATCAATGTCCTCCGAGATGTGGGAAGGGCACAGGACTTCGACAACCATAAGTCCACGTCACTCCTTTGGATTAAAGAGATGGGATGTGCACAGCCAGAAATGAGAAACTTAGTGGGCGTATAAGAAGACTCATCAACCAAAACTCAACAGGTGGAGTCAGTCGAAAGACACTGCGAGACTTGCTGAGGGGATCTGAGCACCTATGGACACGTTCGGAGTGCAATGATGATGACCCGCAAATAACTCAATAACTTCGACTTGGTAGCTTCTGTAGTATTCTTGTGATCTTTCACGTTGTCAATGGGTAAATGTGTATAGCCAAGACATAACATGAACAGAACAACTCAAATTCTCCAACCCAAACAAGTGTATTGTCTGTACGCATCACTTACGTTACTGTTAAAACTCATGCGTTGTGTGAACATGATTATCCTGAAAATCCCCATTAATCCTTCTTCTACTACTACACTTTTTAACTGTCTTGGTTTCGTCTCTAACTACTTCTGATGCTATTTAACTATCTATCTTGAAATCACTCTCACAACTTCTGCGCATTATAGCTATCAACAAACTATCTATCCATGTTCTCTAATCTAATCCTGACTCCACGAGATCCGAAGGTCCATGGGTACAAAGAAGGTTATATACTGGATACAAATAATAATACATAAATATTATTATATATGGAACTTCCGAGGCGATAATAGGGAATAATAGAACAAAGAAGTATGTGTTAGCATTCGGAAAAAATAACAGACAAACAACAACAGAAAAAAACAGAGAACAATATATGGCCCGAAGCAGGATTCGAACCCGTACTCCATGGCACCGCGCCTTGCCACGAGAAGCCGAACGCTTGGTACACTGCCACGCAGCTAACTAAAAAATTAGCTATTGTGAGCAGTGTCTTACACGAAGGCGTTCCCATGACTATAGCATAGGGTTACGATCACAGATCGGAAATAACTTGTATCTCTGTACTTTCCTATTAATGCAAGTATCTCCCAGTAGGGTTGAATACTTGTGTTGCAGACAAACATTTATTGGACGAAACTAAACGAATAGTAGTTTCCAGTGGTTATATACTGGATACAAATAATAACACATAAATATTATTATATAGGGAACTTCCGAGGCGATAATAATTCCTTATTATCGCCTCGGAAGTTTCCCTTGTCTTAACAGGAAAAATATTTCCGAGCTGTGATCGCAGCCTTATGCTATAGTCATGGGAAAGCCTTCGCGAAAGGAAGCTAATTTTTTAGTTAGCTGAGTGGCAGTGTTCCTAAGCGTTTGGCTTTTCGTGGCAAGGCGCTGTGCCACTGAGTACGGGTTCGATCCTGCCTTGGTCCATATTTTGTACTGTTGTTGATTATTTGTCATTTTTTCCGAGTGCTGTAAACATACCTCTTCCTCTGAATTGATTCACTGATTATCGCCTCGGAAGTTTCCCTCTATAATAATATTCATTTATTATTATTTGTCTCCTTGCTAATTTTTTAGTTAGCTGCGTGGCAGTGTACCAAGCATTCGGCTTCTCGTGGCAAGGCGCGGTGCCATGGAGTACGGGTTCGAATCCTACTTCGAACCATATATTGTTCTCTGTTTTTTTCTGTTGTTGTTTGACTGTCATTTTTTCCGAGTGCTAACACATACTTCTTTGCTCTATTATTGCCTCGGAAGTTTCATATATAATCATATTTATCTATTATTATTTGTATCCAGTATAAGTAGTAGGAACTTGCACGTTATGATCCTGGTTTTTTGGTTGAACAAAGAGTAAAATACCCTACAACGTCCTGTACCCTATAAGTACAAGAGTTATATAGAGACTGCGCCAAGCCAGAGTGATGCAATGATATATATGTATATGACTTGTATAGTACATGAAAGGGGATAGTTGGGGGGATAATTGGTTAATGAGTCATGTAATGGACATCAGTGTTTCCCGCCATTTTCAACTTCCAATAGGAGCGAGTGTATATTGTCCAGCTATAGACCACGCTCACTCCGGAAGCGAAACTACCATATTAGGGACTAGCGATACGTTAGTTATTTCATAGATATGGTGAGCATATATACATATAATAGTGATAAATTAATAGTTATTATATCCACGTGGACGTAAATATATATATATATATATTATATATAAATATATATTATATCCACGTGGACGTGGTCTTTAAGATATGGACCATAATCAGTGATATTTAATCAGGTGTCTCTCGGTGACGAAATGAATGGACAGTCAATATTCTCCCACCGTGGCACATAATGAGCCAACCAATGAAGATCGCGCGTGAGTTTATGGATTATTTTCTCCTGCGCGAGCGGAACGGCAACATGTTGTTATGTAAAAAAAAGGCGCGTACACGATTTAATATATTCATTCGACTTGTGTCGATCACTCAGTCAGTCACAAGGTACCCACAGTGTTAACACTGCTAGATACGTTTCCATATCTGTAAATCTACCAGCAGATCGTCACTGATATTATCCTACCAGAGCTGTAAATCTAACAGCAGATAATCACAGGTGATATACTGAAACACTGTCGGAGAAACTAGGAGAAGCAGATTTTAAAACACCAACATTATAAGAATACAGGTAAGTTGAAATTTTGCTTAAGATGCATAACAATGTGTGTTTATTATCATAGTTTTATTAATGGAGATGAATTACGTAACATATAGGAACGTATTCGGTAAGTGTTGTAACGGTCACAGAGCAAAGCTGTTACGAAATAGAGTCCACAGTGTCGTATCCTTTTCGTTAGAGAAGTCTGGGAACTTTTTCCAACCTCCCTTTTTTACAAGCCAGTCTCCGAATAATCCACCGATAAACATCCCGGCAAAGAAAGCAAAGTTATTTTCCAGAGAAGATATATCTGTATCAGAATCGTAAAAGTCTTTGACATGGTTCTTAATTAGCCGATAAGTCAGCGTATAATAATCACGCGGCGCCCAAAGTTTAAAATTCCATCTGAAACCATATAAACCACAATGGTTGCAAACGAGGCGTAATATCCTTATTACCGACTCCCAGAGTTATACCAGTGAATAACGAGTCATATCTCTCTGATACTGTATAGACTAGTTTAGCCATTGACTTATAAAACGTGGAAAGCTTCTTTTTAGTTTTATCATAAGTGTGGATAATATCAACACCTAATACCACAAATTCGTTCGAAATTGTAGCCATACACATTTTACATTCAGAACTAGTCATTTTCGAATTCATGTAAGATAAAGTCAGAAGCGCGCGCGGTATGTGAAATCAATGTGAAACATATCTGGACATGTTCGGCTATACATTACGCGTCAGCTCCACAAACTGAGCGACGTGTAAAGTTTTCGTGACTCTAATAGCCCCAGCCGCATTAGTACACATATTGTAAAAGTGGATAGTATGGTTATGATAGTGATATGAACATGATTGGGATAGAGACTCAAAGATGTCTATAAATGCTTTAGTAAAAACCTAGATATCCGCTCACTGACAAAAATATAATATTTAAAACTAACTGTTAATGGATGTGTTTTAGTTAAGTAATAAGTGCGTAGATGTTCGTTATGTGTTTTGAGTGGAAAGATTAAAGTACGGATAAGGGAGAGCTACAGAGAGATAGATAGAAAGAGAGAGAAAGAAAGAAAAGAAAGAAAGAAAGAAAGAAAAGAACAAAGAAAGAGCAAAGAAACAAAGAAAGAATCGAAGCATGCTGAAATAGCTATGATTGACTGCTTAGAGGGAGTTATAATAGGATTAGGAAGATGGGGTTTATAAGATAACCGCTCACTGACAAAGATATAATATTTAAAAGTAACTGTTAATGGATGCGTGTTTTAGTTAAGTAATAAGTATGTAGATGTTGGTTATGTGTTTTGAGTGGAAAGATTAAACTACGGATATGAGAGAGCGATAGAGAGAGAGATAGAAAGAAAGAAAAAAAAGAAAGAGTTGAAACGGACTGATATAGCGGTGGTAGACACTGAGAGACAGTTATAATAAACAAACGAAAGCGGTGGAATGAGTCATAACTGTCTATAGCTTTAATGATAGTAAAAGCGATGGATGAGTGTTGAGTTGTACGGGGATAGTATAAGGCATGAGAGCTGGTGAGGTTAGGTGTGCTAATGAAGAGATCAGTAAAGAATACCTGACTATTAACATAGTATGTATGCGTGCGTGCGTATGTGCGCGCACGTTATATATGTATACTATTTCAATGTATTTTGGTATGCACACTAAATGTATGGTTTTTATCTCGTTGACAGATGGCCTCACGTAACGAACTTGTAAGCAGACCACGCCACGTGTGCGAAACGCTTTACACGGCGACATGGGCTAGCCAGACACGCAGATAGTGCTCACGGCCAACAGAGATATCCGTGTCCTATATGCGGCTGCATCTTTACAAGATCCACAATCTTACAAACCATGTGGCGAAAAAACACGCAACATGTGCAACTATAACACCGGCACCAGTACCGGCTACAACAAGGACCCCGACAGTAATCTCTGCAACAGACAACAATGTTGCAGAGACCAGGGTTGAAGAACAACAACACTCTAGAAAGAAACCCCGAGTAGATAACACTCGTGGGGGTGAGCAGCCTACACCTAGAGACAGTACAGAGCACATATCATCTATACACATTAATACTAAATACTCGTGTAAAGACTGTGAGCAAATATTTACTACCCAAAACCATCTAGACACTGTTCACAATAAACATACATACCAGTGTCCTATATGTGTATGCGAATTTAACAGACAGGACAATCTAAGAACACATTAAAAATAAACACCAACTACCGATATCAACAAGTACAAGCTCAGCATTCTCGACAAGACCATCAACCGCATCAACATTAACCCCCTCCGCCTCAGCAGTGTCAACCTCCGTCACCTCATCAGCTTCGATACCGATGACCTGTTCAAAGTCCGGAGCTGAACCAACAAATAAGAGAAAGCGGAATAATGTACAATCGACAGAGCCTCAACACAGCAAGAAGGTGCGGACAGATCTCGAAATAGACAGTTTAGCTTGTTTACCGACAGATGTTAGATAAGGTCTATGTCGACAACTGGCCGGCGATAAGGTCACATAGTAATAATAACAGACATCTGTCAGTGCACACAGTGTTTCACAAGCCAAATACACCCCTATCGCCGAACTGGCCAAGTCTTCTCAATCCCATTTTTAATAACCAAACACGCAGATTTAAAATAAATTATTCTCACAATTTCATCCTGAGGAATAAAGAGAACAATGACCTTCGGTTGTTCCATAGTAGTTTCAATAATAGTTTAATTCTTTCAACTCCGGTGGTTATAAATAACAGAACAGATTTTTATAGGTTCCTTACACAACTACAAGATAGTGACCCCTTAAATCACGCAAATCATAACAGACCTAGCAGTAAATATACTGTTGAAAGCGTTCCAGCTACAATATTCTATATTTTTCATTTCATAGAATATCCTATCGGCTGTCTAACAACCGAGCTCCCACAACACATTACAAACAATAAATTCATTTATACATTACAAAATAGCAAGCATGGACCACCCTATACTGATAATTTCTGTTTTTTTTTTAGATGCGTGGCGTTATTTAGGGGTGCTAATCTCAGTAATTTACACACACCCACTAGCGATCTCCTGAAACAGTGGCAAGAAAATCAGTGGTTAGATACAGACGACGAGTTCCCCGGTGTAACGTTAGCTCAGATCCCAGCCTTAGAGAAGTGTTTCGGTATTAACGTGGACGTCTTCGCTTTTGACAATGACCAAGCCCTGTCCCCACTGTTAAGAGGTAGTACGAATTATAGCGACACCTTACAAGTTCTACTTTATGAGGAACATTTTATGTATATAGTGGACATAGATAAAGCGGCCCGGGCTTTTTCTTGCCCTAAATGTGGAAAATTGTGGAGCGATCATAGATTTTTGTTAAGACATGAGAAGACATTTACCGGGGATAAGCGAAAAGACAAGTATGTGGGAGGGATCTATAGACCACAGGAGGGTGAGGCCGCTTCCAAGCTCGTTAACGATCCACTAGTTAAACATATGACAGATTTATGAGTAGGAAATATATTCGAGGTGGAAATGTTAAAAAAGACGACGAGGTGGGACCTTCCGCAACAAATCGGCTACTTTGTATATCAATACGCCAAGCTACGGATGTTACAATTTTATTACGATTTTTTAGACAGGTTCGTAGAGAGATTATACTTTCAGCTGCGTGAAATGGACACTGACAGTCTGTATTTGGCGTTAAGTAAACCTAGTTTAGCTGACGCTGTTAGACCACTTTTACTCGACACTTTTAATAACGAGTACGATCAGTGGTCCCCCTCAGAGACCTGTAGCGTTCATCTTGAGGAGTTTGTTAGGAATAAAGGTAAAGTTAAGGTAGATTGTCGAGACTGCGAAAAAACAAAATTGTACCATAAACGTACCCCGGTTTATTTAAGTTAGAGTACGAAAGGGATGATATGGTATCGTTATGTAGTAAAACATACCACTGTTTTGGAGATTACTCAAAAACTAGTACTAAAGGGCTTAGCAAACATCACAATAAACTAGACAAACATATAGTTATGAAGGTTCTCAAGACACAACAGGCACAGGGAGGGAAAAATGTGGGGTTTAAGCGATATAAATCGAGTGTCTATACATATACACAGCACAGAAAGTCTCTCTCTTATTTCTACATCAAACGCCATGTGCACAACGACAATGTGACGACTTTCCCGTTAGGTATCTAGAGTATTTATATGTATATACAATGATATTTCTGTGATAGTTTTATGTACAATTATATTGAACATATGTTTGTGTCGTTGTCACGTTTATATTGTATTAAAAATATATTATTTTTTTTAAAAAGTATGTTGTTTTTTTTTCTATTGTATATAAATGTCACGTGGTACTGTCTCGTAAGAATAATATGGATACTATCAGTGTCTTTGGTTGCAAACCTGTGTGTAAAACAGAAAAAAAACGAGTTACAACATCTATGATTTTTACACCTATACAACCCATTATATACGTACACATAAATGACAAATAACACGAGGCGTTTTTTGTAATTTATATATATATATATATATATATATATATATTATTGATACAACACAACACCGATACTGCGTATGCAGTACATCTAGACACGACATAAAAACACAACATCTAAATGTTCAGCCTCAGCCTCTTTCTTCTTCTAAGATGACCAGGGGCAAGCGTTGTTATTGGTTGAATCTTTTCAACGTTGTCAGTATCGTATACGGGATGCCTGTAAGAACCATTATTTATTGAATAAGGCTCGTTGCATGCTGATGTAGATACTGGAAGACTATGATCTGCCGTGGTCGCCGGCTCGTTCGAGGGTGTAGTGTTGTATTAGCCTCGAGACGAGCACACTCGGCCAATAACTCGTCCTGCATAGCCACGAGCTGTTCGTTTCTTCTAAGATGACCAGGAGATAGTGTTGGTTGAATACTTTCGAAGTTGTCAGTATCGTAGAAAGGAGCCATGTAAAAGCCAGTATTTATGGAATATGGCTCGTTACTCGGCGACGTAGATACTGGAAGTCTGTGATCTAGGCTGATCTCGGGTTCGTTCACTGTATGAGTCTCTGGTTTTGTTGCAATGGCTTCGAGATAATAATACTCGTCCAATAATTCGTCCCGCATAGACACGAGCTGTTCAAATTCTGAATGATTCAACGTGATCCCAAACTTGGTGGGATATTTTAAATTCGATGGCCCGAAAAATTTTCGAATATGGATCATAGTCGACCCTCTGTATGAAGACACAGACGCTACTTTCAGCCCTGGAGCCAATGGTTTGACCATTTCACGATCTGTTGTAACGTAGACCCATCTAGTGGGTACATCGACAACTGGTGCAGCCGTAGTATTTGTCAGCATCTTCTGTATCTCAGCACTGAACGCTGTGTGAGTGGAGCTTTCTCACCCGCGACTTTTATAACATAGGTCAGATCCGGTTTAGTCCGGTTTTTAAAAAACTAAAACACATGTCCAGACTTGTCTGCGATATTTTTAGCCACTGACGTCATTGCACTAGAAATTTTAAATTTTGCGCCAAAAGTTTTGGTGCGAGTAGTCGATACACGATTCGATCGTTTATGTGTTGTCTGGTGGATGAGGTAAACGGCATTAAGACCCCTTGCATTAATCCTCCTCGTGTTTTAATCAGTAGAAAATACACAGAGTACAGTCCACACGCATTACTAACAAGATCTTGTAACTGGCGCGAGTTGTAGATGAGAGGTCTGTTCGAATTCCTCTCGATAAAATCGATGATCTCAGTTTGTCTGGGAAAAAACCCGAAACTATCGAAATACTCAAACTGCCCCATAGCGTTGTAGTAGAGGGCGACCCAGTGAGAGCCCGGTCTCCAACTCGGGTCGGTATTGATCACGAAGGCTGCGGTTTTAGTGGGATCGATATAGCGAGGTAACCGATTGCGAGCCACTAAGCTAACAATGGAACACCGTCTCACAAAATGTCAGACATATCTCTCGTGTTCATTGTCGAAGTGTTTACGCTGTGTAATCTGTAAGAATCTGTCTCGTTTTAGAGATCTCCAACACAGAATCCAGTTCTGCGTAAACTAGGACCTGTATAGGATTAGGCGTGATCGTCACAAATTTGAGCTCAATGGCGACGGGTCCTGATTTTGCCAGCTCAAATTGTTCGGCGTTCAGAAGACTAGGGCTGAGATCGAATGCAAAAAGAGTGTAGGCGTTCTTGAAGTCGTTATAATCTATTCCGTTACCAGCGTCTGTTCCCACAAGACCCAGCGCCAGCATGGACTTGAAGTAGGTGCGAGTGTACTGACCGCGGTCAAATTCGGTAGATAGAGGTTTACCCTAAACACTATGACCGGCGACGGTGACGTTCAAGTAGGTAAGACCAAAGTTTTTAAAATTGAAGGGGTTGGTGTCGTAACTTCCGTTAAATGCAGCCGAGTCCAGTAAGCCAAGGACTAGTCGCGTTGGTGTTTGGCTCAGGAAAAGGTTGTCTTGGGAATGAGATAACATGCCTTTAGGAATGGCAAATGTTTTAATCATAACTCTCTTCATGGGGTATCGCGCATTGCCTCGTAAGAGAGCCTTTTCATGAGCCAGCGAAATGGCCGATTAACTGGGGCTTTCCTCATCAACAGGGCGGCATAAGTGATGACACTTTTATAACCGACAGTTTTGTCGTGAGCTATGAGGTTAAATACGTCCTTTGAGGGGGTCAACTTAATTTTCACATCAACCCTGTTTAACATGTAACGCTCCTGAGCAAAAATATCAGAGTGAAGTGGCCCTATCATATCCAGCTCATGGCTACCGCGGGCCAGATTTCGCCGAGTTTTAAGACCTATATTGGAGTCACCTTGGGTGTCATCCGCGTGTTTGGGAGTATCGGTGTAGTAGAGTGAGCTCGTGAGATAACCTTTCTTAGATTCCTTGCTATGGTTGAGAGTGGCTTCTAGGTATGCTCGAAAAGGGTAGGTGTTTTCAGAAGCTGAAATCAAAGTATCGTTGAGAGATACGTCGACTTGCGAGATTAGACTGTGCAGAAATTAGTTCACAGGAACAACTTCAGCATCAGCCTTTAAATTGTCACCATTGGACAGTGTAATTTTTGCTCTCATATGCAGATACGTGTTGGAAAAATCGATGTATTCATCCGAATTTCCGCTGATGGAAAATTCTATAGGGGCCCCAGGTGCCAGAAATGCCAAGGGGGAAACTTCCACAAACTGGGCAGAATCAAGAGATTTCTGAGTTGGTGGAACGCTAAACAAATCTAGTCCAGAATGGAAACACTGGCAAGACTTGGGATGCACTAACACCATATTGCTTAACCGAATATGTCCGAATAGTTTGTCCTCTTAGACTTCTTGCACGCGGAATGAGAGTGAGCGCGTCGTTTCGTTGTTTTTATTCTTCTTGCCAGCATCCCAGGTGGAGCTGCTCGTCTTTTCCTTCTTCTACCACTTCCGGTTTGTTGGCCTGTGTCGCCACCGGCCAGATGACTGATGGCTCCCTGAATTAAACGCTGACCGGATTCCTTAGCTCTTTCTTTAAACGACTCTCCAATGTTTCTTCCAGCCAAGGCGTCTTCCGCGACTTGTAGTCCCATGCCGACACCTTCTCTGAGTAATGCCTTACCGCCTGTTTTTAGCCACGGTAAAATTGCTCTTCCGATGCCTCCGAAGAAACTACCGATACTGTGCCCTCGCTGACTTCTACCTCTGACAAATATCGGGAGGCCGTGGCCGGCTTGATTAAAGCAACACTCTTCGTATAGCTTAGCATTTCGATGAAGCGGCGTGTGTCTCACCATTATTCCAGATCGAAGTGCTTCCGCACTTTGAAATGTAACGTCAGTACCGACGTTCCGGTTGTAAATGGGATCGCAACTCCCCTGTCGTTAGTTAAAAGAATTTCTAACCTGTCGAAGGAGAACCTGCTCAGGGGGACATAGTGCGGTTTGTCGTAGATGCAAAATATGGATGTGGTGGTTTTCTCCAAAATAGGAACTGCCCTCTGTAAGGGAACCAGGACATCCCCCACCACTCTGGGTGACACTAGATCGCAATAGACGTATATGTTTCTAGTTTGCACTTCCAAATTTATTTCTTTCTCGCCATGCAGGGCCACATTAGCGTCTGTCACGCAATTCGATGGGAGGCTTAAGAACCTTTTCAATTCATCGCTTATGGTAACCGAGGGTCCTTGTTCAAAGAGCTTAAGTATGGCCTTATTTTCGTTTTTTTTTAATTTAAAAATCTCATTTTGATGGGTGGTGATTTTTCCAATATCACTTTATTTAAAGCATCGATAAAGTTATCCACTGTCTTGTATAATCCCGGCGCCAGTACCATTGCTACTGCTGTGTTACCAGAGATTTCGTAACGGATCCAGATATCGCCGGGTAAGACGTTGAAATGAGTGTTTGGAAATTGTATCTCGGCCAAACCGACTTCGTAGTTTGCATTCAGTTCGATAGTTTGAGGGAGTTTGACGAAAAAGTTTCCAGGACTATTTTCAGGATAAATTTGCATTGAAGCGTTGCTGGGGGCTGTGATGTAAAAACTCATCTTCCATGATTCACCGTCTCGTCTCCAACTTGGGATTAGGTAGCATGTATCCCAGACAACTACTCAGGAGCGCGATCCAAATCTTTCCGTCCTGACCCTCACTGTTTCCACCCGTCAGATTAAATAAAGCCACGCCGATTACGGCATATATAATGATCATTTGGCAGAGAAAAACAATTTCCATTCACGGGAGCAGTTTACCGAAAACAGGCCAGAGAGAGGTTCTGCTATCGTGACTGGTCCCTTCATCGTTCTTCTTTTCTTTTAACTACCGTACTCAGAAAAGTTTGCACGTGTTCCTCCCCCTCCATTTCATCAGTCTCTGTATCTCGATACTTGATCGCTCAAAATCCAACTGTTAAATGATGAGTTGTAACCGAACCATTTGACTAAGTACTCTTTTTTTCCACCAACTTTCCTCTCTTCTAAGATGGATTCTATTCGATACACCCGTTTATCGCCAACTTTCTGAAGCTCTTCTGTATAAAATGATCCTTTCAACTCTTCACCAGAATCATCTTTCACAACGTAGGTTACCGGGTTAGTGTTTTTGTTTACGCGACTGATTGTAAACAGTTCTTCCGTCCACGATGGTGTATAACCCTTTTGAAATTAGCTCTGGCTTGAGCTATCCTAACTCGATCAACTTTATAACGGTTATTGATCGCCACTGAATGCCTATTGTCTCTCCCCGACAGTTTATTATACGTGTTCCAGACTTGTTCTTGATTGGCCGAGTTTACGTGGACCGGCGCCATTTTAATGCTCCTGTGATACGAATTATTGTAGTTTCTGAGTAGGGCGGATAATGCATCCACAAATCTCAATTTGTTCATTTTCGTAAAAAATTTCCACATTTTCTCTTTTAACGTTCGGTTAAATCATTCTACGATCGCTGCCTTTATATCCTCGTTCTCCGTAGTGAAGAACTGAACTTCATTTTCCTGGAGAAACTTTAGAAAAGTTTTGTTGACGAATTCGGATCCTTTGTCCGTTTGAGATTTATCGGTTTACGCTCGGCAAATATTTCGCTCACGTCCTCCACTAGATTTTTTGCAGTTTTCGACCGTATCGGAACTGCCCAAGCATACTTCGAAAAAACATCGATACACGTAACGAGATACGAGTACGCATCGTTGTATCTTGTTAATTGTCTCAGATCGATCAGATCAGCCTGGAACTGATGGTTCATACCACCCACGATGATGGGTCATCTCTTAAATTTTCTAACAATGGGTTTATGTAGAGTATAAGCATCCTGTAGATTCAGCCATTCTTTAATCTTTGCAGAGCTTAGTTTTGTACTACGCTGTAAACCACCACACCCCTATAGGCACCCGGTCGTTTCAGATCGTAGTAACAGCTTCTTAACATCTTATCTACTCCTTTGGCCATGTCTCCCAGTTTGGTTTTGGTTTACTTTTTCTTCTTTTCCTGAGTCTGTACGTGCCCACAACTTCTTTGTGAGTGACCACTTTCGTTTTTGGCTTAGGTGCGCTTGGCGCTGACTGAGGAATTTTTTCGTCGACTTCATCTTTAAGTTCCGCGGTTGGTGGTGTTGTAATCGCGTCAGGGGATGGTGGTGCCTGTTTAATGTCCACTACGCCTAGAGGTTTGTGTCTGTACTGATCGAGACGTTGCAATGTCTGCTGATACAGTCTGGCTTTGTCGCGTGGTGACATGTCCTCTCTTTCCAGGACTCGTTGCATTTGCGTATCCAGATCTCCTAGGCTCTCTTTTAGCGACTCGGGAGGCGTATAAGAAGCTTGCTGGTGATTTACAGACTCTAGCAGTCGGGGATCGATCAAAATCATTTTATTGGCCATCGTTCACACGCCCAGAATACCGCTCAGGATACCCAGAAATGGTTTAATCAGAGCGCCGATAAAACCACCCTTTTGCAGAATCTGTTTTCTCTTTTTCACGGTCGTCTTTTTTCGTGCGAGAATCCTCAGGTCGTGTTTATGGTGCTGCAATCATCTCTTCTAAGCCTGCATGAGCCGAACGTTACCTTTAACACCTTGTGGCAGCATTCACACAGAGTTCTTATGAAATCAGGAGACGCAGTTTTCATCATGGCCTTTACAGCTGGTGGTTTAGCCAAGCACAGAAAACGCAACATCTCTCCGTGTCTTTTCACCGACTCGCCCATGTTCCTTACTTTGGGATGTAGACTACCTGCTGTTCTTTAGGAAAAATATTGGTTCGGAGCCTTAGATGATCTGGCGTCTCTTGCCGAAGGTCAAATAATAAATACCCATGTGGAGCCGATGTCGCATCTTTAAAACTTTCTTGCACGCACGACATGCGATCCGGGTACATTTGTTTGGCCAGATTCGTAATCTGAGACCCATCTCTCGGGTTTTTAAACAAAACTATGTAATGACTGTTGAGACTTATCATCCGCTGTTCCTTGTTTTTGCTAAAGAGATCTGTACTATATACACGACGCTTATATTTCTATGATGACTTCCCTTGGTAAATAGTTTTGTGACCCTATTGTCAGTTTCGTTCATCAGATCGTCTATGACCAACAGACGTCTCCTATCTCCTCGCCACTGCTCCACGTCGGGTAGCCCTTCGTTAAACTGAACACCCTTCATCGTTTCGTACATCGATTGCCACTCGCCATAACAGTAGATTATTTCCTCAGGCGCGAGGTCTGCTAACCGCGTACCGAGACAGACTGCTCATTAGTTTACATAACAACCTGTTGGCGTTCTGCGCGCGTGGGGAAAAAATAATCTATAAACTCATGCGCGATCTTCATTGGTTGGCTCATTATGTGCCATGGTGGGAGAATATTGACTGTCCATGCATGTTGTCACCGAGAGATACCTGATTAAATATCACTGATTATGGTCCATATCTTAAAGACTTTTACGTCCACGTGGATATAATAACTATTAATTTATTACTATTATATGTATATATGCTCACCATATCTATGAAATAACTAACGTATCGCTAGTCCCTAATATGGTAGTTTCGCTTCCGGAGTAGGCGTGGTCTATAGCTGGAAAATATACACTCGCTCCTATTGGAAGTTGAAAATGGCGGGAAACACTGATGTCCATTACATGACTCATTAACCAATTATCCCCCTTCATGTACTATACAAGTCCTATACATATATATCATTGCATCACTCTGGCTTGGCGCAGTCTCTATATAACTCTTGTACTTATAGTGTACAGGATGTTGAAGGGTATTTTACTCTTTGTTCGACCAAAAAACCAGGATCATAACGTGCAAGTTCCTACTACTAGTATATAACCACTGGAAACTACTATTAATTTAGTTTCGTCCAATAAATGTTTGTCTGCAACACAAGTATTCAGCCCTACTGGGAGATACTTGCATTAATAGTAAAGTACAGAAATAAAAGTTATTTCCGATCTGTGATCGTAACCCTATGCTATAGTCATGGGAACGCCTTCGTGTGAGACACTGCTCACAATAGCTAATGTTTTAGTTAGCTGCGTGGCAGTGTACCAAGCGTTCGGCTTCTCGTGGCAAGGCGCTGTACCATGGAGAACGGGTACGAATCCTGCTTCGGACCATATATTGTTCTCTGTTTTTTCTGTTGTTGTTTGTCTGTCATTTTTTCCGAGTGCTAACACATACTTCTTTGTTCTATTATTCCCTACAAAGAGGGTTTCTCTATATTATATGGTTCTAACTTATCTCTCAAGTAACTCTGCTGTGCTCTCTTGGTGGTTCTCAAGTAAATGTCTGTAAACTTGTTCACTCTCTTCCTCGTTGTCTCACAGAGGGTTCTAACTATTTCCCCATTGGTCAGTTTGAGAACAGGCATATCTCTCTACACGCGTTCCACCAGGATCTCGGTGGATCATACACTATACTGTCTCCTTGGTTTCCTGAACTATCAACGTTTCAACACCCTTGACCCATTTATCTCTTAGCCCGTCAAGTTTCTACCTAATGTCTGTACAAGACGGTGCATTCCCCTTCTCCCTTACCATGTAATCTAGGCTCTATTCTCTTACACCCTTACATTATGTAATATATTTCTTATCTATGTCTCTACTCAGTTACAAGGAATGTTAGGACATACTCTGTGCGAGGACAAATCCCTGGAACAGAAATGTAAGCAACCTCAGCTCTATATCGGTTAATCCTTTGCTAGCTTTAGCTATCACATGGCTCCCATTCACACCATCGATGTTTCCGTGTTAACAATATGATTGTAAAGGGAGAACCACGCCACTTAAGTTTTTATTAGGATTAACCAAGGCACCTGATACTCCACATCAGGAAGAGGCGCGATCGAGTTCGTTTTACAGTGCAGAGGCGATTACCCGTCTGTCTTTTCCCTGTCGATATACCAGAATGTCATCAGCAAAAGTTAAAGTTCTTCCACTCCCATCCAGCTGTTGTTCCGTGATCGTTATTGTGTACACATTAAATAGGACTAGTGACAATGGTGAACCTTATGGCAACCGGGGAAATATTGATGTAGGCTCTAAGATGCATTAATTGATTAATTATTAATATACGTATAGTATATAAGTTCATATATCTGATCCCAATACGCCCACCAGCAACTAGGTTGAAAGCTACGAGTGACTAGTAACTGATTGGTTGCATCAGTGAACTAAAAACTTATTAAGACCAAACTACATCACCTCCCCGCAGAGGATTTAGAACAAACCAAGCCTAACTAAGCGAGCAAGGATCGAAGAGGAAAGGCAACCTGGTAAACGCAAGAGCATACACCTATAGCTTGTTTCATAACTCGTGGCCAACTTTAAAAATCGATAGCTTTTTAACCGCTTGTTGTAAGATATTCAAAATTTGCATGTAAAGTTATAATGATTAGAACCCAACAGGGAATTAATTTCATTAAAAAAAAACATTTGGTTATTATTGTTGCTTATTTGATTTATATAAATTTATAACGACCCACTGATGTAGTCAAAACTTAATGTTTACAGTATTTTAAACTAAAAATAGCGAGTACAAATCCATACATGGTACAATTGACGTATTTGCACGCTTTTCCCGTGGTTTTTTTTTACGCAATTAGACACTTGAGAAATTGTGTGTTCCATTTCCGTTCATTCATAGGTGTAGACGTGGAACAATAACATTTATCATGAGTCTTAAAATGAAATTCTGCAGTTTACAAAACATCGCAATAAAAATTTATGACTATTTTTGCAAAGAGGCTAAACGAGGAAGATTATTTCATTCTTTAGAAAACCCTGAGAATAGAACAAGACACATTTTGGATTTATCTAAACGGTCATTTAATCGCTGGATTCAAGCACGTGACCGTCAATGTTCAAAATATACAAAATCACAAGGAAGAGCAAAAATGTTGGCTAATTTCGACAGTGAACTTATTAGAAGTGAAATTCGCAAAATGTTGGGTATGAATGAAACTGTTACAATAAGAAAATTAAAAATTTCGCTGAAAAAGAACAACAGTATTGAAATATCAAAGTCTACATTATGGAGGAATGTGAGAGCTGCAGGCTTTACATTCAGAAAGTATTCCAATGGACGAAACATCATCTGTGAGAAGCCACATATAGTAGTCATGAGTAGCAAGTACTTACGTGAAGTAAAAGAGGTGCGCAAGCAAGGTTATGATATTGTGTACTTGGATGAAACATGGATCAATGCTCACCACACTAACCAAAGGGAATGGCAGTCATCAGATGGAAAGATCTCTCTCTCTCTCTGCAATCAGGACTCAGTCAGAGTAGGATTCCAGACTCCCACATGAAGTCAACTGTCAGGTTAACTGTGTTGATCGCCCCCACAGACAGAACGTCACATTTAGAGTCCGCCAGATCCACTCTGACTGAACACCCGTTAATACGTTGCACTGTGTTCTGCGCCAGTGGCCCAGTGCATCCGATTTCAGCCAGCATTTTTTCAGGTTTGCTTTCCTTAGCCTTTGATTGTCCCCAATCTTCCTGCAAGGCAGCAGATTGTCTTTTCTGTAGGGGGATTCTGCCCTTAGATGGTCTACCCTCCCAGGTTTACGAGCACCATCTGCCCGAGTCACTAGAGGTGACTAACACAGACATGCACACACAGAGATATGAGATGTGAATAACACAGACAAGTGCACAGCGATACGAGCCATGACTAACACTGACACACATCAAGATATATGACACATGACTAACATAGACATGCATATAAAGCTATGAGATATGACTGACTTAGACATGCACACACAAAGATATGACGCATACCTAACATAGACATACACACAAAGATATAAGATATGACTAACATAGGCATGCACACACAAAGATATGAGATGTGACTTACGTAGCCATGCACACACAAGAATATGAGATGTGACAGACACAGACATGTACGCACAAAGATATGAGATATGACTAACATAAACATGCAAACAAAGATATGAGATATCCCTTACCCAGACATGCACACACAAAGATATGACACATGACTAACACAGATACACACTAAGTTATGATATATTACTAAACTCAGACGCACATAAAGATAAGAGACATGATTAACACGGACACACCAAGATATGAGATATGACTAAGATGACACACATCTAGATATGAGCCATGGCTAGCACACACACACACACACACACACACATACACTTAAGCTAAGATTTGATCCATGGCTAGCACAGAAACACCCCAAGATATGAGCCATGACTAGCACAGAAAAACATTAAGATATGAGTCATGTCTTCACGGAAAAACACCAAGAAATGAGCCAAGTCTAGCACATAAATACATTGAGGTATCCATATGCTTGGGTTAGTCTGCAGACTCTTCTTAACGTGTGAATCATTGACATACGAGACGCAGGCTTCGATTAACTGTCCGCAGGTTTCGTTCAAACAGTTGTCCGGAGATTTGAGAATGCAGTCTGACACGTAGAACTTTCCCTTGCATGCACTGTTCCCGGCTGACTGTTCAGATGTGTCGTTGAAACAGTTGTCTGGACATTTGAGAGTGCTGTCTGACCCGTAGTACGTTTCCTTGCACGTGCAGTATGCACTTTCCGGGTCACATATGATGTCACAGCCATCAGAACACGTCTGTTCGCACTGTAGCCCAAAATTACCATCGGGACAAGTGTCATTACAGGTATAGCCAGGATGTTTACATTGTAGTCATTTTCAAGATTTTTCCCACATAAAGGACAGACACTGAGACAAGACCTGGAGCAATCGTGTCCATAGACCCCATGTGAGCATTTGCCGTGACACGTACCAATGATGAAGTCGCAGCTTTTGCTACACCCACTATACACTGCACAAAACGACCAAGAATACCCGTCCAGACAATAGGTGTCTGCAAATGTTTGCGCCTCACACACCGTCGGTTCACTGCCGGCCTGCGAAATGATCGGTGAGAACTCAGTCTTAATGTGTGCCATTGGCGTTTGTGTGGTGACTACAATAGTGTTCATAGAAACATTTGGATATGATATATCATTAGACTGGAACACTACACCGCCACTGTCAGAGGAAGCCTTTAGAGTGGCATTCTTTACCCGAATCTTAGTGCTAGCTTGATGATAGAATCGAATGGTGTGAATCTACTGGGGCGTGGCAAAGTTCAGATACCAGTAAACAGGACTGTTTCCACTTCTCACTTAGATGGAAAGATTAAGAGATTAATACCTAGCAGCAAAGGACAGCGCTTGATAATTGCTCATGCAGGTAGTCGACAACATGGACTAATACAGAATGCAGAGCTCATTTTTCTTTCAAAATCCATAGACAATCGGGATTATCACTCTGAGATGAATGGTCACATATTTAGACACTGGACTGAAAATTCTGTTCTCCCATCACTAGATCGACCATCTTGCCTAATAATGGACAATGCAGCGTACCACAACATTGTTGCACTTGAAGATAAAAGTCCAGACGTCATCCAGTACAAAAGATGCTATTAAGATATGGCTCACAAAGGAGCACATACAATTTAATAACATGTACTTAAAACCTGAATTACTATCTCTAGTAAAGCAAAAACAAAGGACAAAGATTTTTCAAATAGATAAGATTATCCAAGAGCACGGTCATATAAGGTTGAGGCTGCCACCTTACCATGCTCATTTAAATCCAATAGAACTAATCTGGGCAAAATTAAAAGGACAAGTGGCAGATGAAAATACAACATTCAAAATATGCGATGTAAAGACTCTTGCTAATCTCGCTTTATTAAATATAGACAAAGATTATTGAGCTAAATGTGAAGACCACGTCTTAAAACAGGAAGAGGAATATTGGAAAAATGATGGTTTGTGGAATATTCAACCCCAAACAGTTATTAATCTTTTAGACTCGTCTGATTCAGAATGAAAGTATATTATATAGCCCCCACAATGTTGGCCCCTATATTACCTTAAATTAGTTCAAAAAACGGTCCTTTTCAGGACCACACAATTATGAAAAATGGACATACAGGTATACCTTGATATTATCGTCCGTCCTCGAACTGAGAAGACAATAATTCTCCTGGTGTTTTTCCTTATTCAGTTATTTCCCCATTACGGCCACGCCTTTACCTAGTGAAAATTAACCATAGACCAGCAACTACGGTAATTTCTATTATTTAGGGGTTCACAATTTACAATTTTGACAAACATCAAAGAAATTCGCCGCTTTAAGAAAACTGCAGCTGCAAGATATTTGTTAAATATACATTTAAAGGGTCTTTTGCATTCTAATAACATTTGGAAAATTTCAACAGTATTTAACAAACGGTTTCTGAGTAGTAATAGCGCTTTGAAGTTGGGCAAGTGATTTGAAACGAGCTATAAAGTATAATACGGCTTACTACTAACTTACAGATGTATTTGATCAAAAGACCGTTGCTTTCTTTAAACCACAAAACAACATATCTACGCCAATATATGTCCATTTATGATTTAATTAGCGGCGGATGATGAAGAGTAGGAGTAGGCATAATAATGATCACTGAACTCGGCATACATATTTTAATATTTATATTTATAGCATGATTGATTATCATGATAGCTCTGTTGCCAACCAAACTGTTGGGTAAATGCAGAATTCATATATCAAAGACTTCAATTTGCTAGTTCAATTGTACATGTCACTGAACTATAGATTAATTAAAACACACACAAAATAGTAATGAAATTAAATATGAGCAAAAACGAGCAAGTTAAAAATATAATTTTCCCGAATGGACAGCAGGACATTGTTACTTGTAAAGCTAAAATAAACACTCGCAATCAAATGATAAACAGTTTGTTGCCTGATAGGATTTTCTTTTTTCTTTTATAGAATGTTGCAATAAAAATATGTTTTTATGAATTATTTATATAAAATAACTCGTCGATAATATTATCAATTATAATGGATATTTAAACTACTAAAAATATATTGAAGTTTTTCGTTAAAAGACAAAAGCAATGTAACTCATTGACATTTTGTTCAACTGAAAAAAAAAATTTCAAAGCATCTGGCACACATGTTAAACATCGCCATATTGGAAAGGTGGTAAGTCTGCATACATTTAGTATCTTTTGCTTTAAAAATGTAAATAAAATTTGTTTTCATTAAAAGAAATGAAAAATGTACTATAATATAGACTTATAAATTACATATTTGTGTAAAATATAATCGTTTTAGTGTGTTTACCTCAGTAATTAGTAGAAGTGTCTTCAATCTTACTTTACTTTACTTACTGTAAATTACACAGTAAATTGAGTAAACTTTAAGTCAAGTAAGTTTTACTACACTTTTTAGTAAGTCAGTAGTCAGTGTGTGTAAGATTATTATCTAATCTTAGCATAGCACTAGACTAAGACTAGTCGTCACTAGAGGAGAGGTAAGTTAAGGAGTTAAGGTAACAATTAATTTTGAATTGATAAAAAGTCAAAAAGTTTTTTTAAATAAATTAATTAAATTTTAATTATTATTATTAATTTAATTAATTATAAAATTAATTTATATGACGTCATGGGACGCACCAAAATGGCAGCTTATTTACATTCGAGCTATGGACTAAGCAATGTTTACATTGAACAACATGATATCTCAAATATCTGTTATTGCAGCGAGTTGGCAGATTTTTGAAAATGTTTTCAAGGGTTTGAACATAAATGGGTAATTTCCTAGTTTGATCAGATATATTATTTCAGTTTGGAAGAGTGATGTCCCCTAAAATATGTCTGCCAAAATACAGTGGTTCTACGCATTCTTGGCGTTGGGGTCATTACGCTGGCATGTGTCACTCACACTGGCGCCGCACAATTCCCTTCAATCAGAAGATCATAATTAGGCCGAGTGGCGTCGTTTTTGTCACGCGTTATAATATATTTATAAATATTTAACACTAAAGCTAAACCTAACCCCTGGACCCAACGCCCAATCAACAGATACTCCGAAATGATTACATGCCAGCGTAATGACCCCAACGCCAAGAATGCGTAGAACCACTGTATTTTGGCAGACATATTTTAGGGGACATCACTCTTCCAAACTGAAATACTATATTTGATCAAACTAGGAAATTACCCATAAATGTTTGTTCACAGTTCGTTAACCTTCGCTGTAGATAACGTCGTTAAATTGATAGCTTAGTTTGTGACCTTGGTTGCTAAGGACCTAACTTGTGCAAAAGGATGGCATTGGCAAGGATCATTTTGAATCTATGAAGTGGGCTCATTGTGTGTTTAACTCAAAAGCATATGTGCTTTTTAACCAAAGACTTTTTTTGGGACTCAATGAAGATATCCCCGATGGAAGAATAAATTGTACTATTAATCCCATAAATGATTCGCTTCCAGAGGTTTATGATGTAAACAAAGCAGTTTTGTCATTGCAAGTGAATAATGTCCACACCTATAATTGGTCAGGATTGGGTGGCAGCAGCAGCTTTATAGCGAACACAGAAAACATCACAGGATTGTGCTGTTCTGAAACAGCTATGCCATGCTACCCTAGAATTGCCTTTAATGGGATTACTGTGACCACAAACCACGCTCCATGTGTGTGCCACATATTTACACCACAGAAAGAAATTCTGAATATAACAACATCATGTGCCTTCTGTGATATTAATGACCACAGACCAGGAGCCTCCAGTATGATTGATACAACTGTTGCACCAAGCACTTCATCAGCAAAGCCATATCTATGGAATGTTCATCTGACATTGTTCTTGAATGATGTCCAAGATAATGAGACATCAGAATTGTGTGGCGGCAGCTACAAGAAGGGAGCGGAGAACATCATCAATTGTGTTTTTACTAACTACAGGTCATGTGGCTTCTGTTGGATTGGAAATGATAACTTACCACCCTTGTGTGTCTATATGTTTGGAATTGGAGTCATCAATGATGGCCTAACATCATCAGGTGCTACGACGATCATCTTTTTCGGGAGGACGTAAACTCCCATGGTGTATGGTGGATAGGCGGCGGGAACCATTGAGGGCTATGTCTGAAAAGTGTTCCTTCTTGCAGTTTCCTCATATTCCAAGTCCGGCTTGTTGCAGGAGCTACTGAGTTAAGTGCTCTGTGCACACCGTGAGCTGTGTGTCTCATCCGTTTTGATCCTGCTTCGATATCCCGCTTGTTTGCGATGAATGATGATATCGTATTACGGGGAACAGTTGGCTGTGTTCACTTTCTGCGCGGTTTCGCCTTATGTCTTTTGACGTGTGCTGAGACTGCTGCGATGGGGACTACAGTTACCTTTCTTTGTTTGGGAGATGAGTTAGTAATTCGGATGATTCCACTGGCACGGGCGGTTGAGCAATTATGGATTTTAATTCGTTTGCTGTGATACCGAGGCCTTCCATAACCAATAACCAATTAATTAATTAATTATAGTTGTCATATTATAAAGTTAAAACTATAATAGTTGGTTCACAAATTCGTGCCTACAGAGTTAGAGTTGATCATCAATAATTATCATGATATCTAAGATTATCTAATATCTCAAATATCTGATGAATTATTATTAATTATTAAAATTAATTATCATTATTATAATGATAATCATGATTATCTCGGAAACTGAAACTGTTTGATGAATTAAAAATTCTGAATTTCTGTAATTCTTTTTCATGAAATCCTATTTTTTCACCAACCTTCAGATTTTGTAACATTTAAGTTTAAGTACAAAGGTAGTCTGAATTTTGCACAAATCGTTTATTTGTTATATAATTTTATGAAAATGTCAAACAACGTGTTGTCGTGTTCTAAACAATAGACGATTTTAGTGTAAAATTATGTTAATTTTCTAACTTACAATGCAAGCCAAAGGCGTATCCGTATCACATTAAAGAGGGCAACATTTTTCGTTTGATTTTATTTTCATATCTTCATCATAGAGATAGGCAGATAGGTAAACTTTGACCAAAGTATCAAACACAAACACACATATTCGCCAAATACCAGGTGTCATCAACAAATATATGGAACAACCAGAACATCAAACACACCATAGTCAGCATTTATTATCAACAAAATTGTGCGCTTCTTACATATTATATGTTATTCCGAATCAGAAGTCTCTAAGAGGTTAACAACTGTTATCGGTTGGACAAACTGCAATCTATCTCATTGCCAGTATTGTTCCCCTTCTCTGAGCACATGGTCGTCACATTTTCTCCAGTATTCAATGTCTATCGTTGAGAAGGCATCATGCGTAAATTCTTTAAATTTTAAACATCATGTTCTTACAACAGTTCTGCGCAGCAACTTGCCCTTTGACTCTAAACCCACACAAGTTTTATTGGGTTCAGGTGCAAATGATAAGGTGGGAAGCAAAGAGATGTGTGGCCATAAAAGAAAAAAAGTAAAGTACCCCCGTCACGCCAAGTGGTGTATAGGGAAATATAGTGTTAGTGACCCTATATTTTACAGACCTTCAGCACATGATTTTTGGGGTAATGTGGTCAGTATTACGCCCATGCTGCTTTACTTTCCCAGAAAAAAAATCCGGTACCCATTTAAGACTGGGTGAACCCGGAAGCCGTCGGTTGGGATCGAACCCTACCCCTTGTATATTTGTAGTCCAGTTCACTAACCACTTAGCTATCACAGCTCCCTATGTCTTCCTTAAGTTCTGGTATTTTATGTTTCCCATGGAGAGTCATACCTGGTAGGCTTATGGGTTTTGGCATTGTTTGGGACAGTACTGGGTCACTAGTTGCCAGTTATTTGGAGATTGCAGCGAAGTTGCTCCTCTTTAGTCTTCATTTTCCGAAACCGGTTATTCTTTGGTGCGTGGTTAGGGGGCCTTTTGTATTTCTCCAATGCTTGTTGCATTACTTTAGTTTTCCGGCTGTCTTCTAATGGTTGTAAACCTGTTACTGTTTCTAGAGTATCGATAGGTGTAGATTTCATAGCACCAGTGATGCTACGGGCAGCCTGGTTTTGTGTTCTGTTAATTTTGCTAAGCTGTGATTTGGGAGCTGTAACCCAGGCTGTGACTCCATACTCTATCTTACTCTTCCTATGCATAGTTATTTCAAGATATTTCTGTCTGCTCCCCTGTCCATTCCTGCTAATTTCTTCATAATATCTTCGTTTTCTGGCTCTTTTGTTTGCTTTGTCTATCTCATTTATCCATGTAATTCTGTTCCACAGTGACTCCAAGATGGGTTTTGGTCAATAGGAAGTGTGTGGTCTTTTATCTTCAATTGTGCAGAGAGTGTGTTTCTTGATAGGCTGAAAATTGTGCATGCAGTATTTTTTTTCGTTAATCTGTAATAGCCAGGTATTCGTCCATTTTTCAAGTTTCCCTAAGGCATCTTGCATTCTTGAGCTAGCCACTGACAGATTCTTCACATGCCCATATCGCCATGTAATCTGCATACATTGCTGAGTGTATTCTGGGTGGAATGACCATTACGATGTCATTTATGAAGATTAAAAAGAGCATTGCGGATAGTACTCCGCCTTGTGGGACACCTTGTTCGATTCTGGATTTCTGGATGTAGTAATCAGGTCTTCAGTTGATCTGTGCTGATGGAAACCACTTTGATGTTGTATGATTTGTTTTGTCTCCAGATGCCACGTGAGTCTTCTGTTGTCCAGTCTTTTCATGAGTTTGCTCAGGCAGCTCAGTTGGCTAATTGGTCTGTAGCTGTTTGGATCCGGTGGATCTTTTTCATGTTTGAGGATGGGCACCATAATGGCTTCTTTCCAGGTTGCAAACATTTGCCTTCTCTTACAGCTGGCATTTATTATCCTTAGGAAATGGCCCATGGTTTTCTGTCCCAGTTTAATGAGAATTTCGTTGGTGATTCTATTTTTTCCAGAGGAACTCTTTGAGTTTCAACCCTTTGAGTGCTACATCTAGTTCTGTCGGTGTAAAGATAGTCGTCTGGTGTTCTTCTGGTGCTAAAGACGTGTTTTGTATCTCGGTTGTCCTTTCTTGCAGCTTTCTGTTGGTCTTTTGGAATGTTTATCCTACTTATGTTTTTGTAAGTTTCTATCAGTATGTTTGCTGCTCTTTTGCCTGTGTGGATGTTCTGATTGTGTGCTAATGTTATTGTAGGTTGACTTGTTTTCATTGTTCAGAGCTTTCACAAGTTTCCAGAGTTTGTGTCCATTTTTATCTAGATTGAGGCTCTCTGTTTTGTCATTCCAACTCTTTCTTACTATCTTGACCTCTCTTCTGAATGTGACAGAGGTTGCTTTACAGGCTATGTTGTTTTCCATGCTTTGTGATGTTTCAGCTAGGTCTCTGTCAGAGTTCAGTTCCTCCTCTGGTCTTTGTATTGCCTTGCTCCAGTATGGCTTATAGTTTCTTCTTGCTCCTCTAGGAATTGTTTCTTTAGCAGCTCTCAGGATTGCCATTGTTAACTCCTCTATTATATTGTTGACTTTCTTTTGATGGGTGCATTGTAGGCATCTGTGAGCTTGGCAAACTTTTCCCAGTCGTCTCTCTTGTAGTTCCAGCGGGGAAGTGGTATTTGCATAGTTTGACTGGTCTGTGGTCACTGTTGCCAAGTTGGTTCAGTACTATTCTGGTTATTTTGTTGGATATGTCTCCTGTTGTGAATGCTAGGTCAGGAGTTGATGTTGTTTTCCATAGTGGCTGTTAAAGTCTCCTACTACCAGACACTGTGATGGTGTTATTTCCATTGACTCCAGCTTGAGTAATTTGTCATTAGGACAGTATATGTTAAATATCCTTGTGCTATTGGAGTTGATGTATAGGGTCTGTGCCAATAATCTCTGCCTCTCCGTTTGTGACCACTTCCATCTGTTTTACTGGGATGGCATTTCTTACAAGTATAAGGATTCCACCTTTGTGGCCTTCCCTGTCCTGTCTAATTGTTTTGTAGCTCCTGATAATAAATTTATGTTGGGGATTAAGGTGAGTTTCTTGGATGCAGGCAACATCTATCTTCTCCTGCTAGTTTGGCTGCTAGGGCTTTTTTTTGTGTGGTATATGCCCTCTGCATTCCAGTGCATTATTTTCAGGTGTGTCTTAAAGCTGTTTCGACCAGTAGTAGTTTCCCTCTGGTCCCATTTCCTGGCTCTCTAAAATGGGTCAGGGTGACCACCAGTAGCTTGGGATGGACCTTTGCGAGGCATGGGGCCCGGCACTCCACCTGCCTGGGGGGACTCCACAGACAGAGCACCATAACTAAAGTCCGTTAGATCCACTCTGATACATGTTAGAACATTGCATTATGTTCTGTGCCAATGGCCCAGTGCATACTATTTCTGCCAGCATTTAATTTGGGTTTGCTTTCCTTAGCCTTTGATTGTCTCCAATCTTCTTGCAAAGCAGCAGATTGTCTTTTCTGTAGGGGGATTCTGCCCTTAGATGGTCAGCCCCTCCTGGTTTATGAGCATCATCTGCCCGAGCTTTGAGTAGTTTTCTCTCTCATAGGTGGTCTGGTCTTCAAAGCTCTGGAGCACCACCTGCCTGTTTGATAGAGGACAGAAAGAGGAGAAAAGACAGTGAAACATTTAACTCATGAAGTGGGAATGGATTAGTTCAGACCAGAGCGTGTACCACTCGCCTGTGGGTTCTGTGTCTTCACTTAAAGGGTTCCACCTACTCCTGGCCCCTCACCAAGGACCTGTCCAGCTTGGGTGACCCTGCCAGGAGCTAAGCTCCCGCTGGCATAGCTCTTTGGATCCCAGAGGCACACAAGCCCTCCAACCACAACAAAGTGAGCCTAATGTGGAGGGACATTCCTTTTAATCATATCCAAGATGAAAGGTATCTATGCACCAAACTCCAAATGCCTAATATAGCAAAGGCATCTTTTTGTCTGAGGATCAGATAGATTAATGTAACAACAATGATCCAATAATTATGCTTGACCTGGCCAGCAGGTACATAACTAAGGTAGAAGTTATGGAGTAGCTTTTTATAATGCAGCAGAAAATACATTTTGCACGATAGTTCCAAATTGTGCTTTAAAAAAAGTTTAGAAATGTTTATGATTGCTTTTTGAAAACCCATTTAGTTATTGCAGACATACATATATTTATTCATGTACATGTTAAATGTTTTCAAGACAAAATTTTTCATCAGGTACAATGTCAGCATCACGCTTTAGCAGAGCTCCAAGTGATTGTAAAATCTATGTTGGTGACCTTCCAAAAGATGCCTCAGAGAAAGAACTGGAGAGGGCGTTTAGTTACTATGGTCGTTTGAAAAATGTCTGGGTAGCCAGAAACCCACCTGGATTTGCATTTGTTGAATTTGAAGATTACAGAGATGCAGAAGATGCAGTGAAAGAAATGGATGGAACGTAAGTGGGTGAAATGTATAAAATGCTCCTTTTTATGGTGTCATTGTAAATGTTATGCATAAAAAAAAATAATAATGTTTCTTCTTTATTACAGCTGAATGATATGTTAAAAGTAGTTGTACATTTGTAAGGGTAAGCAATTATTTATTGTGGTGGTGCCATCAAACCATCTCTTCCAAAACCGATTCATTGAGTGTGAGATTCATTCGTCTCCACATCAAAGGTTGGCTATCATGGAGCGTCATTCCACTATGCCCCTTGCTTTGATGGAGCCGCGATAGCTCAGTGGTTAGTGAACTGGACTACAAAGGACAAGAGGTAGGGTTCGATCCCAACCGACGGCTTCCGGGTTCACCCAGCCTTAAATGGGTACCGGAAAGTAACGCGGCATGGGCGTAATACCGACCACATTACCCCAAAAATCATGTGCTGAAAGTCTGTAAAATTTATGGTCACTAACACCATATTCCCTATACACCACTTGGTGGGATGGGGCTCTTTACTTACTTTACTGTTACCTTGCTTTGATGGTGTAGGTTGTCATAGGTTTACTTGTCCATCTTTTGATTTTACTCGATCTTGGTCTGCCTCTGCATCTTTTACCTTGTATTCTCCTTTCCAAGATTACTTTTAGTAGGCTGTTGTGTCTTTTAACATGTCCCAAAAATCTCATTTGTCTTGTTTGAAAAAAAAAATGTCTTGTTTGAATTGTGTTTAGTAGTTCTCTTTTCATTTTTAACTGTTTTACGACTTCATCATTTGTTTTCTTTTTTTCCCCATTCAATTCTACCTACTCTTCTATATATCTACATTTCAAAGGCTTCAATTCTCTGTTCTGTTTTCTTGTCTAATGTCCATGCTTTTGCACCATATAGGAGTATTGAGAAGATGTAACATTTTACTTTTCTTAGTTTTAGTCCTGGTGTTAATGATGTTTTGATGTTAGTATATTTTTCATGACATTAAAATTACTTTTTCCAATTTCAATTATTTTGTTTATTTCAATTGTACATTTTCCATCACTGGTTATTGTATGTCCAAAGTAGTTGTAGTTCTGAACTGCCTCCATGTCTATTCCTTCAATTTTGATATCCACTTGTGGGTTTTGATTACGGTCTGCTGTTTGATGTGCAACGAGGATAATTTGACGACTGACTGTGTGTCTATATGTTCGGAATTGGAGTCATCAACGATGGCCTAACATCAAGTGCTACGGTGATCATCATTTTCAAGAGGACGCGACTTACCGGTATATGGGGATAGGCGGCGGGAACAAATGAAGGCTATGCATGAAAAGTGTTCCTTGTTGCAGTTTCCTCATATTACAAGTCGCATGTCTATGTTAGTCACCTCTAGTGACTCGGGCAGATGGTGCTCGTAAACCTGGGAAGGCCGACCATCTAAGGGCAGAATCCCCCTACAGAAAAGATCAACTGCTGCCTTGCAGGAAGATTGAGGACAATCAAAGGCTAAGGAAAGCAAACCTGAAAAAATGCTGGCTGAAATCAGATGCACTGGGCCACTGGCGCAGAACACAGTGCAACGTTTTAACAGGTACTCAATCGGAGTGGATCTAACTGGCTTAAACAGACAGATGTCTTCGTATGGGAGTCTGGACGCATAGTTTTAGTCTTTTTGATATTCATATCTAGCCCATATATTTTTGCTTGTGATGTTTATTTCATTAAGTAATTGTTGTAGATCTTTAAGATTTTCTGCTAGTAATACAGTATCTTCAGCATATCTTAGGTTATTGATTATCTTTCCATTAATGTTTAGGCCTGGTATCTCTGTGATGTGTTTAAAGATTTGCTCAGTGTATAGATTCAAGAAGCTTGGTGACAGGATGCATTGCTGTCTTACTCCTTTTTATATCAATAGGTGTGTTTTCTCTGTTATATTTTATTATTTCTGTATAAATTACATATTAGTTGTATGTCTGCGTCATCTAGATGTATATAACTGAACATTAAATATGTTTAAAGTTTCTAATGAAATCCGTATATTTATACATGTGAATATTCAACTAATTTTTGCAGAAGTATCTGTGGCTCCAGGTGCCGAGTAGAGCTGTCAACAGGTAAAGTTCGTCCAAAACCTTGGTTACGAGGAGGACGTGGTCCACCTAGGAGCAGGCGAGCATTTCATCCTGATGATAAATGTTATGAATGTGGGGATAGAGGTCATTATGCATATGATTGTCCACGAAATCGCCATGGTGGTGGAGGTGGAGGATCAAGACGCAGGTCAAGGTCTGACAATTTCTCTCTCTCTCTCTCTCTATATATATATATATATATATATCTATATCTATCTATCTAATCTATTTATCTTATCTATCTAATCTATTTATCCTATCTATCTATCTATATCTAAAAATATACATTTTATAAAAGTATGTGTTGTGATTTTTTTTTTTTAATCTTAATTTTAATTTCAGTTACATACGTAAAATGCACATTAATAAAAGATCATTGAGTTTTTCCAGCTTGCACATAGAATTCTCCATATATATCATTCACATTAATTAGCAATGAATCATCATTGATATCAGTTGTTCTAATCTGATTAATTATAGTTAAGCACACCACATTCCAAGATTTTTTTTTTTTTTTTTTTAAAAAGCTGGATCATTAAAGTCATTCAACCTTTACTGATTTTGTATACCTGCTTTGCAGAATAAAGCTAAGATCAGCATTTCATCCCTGTTAGAGCAACCGACACTAAGAATTAACCCAGTCATCAATCTTCACCTACTTCTACAATCACCACCAACAACCATGTTAAGATCTCGTGACCAAAATGCTGCTCTTGGCATCACGGCCATGGGTTTGATTGAAATTGTCAGCACAAACATGCAGGCACAGTATGTCAGCATTCAATGTGGCGACATGAAGATCTCAGATCAGACACTGCCTTCACATGATTTTAGAGTCGAGTCATCCTTCTCCATGCTAAGATCGATTGATCGGCCTCTGCTAAGATATATTCTACCCCTGTGAATGATTCATCACTTTGAAATTTGGTCTTCAAGCATCTTTGAGTAAACGAAAATTAAAACGGTAACAAAAAAATGATACTTAGCCAAAGCCATGACAAAGTTTTTATTTTATTTTTATTTTCTTCAGAAACAAGTTTTTTCTAAGTGATTAAATGGATTGTTGTAAATATTTGAATGTTTATGTAAATTTATTTTTCAATTTAGTTTGATCTTTTTTTTAAAATAGTGTTGACAGGTAAGATTGTAACTTGTACATTTGAAAGTTAATGTTGTAATGAAAATGTCTGACTTGTCCCATGCTTTCTAAATATCTTGCTAAGCTTCTGCAGCATTTAGTTTATTTGTTCTTTATTTCTTGAACACATTTTAGCAATATCTAGTTTCATACTTCACAGGCTAATTATTTCTTGTTTCTTTTAGTCAGTCTTGTAAAGTAATAAATGTTAAATCTATCTATCTATTGACCTTTCGAGCCGTAACCGGCCCATAGGGCGTAGACCAAGATACACCTTCTCCTATATGAATTTTTGTTCTAGCAGTTTTCTTTTAAAGATATTTTATTAAATCTCGCCATCTGTCTCTGTTCTGTGCAAGCAGTTCTATCTCATTGAGGGAGCCGATTCCTGCTGCTCTTGCCTCTCTCATCAATGTTCTTCTCAGTGTCTCCCTGGGTCTTCCTCTTTTTCTTTTACCTGTTGTTTCCCATATGAGGGCTTGCTTTGCTATTCGATTGTTATCTCTTCTCATCACATGTCCAACGTATGACCATCGTCTTTTCTTTATTACTGAAGATATTAGTGGTTGATTGGCGATTTCTCTAATTTCCTCGTTTGTTTTGAATTCGTTCCATTCTATACCAAGTATTTTCCTTAGACATTTATTTTCGAATGCGTTCAACTTTGTTTCTATATCTCTTGTTGTTTTCCAGCTTTCACACGCATACGTAAGGGTTGATAGTACATTTGATTTGAATAGCCTAAGTTTTGTGTTTGTGCTAATGAGTTTTGATTTCCACAACTTTTCAAGGCTTCTGAAAGACATTGCTGCTTTAGCCAGTCTGATTCTAATTTCTTTGCTCGTATCCCCTTCTCGATCAATGTGACTTCCAAGATAGATAAAGTGATCGATCTCTTCTACTGGTTTGTTTTCCATGTATATTTTGTCACTTGTTGGAATTAAACTTTTCATGACTTTAGTCTTTTCATGATTGACCTCAAGCCCAATTTTGCTGGCTATTGATGATAGTTCATTTGTGTTTTCCTGCATCGTTTTTATCTGACTGCTGATGAGAACTATGTCATCAGCAAAGTCGAGGTCCTCCAAATGGTCTCCTTGTATCCATTCGATGCCTTTATTACCAGTGCAGCATTTCTTCATTATGAAGTCCATAACAATTCCAAATAACAAGGGCGATAAAATACATCCTTGTTTAACCCCAGTTTCTATTGGGAAACATTCGCTCAGTCCTTCCTCTGTTCGAACTGCACATGTGTAACCATCATACATGTCTTTGATAATATTTATGATTTTTGATGGTAAACCATATTGCTTCAGAATTTTCCACAAAGAATCTCTATGAATACTATCAAATGCTTTTTTGAAGTCGATGAAGTTAAGTACAAAAGGTTTTTGCTTTTCAATATGTTCCTCCAATATAAGTCGTAGAGTGAAAATGTGGTCAAGACAGCTTCTCCCTTTTCTAAACCCAGCCTGTTCTTCACGCATTACTGTATCTATTGAATCCTTTATTCTATTTAGGATGATTTTACAGAATAACTTTGAGGCAACTGACAAAAGTGTCACGCCTCTCCAGTTGTTACAATCTCTAAGATTGCCCTTAATGTTAAATACTTACGGTATAATTTAGTCAAAATGCATTTTCTGTACTCATGATAATCATTAGACCAGAACTGAATGTTAACTGAAAAAATAAAGCTTGGACATAATTCTTTGTCATATAATACTTTAACTGTTTGTTATGGGTGGATTAGTGCTATATATTGAAGTAGTTCATCCTTTTTTCAGATCTCATTCACGAAGTTATTCCCGAAGCAGGAGCCGGGGCCATCGTGACAGCCGCACAAAAAGCAGGTAGATCCTGTTCTGTTCATGTTTAAATTGCTCAGCTCAGAAACTATTGGTTAGCTAAAAGTTCATGACATAGTTAGTTAAACACATCTCTTTGACTTTTCATAAATTGTACTGTACATGTTTCTGACAAAGATAATTGACCACTCTTCCTTTACCAACATGTCAGTCTCATCCATTTCCAGATAAAAAAGTAGTAAGATGTAATTCACTGAAGCACATCACCTTACCTTAATTCAGATTTGCATTTCTTTGGCCCCTCTATTCTGTCTTTAATTGCAAGAGCCTTTGTGATAAATGTTTCTATTTCTTCTCCTTAGAAACTAAAGAAATTGCACTGTCTCTGCTTGCATGTTACTTTTAGAACTTTTATAAAGCAACCAACAAGCTTTTCTATTGCCCATTTTATAGATTAATCAAAGATTCATCCATTATATTGTTGCATTTGTTACTGATTGTATGAAATGTGTATCAAGTTTTCTTCTTTTTCTATTTTCAATCTCCTATGCTCATTATTAAACTGCACAGAAATATGAGTCTATCTTGAGGCCTGAATTCAGTACTTAGCTCTCTGCAATTCACATTTGAAGGACTTGTTCTAGAGTCTGCAGACCAAATAGTAATATTCATTAACTTATGTGTCCCATTTATATGTTTATATATATATATATATATATCAGATTGTCACACTCCATCTTCATAGGGGAAAGTTAATGGTGTCTTCCTATCAATGCTTTTGTTGACTTCGGTGTACCAGCAAAAAAACCTAAGGTTTTTTTTTCTGTTTTGATTAGCTCTAGGGCGTGCTCCCTTGGTCAGATATTCTGGAACTGGTTCATATGTAGACGTTTGTGGGCCCAGTATCAGTCCCATCTGGTGAAAGATCCTGCTCTTCCAGATTATCAATAATTCTTAGTGTAGCAATTTGGATTAATTTAGAAATACAGAAAAATTATGCAGTCATTTTGAGTGAAAAGTTTAGGATTTTTCCCAGACATGAAGTACATCATGAGCTGTCAATAGAAGTTGATTTCAGTGATACTTCTCATGGAGAAAAAAAAACACACAGTAACAGGCAGGCAGTAACTCATCAGCAGGCACATTCGTATGACAATCACATTAAATACATAAAGTACTTTTGATACACATTAGCATGTTTGTGTGCATTTTGCTAGAAAAATTAACACTTCACACCCTTGCAACAATTTATTTCTGTAAACGTGACTCACGTTGCATTTGAAAAATACGGAACATTTTTAATATTAAAAATGTTTTTATCTTTACTTGTCTCCTCAATGTAATTGCTCTTCTTTCTTGTATGACTGATTTTATTCAGTATGCCAGAAATGCATTTGTCAGGAAAGCACTGTTTTCTATTTTAAGTTATTTTTGTGAGTAGTTTTTTTTTTATTGTCTTATACTTTTTAATTGTCGCCTTTACTTTCTGTATGGTTTTTGTAATACCACAAAGCTGTTCCTCTTAACTCTTTCAGTACCAGAACAGGAAACACGTTATTTTTAGGTTTCAGATTAATTTTCCTGTTTCAATTAATTTCACCATACACCTTTTTCCTTTGACTACTTGACACAATAATATAGAAAAAAGTGGTATGTGTTATATATCACTGGAAAGGAAAATGGATACAGAAAATAAAAATAGCAATATATTTATATGTGGACATTAACATGGACATTAGACAAGAAAACAGAACAGAGAATTGAAGCCTTTGAAATGCAGATATATAGAAGAATAGGTAGAATTGGATGGGAAAAAAAGAAAACAAATGATGAAGTCTTAAAACAACTGAAAATGAAGAGAACTACTAAGCACAATTCAAACAAGACGTGAATTTTGGGCCATGTTAAAAGACACAACAGCCTACTAAAAGTAATCCTGAATGGGAAAATACAAGGTAAAAGAGGCAGACCAAGACTAACATGGACGAGTAACATAAAATATGGACAAATCAGCATATGACAACCTGCACCATCAAAGCAAGAGACAGAGCAGAATGGTGCTCCATGGTAGCCAACCTTCATTGCGGAGACAGCACTCGATGATGATGATGAGACAAGTTTATTATTTTTATTTACATAACTGTACTTATTTTGTGTGATATGCCCTTTAGTACCAGTTTCGTTATCAGAAAAGCCAGATCGACTATCACCATTATCACAACAATAAGATTATTGTCAGAGTCTAAATACTATGAATACTCTATTTCTGAACCACTAAATAACAAGGTTTCGAACATAGATCTAGCTTGTTCTGCACTGTATCGTTTTGGTCAACTGCACGAAGTACCAGCAATGTGTGTGGCCATTATGTGACATAAATTTGAGAAAAAAAAAACAATGAATATAAATTAACAATTTTCTAACATTCAAACTCCGAAATCACGTGGTATCAACAGGAAGCTCTGTGAGAACTCTCCTACAACTGGAAATCAAGTATTGGTTGAAATATAAACAAAAATTCAGTGAAGATGAAACAAATATTCAGCTACACTTGTCAGGGCCCAATTTTCGTTGAATTGTTGGAAATCAGTTTTTATTGAATTGACGTTTTGGATAATAGTCCTGAAAGAGTTTAGTACTTAAATAATAAACATTCCTGCTGAAGGCCTATTGGGCCGAAACGTCGTTTAGTCTGTGTCCTCCACTTATCACGTAAAGCTTCTAACATACCATTTTTTGTATTTTTTAATTTTTCCTTAAATAAACCATTAGTTAGATCCATAAAAGATGCTATGGGATACACATTGCATTTTGTTGTACATGTTTATTTCTCTTATTTTAAATTATATTCTGCACTCATTTTAATGTCACCAATGACTGGATATATTTTTATATATATATATAGAGAGAGAGAGAAAGTTAAAAAAAAAAAAAAAAGTAAAGAGCCCTGTCACACCGTGTGGCGTATAGGGAATATGGTGTTAGTGACCATAATTTTTATAGATCTTTGGTACAAGATTTTTGGGGTAATGTGGTCTGTATTGTGCCCGAGCTGTTTTACTTTCCCAGAAAAAATCCGGTACCCATTTAAGGCTGGGTGAACCCGGAAGCCGCCGGTCAGGATCAAACCCGACCTCTTGTCCGTTGTAGTCCAGTTTACTCTCCGCTGAGCTATTGCGGCCAGAGAGAGAGAGACAAACATATATATGAGTAATAACAATTTACAAGTCATGCTCCAAAATTCCTTTCTATCTGTCTATTGACCTTTCGAGCCGTAGCCGGCCCATAGGGCGTAGACCATGCTACTCCATCTGAATTTTTGTTCTAGTGAAACATGGAGATAATAGTGGAATTGAATATAACAAGGGGGAGATAAACAGAGGTATTAAATGTGAGAGTAGGGGGCGCAGTAGGGTTGCATGAAAAACGGGTAGAGAATGACAGATTGAGACTCATGAAGAAAGCGTGCGAGGCAAGTGAATGCGGGTGATTAGAAATAGGAAGACAAAGGGTTGGAAAAAGATAGTCAGTCGAGTTAATGCGAGAGTCCTATCCAGACGTGTGTGGGCAGACACTACGGAACTCGGGGACTGGGATGTGGTGAAGTTTTCGTATGTAACAGGTCAGTGTGAAATAGTTACCGAGACAATCAGTCAGTGATAGAGGAAAGGAATAGGCTTAGTGTTAGCCAAAGTGTGATAGCTCTTATGAAGAGATAGTCATCCAGTGATAGAAGAGAGGAATAGGCTTAGTGTTAGCCAAAGTGTAATAGCTCTTATGAAGAGGCAATCATTATAGTGCTAGAAGAGATGAATAGGCTTAGTGCTAGCCAAAGTGACAATAGCTCTTATGACGAGAGGCCTAGTGCTAGACGATGTATAGACATTTGCTAGTAGTGTGAAGAGACATTTATTCGCAGTGTAGGTTGTGTTAATGGAAGCACATCTGAACATATTAAGAGACGTCATATTGAAGCCAGTATCATCGGTGTGAATAGACTTTATTCCACAGTAGAGGTCATGCACACATGGCTGACCTCCAGTCGTCTTAGTGACATATTATGGACATTTGCTAGTAGTGTGAAGAGACATTTATTAGCATTGTAGGTTGTGTTAATGGAAGCACATCTGAACATATTAAGAGACATCATATTGAAGTCGGTATCACCGGTGTGAACAGACTTAACAACTATCATCAAGTATGAATCAGCCTGGCTTACAGGCAGAATAAGAGTATTAGACTGTGAGCAAGAAAAGGGGAAGCTGTGAGTGTAGAGTGGGTGAACGTGTATAAATTGTATTCTACTTGCATTACTGTGCCTTTAAGATGTTGAACCAGGTCAAGCAAGGGACCTGGTCGAAGAGACATTAAACTTGTTGTATTATTGAGTTTCACACGTGTATTAGTGAGTAACCACACGGGAGTTGAGAGCGCGGTCACAACGCAGGGATGGTCCGGGACCGACACGGCCAACGCAACGTACAGGTGCTGAGCAGAAGTCTCGGGTGGTCGCAATCTTGAGGGGATAAGAGGCGGCACCTAAACCGGGGCGCTGACCAGGCCAATCCAGGAGCAGACGAGCACCAGAAGGCCAGTCAGGCAGAGGAACTGTTCTAAAGCTGTACCACGAGTTAGACATTATACAGGGTACTAGAACGCTGGTACAATAGCAGTTTTCAATTTTTTTAGATATTTTATCAACTCTCGCCATTTGTCTCTGTTCTGTGCAAGCAGCTCTATCTCATTGAGGGAGCCGATTCCTGCTGCGCTTGCCTGTCTCATCAATGTTCTTCTCAGTGTCTCTCTGGGTCTTCCTCTTTTTCTCTTACCTGTTGTTTCCCACATGAGGGCTTGCTTTGCTATTCGGTTATTATCTCTTCTCTTCACATGTCCAACATATGACCATTGTCTTTTCTTTATTACTGATATTAGTGGTTGATTGGCGATTTCTCTAATTTCCTCGTTTGTTTTGAATGCGTTCAACTTCGTTCTTAATCTCTTGGTCAAGTCTTCTTTACATATTCAGATAGTTCCTTTCCAGTAATTTTATAGCTTTGGCCATGTCTGGGCATTCAATTGTACATGACCAGTTCTCAGTATGAAGATGGTGGTTTGGTTTCTTCTTTTTGGGTTGTTAATGTTGTGGTGGTTTGGTCTTGACATGTATTTAAAAAGTTCACTTCATGTTTTTCCCATGGCCCATCCATTCAGCCAACCTTCTGTACTGTTGAAATTTATTATTTGTTTTGCTGTATTTAATGAGATGTCAGTGTCAAATTGTGTCTTTGTGGATCCTCTCTTAGCTAATGTATCTGCCTTATCATTTCCTGGTGTGTTGGAGTGTCCTAAAATCCATTGCATCACTAGTCTTATGTCGTTTATGTTAATGAAGTAATCCATGTCTATGATGAGCTGGTTCTAGTTTATTTATGTTACTTCCTAGCACCTGCAGAGCTGATCTGGAATCAGTAAATATGACTATATTTCTTTTCTTTGACTGGTATAAAATAGTTTTCAGATGATACACTGCTGTTATTTCTGCTTCATAATTGCTGCAGACATCGCCACATAGTTCTTTTGCTGTTCTATCTGGATATTGTATCAAAATCCTAAATCCAGCTTTGATGGTTGCCTTTGTGGCTGCACCATAGTAATATACATGTATTCAGTCATCTGGATAAGTATAGATGATTTTTCTTGTGGTTGTTGTTATTGATACTGGGTCAGCATTTTTAGCTGTTCTGCCATATCTTTCGGTACAGATTTCTGGGTTTATGTAATTTGCATCTGGTGATAACTCTTGATGTTTGTTTGTGTTTCTCAGGTAGATGGTATTCCTCTTGTATGTTCCTAACATGCTGCAAAGTTGAGATATGTTTGATTCTTTGTTTAGGAATCCATGCATCCACTAACTTTCTGTTGGGTTGGTCTTACTCCATTCTATTTATCTTTCATATGGCATCATAGTGACCTCATCTCTAAAACAGCATATTTTCGCATGCTGCATTCAATGTATGATTCATCCGTAGTGCACTGTTTTTTATCGTGTCAAGTGATATCCTGTCGGTTCTGCTGCATGTCACTAATAGCGAGTTACCATGTTCCAAATCAGAAGGTATATAACCCAGGTAGAGGATATTTTGAATCTAGTCAAGAGTATTATTGCTTGCTATATATCATGAATATTATCCGTGCGCTGCCGGGGCCCAAAAGGGGAGTAAAGAATAGTGGCGCTGTACCCTACCAGGCATGCTCGTAGGAGACGAGAAAGGAGGGTTAGGTATGGTACTGGCTATCCCATACTGTAAAAAAATAAGCCGAAAAAACTTCACAAACATGGACAAGTCAAAGACACACTACAGAAGCCAACTGAGAGTATTGCATAACAGGCCCTTTTTTGGGATCACCAGAGGAAAAGACTGAGAGGAAGACCAAGGAATTCTTGGAGAAGACAGATAGAAGCAGAGATGAAGATGATGGGGAAGACATGGAATGATCTTAAAAGAATGGCAAAAAACAGAACAACTTGGAAAGTGTTTGTTGAAGATATATGCTCCACTGGGAGCTAGAAAGGTAAAAGAAGAAAAAGATATTTCATGAAGCACTCTTATAACAAATTATACACAAATTCATAGTATTTTGTACTGTGAGAACTGTAGAATCGGTAGAAAAGATTGACATCTAATATCCACCATTTGAAAATTATTGTTTTATTTTCTATTAATTAACACTAGAAGATGGCTCAGGGTCCACATGTAGCCCACGCGCCATGAATTGGACTGCACCTGTGTACAAAACATAGATTTACAGCAAAAGTTGATACCAGGTGTGATATATAGATTTGTAATATTTTGTGAATACTTTTACTTGTGTCCAGCATCATGTGAATTAACTTACTTATTGATTTATTGGTAGCAGGCCCTCACCAATCACAAGATCAGTATTCATATTTTCTGGCTAGTTATTTGTCAATAATAGCTAACAATTCTTTTTATTAAACTGTTTTATATTTTGATGTTCACAGATCTCCACAGGGGAAGTCGCGGTCTAGATCATTGTCCCACCATTCAAACTGATTTAGTTGACAGAAAATCTTGAGAAAATCCAACATGCAGAATTGACTTGGTCTTATGCTGTACAGAAGACACTTCAGCAGCATTTGTGAAAGATTTTGTGTTGGATATTTTTAAATGATTTTTTTTTTTATTTGATTAATTCGTGTTTTATTATCGGATGTATTTTTTATTTTCATCAATTGTTAATATAGTATGGTGTGTTGTTAACGACCACATTACCCCAAAAATCATGTGCTGAAAGTCTGTAAAATGTATGGTCACTAACACCACATTCCCTATACGCCACTTGGCGTGACGGGGGTACTTTATTATTTATTTATGTTGTAAATCTTGAGAACAATAACAACTTAACAATAGTTCAAGAGAATGAGAGAGAAAGATAGTTTCACATAATCCTGCAATGGTACAGGCTAATAGATATCATTGCAGCAAACTTGGCTCTGATAGAAAACTGCATATCTCTCATAACACTTAATGGCATGTGGATAGGGCCTTTACACCTAGCAACTTTGCATTAACCTTATTTCAAATAAAATTTAGTTTATAATCTAAAGCCTGTTTGATTATTACAATAATTTTACATATTGCAAATGTTGCTGTAGTTCACACATTCTTATAAACATGTTAGTGTGGACCATATTTTCATGGGAAGTTTCTGTTTGCTGCTTTCATTTACTTCATCCTCATACTTGGAGCAATCTGGGACAAAGTCCTGATGTCTAGGTGACACGTTTTCATGTTGTAGTACTTTTGTTCACCAAGTCTGTAACTGCAAAATTATCTTCAACTGGTTACTAAGGACATTCACGTGGTTATCAGTTGCCAGTGGCAAAATTAAATTGCATATGAACTACATTACCCTAGGTCTGTCACTTTTTAAACTTCTAAAACAAGTAATTGCAATGTGCCATGGCTACAACATTTCTTACCTACATCTGTGTTTTATTGACTTATCCATATTTGTTTAGAAAAACCTGTTATATATCTTGCATTCGATATATTTCTTGGCAATAACTATTGCAAATGTAATTAAGATCCTTTTAGCTGATTATTACTACAAGATATGATTATACATTTATCAATAAGATATTTAAAGATTTTGATTTAGCCTGCCTGAAGAAAATAGAGTGACAGAATTGTTTCATCGTACAACTTTCAATTACAGGTAACAGCAACTGCCAGTGCCTGGTATCTGGTGCGGTAATTATTTCCTGATCAGATTTATTCCTATTATTATTTATAGAGTGAGGGGTGTGCAGCAGATAAATAAGGCAACCCAAAAAGCAAGAAGGAAATTGGCTATTCTAAGAAAGTTGTGTGGAACCACATGGGGTGCGAGTGGGAAAATACTCAGTAAAGTTTACCAACATAGTATACGCCCACATTTAGAATATGGATCATCCGCCTGGTGCTCAGCATCAAACACCACATTGCAAGAACTGGATAAAGTACAAAACCAGCACTTAGGGTCATCACAGGAGCAATGAAATCAACACCAATATTGGAGATGGAGAAATTGTAGAGGATACCAGCACTGTGACATCGGAGAGACACAAAGGTGCTGATACAGGCAGAAAAATTTGTATGCATGCCGAGACATCCAATGAAGGACCGATTCCAAAATCTTGCATTGGGACGACTTAAGAGAAGCAGTTTTATCCACCAAGCGTATTAGTAGACAAACACCAGACATGCCAAGAGTGGTTAACCCCCTACTGCCCATACCAGAACAGATTCCCTGGACAGATGAATCAGGATTATCAGTTCAAATACGGACAGAAGTGAAAGGAATAGTTGACAAAGAGGAACAGAATAGTCTACAGCGAAAAACAATAACTCCGTTTCCTGGATGAAGAGTACCCACAAGACCTATGGATCTGTGTGTACACAGATGGATCAGCACAGAATGCAGTAAAGAATGGGGGAGCAGGTGCATATATAGAGTACCCAAATAACACTAGGGATATGAATAAAATAGCAACAGGGAAATATTGTCACAATTATGATGCAGAAATACAAGCAATAAAGCTGGCAATAGAAAAACTGATGAACAGTAATCTTAGCCCACAGCCTGTAGTGTTTTTGACATATGCAAGATCAGTACTCCAGGCACTACAGTCCAGAAAATTACTACATCTGCGGACCTTATTGACTGAACTCTGCAAGCACCACAGGGTTGCCCTGCAGTAGATCCCGTCTCACTGTGGAATACCAGGAGATGAGAAAGCAGATCAGTTGGCAAAGGAAGGTTCAACAGGCACACAACTAGATACACCAGTTACATACCACATCATAAGAAACAGATAATCAAATCAATCAGAGGACCACAAGCCCCAAATCAGGATGCCTTTCATAATATGAATAGATATGAACAAGTTATCATTATACGCACAGGACACAGTCGACTCCATAGTCACATGTATACAAAATTCAAGATCGGCACATCAACTACTGTACATGTGGACAGGCACCCCAGACTGCTGAACACATACTTCAAGACTGCACTGAATATAGTAGACTGAGGAAAATCCATTGGGCTATAGATACAACACTACAGACAAAACTATATGGGCCACTGCAAGAATTACAAAAGACAGTAAAATTCATACAGAAAACGACATTGCTGATATAGACAATACTTCGAGCGAACGAAAGATAGATTCCCCTGAGTCTCTTTATTCGCGTGTCAGCCTTAGTCAAGCCATGTGTTCGCTGTTATATTAATAAACTCCAGAATTTGTATTTTGAGGTGGTAATTTGTAGCATAATCTATGGTTAAATTAAAAATATCTGCATCACAAGCATTGTTCTGAAGAAATTTTTTAAGCACATAAGCAGTTTGAATGTATAGTTGGTTATAAAATGTGTCAATTTAGTATTCGCAGCAATTTAATCTTCATTCCAACGTTGTGCTACCAATGCCAGTCCTGGACCCTAGACGCAAGAACAATAAGAAAAATAACCTCTACAGAGATGAAATGTGTTAGACGAATGACAGGAAACAGTCTGAGAGATAAGATCAGAAATGAAGACCTGAGAAAAAAAAGCTACGAAACTTCGCGTTGTGACTCTGTAGCTAACAACTCATGGCTCGTTCTTCGCAGGACACATCACCCCTTCGACAACAGCAAGGAACAACACCAGGGCTAGTTATAACAGTTTAATAGATAAAACAGTTTGTTCATATTACCATGGCACACCGCCAATACTCATATCTCACAGTTCACAATTAGCATGTTAACACTGATGAAGGTCTCTCTTATGGTAACTATGGCGCACAGCCAACAATTCACACCAACACCTTGATACTTATGAAGGTCTCTTTTGACATGACTAAATGTTTATTGAAAGTCTCTATATCCTATTGGCGCACAGCCGACAGTTCATACCTAACATCTTGATGCTGATGAAGGTTTATTCATGGTACTAATAATGGCACACAGCCGACAAGTCAGACCTAACATCTTGATGCTGATGAAGGTTTATAAATGATAATAAGGCACACAGCCTACAAATATACCTGCATCTTCATACTGACGAAGGTCTCTCTTGACATAACTAATTGTTCATAGAAAGGCTCTCTAATAATGGCTCATAGCCGATAGCTTCCACCTAACATCTTAATTGCTGATGAAGGTTCTCTTGACATGAATAATTGTTCATGGACGTCTCTCTGAATAAGGGCTCATAGCCAACAACTGATACCTAACATCTTAATGCTGATGAAGGTCTCGATTTAAGAATAATGGCACACAGCCTACACTTTATTCTTAACAATGGGATTCCTGTAAAGGTCTACGTTAGACCTAGCTTTCACTAAGCTCATTTGTCTAAAGTATCACATTGATCACTATATCTTCAACAGATCCTTCCTATCCCTGTCTAGTTCATTCTTATAGCCCTAGCTATCACTCAGTTACTCGACTGCCTAGGTCTAGAGCTATTCACACACTAACCTGACAATTGTGAAACTTGTCCATCTCCCCTGCCCACAGTCTCGTTTGTCTTGTGGACACAACGTCTGCATTAGGCCCCGACTTAAGCTCGACTAAACTATATTTTCCCTTGTTCTTTCTCTCCAATTTCGGTCACTCATGTCCCTCGCCCCGCACGCTTTCTCCTTGACCTTTCTATTTCCCGTTAATCTACTGCTCCCCCTCACTTGTCTCCCCTTGCATGATTTCCCCGTGATCTTGTCGCTTTTAATCACAACATCTAATATATACCCTTGTCCTATCTTTTATTTATCTCTCTTCTTCAGTGATAGCTGTCCGATGATTTGTCAAGTTTTGGTGCATCTTGATTCTATCTCTGTTGTTTGTGAATTATCGTTTGTCACTAAACTTCCTAGGTATTTGAATTCCTCTACTTATTTTATGGTCAGTTTAAAACAAGTATATGGTCAGTTTAAAACATAGGCAGTACTCTTTAGTTTGGACTGGCGTTATCACAGTCAGGCATTCCCTTATCCACTCTACAACAAAGTATTGATCTACTGATTGTTCCTGTCCCGCATTGATTGAAAATGTGTTTTTTATAGCACTGAGGATGCCTTCGCAGCAGTACTAATTTATTGAAGCATTTGACTTCAGAGTGTGAAGAGATTAGAAATTGTAGATCCTATTGACTTATTACATTTTGATGATTGTGTGCTAGCTTTGTTTGCTACTATTCTGATTATTATTACTATCATTTTTATATCATTGAAGAAATAAATGTGGTCTGTATGTTCACAATGTTTGTGTTTATGAATTATTTGGTCCCACAAGCAAAAATGTATATTTGATTAATCATAATTCATTAAGAATATAATCTGTCATTTTAGAAATTTAACTCCCACGTTATTGAAAAGTTTGATAATGTATGAACAAACAAAATTTATCATTTATACTGATTAGAATTATAGCTGTCTATGACATCTGAATATCTTGCCTATGAATCCCTTTAACTCTGTTACACAATTTGAATGCCAACACAATGAAATATTCACAATTCTCTCTCTCTCTGCGATCAAGACTCAATCAGAGTAGGATTCCAGACTCTCACATGAAGTCAGCTGTCTGTTTTCCATTCTTTCATGTTGTGTGTCAATCTCTGCAAACATTAAAATATTTTCCATTGCTCTTTTTGTACACTTGATGTCAATATTAGTAAGTTCAAAGAAAACATTGGTCAGCTCAAGATTGGTGGCAACCTTATACAGTTTTTCTAGAATGGCACTGATAACAAGACTCTTCTCTTCCCTGTTCATCACATGTGCACCTTTGTAGCAGGTTTTTAGCATTCATTTTGTATATGCCACAGTCACTGATCAAAGATGTATATCCTTGAGGTACTTTAAAGATAAAAACTTCAGTCTATTATGGACTATTCGAGGGCTAAAAAAAATTATTTCTTTCTACTGAGCTGACATTTTTCTGAAAACCTGGTGTTCTGTATTCTATTTCTTCCAGATGATCGTCTGTGGTCTGGGCACTAAAGCATACCCTCTTGTGACAATTTTGTTAGTCAATGAAATTGTCTACATATATAACATGTGTTTGTGTTAATCGTTCTTTCACCTCTGTCATGGAAGAACTGGCTTGGCCTGATTTAGCGAGAATCTGTCCACCATCATTACATAATTACTATAGGTATAAGAAAACACGTCTCATTCAACATTGCAGGAGGTTGGTGATGTCTTTCCAACACTGTACATATTTATTATCAGTACATCATCCAATCATGGTGGTAGTTAAAATACAATAGTGGTTTTGAACATTCTTTCTACACATAGTTACTCTATATACTGGTACCTATCTATTCATCAAAATAATTACCTTCTTTCATTGTTCTAACTATAACTGTTGCTTGAAATCACTTTCACTATCTACAATCACTTAATATATCTACTTATTCTCTTTGCTGGATCTTATCTACTCTGGCCGTTACTCTACCACCAACTCGCAAGTGGTTGACTGACTGATTTACTTTTCTCTTGCATTCACTGCTTTTACTGTTCACAATGTTGCTCCGAGGGGTTCAGTTATACTACTCTTTGGTCAGTTAAAAGCATGCAGACATGTCTCCCCCAACTCTTTCATTTCACAGAGAATTCTGTTAAAACTGACCACTATCAAGTGTCTCCTCACTTCCTGAGCTACCAAAGTTTTGGCATCCTTGACCCATTTCTGCCACAACCAAAGTCATTACCTTATGTCTGTCCATGTCAAAAACAGCACAATATCCCTTACGCCATTTAAACTCTATCTACAACTCTACTCTGTCATACCTCTAGACTCCTAAAAAGTTATACTTTTATCTGGCAGATTAAAGGTCAATAACCTCAACACATTTCCTTCTATGCTTACCTCTCATTGTGTCACCTCCTGGATTATTATTTTAATAACCTTGTTTGAATATTACACATTACTTCACACCACAGTGTCTTGATGCAATTTTGATCATGCAGAAGCAAATTTTAAAAACCTGGACAAAATATAGAAATCAAAAGCAAGAAAACCAAACTTAGAACATTCAACTCAAATGTATTATCAACTCTTACCTATGCATGTGAAAGCTGGAAAACAAGAGATTGAGAAAAAAACGACACACTTTTGAAGACAAATGCCTAAGAAGAATACTCTATTCTAGACTAATATAGAGATAAGAGAAATGGCCATGCATCCAATGATCTAATCTATAATGGAATAAATTAAATACTAATATAGAGATAAGAGAAACGGCTGCGCAACCAACAATCACATATACAATTAGGAAGAGATGGACAAATGTCGGACACCATACGCTGAGAAAAAAAGAATTTCAAAACAGGCTCTTATGTGGGAAACAGTATACAGGAAAAGAAGACCTAGAGAGACACTAAAAAGAATACACAAAAGAAGCAGAGTTGGCAGCCATAGGCTCATTAGATAAGACCGGATATATCGCCAAGATTAGAGATATATGGCTAAAATTACTACAAGCCCTATGTGATGTACAGCAGCTTGGAAGAATCAAGAAATTGTTAATTTTATCACTGTCAAAAAGAACTTTTTCTGGAGTGATAATCCATTACAAGTAAATAAATGTCTCATTCATGTAGCAGGGTTACATTTTTGTCAATCCTGCAAACACCTTGAAGTAATAACCTGCCTTGGTGTGAGTTCAAACATAAAAATCACATAACTTAAATTTTACGCCTATAGATTTCCCATAATGTAAATTGCTGTTTGACAGACATCTGTATGCACAAGAAAATTATATATGTTGTTATTTTCCACAATTATCAAATTAAAAATAGGTACAACCAGCCTATGCCACTGTACACTGGACAATATGACTACAAAACATGTTCTACAGGATTGCCCCCAGCACACAGACCTGAGAAGAGCAATGTGGTCCACACCCACCTCCCTGGAAGAAAAACTATATGGGGCAATCGAATCAAACAAACAGCTGACTTCATGATAGAGTCTGGAATCCTACTCTGATTGAGTCTTGATCGCAGAGAGAGGGAGATTTTTCACAAAAAATACTACTTTAGGTCCAATTTACACACCATGATGAAAGGGGAAAAATATCTGAGCCAGATGTAGGTTACTGAAAAGACATATATCACAAGAATTCATCATCATTGGGTGCCATCTCCGCAATGAAGGTTGGCTACCATGGAGCGCCATTCTGCTCTGTCTCTTGCTTTAATGGTGCAGGTTGTCATAGGCTGAAATGTCCATCTTTTGATGTTACTCGTCCATGTTGGTCTTGGTCTGCCTCTTTTACCTTATATTTTCCCTTCCAAGATTACTTTTAGTAGGCTGTTGTGTCTTTTAACATGGCCCAAAAATCGCAATTGTCTTATATGAATTGTGTTTAGTAGTTCTCTTTTCATTTTTAGTTGTTTTAAGACTTCATCATTTGTTTTCTTTTCTTTCCATCCAATTCTACCTTTTCTTCTATAAATCCACATTTAAAAGGCTTCAATTCTCTGTTCTGTTTTCTTGTCTAATGTCCATGTTTCTGCACCATATAGGAATATTGAGAAGATGTAACATTTTGCTATTCTTAGTTTTAGCCCTGGTGTTATTTGTTTTGATGTTAGTATATATTTCATATCATAATAACTATTATATTAGGGGATTTCAATGCAAAGGTAGGAACAGCTAAAGTGCTAAATTTGACTGGGGGGCATGGCCTTGGAGAGACGAATGACAGAGGAGATAGATTGGGCAAAGACACATGAAATGATTATAGGTAACACCTGGTTCAAAAATCACACCCTAGGCGACTATGGACATGGCAAAGCCCAGACAAAAAAAGTACACAATCAAATTGATTTTATACTGGTACAGAGAAGATTCAGGAATGGGCTAACATCTGTTAAAACAAGGCCAGGAGCAGATTGCAATAGCGACCATGTACCAGTAGTTGGAAAGATAAAACTGCGGAAGGCACAGAAATCACCAAGAAATATAAAATTAGAACTAGATATGCTATGAGTAGATAAACAGATGAGTGATAAGTACGATAGTACAAAATAGATATAATGCTGTTGAGAAAATACAGGACATCCAGGAGCAGTGGGAAATGCTCAAACAATCGATTCAACAAACATCAAAAGAAGTAATACCAGTGACTAAAAGAATCAACAACAAAAAATGTATGACAGAAGAAATATTACAACTAATGGACGAAAGAAGAAAACATAAGAAAGAGGAAGGGACATACAAAATACTGCACAAAGAGATCTAAAACAAGTGCAGTGAAGCAAAGGAGGGATGGTTAAAACAGAAATGTGAAGAAGTGGAAAAACAACAAAATGTATGCACAATCAGTTAAATGAATTAACAGGAAGAAAAGAAGTCAAAGTTTCAGGATGTGTGAAATCAAAGGAAGGAAATATAATAATGGGACAGGATATATCTGTCAACTCTATGATGATGAAAGACCAGAATTAAACAATTCAAATGAAGACACAGGACCACCAATAATGCAGAGTGAAGTGGAGGACGCAATTCAACACATGAAAAGAGGCAAAGCTCCAGGTCCTGACAATATAACAATCGAAGAGATAAATGCATTAGGAGAGCTGGAAGTACAAGTCATAACAAAATTACTCAATGACATATATAATACTGGACAAATACCCGAAGACCTACTAAAATCTATCTTTGTAGCCATACCGAAGAAGTCAGGAGCCACTGATTGTGAAGACCATCGCACTATTAGTCACATGAGCCATATGACTAAAATATTACTAAGAATAATCATGAGACGTGTAAGGAACAAAATAAAACCAGAAATAAGTGAGGAACAATGTAGATTTGTGGAAGGAAAGGGCACCAATAATGCAAAATACATCTTAAGAACATTGATAGAAAGATCTATATAGGTAAAGAAAAATCTATATATGTGCTTTATAGACTACACGAAAGCATTTGACAAAGTAAAGCATGTGGAAATAATCAATATGCTGGAGAAATTAAACATTGATGGCAAGGATCTGCGAATCATAAAAAAACATATACTGGCAACAGACATCAGCTATACGAATTAACAACCAAACAGGACAATTCCAATATATAAAGCAAGGAGTCAGACAAGGCTGTGTTCTGTCACCGGATTTGTTTTCACTTTACATCGAATATATTATGAGATCAATAGTAGACAAAAAAGGAATTGAAATCAACGTTCACAACATAAATAATTTGCGATATGCGGATGACACAGTCTTAATAGCAGAGACAGAATGAACTACAAGAAATGATAGACATGATAGTAAAAGAAAGCAACAAGAAAGGTCTCAGTCTGAATAGTAAGAAAACAGAAGTAATGGTTATATCGAAGAAACAATCACCACCATCATGCAGCATAAAAATAAACGAGACAAATCTGAAACAAGTGCAACGTTTCAAATACTTGGGCACAATAATAACATTAGATTGGAGATGCACCACAGAAATTATAAGCAGAATAGCTCAGGCCAAATAGCATTTCAGAAAATGAAAAATATCTTATGCAACAAATCTATGTCAATGGAAATGAGAAAGAGAGTTCATCGGTGCTATATAGAACCAATTCTGACCTATGGAAGCGAATCATGGACAGTGGACAAACAAATGAAAAGACGATTGGAGGCCACAGAGATGGGATTTCTCAGAAGAATGTTGAAAGTACCCTGGACAGCTAAAAAGACCAATGAGGAAGTTCTCAAAGAGGCCAACACAAAAAGGGAACTCTTAAAAAATATCAGAAAGAAGCAATCAACATTTTTCAGGCACATCATGAGAAGAGGAAAGATGGAATACTTGGTTACAACTGGCAAAATAAAAGGAAAGAGAGATCGTGGGCGACAACGAGAGAAAATACTGGATAGCTTGGTGTCATGGCATGGAAAACAGTCAACAACAGAACTGATACGATGCACTGTAGATAGAAGATTGTGGAGGGACATGATCACCTACGCCAACCGGTATGGCACATGATGATGATGATATATTTCATGGCATTAAAATTACTTTTTGCCATTCCTATTCTTTTGTTTATTTCAGTTGTACATTTTCCAACACTGGTTATTGTATGTCCAAGGTAGTTGTAATTCTAAACTGTCTCCAGGTCTATTTCTTCAATTTTGATATCCACTTGTGAGTTTTGAGTATTTTCTTTGTTTATGATCATAATTTTTGTCTTTTTGATATTTATACCTTGTCCATATTTTTTGCTTGTCATGTTTATTTCATTAAGTAATTGTTGTAGATCTTTATGATTTTCTGCTAGTAGTACAGTATCGTCAGCATATCTTAGGTTATTGACTATCATTAATTAATGTTTAGGCCTGACATCTCTGAGATGTTTGTAAAGATTTGCACAGTGAATAGATTGAACAAGCTTGGCGATAGGATGCACCCCTGTCTTACTTCTCTTTTTATATCAATGGGTGTAGATTCCTCTTTGTTATATTTTATTATTGCTGTTTGCTCCCAGTATAGATTACATATTAGTCGAAATAACAAGAACTGACATGTGAAATACTCAAGTAAAGTTAAAAGTAAAGAGCCCCGTCACACCAAGTGGCCTATAGGGAATATGGTGTTAGTGACCTAAATTTTGCTTCAGCACATGATTGTTGGGGTAGTGTGGTCTGTATTACACCCGTGCCGCTTTACTTTCCCAGAAAAAAATCCGGTACCCATTTAAGGTTGGGTGAACCCTACCACTTGTCCTTTGTAGCCCAGTTTACTAACCACTGAGCTATCGCGGCTCCCGTAATAGCTCAAGCCTTTCACTTTCACTTTAATCTGCTGAAATTATGAAATGTTATTGTTGCTTTGATAAATATATGTTTTGTCTGTTAACAGGAAGTTAATTTCCCAATGTACACTCAGTAGATTACTGAAAATTGAAAAGATAAACCTCCTGTCTGTACCTGGGAAAATATTTTGCCAGTTGCTTCTCCAACGCATAAAAATAGTGTGGAACGAAAGCTCAGAGAAGAGCATGCAGGCTTTAGGAATGGGAGATTATGTACTGATCAAATCTTTCTCCAGCGAATCTTTGTAGAGCAGTCACTGGAATTGAATTCATCCTTATATGTAAAATTTAGTTCCTAGTCTCTAGGGACTTCGTCAGAGGTAAGAGTTGGCGAACGAAAACAAAAAAAATATGTAAACTAGCACGACCTGGCAAATGAAAGAGAGGCAAAATATTGGGGACATGACAACTAAATACATTCTTCTTCTCTCCTTCCTCATTTGCCTTTCAGCGTCGTGGGGAGATATAATTTGCGGTCTTTTGCTCTTCTGTTCGCCTCTGCTGCTGTTATGTTTCCTGGTGCTTCTAATATTCCATCCATCCATCTTTTTCATGGTCGATCTGTGTCTGGTATTTTCATGTTTGTTGAAGGATCGTTGTGTTGTGTTTTTATCTTTCTGCCTTGTCACGTGGCCAAACCCTTTTATCTGTTGTTTCTTTATATATTCTATGGCGGTGGATATTACTAGTATTTTTTTTCTCACTTCTTCGTTTCTGATCTTATCTCTCATAAGTCCTGTCATTCGTCTAACACATTTAATCTGTGGAGATTATTTTTCTTATTGTTCTTGCATCTAGGGTCCTGGTAGCACAACGTTGGAATGAAGATTGTATGTAACACAATGCATGGTGAAATAAAAGAGAGTGGCGAGAGTTATCCGTGCCTGCTCCGATCGATTTTGGTGGTACTCTCTTGTGAGTGCTCTATGCTAGGACCGGATTGGGTGGAGATCTCTTGTGAGCGCCCTATGGTCCAATCACATTGGGTGATCTCTTTTGACTGCCCTATGCTCCGACCAGGTTCGGTAGAGATCTCTTGTGAGTGCCCTATGCTCTGATAGGATTGAACGGAGATCTTTTCTGAGTGCTCTATACTCCAGATCAGATTGCATGATCTCTTGTGAGAGCCCTATGCTCTTACCGAATTGGGTATCTATTGTGAGTGCCCTTTGCTCCGACTGGATTCGGTTGAGATCTCTTGTCAATGCACCATCCTGATTGGGTGATCTCTTGTGAGTGCCCTATGCTCTGTGTGGATTCGGTTGAGATCTATTGTGAGTGCCCAAAGCTCCATTCCGATTGGATGATCTCTTATTAGTGCACTATACTCCAACCAGATTCTGTGGAGATCTCTTGTGAGTGCTTTTTGATCCGACAAGATTGGGTGGAGATCTGTTATAAGTGCCCTATGCTCAAGACCGGATTGGGTGGATATCTCTTGTGAGTGACCTATGCTCCGATAGGATTGTGTGATCTTTTGAGTGCCCTATACTCTAGACTGGTTTGCGTAATATTTTGTGAGAGCCCTATACTCCGACTGGATTACGTGTTCTTTTGTAGTGCACTATGCTCAAGACCAGATTGGGTGGAGATCTCTTGTGAGTACCCATGCTGCGTCCGGATTGGGTGATCTTTACTGAGAGACCTATACTCAGGTATACCTTTGTCTACATCCCAGGACATGCGGGAGTAGGGGGAAATGAAAGAGTGGATAGGTTGGCTAGCTACGCTGTTGTTGAGGACGGTCAACCAATGGATCGGGCGGACATCATCAGTGCCCTCCGGGAAGTGGGAAGGACACATGACTTCGACAACCATGAATCCACGTCACTCCTTCGGATGAAAGAGATAGGAGTTAAGTTGGGCACAGCCTGAAACGAGAAACTTAGTGGGTGTGTAAGAACCAACACAGAACTGGAGTCGTCAGTCATTGGACACTACGAAACTTGCTGAGGAAGGGATCTGAGCACCTATGGACATGTTCGGAGTGCAATGATGATGACGACCCGCAATAACTCAATAACCCTATACGCCTACCGGATTTGGTAATCTCTTGTGAGTGCCCTATGCTCCAGATCAGATTTCGTAGAGGTCTCTTGTGAGTGCCCAATCTATGCCCCAACCAGATTGGATGGAGATCTTTTGTTAGTGCCATAATCTAAGATCGATTTGGGTGATGTCTTGAGCAGTGCCCTATTATATATATATATATATATATATATATATATATATATATATATATATATATATATATATATATATAATATCAGACCGGATTGGGTGGAGATTTATTGTGAGTGTCATATACTGCGATCGGATTGAGTGGAACTCTCCTGTGAGTATTATGTGCTCAGACCGGATTCTGTGGAGATCCCTTGTGGGTGTTTATGCTGTGAACGGATTGGGTGCAGATCACTTATTAGTGCCCTATTCCCAGACCGGTTTGGGCGGAGATCTCTTGTGAGTGCCCTATACTCACACCAGATTGAGTAGAGATCTCTTTTGAGTGCCCTACGTTCCAGAGTGGATTGTGTGGATATCTCTTGCGGATGTCATATGCCAAAACCGGATTGGGTTAAGATATCTTGTCAGTGCTCTATTCCCTGACCGGATTTTGTTGAGAGACCTTATGAGTGCCCTATGCTCCGACCTGATTGTGTAAAGATCATTTTTGAGTGCTTTGTGCCCTGACCGGGTTATATGTGGTTCTTTGTGAGTGCTCTATGCTCCGACAGATTGGGTGGAAATCTCTTGTGAGTGCCCTATACTCCAACTGGATTCTGTGGAGATCTTTTGTGAGTTTTTATGCTCTGAACAGATTGGGTGCAGATCTCTTTTGAGTACCTTCTGTTTCGACCGGATTGGGTGGGTATCTCTTGTGAGTGCCCTATTCCCAGACCGGTTTGGGTGGAGAAATCTTGAGAGTGTTTTAGACTGAGCCCGGATTTGGTGGAGATCTTTTGTGAGTGCTCTATTCCCAGATAGAATTGGGTGCATATTTTTTTAGAGTGCTTTATGCTCAGACCAGATTGAGTGAGATCTCTTTTAAGTGTCCTATGTTCCAGAGCGGATTGTGTGGATATCTCTTTTGAGTGCCCTATGCTGATACCGGATTAGGTGGAGATCTCGTGTGAGTTCCAACCGAAATGGGGTTAGATCTTCTTGTGAGTGCTCTATTCCGAGACCGGATTATGTGGAAATATGTGAGTCCCCATTTTTCCGACCGGATTGGGTGAAGATCTTTTGTGAGTGCCCAATGCTTAGAACTGTTCAGGTGGAGATCTCTTGTGATTGGCCTATGCTCCGACACGATTGGATGGAGCTCTCTTGTGAGTGCCATATGCTACAGACCAGACTTTGTAGAGATCTCTTGTAAGTGCTCTACGCTCAGACCGAAGTGGTGGAAATCTCTTCTGAAGGTACGCCTACCTGATTGGATGGAGATCTCTTTTGAGTGCCTTATACTACTACCGGATTGATTGGAGATATCTTGTGAATGCCATATGCTCCAAACCAAATTGGGTGGTTCATTTTGCTCAAAACCAGATTCCGTGGAGATCTTTTGTGAGTGGTCTATGCTCCGACCGGAATGGGTGGAGATGTTTTATGAGTGCCCTAAACTCCGACCGGATTAAGTGGAGATCTCTTTTGAGTGCCCTTTGCTCAGACTGGATAGGTTGGAGACTCTTGTGAGCGCCCTATGCTTCAGATCGGATTGGGTAGAGATCTTTCGTGAGTGCCCTATGTTTCGACCAGATTTTGTAGAGATCTTTTTTGAGTGCACTATGCTCCGACCAGATTGCGTGGGGATTTTTTGTGAGTGTCCTATATCACAGCCCGGATATAGTAGAGTTCTCTTGTGAGTGCCCTACGCTCCGACCGGAATGGGTGGGGATCACTTTTGAGTGATCTATGAGTAGTTATAGTCGTAGAAAATGATGCGGTTCCAGGAGTTGAGCTATATAAGAATTAAACTGGCTAATTACAAAGCAAGATATGAATTAATCTAGTTTCAGGAGGTGGTTAGTGTCTAGGGTAGTGTTCTGGTTGTTAGCTGACCTCATAGTTGTAGTAAGGTAACGTCGAATGTGAGTTGGTTTATTAGTCCAGTTTGTGAGACGACTACATAATGTCCGATAATCGATAGTAGGTGTGAATTGGGTATGGCCCACCTATCTAGTGGTTAGCACAACACTGATAACAATAATTAAACATCGATAACAACAATTAATGAAAACATAAGAGAGAACGATTAGTCACATGACTTTTATTGACAAATATCAATTGCGACGAATAAAAAAATAATAATAAAGAATACAAAAGAATCAATATGGTAATAACATTAGACATTTAGGGGAGATGTGACACTGTCGTCGTGTACCCGTCGATTGATATAGAAATAGGATAGAGAATTTCTGTGTTGTGCGTATGTGTAGATGGCTCCCTTGTGTGCTTTAAAACCAACATTTTTACCTCCGCTAGATTCTTTTTAATTAAGAACGTCTAGAAAAGGTTGTTTATCTAACACGTTGTGTTGCTTGCATAACCTTTTAGTACTAGTTTTTCAGTATCTCCAAAACAGTGGTAGGTTTTACTACATAGGGAAATCATACTACCCCCTTCATACTCAAGCTTAAACAATCCAGATGTTCTCTTATCGAATAACCTTCTCTTTCGGCACTTCTAACAATCTGCAGAAAAAGTGGCCAGGGACCTAACAAAACCTGGGCAATGAATATCGCAGGATTCTGAGGGAAACCACTGGTTGTACTTGTTATAAAAATTATGGCGCATGTCGGGTATAATAACGGCGGCAAGATTAGTCCAGCTGAGGGCCAAATATAGACTATCTGTGTAGACCCATCTCGCAGAGTTGAAAATCAGACCTATCAATAAATTTATCTAGAAAATCGTAATAAAACTGCAGCATTCTTAGTTTTAAAGAAAAGACGATGGTCATACGTTGGACATGTGATGAGAAGAGATAACCGAATAGCAAAGCAAGCCCTCATATGGGAAACAACAGGTAAAAGAAAAAGAGGAAGACCCAGGGAGATACTGAGAAGAACATTGATGAGAGAGGCAAGAGCAGCAGGAATCGGCTCCCTCAATGAGATAGAACTGCTTGCACAGAGCAGAGACAGATGGCGAGATTTGATAAAATATCTTTAAAAGAAAACTGCTAGAACAAAAAAATTCATATAGGAGAAGGTGTATCTTGGTCTACGCCCTATGGGCCGGTTACGGCTTGAAAGGTCAATAGATAGATAGATAGATTCTTAGTTTTGCGTACTGGTACACGAAATATCCTATTTGTAGGGGAAGATCCAAAACCGTCTTCTTTTTTAATATTTCTACCTCGTACATGTAATCGTTTATTTGAGTCATATTTTTAAAAAGAGGACTATTGATATAAGATGTCGCGTCACTCCCTCGCATGTACCTGACGTCCGCGTGATTTTTCTTATTGGTCAAAGTTTTTCTGTACGCGGCGTTTCCGAGCAGTTTCATCGTGTCCCCCGTAATAGAGAAATTGTCATCTATATCAACCTGTCTGTGGGCATCCAAAACACTGTCTCCAAAACATTTAAAATAAGCCGCTGGTTGATATTCTGTAACCTGATAAATTCTCGTCACTTTCAGGCCGTGGTCTATATACCATTCTAAGAGTGGGGTAGCCAAAATAATTGTTTTTCCTGCTGTAACTACCCATAAGGGTTCGCCGTGAACTACTCAATAATATATTCTGATCGGCGTCATTTTTTATCAAGGGACCAATGTTGGCTCTACCCACGTCTACGTTTTTAAATATGGGTGTCAATTCACTAAAATAGTCATTGAGAGAGTCTAGGACGCTAATATCGCATTCTACCAGACCAAACAATGTTTCGTCTTTAACAGATTTAAGAATTTGATGGTCAGTCAGGGGATATCCAGAACTGGTAAACGAAGGTGTGGTTCGGGGGAACTCTCGGTCAGAAACCTATTGATGGTTTGGTTTGTTCTCTTCAAGCATTGCCACTGACATTCCCACATCTCAACGAGATTAACACGGCACTCAAATGTTAGACACTCGCTAATTTCCAACGTATTTGCGTATAAATCTGTCAAGGGTTTGTTATTGACGAGGTTAACACCTTTGTGTTTTCTAGTGAGGGGACAAACATGACCATGAAACAGACAACCGTGGAACTGATAGACGGTCCGAGTTGCCATATCCCAGCCATCCACGCGGATCTTACGTGAACCTAAAGTCATTTCTCAGCCATTGAACTGGGTCTATAACAGAACGTTATTTCGATGAACCAACCAAGTCAACCATTCCCTACTCTGGATGACGTATCTGTTGATCCATTGAGGTCTGAATCCGTCTTCAGGTCGTCTGAATGTAGGTAAATCTGAAGGCATTTCCTGCGTGAGAGCCCAGGAGTACAAGCGTTAGCAACATAAACTTTAATTCTCTCAACAACTTTCTCGCCCCTGATTCGAGTCTCAACCTTCTCATGGTACCGATGGAAGATTATGCTCGGTCCACCAACAATATTATCTCTCAAGGTATTGTCAAGCTCCTCTCTCTTGAAACATAAAGAAAAGAACACATTGGAGGGGATGGTTTTAAATAGATATTTAAGGGTTACTCCCGGAACAGAAATGGCGTCCTTGCACACGTCTACACCCAAATCTGCGTAAAAATCGATTTGTTTTTCCAATGTTAGTAGGAAGGGCCCGACATCATTATTATACCGCTCCAGAAGATCCCTGAGAGTGTACATGTTATTGTTCACCCATATCTTTTCACAATACTCGTAATCAGTATCCGAAATATTGCAATTTTTAAGCGTCGAAAAGAAAGCTTCAAGTGGGGGAAGTGCCTTATAATCTAACGTTTTTAGGTCGGTATTCGTAACAAAAGATGCCCGTATTTTCGTTAATATTGTAGGGTTTCAAATACTTTGAATAAGAGATTCTCAGAACTAAGAAATTTACGCCCAAAAATATTTCAATTTACTCGTACCAAAACACTTAAAATTGTTGTTTCGCTTTACCATAAACTTAAAGGGGGTCCTTTCGTCGTCTTTGTTATGTTCCGCCTGATCTATTGGTTCGTCATCCTCAGCGAAAATTAAGTGACATGTCAGGTAATTTTTTATGGTGTTTATATCGTATTTACCCGAATTGAACTCGAAGAGAAGCAGTTCCCTCAAATACGAATCTAGTCGGGGTATAAGAGTGTCGTCGTCAACGGTACTTAGTTTTGTAAACACAGCGTCGAAATGTTCTCGCAAGATGGCGTACGCTGCATCCGAAATGGTATCTAATTGCCGTATTATCCGACTAACCAAGTCCTGTGAATCTCCAGTTGTGATAAAACAAACGGGTTCTTTAAACCTGGATACATTAGAGACCACCGAGCATGACAAAGGGATATACTTGGTTGTAAAGTTTGTGGCATTAGTTGCCGTTGGTAAGTCAGTACTGTCAAAGTAGCTTTCAAAATCATAAGCAGCTCAAAAAGGGTATATGAAATTATTGGGAACATCGACTCCATGAGAGGCCACCGTTTCCCAAATTGTTAGGGCTGGAGTGTAGACTCCACCCTTGTAAAAATTTTTTATCTTTCCCTTGTCTCAGGTCTTATCAAACACCAAAAGGTTTTCCATAATTTCCCGCATTTAGGACAGCTAAAAGAATGAGAGGCCGCGTCAATGTCAGATATATATACATAAAATGGTCTTTATAATACAACAACCGTAATGTGTCCTTATAACAATTACTACCTCTGAGTTTGGCACGAGAGCGTCTTTGTATTCAAACTCAAAGATGTCAACGTTTATACTAAAACACTGTTCTAATTCTGGAACCTGTTGCAACGTGACACCCTCAATTCCATCATCAATACCTTCATATAACTGCCGCCGTTTATGGAGAACTCTAGCCGGTTTAAGTAATCTAAGGGTCGCCCCCTGAAGTACTGTTAAGCATCTAAAGAAACATGAATTATCCGTATACGATTTAGAACTCCAATCGTATTGTAATGTGTGTATTTCTTTGTTATCACTAATGTGTGGTGGGATATCATTTAAACAACACCCAATCGAATGTTCGTGAATGTGAAAGAGATAGAAAGAAGTGCTGGGAATTGATTCTACGTAATATTTCGTGTCTGGGCACTGGTGTTTGGCATAATTTAAAGGGTCGTCGAGGTTCAGCTGAGCTATAAATTTCTCTAAATCACTTCTGATGTTAATTAGAGCAGGACTATTTAGAACACAGGCATTGTTGCAGCTGGCGTGGAAGAATTTTAAAGCTTGTATCTCTCTGTGTCGCAAGACAGAGTGATGCGAATAGTTGATCTTGAAACGTAATTTCTGTTTTTCAAATGTCTCTGAGCAGATCACCCCAGTTTGGTTTTTGTGCTCTATCAGGAGGATGAAAAAATGTGTAGATGGTTAAATGTTTGTTTATGTTCACGTGCGTCTTGATGGCTCTCCAATTTTCAGTGTATATTCTGTGTTACTATTATTCCAGTTGGAAATGCTTCCGCGCTCTGAAATGTAGCGTCAGTACCGATGTTCCTGATGTAAATGGGATCGCAACATCCCTGTCGTTAGTTAAAAGAGTTTCTAACCTGTCGAAGGAGAACCTGCTCAGGGGGACATAGTGCGGTTTGTCATAGATGCGAAATATGGATGTGTTGGTTTTCTCCAAAATAGGAACTGTCCTCAGTAAGGGTACAAAGACATCTCCGACCACTCTGGGAGACACTATATCGCAATAGACGTACACCTTTCTAGTTTGCGCTTCCAGATTGATTTATTTCTCGCTGTGAAGAGCCACAATAGCGTATGTCACGTGATTCAATGCGAAGATAATACCTTTCAATGCTTCGCTTATGGTAAACGAGGCACCTTGTTCAACGACCTTAAAGTTGATCTTATTTTCATTTCTTTTATTTAAAAATCTCCAATATTTTTTCCAATATGTGCTTTTTTAAAGCATTGATAAAGCTATCCGATGTCTTGTATAACCCTGGCGCCAATTTCATTGTTAATGCTGTTTTATCAAAGGTTTCGTAACAGATCGAAATATCGCCGGGTAAGACGTTGAAATAAGTGTTTGGAAATTGTATCTCGACCAACCCGACTTCATAGTTTGCATTCAGTTTGAGAGAGTTTGACGAAAACGTTTCCTGGACTATTTTCAGGATAAATTTGCATCGACACGTTGCTGGGGGCTGTGATGTAAAAAACTCATATTCTCTAACGTTTGTGTCTCGAGTTTAGGGTTAAGCAGAACGTATCCCAGACAACTACTCAGGAGCGCGATCCAAATTTTTCCGTCTTGACCCTCACCGTTTCCACACGTCAGCCACGCCGATGACGGCATATATAATGATCATTTCTCTACTATCGTGACTGGTCCATTCGCCATTCTTCTTTTCTTCTCTTTCAACTACCGTGCTTAGAAAAGTTTGCACGTGTTCCTCCGCCTCCATTTCATTCAGTCTGTGTATCTGGATACTTGGTCGCTCAAAATCCAACTCTTGAATGATGAGTTGTATCCGTACCACATGACTAAGTACCCTTTTGTTCCACCAACTTTCCTCTCTTCTAAGATGCTTTCTATTCGATACACCCGTTTATCACCGACGTTCTGAAACTCTTCTGTATAGAACGAACCTTTCAACTCTTCACCAGAATCATCTTTCACGCTGTAGGTTACCGAGTTAGTGTTTTTGTTTACACGACTGATTGTAAATAGTTCTTATGTTCACGATGGTGTATACCCCTTGATGAAATTAGTTCTGGCTTGAGTCCCAACTCGATCACCTTCTTTATAACGTTTATTGATCGCCACCGAATGGCTTTTGTCTTTCTCTGACAGGGAGACTGTTTATTATACAAAGTGTTCCAGACTTGTACTTAATTCGCCAAGTTTACATGGACCAGTGCCATTTTAATACTCCTGTGATACGAATTATTGTAGTTTCGGAGTAGGACGTATAACACGTCCACATATCTCAATTTGTTCTTTTTCCTAAAAACAGTTTTGTGTAGAGTATAAGCATCCTGTCGACTCAGCTATTCTTTAATCTTTGCAGAGCTTAGTTTTGTACTACGCTGTAAATAATCCGCACCTCCGTAGGCATCCGGTCGTTTCGGATCGTAGTAACGGTCTCTTAACACCTTTGGCCATGTCTCCCAGTTTGGTGTCGGAATCTGATTTTCCTTCTTTTCCTGAGTCTGAACGTGCCCGCAGCTTCTCTATTAACGACGACTTTCGTTTTCGGCATAGGCACTGACTGAGCAATTTTTTCGTTGCCTTCATCTTAAGTACCGCTGTTTGTGGTGTTGTAATCGAGTCGTACGGTTGAGAGGATGTTGGTGCCTGTTTAATGTTCACTACGCCTAGAAGTTTGTGTCTGTACTGATCGAGACGTTTAAAATACCGTTGCAATGTCTGCTGATACAGTCTGGCTTTGTCGCGTTGTAACATGTCATCTCTTTCCAGGACTTGCATTTGCGTATCCAGCTCTTCTGGGCTGTCTTTTAGTGAATCGGGTGGCGTATACGAAGCTTGTTGGTTATTTACAGACTCAAGCAGTGGAGGATCGATCAAAACCATTTTCTTTGCCATCGTTCATACGCCGATAATACCGCTCAGGATACCCTTAACTGGTTTAATCAAAGCACCGAATAATCCACCCTTTTGTAGAATCTGTTTTCTACTTTTTACCGTCGTCTTTTCGAGCGAGAATCTTCAGGTCGTGTTTATGGTGCTGCATTCGTCTCTTCTGGGCCGGTGTGAGCCAAACGTTACCTTTTAACATGTTGTGGCAGCATTCGCACTTAGTTCTTATGAGGTCAGGTAGACTACCTGATGTTATTTAGGAAATATATTGCCGCAGAGTCTTAAATGATCTGGTGTTTCTTGTCGAAGATAAAATAACAAATACCCGTGTGGGGCTGATGTCGCGTTTTTAAAACTTTCCTGAATATACGACATGCGACCCGGGTACATTTGTTTTAAACATGACGATGTAATGACTGTTGAGACTTAACGTCCGATGCTCCTTGTTTTTACTAAAGAGATTCTGTACTATATACACAACGCTTAAATTTTTGTGATGACTGCCTTTGGTAAATAGTTTCGTTACCCTATCGTCAGTTTCGTTCATCAGATCGTCTATTACCACCAGACGTCTCCTATTTCCTCGCCATTGCTCTATGTCTGGTAGCCCTTCGGTAGCCTTTCTCTGTATTTATTGTACATTTCCCAATAATAATTTTAAAAAGAAAGACAAGAAGAGAAAAATATGTACTCGGTTGGGTTTACGTCACAGTGAGTGCTATTCAATGGCCGACTTTGGGATTTTGGACGCAAGTTATTTACATGCTAAAACGCATTAATGGATATCTCCGTCAAGTCGACCGAAGATTTTCATCTTTGGGAATTTGCACCGTGTTTCGTTCGTTGTACGCTAACCGCAGGGTCTGTTGTTTGATGTGTGACGGTGATAATTCGACGACTAACTGTGTGTTTATATGTTCGGTTGGTGTACTGTCAAGAACGATGCCCTAACATCATCAAGCGCTATACCTTTTTTGTTCTCAATATGACGATCATCATTTTCGGGAGGACGTGAACTTCCATGGTATATGGTGGATAGGCGGCAGGAACCATTGAAGGCTATGTCTGAATGGTGTTCCTTGTTGCAGTTTCCTCATATTCCAAGTCCGGCTTGTTGCAGGAGCTACTGAGTTAAGTGCTCTGTGCACACTGTGAGCTGTGTGTTTCATCCGTTTTGATCATGTTTCGATGTCCCAATTGTTTACTATGAAGTATGATATCGTATGACAAGGAACAGTAGACTGTGTTCACTTTCTGCGCGGTTTCGCCATATGTCTTTTGGCGTGTGATGAGACTACTACGATGGGGACTACAGTTACCTTTCTTTGTTTGGGAGATGAGTTAGTAATTCGGATGATTCCACTGGCACGGGCGGTTGAGTAATTATGGATTTTGATTCGTTTGCGGTGATACCGAGGCCTTCCATAACCAATAACAATAACGTTTACACTGTAATGTTATTTATAAAATAACTGATTTTGTATAAAAACCGTTTTAAAATTACGCATATTTTGGTATAAACTACGTTTAAATAGGACTATTAAAAGTAATCCAGGAGGGGAAAATACAAGGTAAAAGAGGCAGTGGCAGACCAGAACTAACATGGACGAGTAACATCAAAAGATGGACAAATAAGCCTATGACAACCCGCACCATCAAAGCAAGAGACAGAGCAGAATGGCGCTCCATGGTAGCCAACCTTCGTTGTGGAGATGGCACTCGATGATGATGATGATGATAATTACTTCAATGCTCCGACCCGATTGGGTTGAGATCTTTTATGAGTGCCCTATGTCCCAACCGGATTGGATGGAGATTTCTTGTGAGTGTCATATGCTGTGATCGGATTGAGTGGAGATCTCTTGTGAGTGCTCTGTGCTCTGACCGGATAAGGTGATCTCTTTTCGCTGTTTTATGCTGCGACCATTTTAGGTGCAAATCTCTTGTGAGTGTCCCATGATCAGTCCACATTGGGTGGTGATCTCTTGTGAGTGCCCCATGCTGAGACCGGATTGGGTGGGGATTTCTTGTGAGTGCCCTATACTGCTACAGGATTATGCGGAGATCTTTTTTGAGTACCCTATGCTCTTGTGCGGTTTGAGTGGTGAACTCTCATGAGTGCCCTATGCTCAGATAAGATTTGGTGGAGAACTCTTGCGAGTGCCATATGCTGTTAATGGATCGTGTGGAGATTTCTTTTTGGATGCCCTTTCTCAAGACCATATTTGGTGGAGATCTCTTGTGATTGTCATATGCTCCATACCGGATTTAGTCGAGATCTCTTGTGTATGAGTGCCCTATGCTCCGAACTGAGAGCATTAAGAAGAAAGAAAGAAACCATTTGAACCAATCATAAAGCATTAAAATGTCTTTGACAATAATAAACAAAAATGAACATTTAAATGCTTTTCATTATAAATAGTTATAAACAATCATATGAAATTATATAAGATTGTTAATTTTTTTGTTCCAATCATAAACCATGAAGAATTATCCTAAAGCACAAGCTTCTGTTATAAAAAAAAATGTCTCAATAAAATACATTTCCCTTAAGCGATCGTCAGTTCAAAAAAATGCATTATTTGACTCCATAAGCAATAATATCCAGAAATTTTAGGATCATATAATCATAAAATTACTGAGGACATGTATCTTCCCGATAGCAACATACTGTAATTAGTCATAGACAATCTTGCAAACAGCAACCTTGGATATTGAAAAAGAAAAATGAAAACACAATTAAAGTTGTTAAATATTAAAAAGAAGTGGCATTTAAACGCCATTCTACAGAGGGAACTAAAATACTATGACCGCGTCAAAAGACGCAGCGGGCTGGAAAGAATAATAATGGCGAACTAGCTTCATGTTTGTGTTCACGTTTAAGACAAATTTGGTAACTAATTCTAATTTTGTGTTTATGTTTAAGACAAATATTGGAACTGACTCCATGTTTCCTTAAATGTCGCCAAACTTTAAGCCTGACCTGATTCTTTCGTCCACCTTTCTTTTGTTTTCTTTTATTTATTTTCTTCACTTAAAATTCTGAATCGTGTGTTATCTAGCTTTGTTGTTATCATATCTCAGTCTATCATCATCACCATTGAGTGTCGTCTCCGCATCGAAGGTTGGCTACCATGGAGAGTCATACCGCTCTGTCTCTTACTTTGATAGTGCAGGTTGTCATAGACTGACTTGTCCATCTTTTTATGTTACTCGTCCATGTTAGTCTTAGTCTGCCTCTTCCTCTGCCTCTTTTACCTTGTATTTTCTCTTCCAAGATTACTTTAATAGGCTGATGTGTCTTTTAACATACCCCAAAAATCTCATTTGTCTTTTTTTGAATTGTGTTTACATTACTGTTTAGTAGTACTCTTTTCATTTTTAGTTCTTTCAAGACTTTATCGTTTGTTTTCTTTTCTCTTCTTTTCTATAATTCGATCAACATGTTGATGATAAGGTTGATACTTCTATGTTTAGATACAGCAACATTTTAAGCCAAGGTAAATAAAGTACAATCTTCTAGATCTAAAATACCACAATGAGTTATTGAGTTATTGAGTTATTTGCGGGTCATCATCATTGCACTCCGAACATGTCCATAGGTGCTCAGATCCCCTCCTCAGCAATTCCCTCAGTGTCCAGCGACTGACGACTCCAGTTCTATGTTGGTTGATAAGTCTTCTTACACGGCCACCAAGTTTCTCATTTCTGGCTGTGCCCATCTTAACTCCCATTTCCATCATCCGAAGAAGCGACGTTGATCTGTGTTTGTCGAAGTCCTGTGCTCTTCCCACATCTCGGAGTGCATTGATGACGTCCGCCCGATCCATTGGTTGCCCGTCCTCAACGACAGCGCAGCTAGCCAACCTGTCCGCTCTCTCATTTCCCCGTACTCCCGCATGTCCAGGGACATAGACAAAGGTGACCTTACGTATTTTGGATTTCTGCAACGACTCTACCCATTGCATGCGTACAAATCCCGCCTCCACTTTTTTTATCATGCTCATCGAATCACTCAGTATACATGCGTGGATGTAGTCTTGTGACTCTAACCATTTGAATGCCTTGGTCACTGCCATCACCTCCATTGTCATGCTACTCGTGGTCATGGCGTATGCACCACTGTCTTCATTGGCTATTCTGCCTGCCGAACGTGCTGTAAATGCCCATGCACTTTTTTCGTGTCGTCTTACAGATCCGTCTGTATAGATGACTGCATCTTTCTCATCGGTGTTATCGCAGCTGAGACCGTTGACCTCAGCATTAACCACGACTGGGTTCTGTTCCCTACTTTTCCTGTCGAGTGTGACAATACATGAGAAAGTCCCCTTGAATGACGTAGGCACCGGTATCCACTCCTCACCAACGCTGAGATTGGTAAGCCCACAGACCTGTTTGATGACATCTTCTGCTCGGCCCACCTATGATTTGCCTCTTTTTAGCCTGGTACCTTTCTCTGTGTTGAGCACGTGGTGCAATGGATGCTCTGTATCTGTACTAATCTTCAGGTATGCTCGTGCTCTCCAGATCTTGATTCTGTCATCCATGGTTGGAAAGTCAAGAAGATACCTCATTGCCACACAGGGAGTGTCCCTCGTACATCCCAGGATAATGCGCATGGCTTCATTTTGTATTTTCTCCAGCCTATCAATTTGAGTCGTACTGACAGTAAGAATGGCCAGGGCATACTCGATTGGTGCGAGGACTAATCCCTGGAACAGAAGAGTAAGTAGCCTCTGCTCGATGTTGGCAGCTGCCATGACCTTCAAGGCGGCTAATCCTTTGCGGGATTTTGTTATCACATGGTCGACATGGTCCCGAAAACACAGGCTGCGATCAAACTTAACTCCGAGGTATGTCATCAACTTGTCCCTGGTCACCTCATCAGCTCCCATTCGTACTACCGGTGAGGTCGTATTAACGATATGATTGTTAAGGGAGAACCATGAAACTGATGCTTTATTAGGATTAACCAAGGCACCTGAAACCCCACACCAGGAAGAAATGCGATCGAGTTCGTCTTGCATTGTGGAGGCGATTCCCCGTCTGTCTCTTCCCTGTCGATATACCAGAATATCATCAGCAAAAGTCATAGTTCTTCCCCTCCCATCCAGCTGTTGGGCCGTGATCGTTATTGTGTACACATTAAATAGAACTGGTGACAATGGTGAGCCTTGTGGCAGCCCAGGACAAATGGATGTTGGCTCGGAAGACCAACTTCCACATCTGAGTATCACCTTCCTCTGAAACAGTGCCGCGGCGATCCATCTTATGAGGAAGGGGTTCACCGCCAGTTTGAGAAGCATATGCATGAGATATTCAAATGGTACCCTGTTGTATGCATCCTCCAGATCTATAGCAGCAGCACATGTCTCCTCTCGTCTGTGGAAGCCTTCGAAGACGTCATAGGCAAATACTGCCGCATTGAGCCATGTCTCTTTGTTATATCTATAACCTCCGAGTGTGGATGGGAATACGCGTTTCTGTTCAAGGTGACAGGTGAGGACACGGACAACTATTTTCTCCAGCAGCTTGCCCGCAGTGTTCTGCATTGTGATGATTCTGTAGGCACTGATCTGAGAATGGTCCTTGTTTGGCTTCGGTAGCGGTAGTAAGTAGCTGTGTAGCCACTCCTCCTTAATCTGGCCACTCCGAATACTGGCATTAAACTCATTGGCCAGTGTTGTCAAGTCGTCATCAGCTAAATCGCCTATGTCATCATACCGAACACCATCTGGACCAGGAGCAGTGTTGTGTGACCTTTTAAGTGTCGCGCGAATGGTATCGGTTGTGATTGTGAGATCTTCTTCCAGCCCTACATCCTCACACAAATTTGACAAAGATCCCCGTATCCTCATTCTTACAGCCTCATTTCTTTGGTCCGTCTGCTCAATGTAGCGGGCAAGCAGGGCCTTCCCTTTGCTCTCATCAGATTTGTGCCATATCTGGTCTGTGCTCTGAAAGTCTGGTATACCTCTGTGTCGTGGTGTGCCATTCATGCACTGATGAAGGCGCCAGAATGTGGCTAGCGATTTTTCTGAGCACACTTTTTTACAGAAGTTATCCCATTTGGCATCCTTAGCCTGCTTAGCGCATAGTTTAAAGTGCATCATTTTTTGGTCGACCTCTACTTTCAGACGCTTCAAGAGCTCAGGTTGTGTTCTACCATACCTTCTTGCTTTCTGCCATGTCTTGACCGTTTGTCTCTTGCTCCGCCAAGCTTCCTCGACATCTACGTTCCACCAGGGTGGCTGCGCCCATCTCTCCTGCCTCCTACGAGGGGCGCTCTGTTTCCTATGTCTGATTTTGCTAATGACGTCCTGGTCTGTTTTCTCGTAGTTGAATGTGTGGAGCTTTCTTCTCTGGCGTTTATTTCCGCTTTTCTCAATTAGGAGGACACATGGATAGTGATCACTTCCGTGGAACCCCAGTGCACTCCACCTGCAAACCGGTGCGAAGGTGGAAGACACCAGTGCCAGGTCTATGACACTATCAGAGTCCCCTGTTCGAGTGGCCATTCGTGTTGCCCTTCCATCATTCAAGCACACTAAATCGGCCGACGCCAATGCGTTCTCTAGGTCTTCTCCCTGCTTGTTGGTTATGACGTTGCCCCACTGGTCTCCTCTAGCATTAAAGTCTCCGCAGAAAATGACATTCTCTTCATCGAACTCGAAGAGATTCAGCCATTGTTGTGTGTTCACCTGCCCATTACAGGCATACACATTAACAATCACGAAATGAACTGGGGTCTGCACCCTAACCGCATGTACCTGCAATTCTGCATTGTTCCACGCAGACATATCAACCTCAGCTGCCACCATATTGTTGCGCACAAGGATGGCCTGCCCAAGGTGTCGTCTATTGTAAAAACAATGAAAGCCAGGAGTACTTACTGTCCTGTCACCAAGAAGAGTTTCCACAATGAATAGGAGACTAACATCTGTGCTTTATTTAATAATAGTCACAGCGCAAATAAATATCAATTGTTTTCCAGCTTAAATTAAATAAAGAAAAATACATGTGAGCAAATGAAAATCCTAGTCTTGATACCTGACGGAAGCATCAATTTTTTTAGCGAAGAATCGATCGGGTGTCGTCATGATCTGAGTTGAGTTATTTGAGTTATTTGCGGGTCATCATCATTGCACTCCGAACATGTCCATAGGTGCTCAGATCCCCTCCTCAGCAATTCCCTCAGTGTCCAGCGACTGACGACTCCAGTTCTATGTTGGTTGATAAGTCTTCTTACACGGCCACTAAGTTTCTCATTTCTGGCTGTGCTCATCTTAACTCCCATTTCCATCATCCGAAGAAGTGACGTGGATTTGTGTTTGTCGAAGTCCCGTGCTCTTCCCACATCTCGATCGATATATGTCGTCATGATCTGCCGCAGTTAAGTCAAGTTTTTTTTTTGTTGAGGGTAAATGCTCTAAGAAAGGTTGGCCAATTGCACATGTTGAAACCAAACAAATATTCAAACAAGCGGGTGTACTTTATAGATCTCTTGTTCTTTCCAGCCGCGTGAATAATATATGGATCTCGGATTCTTGTCAGAGTAGTTACTATTTAATATATTTTTTTTTCTTCAGATTTTCGGAATCTTAAATAATCTATAGATAATTTATTTTTTTAAACCAATAAATCTCTTATTGTTTTAGAGAATTTCTTCTTCTACCTTTTAGCTCCCAGTGGAGCATAGGTCTTCAACAAACACTTTCCAAGTCGTTCTGTTTTTTGCAATTCTTTTAAGATCATTCCATGTCTTCCCCATCATCTTCATCTCTGCTTCGATCTGTCTTCTCCAAGAATTCCTTGGTCTTCCTCTTTGTCTTTTCCCCTGGGGATTCCAAAAAAGGGCCTGTTGTGTAATACTCTCAGTTGGCTTCCGTAGTGTGTGTCCTATCCATCGCCATCGTCTTCGCTGTATCTCTTTATCCACTGGTATTTGACCGGTACATTTCCATAATTCCACGTTAGTGACTTTGTCCTGCCATTTCCATCCCTTTATTCTGCGCAGGCGTCCATTAATGAAAGTCTGTACCTTCGTGATTGTCAATTTTGTTATTCTCCATGTTTCACAGCCATATAATAGGACTGACTTAACATTTGAGTTGAAAATTTTTATTTTTGTATTTAGCCTAATTTCTTTGGATTTCCATATGTTTCCCAGTGCAATGAAAGCTCCTCTTGCTTTTGATATCCTTATTTTGGTATCATTTTCTGTTCCTCCCTCTTTATCTATATTACTGCCCAGATATATGTAATATTGTACGTCTAGTAGAGGTATTTCTCGTAGTTTTATTTGGTTATTGCCGACTGCATTAATTCTCATAATGTTGGTCTTATCTCTATTAATCTTTAGTCCTAGCTGTTGTGATCTCTCATCTAATATACTCATTTTATCCTGCATCTGTTGATGGCTGTGTGATAGGAGAGCTATGTCATCAGCAAAGTCTAAATCATCAAGTTGTTTGGTCAGTGACCACTGGATCCCATATCTGTTGTTTTGAGTTATTTTCATAATCCAATCTATGGCCAGTAGAAAGAGAAATGGAGACAGAAGGCATCCTTGCCTTACTCCTGTTCTTATTTCAAATGCTTCTGTAAGCTGTCCTTCATGCACCACACTACATTTTGTTCCTTCATACATTGTTTTTATCACGTTAATAAACTTTATGGGGATTCTGTAATGACTCAACAACTTCCAAAGCATTCTTCTGTCTAAACTATCAAATGCCTTTTCGTAATCTATGAATCCAATATATAGTGGGGATTTTAGTTCTAAACTTTGTTCAACTATTATACGTAGAGTAGTTATTTGATCAGCACATGATCTGTTCTTCCTAAAACCTGCTTGTTCATCTCTCAAGTGTTTCTCTATAGCCTCTTTTAGTCTCTCCAGAATGATTCTGCCTAATATTTTTCCTGGCACTGATAGTAGCATAATTCCCCTATAATTTGTGCACTCGTGTAAACTTCCTTTCTTTGGTAGTTTGATCATATAACCTTCTCTCCAGTCTTTAGGTATTTCTTCCCTCTCCCAAATGTTATCCAATAGATCATGTAACATCTTGGTAGAGGTGTTAATATCTGCTTTGATGGCTTCCGAAGGAATTTCATCTGGTCCTGTGGCTTTACCATCTTTTAATAGTTTGATAGCTTTCATTATTTCTTCTTTGCTTGGTTTTCCGCAGTTAACGTGTAACTCTTCCTCTGCTGGTAGTATATCTGGAGGATTATTTGTGCCGGGTCTGTTCAAAAGTTCTTCAAAGTGCTCTTTCCATCTCTCCATTTGTTCCCTTATATTACTTAGTAGATTTCCTTTCTTATCTTTGATAAAGGCGTTGATCTGTTTGTATTTTCCACCTCATTTCTTTGTGCTGTTGTACAGTTCTTTCATATTCCCTTTATTTGCTGCTTCTTCTGCCACTTTAGCTAGTTCATCTATATATTTCCTCTTATCCCTTTTAATGCATCTTCTCACTTCTTTGTTCACCTCTGTGTAAGCTTCCTGTGTCTTGGTTTTATTACTTCTTGTTTTGCTTTTATTTATGTCTGCTTTCTTGTTCTTTCTTTCTTTAATTTTGTATGGTCTCTGCTGTCATCCATGCCTTATCCTGACGATCTCTTTTCCCCAGTGTTTCTTCGCATGTCTCTTTCCATATATTTTTTACCTGTTTCCAATGATCTTCTATATTTATTGTATTTTTTAGTTGTTGGAGGACTTGGTATTTGTTTGATATTGTGACTGCGAATTTATCTTTAATTCCTTGTTCTTTAAGAAACCCTACATTGAAATACTTTCTACCCTTATTCGTTGTTGTATACCTTTTTAATTTAATTTTAAGTTTGGCTAACAGAAGATGATGGTCAGAAGCTACATCCGCCCCTCTATATACTTTTACATCCTGTAAGGATGACTTAAACTTATTATTAATACATATGTGATCAATTTGATTTTCCGTTCTATGATCTGGTGACACCCATGTAGCTTTGTGTATTCTTTTATGTTGGAATATTGTTCCTCCTAGGCTCATTTGATTAAGGGCGCAGAAATTCACAAACATCTCTTCATTCTTGTTTATATCTCCAAGTCCATGTTTTCCCATAATCTCTTCGAAGCCTCTGTTGTCTGATCCTACCTTAGCATTTAGGTCTCCCATCAAGATTATAATATCATTGGCTCGTCTTGCATCCATCTGACATTGTAGCTGTTTATAAAAATCATCTTTAACTGAGTCATCCTTATCGTTGGTTGGTGCATAGCATTGTATTTAGAGAATTTACTAAATTATTAATCATATATTCTGTCCAGTCAGTCATCACTATTCTATGGTTTTATCTATTTTTTTTTTATTAGTTATAACTAGTCTATACATCTATCCTCTGTTAACCTCAGATGTACAACAGAGGTGACATGCAGAATGGCTCAGGCAAAAGCAGCTTTCCAAAAAAATGAGGAAGATACTGTGCAATCCATTTTTGACAATAGAAACAAGAAAAAGAGTTCTTAAATGTTATGTAGAGCCAGTCTTAACATATGGATGTGAATCATGGACAATAGGACAACAGACAAGAAAATCACTGGAGGCTGCAGAAATATGGTATTACAGAAGAATGTTGAGAATACCATAGACAAATAAGAAAAGTAATGAAAACGTTCTGAGCGAGGCCATAGCAAAAAGAGAGCTAATTTCCAATATTAGGAAGAACAATCATCATTTTTTGGTCATGTAATGAGAAGAGAACAACTGGAATATATTGTAACAACTGGGAAAATCGAGGGACGGAGAGATAGAGGGAAGCAGAGAGAAAAGATGCCAGACAGCTTAAGAAAATGGCTTGGCAGAAGGTCAGCAACGGAAATAATAAATACCTGTTGAGATCGAAAGTTGTGGAGAGACATGATCACATACGCCAGCAGGTAAGGTGCTTGATGATGATAATGTTTAGCAGAAAAAGCAATGGTGTCCGAAAGACATGAAATTGTAAGAAATGGGAGAAAAGAAGAATGTATAAAAGAAAGTGAAAAATGTAAATGGAGGCATAGTGCCTGACAGCAACAGAGCTGGAAGCTGTTATCGACTCATTGTTGATGACTTTGTCAGGATTTGTGAACCAGAACCATCTAGACTAACCGGTCTAGTCAGGCCAAGCGAGTAGAGGTCGAATAAGGTAGGCAGCTCGATTCTCAAATATGTCGTGCTGTAGTCAGATTTGTTGGGCCGAAAGACCCAAATATTACAAATGTACTGCAAACCACATGCGATGTCTCCGCAGAATAATGCACATCAAATGGCTGGACAAAATAACCAACATAACTGTCCTGCAACGTGCTAAGACCCCAACAATCATGTCGATGCTCAGATGTTGAAGACTAAGATGGCTAGGGCACGTCCAGCGAATGGAAGAAAAACGCATCCCGAAGAAAATACTATATGGTGAACTCATACACAGAAAAAGACAAATCGGCAGACCTAAATTACAATATAGAGATATATGTAAATCATCTCTGAATGACTTCTCCGTCTGTGAAAATGATTGGGAACATCTGGCAAGTGATCGCACAATTCAAGGAGAGCATGTTAGTAGTGAAGTACCAGTGATTGGACGGGTAAAAGTGTCTTTGAAGGCACATAATTCCTTATATAAATAGTCTACCCGAAGTTTTTTGGTGCCGTTTTCCCTTATATGAGAGTCTACATTTTTTTTCTTATATGAGAGTCTACCCGAAGATTTGTTTTTTCTTATATGAGAGTATACCCGCCCATTATACATGGTGACCTCTCGTTGACCTCTCGGGTGAGCTCTGGTGAAGGGGTGGTGTTGTGAAGGGGTGAGGTGGAGTTGTGAAGGTGTGGTATCATAACTTTGTACTCTCAGGCAATAAAAACAGTGACTTCCAAAACAGTCTTATTTAAGATAAGTTTTAAAAACTTCCTTTAGAATTAAAGGTAACAGCTTAGTCCGTAACACATGCTACACGAAGGTGCATTAACGAACTTAGTAACTACACGCCAAACGCGAAACAGAAACACCGCGTTAATAAAATTAAGCGAGATCAAAGAGCCCGGTTCTCCGTGAGTACTTACTTCCGCGTAGATCTCCCGCGTGGACATCAAACCGCCCGCGTGGACATCAAAGGATAACGCTTGATATTCTATTACTGTTGTGTTTTTTGTAGGGGTTGTAATAATAGTAGTAGTAGTTGTTATTGTTGCAGTAGTGGCAGTAGTAGTTAAAGTCGTTGTTGTGGTTGTACAACAAATGTGAATTGTTTTTTGTAGAGTTATAACAAGCAAGTGGGGTTATGACTTTTTTCATGTGTAGTAGAGAGATGGTAGAGTCTTATAGTTATTTTTATGCATGACAACTTTAATGTATCTATAAAATTTATTTTGAAATTAATGGTAACATAAAACTTACTCAGGGCCTGGCCAAGTAATGTCCAAGGTGTCGTGCTAGTGAGTTTAACAGCTGACTGGTAATGAAATTTCAGGGGCGTAATCTACTTGAGTGGTTCTGCGATTAACTTTCTTGGACTTTGTAAATAATCATTTTGCTGAATTGAGCCATTGAATGGAATTTATTTGGAAATACACACGAGTCCAAACCATCTTCAGCATCATCAAGTTTCACCGACAAAACCAACTAGGTCGACAAGAAGTATTCAGACGACGCCTTAACGGTGACATTAAAGTCACAAAATCTCTCTCTCTCTCTCTCTCTCTCTCTCATAGCGTTCCACCCACCCTTGAATTTGTGACTTCCCTCTAGTAGTAGTTGTAGTGGAAGTTGTAGTTGTAGAGGTAGTTGGTTGTGGAAGTTGTTGTTTTAGAGGTAGTTGGTTATGGAAGTTGTAGTTGTAGAGGTAATTGGTTGTGGAAGTTGTAGTTGTAGAGGTAGTTGGTTGTGGAAGTTGTAGTTGTAGAGGTAGTTGGTTGTGGAAGTTGTAGTTGTAGAGGTAGTTGGTTGTGGACGTTGTAGAGGTAGTTGGTTGTGGAAGTTGTAGTTGTAGAGGTAGTTGGTTTTGGAAGTTGTAGTTGTAGAGGTAGTTGGTTGTGGAAGTTGTAGTTGTAGAGGTAGTTGGTTTTGGAAGATGTAGTTGTAGAGGTAGTTGGTTGTGGAAGTTGTAGTTGTAGAGGTAGTTGATTGTGGAAGTTGTAGTTGTAGAGGTAGTTGGTTGTGGACGTTGTAGAAGTAGTTGGTTGTGGAAGTTGTAGTTGTAGAGGTAGTTGGTTGTGGAAGTTGTAGTTGTAGAGGTAGTTGGTTGTGGAAGTTGTAGTTGTAGAGGTAGTTGGTTGTGGAAGATGTAGTTGTAGAGGTAGTTGTTGTGGAAGTTGCAGTTGTAGGGGTAGTTGGTTGTGGAAGTTGTAGTTGTAGAGGTAGTTGTTGTGGAAGTTGCAGTTGTAGGGGTAGTTGGTTGTGGAAGTTGTAGTTTTAGAGGTAGTTGGTTGTGGAAGTTGCAGTTGTAGAGGTAGTTTGTTGTGGAGGTAGTTGGTTGTAGAAGTTGTAGTAGTGAAAGTTGTGAAGTTGTAGTTGTAGACGTAGTTGGTGTAGAAGTTGTAGTAGTGAAAGTTGTAGTAGACCAGTGGACGACGTTCAAATTAACAGACGACGACTTTTATTCGACTGACTCAACAAGCAAGTTGGGAAATTTTAGTCTTGTATTTAACCTAATTTATTTGAATTTCTATATATTTATCACTTGATCGAATGACAGACATCATTATTGGTGATTACAACACTTCAGAACACTTAGTATCAAAGACCAAAACGTTACTCTTAAACCCACGAAAGCTTAGACTTTGGAGTTCTATATCTTTAGCACTTCAACGAATGACAGACAACAGTAATGGTGAACCTTACAGATAAGAAAACTTAGTTACAAACCCCAAAATTTCGTCTCATAACCAAAAAGTTGAACTCAAAACACTAAAAATCTAGGTCCCAGGTCAAAATAGTTAGACACGAAAGGGCAAAAGGGCATATTCTTTCCAACCAATACTTCCTATTCTTCTACACATCTGCATCTCGAAGCCTTCGAATTTATATTCAATGTTTGGCTACTGACTATATTTTGCGCCGATTGTTCAGAGTCGATTCTAAATTCAACCACTGAACTCTCTTTCTATTGGCTGCATGTTTCTCTCTCTCTCTCTCTCTCGCTATTTCTCTCTCTCTCTCTTCCTCTCCATCTCTGTCTCTCTCACTATCTCTCTCCCTCTCCATCTCTCTCTCTTCCTCTCCATCTCTCTCTCTCTCTCTTCCTCTCCATCGCTGTCTCTTTCGCTCTCGCTATTTCTCTCTCTCTCTTTCTCTTCCTCTCCATCGCTGTCTCTTTTGCTCTTACTATCTCTCTCTCTCTCGCTATCTCTCTCTCTGCCATGTCGTTACATCAGACATGTATGTCATGTCGTTATATATCAGACACGCATGGTGGCTAGTGTGACATAATGGTTGTATATAGATTGTCTAGCATGTCGAGATGGATGAATGTAGGTTGTCGACTGTGTCATGATGCTTGTATGTAGGTTGTCTAGTGTCGCATAATGGTTATATGTATGTTGTCTAGTGTGTCATGGTGATTGTATGTAGATTGTCTGGTGTGTCGGGATGGCTGAATGTAGGTTGTGTCTAGTGTGTCGTGACGAGTGTATGTATGTTGTCTAGTGTGACATGATGGTTGTATATAATTGTCGAGTGTGCTCCAACAAACAGCCGCGCCATTTAAACTTTTTGGAACACAATGGACACATGTGTTCACCAGAAGAAACCTCATTATGAGAAACCATCTGGAGAAAATCCAATAACCCTTTCGTCAACCATATTTAACATACCTAGTTTAACTTCATCAAACATCAATCTCAACAATACTTAGCATACCTACTTTAAACACATCGATAAAATATACAACTTTATATATATATATATATATATATATATATATATATATATATATATATATATATATATATATATATATATATATATATATATATATATATATATATATATATATATATATATATATATATATATATAACCTCTCTATAACCCTAATGAACACATCTCTTCAAAACCCATATTACAGACCATAAGGGTATAAGATAGCTTTGAAGGTGTTAGAAGAAGTGAACGTATCACGAAAGGAGGTTAGAAAAAACAAACAATGTTTAAACAATGAAAATCATAAACTAGCCAAAATTGTTTTAAATAAAATATTTTATTGAAAATAAAAATGAAATTACTCGATGACTATAATTCTAGGAAGGGGAAGTCTAGAAGAGGAAGTCGTCCTCTTCCACCTCGTTTTGAGGCGAAGGTGGTGGTGATGCATACCCAGCATCGACATCACCTGCTGGTTGATGAATATTACCCACTAGCTGGAGTCTTAGTGTTTGAAGCACATGATTAAACATTAAATTTGCTAATTCGGCATGTGACATGTCAAAATATAATACACCAAACAATTGGTGTCGCAGCCGGGCGCCGATATCTAAATGGCAGGTGTGGTTGTACAGGTTTGCTGATAATTCCTGACAACCATCACAGTGACGATGAGGGTTGTCCTGTAGTAGGCCTGAGATTTTATTAAGGATGTTTTGTTCCATCTTTGAAATCTGAAATTTTCACAAAAAAAGAGATGGTGTTACTCAGTGCCTCTATTAATGAGGATGTTGAGTTACTAAAAATAGATTTTGATCTCTGATGCAATACCTGATTAGTTACTAAAAATAGATTGTGACCTATGATACAATAACAGAATACTCATTGTACTGGTGACCATTTGAGACTATATGTACTCATTCACCCAATACTCTCACATCAATATGGAAAAGTGAATTTCTCAGTCATAGAAAAGTACGTTGCCACTATCGGTGTGCCAATAGCAATGAAGAAACATTAAAGAAATCATAATTAAGGTGTGAAATTTTGGTAGTTGAGAGATAAATCTGAAGATAAGTATGTCAATCTATAAGAACAAGGAAACAATAGTATATTACATACACTTAGAGCCAGTGTTAAGTTAACACGAATTTATCTATAGTCAAAATAGCAGGTTATAAATTGAGTAGAGGTAAACTTATACCTTATGGCTCATCTACTTTTTCGAATAAACTCAAGTTCAGAAGACAGTGATGAAGATAGTGATTTGTCAATGAACACGCAAACCACGACAATATCCCCTAGTGGTGATTTTAATAATGGTTTAACTTTAGACTCAATTTTCAAAAGGACTAGAGCTACCAAGGTAATTGCTTTGGAGTCAAGTTATCTTTTGAAATCTTTTTTTGTTCCTCCTTCGTTATCTTTATTACTGGATTATTATTCAGCTTGTAGCTGTATTTCTATTATTGCCAACGCTATTAATTCTAATGTTTCCAACATTATCTTTGTTGATGATGATAAATAGTAAATTTCCACATGTAATGACAATTTTGAAACTAGTTGCTAGTAATGATAGACGTTATAGTAAAGGAAACCGAAAAAAAAATAAAGGACTCATCCTTAATACCATAAAGAAGTAACTGTAACATCAAAGAAAAAAGACGAGTGGAATAATATTAAAACTGGTAAATATTTTGAAGTGTTAGCCTCTGGAGGTGGAGTAGAGTAAATTTTACGTAGAAGCATGTTTAACTTACCAAAGAGACTCATGGACAAAAGGTTAATAGGTGAAAAGCGAAAGAGAAATCTTGTAATGAGAGCGGGTGTAATAAGTTGTACCAACTTGAAAACGCGAGAGGTGAAAAGAGGTGTATTTTTAAACTAAATTGTCTCGTTTTCTTGTAGGTTCATTTTTGTGAAGAAACGATTGTTTTAACAATCCACGATGATGAAAATGACGAACCCAATTATTCTTGGCAGCTGTTTTCTATAGACAATCTTCAGAAACCGTATACTAGAATATGCCAAAATTATTTCCCCCATCCTTGTTATGGCACACAGAGCCAAGATTCTAAAAAGAATTTCAGAAGTAATAGAAACTAAAATTTAGTTGATGTTTACTTGACAAGCCCACTCTCCGAGTGCGACAGACTACAAGCAGCACCGGGTGATGCGTCTACAATTCGCTCAGCAGAGTGTGCCAGTATACAAGCAGCCAATGATGGAACATCATCATTTCGCTCAGAGTATGACAGAGAACAAACAGTAAATGAGGGTGACTGGCTGCTCGCTGCTCCTCCCGTTTATGACGACTTCCAGTATCAACAGAGTGACCTTTCGACTTTTCTCACAGCCCCAGCTCACAAACGAATTGATCCCCGTTCGATCACTAATATAACTGATGGATCTTATGTTATTAAGAACAAAATTGTGTTAAGTTTTACGATCCTTATGTATTAAAAGAAAAAAAAAACAACGAGGGAGACCACGTAAACTTGTAATTTAAGCACTATACGCATGACTATATTGCTATATGTGTACTTTTTTCAGTTGTTTTGAATTCATATTTGTACTATTGAAATCATCATTGCTCATTTATAAATATTTGAATGTGTAACATGTGTTGTCTACATTGATGTATTAAAATAAATGTATGTTTCAATGTGAAAATAAAATGTTTTATTGTGAAAATAAAATTAAGTTTTATTGTGAAAATAAACATTATACAAAAAGAGCATATTTGTTTGTTTATTTATTTGACTTGTTTTAATTTATTTAATGTTAGAGTATTTTGGTGTATAAAAATAAACGACAGTATAGAATCTATGAAATAAGGTTCTACTTACGATTTGTAAAGAAATTCACTTGTACACAAGACACTTGTTGAAATTGCTTCAGAGAGTGAGAATAAAAGCCTGGCTGCTTGAATCTACTTATATACGGTTCTAAACGCTTTGTTCGATCAAGAACTCTCCAGTTCAAACATATTATTTTCGCCTAAACATCTCACTTTAAAACAACCGCCAAGTAAAATTCCCCTGATAAGTGGTATTATAATCTTCAGAGGATAAAAAAAAAAGTCATTAACGTACTCCTGGTCAGTCTGGCGGTCAAGTGGTCATCCGTGTTATTTGAAATATCTTCACAACCTCCTCGTTGGTCATATCTTCTCTTTGATCTCTTTAGATCAAAGCCATGTCTTGCCTATGTTTGAAAAGTCTACTATAAAAGTATCTCGAGTACTCTTAAGACAGCGGCTAATATTCCATTTACTCCCCAGAGAGAGGGTACCAGTTTTAATATTATTCCACTCGTCTTTTTTCTTTGATTTTACAGTTACTTCTTTATGGTATTAAGGATGTCCTTTATTTTTTTTCCTTTACTATAACGTCTATCATTACTAGCAACTAGTTTCAAAATTGTCATTACATGTGGAAATTTACTATTTATCATCATCAACAAAGATAATGTTGGAAACATTAGAATTAATAGCGTTGGCAGTAATAGAAATACAGCTACAAGCTGAATAATAATCCAGTAATAAAGATAACGAAGGAGGAACAAAAAAAGATTTCAAAATCAAAAGGTAACTTGACTCCAAAGCAATTACCTTGGTAGCTCTAGTCCTTTTGAAAATTGAGTCTAAAGTTAAACCATTATTAAAATCACCACTAGGGATATTGTCGTGGTTTGCGTGTTCATTGACAAATCACTATCTTCATCACTGTCTTCTGAACTTGAGTTTATTCGAAAAAGTAGATGAGCCATAAGGTATAAGTTTACCTCTACTCAATTTATAACCTGCTATTTTGACTATAGATAAATTCGTGTTAACTTAACACTGGCTCTAAGTGTATGTAATATACTATTGTTTCCTTGTTCTTATAGATTGACATACTTATCTTCAGATTTATCTCTCAACTACCAAAATTTCACACCTTAATTATGATTTCTTTAATGTTTCTTCATTGCTATTGGCACACCGATAGTGGCAACGTACTTTTCTATGACTGAGAAATTCACTTTTCCATATTGATGTGAGAGTATTGGGTGAATGAGTACATATAGTCTCAAATGGTCACCAGTACAATGAGTATTCTGTTATTGTATCATAGGTCACAATCTATTTTTAGTAACTAATCAGGTATTGCATCAGAGATCAAAATCTATTTTTAGTAACTCAACATCCTCATTAATAGAGGCACTGAGTAACACCATCTCTTTTTTGTGAAAATTTCAGATTTCAAAGATGGAACAAAACATCCTTAATAAAATCTCAGGCCTACTACATGACAACCCTCATCGTCACTGTGATGGTTGTCAGAAATTATCAGCAAACCTGTACAATCACACCTGCCATTTAGATATCGGCGCCCGGCTGCGACACCAATTGTTTGGTGTATTATATTTTGACATGTCACATGCCGAATTAGCAAATTTAATGTTTAATCATGTGCTTCAAACACTAAGACTCCAGCTAGTGGGTAATATTCATCAACCAGCAGGTGATGTCGATGCTGGGTATGCATCACCACCACCTTCGCCTCAAAACGAGGTGGAAGAGGACGACTTTATAATAGTCATCGAGTAATTTCATTTTTGTTTTTAATAAAATATTTTATTTAAAACAATTTTGGCTAGTTTATGATTTTCATTGTTTAAACATTGTTTGTTTTTTCTAACCTCCTTTCGTGATACATTCACTTCTTCTAACACCTTAAAAGCTATCTTATACCCTTATGGTCTGTAATATGGGGTTTGAAGAGAGGTGTTCATTAGGGTTATAGAGAGGTTATATATATATATATATATATATATATATATATAAAGTTGTATATTTTATCGATGTGTTTAAAGTAGGTATGCTAAGTATTGTTGAGATTGATGTTTGATGAAGTTAAACTAGGTATGTTAAATATGGTTGACGAAAGGGTTATTGGATTTTCTCCAGATGGTTTCTCATAATGAGGTTTCTTCTGGTGAACATATGTGTCCATTGTGTTCAAAGAAGTTTAATTGGCGCGGCGGTTTGTTGGAGCACACTCGACAATTATATATAACCATCATGTCACACTAGACAACATATATACACTCGTCACGACACACTAGACACAACCTACATTCAGCCATCCCGACACACCAGACAATCTACATACAATCACCATGACACACTAGACAACATACATATAACCATCATGCGACACTAGACAACCTACATACAAGCATCATGGCACAGTCGACAACCTACATTCATCCATCTCGACATACTAGACAATCTACATACAGCCATCCCGACACACTAGACAATCTATATACAACCATTATGTCACACTAGCCACCATGCGTGTCTGATATATAACGATATGACATACATGTCTGATGTAACGACATGGCAGAGAGAGAGAGATAGATAGAGAGAGAGAGAGAGAGAGAGATAGTAAGAGCAAAAGAGACAGCGATGGAGAGGAAGAGAGAGAGAGAGAGAAATAGCGAGAGCGAAAGAGACAGCGATGGAGAGGAAGAGAGAGAGAGATGGAGAGGAAGAGAGAGAGATGGAGAGGGAGAGAGATAGTGAGAGAGACAGAGATGGAGAGGAAGAGAGAGAGAGATAGCGAGAGAGAGAGAGAGAGAGAAACATGCAGCCAATAGAAAGAGAGTTCAGTGGTTGAATTTAGAATCGACTCTGAGCAATCGGCGCAAAATATAGTCAGTAGCCAAACATTGAATATAAATTCGAAGGCTTCGAGATGCAGATGTGTAGAAGAATAGGAAGTATTGGTTGGAAAGAATATGCCCTTTTGCCCTTTCGTGTCTAACTATTTTGACCTGGGACCTAGATTTTTAGTGTTTTGAGTTCAACTTTTTGGTTATGAGACGAAATTTTGGGGTTTGGAACTAAGTTTTCTTATCTGTAAGGTTCACCATTACTGTTGTCTGTCATTCGTTGAAGTGCTAAAGATATAGAACTCCAAAGTCTAAGCTTTCGTGGGTTTAAGAGTAACGTTTTGGTCTTTGATACTAAGTGTTCTGAAGTGTTGTAATCACCAATAATGATGTCTGTTATTCGATCAAGTGTTAAATATATAGAAATTCAAATAAATTAGGTTAAATACAAGACTAAAATTTCCCAACTTGCTTGTTGAGTCAGTCGAATAAAAGTCCTCGTCTGTTAATTTGAACATCGTCCCCTGCTCTACTACAACTTTCACTACTACAACTTCTACACCAACTACGTCTACAACTACAACTTCCACAACTTTCACTACTACAACTTCTACAACCAACTACCTCCACAACAAACTACCTCTACAACTACAACTTCCACAACCAACTACCTCTAAAACTACAACTTCCACAACCAACTACCTCTACAACTTCCACAACCAACTACCTCTACAACTACAACTTCCACAACCAACTACCTCTACAACTACAACTTCCACAGCCAACTACCTCTACAACTACAACTTCCACAACCAACTACCTCTACAACTACAACTTCCACAACCAACTACCTCTACAACTACAACTTCCACTACAACTACTACTAGAGGGAAGTTACAAATTCAAGGGTGGGTGGAACGCTATGAGAGAGAGAGAGAGAGACAAGAGAGATTTTGTGACTTTAATGTCACCGTTAAGGCGTCGTCTGAATACTTCTTGTCGACCTAGTTGGTTTTGTCGGTGAAACTTGATGATGCTGAAGATGGTTTGGACTCGTGTGTATTTCCAAATAAATTCCATTCAATGGCTTAATTCAGCAAAATGATTATTTACAAAGTCCAAGAAAGTTAATCACAGAACCACTCAAGTAGATTGCGCCCCTGAAATTTCATTACCAGTCAGCCGTTAAACTCAATAGCACGACACCTTGGACATTACTTGGCCAGGCCCTGAGTAAGTTTTATGTTACCATTAATTTCAAAATAAATTTTATAGATGCATTAAAGTTGTCATGCATAAAAATAACTATAAAACTCTACCATCTCTCTACTGCACATGAAAAAAAGTCATAACCCCACTTGCTTGTTATAACTCTACAAAATACAATTCACACTTGTTGTACAACTACAACAACAATTCACACTTGTTGTACAACTACAACAACGACTTTAACTACTACTGCCACTACTACAACAATAACAACTACTACTACTATTACTACAACCACTACAAAAAACACAACAGTAATAGAATATCAAGCGTTATCCTTTGATGTCCACGCGGGCGGTTTGATGTCCACGCGGGAGATCTACGCGGAAGTAAGTACTCACGGAGAACCGGGCTCTTTGATCTCGCTTAATTTTATTAACGCGGTGTTTCTGTTTCGCGTTTGGCGTGTAGTTACTAAGTTCGTTAATGCACCTTCGTGTAGCATGTGTTACGGACTAAGCTGTTACCTTTAATTCTAAAGGAAGTTTTTAAAACTTATCTTAAATAAGACTGTTTTGGAAGTCACTGTTTTTATTGCCTGAGAGTACAAAGTTATGATACCACACCTTCACAACTCCACCTCACCCCTTCACAACACCACCCCTTCACCAGAGCTCACCCGAGAGGTCAATGAGAGGTCAACGAGAGGTCACCAGGTATAATGGGCGGGTATACTCTCATATAAGAAAAAACAAATCTTCGGGTAGACTCTCATATAAGAAAAAAAATGTAGACTCTCATATAAGGAAAAACGGCACCAAAAAATCTTCGGGTAGACTATTTATATAAGGAATTATGTGCCTTCAAAGACACTTTTACCCGTCCAATCACTGGTACTTCACTACTCATGTTTAAGGAATGGTATAACATAATTTGAGACTGTGCTAAGGCAAAACTTAGAAGTTCTCATGAAAGTCATAAAAGACTCATGAAAAAGGATGGAAAACTATGTGGATCAGTGGGCTTGACTTGTTCATTCTGTAGTTGTGTGTGTTTGTAAAACATTGGTAGAATTAGCCACGAGAGAAGCTGGCCTTTTCCTTCTATTATTCCCTATTATCGCCTCGGAAGTTTCCCTATTTAATAATTTTTATTTAATATTATTTGTCTCCTGTCAAATAGATATGCTTGCTTGCTTGCCTGCGTTCGCCCGATAACTAAAGGAGTGTATCTCTTCATCATCCACCCTTAAAAGGATGTTAAGTGAGCGTGTCTGCGTTGTGTTGTGGTTTGCAGTATAACTGTGATATATGCGCCTTTCGGCCCAAAACATCCGACTTCAGCATGACAATTTTGACTACAGGTTGTCTTCCCTCTTGGATCCCTACTCGCTTGGCCAGACTAGACAGGTTAGTCTGTTATTAGAGGCACCACGGAGAGGTGGAGCACGGTCTGGATGGTTCTGGTTCACCGATCCTGAAGCAAGCCATCATCTGTGGGCCGCTGACAACTTCCAGCTCTGTCGCTGTGAGGCGCGCCTTCTCCTCCGAAATAAATATGGAAGACGAGTCTAGAAATAAAGAGAAGTGATTTCTCAAAAGTAAACAGTGTGAACACCAAAGAAATAGACCTACCAGATAGGGAGGCAAAAGTATGTCAAAGAGAAATGGAAGAGTATCAAATAAAAAAAAAGCGAAGAGTGTCAAACAAATAGAAGAGTGTCAACTAGAAAAAGAAAATGCCCGATAGTAAGGGAAGAGTGCCAAATATAAATGGACGAATTTTCTAATAGAAATGGGAGAATGTCAAATAGAAAGAGCTAACTAGAAAGTCATGGAAAATGTGTCTTCCTTTTCTTCTACGTTAGCCCGGCGACTATCCATCTTCATTATCCGAAGTGGCTATGCATGCGTTGTTTTGTGATTTACTGCGAGTTCTGATATTTACACCTTTGGACATCCGATTTCAAGCACGGATTTTATGAAGCATCATCTTGTCTTCCCTGTTCGATTCACATTCCTCTGACAAGGCAGGTTAGTAAGTATGCGGAGGCACAGAGAGATGAAAGAGACCTTGATCTGCTGTTATTTTCACTGATCCTGACACAATTTGTCAACTATGGTTCGCTGACCACATGCAGTCCAGGTGTTGCAGAAGTGTCATTGTCTCCAAAGAAGTGCCAAACAGAAAGTAGGAATCGGTTAAAGATGGTAAGAGGAGTTAAACAGAAACATAAATCATGCGAAGAAATACAGGATTTGTCAACAAAAAGCAATTAATTGTTCTTCTTCCCTTCATCATTTGCCTTCCAGCGTCAAGGGAAGATATAATTTGCGGTCTTTTGCTTTTGTGTTCGACTCTGCTGCTGTTATGTTTCCTAGTGCTTCTAATATTCCATTTATCCATCTTTTTCGTGGTCGACCACTGAGTCTGGAATTCTCGCAACGTTTATTGCGGGTTCGTTGTGTTGTGTTTTGATTACTCTGCCTTGTCACATGGCCAAACCATTCTATCTGTTGTTTTTTTTAAATATATATTTTATGGCGGGGGGTATTCCTAGCCCCCAATCAATGAGTGTCCAAAATGAACAATAAACTTTCGTGTTTTTTTTTCGTTTGCCAGCGTTTCACCTCTGGCGAAGTCCCTAAAGTCTAGGACTGAATTTGTTGCGTGTTAATCCGTTTTTCCATGGCAGCCGCGCGTGCACAGTGGTCGCTCGCCGCATAGGGAGATAACTCCGTCTTCGGAGGTTCTCATATTTTTTTTTACATCGATGAGCAGTTGACGTTTCAAGTCGGACCTCGCAAAGAGAAATCACAAATAAAAATCCCAACTGGTGCAAGACCGGCGTCTTGCCACGAGACCAGCCAATCCCCCTGACAAACATTCGTTAGAAAAGGAATAGACATCATGTATGAAGGAGTTTGCTAAAATATAATGCACAGCAGTTTATTTTAATCTCAAAGTGGCATTTTAGTTCTAATTTAAAAAAATAAATTGCGGAAATTTATGTATGAAGATTTCCTGAGCCTACTACATTCCCTTCATTTTTAAAAAAATTATAATTTGTTGAAGTGGTTTCAATTCACCAGACACACAAAACGTTAAATTGATAGCCAAAGTCAATATTTATGTGTGAATGATATTTTAATATTTAATGCTAGTCAGAAAAAAGATCATACACTGACTCACCTGAGAGTTCTGGTGGATGCAATAATAAATTTTTACTCAGAATTTCTAAATTAAGATAGAGCTTCTTCTAATCAATTTGAATGTATAATACTCATCTAAGAAGTGTCTATTTTGTATCTTCCTGGCAATGCCAAACAATTGTGAAAGACAATGGTTAAATGAATAAGAAACATTTTTTTTTCTTTTTGCACTTCTACTGCGGGAATTAATCTATCTTTGATTTGATTACTCTTTTTGTTTAATGTCACCCTCAGATGCTTCCTAGTAATTTATTCGTTGGCGGATGCTATCAGGCAGACACACCTCAAACGGTAAGAGCCGTTTCCAGGATGTCAGAAGCCAAAAGCTAAATTAAGACCATTGTATCTAACGCGACTACTGCCAGAGCAAAAGCAGATGCCCTCGACTATCTGGTCATGGTTTCCATAAATATACTTTGGTGAACTGTAGCCAGGAACCTGTCAATCTGGCAAAGACAGTTCATTCTTCTTTTTTTTCTTCCTCATTTGCCTTTTAGCGTCGAGGGGAGATATCATTTGCGGTCTTTTGCTCTTCTGTTGGTCTCTGCTGCTGTAATGTTTCCTAGTGCTTCTAATATTCCGTCAATCCATCTTTTTCGTGGCCGATCCTTGGATCTGGTGTTCGCACAACGTTTATTGAGGGCTCGTGGTGTTGTGTTTTGATCATTTGCCTTGTCACGTGGCCAAACCATTTTATCTGTTGTTTCTTTATATATTCTAGGGGGAGGGGTGGGGGAGAGGTTGGGGGGGGGGGTTATTCATAGCTTTTTTCTCAGTTCTTCAACTCTGATCTTGTCTCTCAGACTGTTTTCTGTAATTCGTCTAACATACATCATCTTAGTAGAGGTTATTTTTCTTGTTGTTCCTTCATCTTAGGTCCAGGACTGGTTTTGGTAGCACAACGTTGGGATGAAGATTATATTGTAGAGTGACCGTTTTGCCTCTGGATTATTTTCCTTGTCGGTCGATGGTGGTGATAACTATCCAATGATTTGACAAGCTTTGATGCATCTTGAGTCCATCTCTGATGTTTGTGAATTGTCGTTTGTCACTAAACTTCCTAGATATTTGAATTTCTCTACTTGTTTTAGTTTCTTGCCTTCTATAATTATGTTGATGTTCTGTTTATCTTTGGCGACATTCATGACTTCTGTTTTGTTGATGTTTATATTTATATTGTATTTTGTGCATGTGCTCTTGTCTATTTAAGCGTTCTTGGGTCGTCTATTTTTCCACGTATTAGTGCCTGACCGTCTGCAAATAAAAGCTCGTTGATTTCCCCTGTCTCTGATGAGTTGGCTAACTTGCATATACAGTCCATGTTTGTAATAAACGGCAGGGGAATAGTACGCAGCCCTATTTTACGCCTGGTCTAACTTCGAAGTAGTCTGTGTAGCCTGCTGATGTTCCGACTGTGCAGCTGCTGTTGATGTAGAGACTTTTAATTAGGTTGGTTAGATGTTTACATCCATGACAGTCCATGATTTTGCTAAACGCGGCTGTTGAGGTATCCCAGCGATCATCTTGGTTCCATTGTTCTGGCTTGAGACACCCTAGGGATCATTGCTTTACTCCATTATTCTGGAAGTGTGACGTAGAGCAAGGGAAACAATTCTTTGTTGTGACCTAATCTGTTAAACTAATTGTCCATCTCTCTTTCAGTGTTTTAATCTCTCGGTGTTTCTCTCCATTTCTCTCTAGCCCGTCATTTTTTTAGTTATTAAATTTTCGTGCCTTTATTCCTTTCTCCTATATATTCCTTTTTCTTCCTTTATTCTTTCTCTCTCCCTCTCCTCTTTTATCCTCCTACCTTTGTACCGTCTTCCTCACTTTCTTTCCCTTCTTCCTTACTTTCCCTATCACTTTATCTCGTTTCTCTCGCCCATTCAGCATGTCCTTTCTTCTCTCCCCATCTTTTCTCTTATCCATCTCTTTCTGTTCCTGTGTGAAGAAACATCAATCGAAAAATTCGATTGATTTCTTCGAATGAAAGAGATGGGAGTTAAGATGGGCACAGCCGGAAACGAGAAACTTAGTGGGCGTGTAAGAAGACTAATCAACCAACACAGAAATGGAGTCGTCAGTCGCTGGACTCTTCGAGAATTTCTTAGGAGGGGATCTGAGCACCTATGGGCATGTTCGGAGCGTAGTGATGATGACCCACTAATAGCTCAATCACTCAATTCTGTTCCTGTCTTGTTCTATCTTGACATCTCCGACTTTCTTTGCCACTTTCTATCTCTGTTTCATTCTTTATATTTTTTTATTTCTCCTTTTTTAAAAAAAAAATTCATACTTCTTTTCCATTTATATCTTCTCTCCTTCTTTCTTCCTCAAACCCCTTATCTCAAACTTTGTCTGCCTATTTATATCTGATTTCCCCACCTCTTCCTTATTCGTTCTGTCTCTATCTCTACCTAACACTCAATACACACTTTCTTTCACTTCCATATATACACATGCACTTCTTGTATCATTATGTGCCATGCCGACTGGCAAAGGTCGTCACGCTGTTCCATCATAATCTCCAACTCTCTCAAATGTTTAGCATTACGTTGGTGACCGTCTGCTCTTCAACAAACTTCATTTGCTAGGTACCGCCTCCCTCGGCCATTCAATTTTTCTTTATCACTGCATTTTCCTGCTGTCACTATATGTTGCAGTGTGCATCTTCTGGTAAAATGTTTGAAAAAATTCAATAAAGCAATTAAAAACATAATGTTTCAGCTTTTGCAGATAAAACAAGATTAGACAAGTTGACGTTTTTCGACTATATGAGTCTGCAGCGGTGGACAAACACAAGCAACAAAGACGAAATGTTTACATAATGTCCACGACTCACTTCTATAGGTCAGTACTGGTTCTATATAACATTGATAAAGTCACTTCCACTGATATGAAATTTCTTGCACAAAACGCTTTTCATTTTCAGGAATGCTTTTCCTTACATCTCTTCTTATTAAATTCAAAACACGGCATTGCCAAAGATAAAACAAATTCTTACATGTAATGTCTTGTACATTTTTTATTTATTCTTGTGATGTATTACTGTTGTCTTCTTCAGATGTCTTTTTTTATTTATTCATTTTATTCTAGAGAAGTTGTTTCCAAACTTCGGACACCCGCGGTTCACTTTCCTTGCTGACCATGTACGGATGGCGCCCTCATGGCAGTTATGATGTATCAGACAGGTAAACTCTTTTCCCTGGTAGGATCTACAAGATGACAAATGAGGACACAATTAACACTATCCTGGAAACTCTGTGTACTAAAAAATATTAAGCCTATGTAATCTTATCATTTGAACTCCAGTCGCAGTATAGGGCATCCACAAGATATCTCCACCCAATCCGGTCTGGAGCAAGCATGTACAACTCTCGTCAGGGCCTGCCAGCGTCTTTCATTTCATCATGTATGGTTCGTCGCCATGTCCACAATGGTCTAACTTTTCTTAGTTTACTAGGTTGTGCTCTATAATGCTGGGAGCGGATGCTTGGTTCGTTCCGTTCGTAGAACGACCTAGCCATTTCCAGCGTCTTCTTTTCACTTCTTGATTGATATGCTTCTTGATATATAATGCATGATCTTCTGGCGACTTCTTTATTTTAAGCCTATGTGGATAGTGGATGTTGTAGTTTTATTATTTCTAATCCCTAAGTAGACACCGCAGCATCTTCAGAGCGGTGTCCTTGACTAAATTTGGCGACTTCCATAACCGCAGCGCACACTTTTGGGATCATTTCTTAGCGTTCACCCCTTAAGTGGGCGTAGGTACATAGTATCGCTAATTTACGACAAAGTGATGATTTTTAAGCCTTTAGGCTCGACACGTCCGTCTTCGGTATGAGTAGATTTGTTTAACAATTTTTACCTACTCATTTCGTGTCTTAACTGCCAATAGTTCTTTAACGTGAGCGAGTGCACACTGGTCCTTGCTTTTCGCCGTTTTCCGAGGGATAAACATTGGATCTCACTACCCAGAGAGGGCCAGACATCAAATCTCACTACCGAGAGAGGACCAGACATCGGATCTCACTACCAAACATCGGATCTCACTAGCCATAAACCAGGGGAGGGTAAAGCCACAACGACATTAACGGGTTCCAATAGAAAAATTCCCACCGCCCGTGGCTGAATTTGAAATCGGGATCTTCGTGTCCACATGCAGACGTCCTTGGTACAAACCACCCAACCCATCCGAATATACTGATTTTACGCTGGAATTATTAGAGTTAACGATTTTAATGTTTATATCGAACCCAAATTCTTTTTAAACTTCATTGTTACATAGTGGAATTGCCTAATTCTCTCTGTTTTTATAGGATGAAGTCTAGAGAACAATACTAAGGTATGATGTAATATGCAAGGTCTCTCACTCATTACGGAACCCTGAATTTCCTCAGTATTTATCCTGTTTTTACACAAATGGTTGTTACTTCCAGCATATTCTCTCTTTCTATCTGGTGTTTACCCAACGACTACTAAAGTAATTGATTGTCCCCTTCGTCATCCGTCCTTAGAAAGACGCTAAGTTGGCGTAGATGCGTTGTGTTGCAGTTTATTTGCGCATTTTGGTCCAACACATCCGACTTCAATACGGAGTTTTTTAGTACCGGGTTGTCTTCCCTTTTCGATCCCAACTCACTTGGCCAGACTAGCCTGCTTAGACTGTTTCTAGAGGCACCATGAAGAGACGGAGTAGGGTGTGGATGCTTCTGGTTCACTGATCCTGGCGTAAACATTCATTTATGGGTCGCAGACAGCCTATAGCTCTGCTGCTGTGAGGCGCATTACCTCCATTTCCAACACATGCTATGATGACGTCATATTTCTTACAAAATGACTGAAGTCCCCTAAAACTTTCTTTGCAATATCTTGATTAGTGGTAAACCCATTAAAGAAATGTCGAGTTCCATTGCGAGTCCATCGCGCATATTCTACAGAAAAAAATGTCTATGGTTATGAGATTTCAACGATCAGGTAATGCAACTATGAAAATCAAGATAACATTAATGGCCCGTTATCCAAAGTCAAATAGTAAAGTAAAAGTAAAGTACCCCCGTCACGCCAAGTGGCGTATAGGGAAATATGGTGTTAGTGACCCTATATTTTACAGACCTTCAGCACATGATTTTTGGGGTAATGTGGTCGGTATTACGCCCGTGCTGCTTTACTTTCCCAGAAAAAATCCGGTACCCATTTAAGGCTGGGTGAACCCGGAGCCGTCGGTTGGGATCGAACCCTACCCCTTGTCCGTAGTAGTCCAGTTCACTAACCACTGAGCTATCGCGGCTCCCACTAATTTTTAGGGAATTAGTCAAACCCAGGTGTCCTCGCCAGGGAACGAACCCCGGCTGTTGCCGTGGTAAGCCAACCGCCTATCGATTGCGCTAACCGGACACCCAAAGTCAAATAGTAATAAATATTATTATGGACAGAAACTTCCGATGCGACAGGTCAACGAATAATTTCAACAAGTTGTTGATTACTTTTTGATTTTTCCGAGTGTTGTAAAGTTGTTGATAATTTGTTGATTTTCCGAGTGGTGTAAAGTTGTTAATAATTTGTTGATTTTTCCGAGTGGTGTAAAGTTGTTGATAATTTGTTGATTTTCCGAGTGGTGTAAAGTTGTTGATAATTTGTTGATTTTTCCGAGTGGTGTAAAGTTGTTGATAATTTGTTGATTTTTCCGAGTGGTGTAAATATTCCCATCCCCCGAGGTTAGTCGTTTGTCCGTTATCATCAATTTTGAATGCCAGACTTAAAGAATAACAAAGAGAGAGAGATAGAGAGAGGACCCACTACAACTGGCTACCCATACATTGGCGCTCTATTGTCCCCGCATTTATCCACTGACCTCTCCGATGTCCAAGTTATTCATTAGCAGATCTTAAGCACGCATGCGCAGGCATTAAAACCACCACTTTTGTTCCCGACTTTACAAATCTAACCAAACTTATTTACCCGACATTTTTTCGTCATTCTTTCTTTGGTACCTTCGGGTATGATGGTCAAAGACAATTTATTCAGACCGCGCATCGTCTCCTGACCAAATATGACAAGAATTGATCTTTAACTTTCTCTGAAAATGCGAGGCAGAAATAAATAGAAAAATATAACACTGAGAAAAATAATATTTATACTTCTAATGCTGTCTCTTTAGGGGCCGTGTTCTGTCGCCGTTTTTGTTTTCACTTTAAAGCGAAAATATTATGAGATCAATAGTAGATTTAAAAAAAAAAAAATTGAATTCAAAAGTCACAACATAAACAATTTGCGATATGTGGATGACAGTCTTAATAGCAGAGACAGAGAATGAACTACAAGAAATGATATACATAATAGTAAAAGAAAGAAACAATAAAGGTCTCAGTCTGAATAGTAAGAAAATGATGTAATGGTTATATGGAAGAAACAATCATCACCATCATGCAGCATAAAAATAAACAGGATAAATATGAAACAAGTGTAAGCTTCAAATACATGGGCACAATAATATCAGATGGAAGATGCACAACAGAAATAAAACGCAGAATAGCTCACGCCAAAATAACATTTCAGAAAATGAAAAATATCTTATGCAACAAATTTATGTCAATAGAAGTGAGAAAGAGAGTTCATCGGTGCTATATAGAACCAATTCTGACCTATGGAAGCGAATCATGGACAGTAACAAACAAATGAAAAGACGTTAGAGGCAACTGTGATGGGATTTCTCAGAAGAATGTTGAAAGTTCCCTGAGCAGCTAAAAAGACCAACGAGGACATTGTCAAAGAGGTCAACACAAAAGAAAGCTCCTAAAAAAATATCAGAAAGAAACAATCAACATTTTTCGGGCACATCATGAGAAGAGGAAAGTTGAAATACTTAGTTACAACTGGCAAAATACAGGGAAAGAGAGATCTCGGAAGACAAAGAGAGAAGATACTAGATGGGTGTAATGGCATGGAAAACAGTCAACAACAGAAATGATACGATGCACTATGGATAGAACATTGTGGAAGGACATGATTGTCTACGCCAAACAAATGGCACATGTTGGTGATACTTCTAAAGAAATATCAAATATAAAAGTTGTTACAGGAACTGCAGTGAGAGGACGAGAAAAGACTATTGTGGAAGGCAGTTAGCTGAACTGGAGGAATCATGAGGAAGAGGAAGAAAAAGAGGAAGAACTATACGGTCATGGAAAAAATGGAAGCCTTTCAGTCCAACATAAAATACTCCAGCACTGCATTTTTGAGTACCGGGTTGCCTTCCCTCGTTGATGCCTTACTCGTTGGCCAGATTAATCTGGTCAGTCTGTTTCTAGAAGCACCACGAAGAGTTTGAGTAGGGTCTGAAATCTGGACGACTCTAGTTCACTTATCCTGGGGCAAGCAATCAGCTATGAGACGCTGACACCTTCCAGGTCTGTTGATGTCAGCACCTTGCCTTCTATCATAATGATGATGATGATAATGATGATTCTGGGGTTTAAAAAAAAAAAAGAAAAATGAAGTATAAGAAATAAAAATGTACAAACGTGAGTACAATATAACAGAAATGATGAAAATAAGATTTAGAAATAATAAAGAAAAGAAGAAATGCATGAATCAAGAAGAGAAAGAAAACAATAAAATAAAATGAAGTGCGGGGGTGGACGATAAATAAGAAGATCATTATGACCAGGATGATAGTAGTGATGATAATGGTGGTAGTGATGGTGATGATAATGGTGATTGTAATAATGATGATAATGGTGGTGGTGGTGGTAGTGATGGTGATGATAATGGTGGTGATGATGCCAATGATGGTGGTGGTGATGATAATGGTGGTGTTAGTAGTGATGGTGATTATAATGGTGGTTGTGATGGTGATGATAATGGTGGTGATGATGATGATGATGATGGTGGTGGTGATGATAATGGTGGTGTTAGTAGTGATTGTGATTATAATGGTGGTTGTGATGGTGATGATAATGGTGGTGATGATAATGATGGTGATAATGATGGTGATGATGATGATGGTGATGATAATGGTGGTGGTAGTAGTGATGGTGATGATAATGGTGGTTGTGATGGTGATAATAATGGTGGTGATGAAGATGATGATGTTGGTGATGATAATGGTCGTGGTGTTAGTGATGGTGATGATGGTGGTGGTGATGATAGTGGTGGTAGTAGTTATGGTGATGATGGTGGTGGTGACGATAATGCCGGTAGTGATAGTGGTGATAATGGTGGAGGTGGTGATGATAGTTATGGTAGTTATGATGATGATGATGGTGGTGTTGGTGATGATACTGGTGGTGATGCTAGTTATGGTGATGATGATGGTGGTGGTGATGATGATAATTGTAGTCATTGTGATGATGTTGATGATGTTGATGATGATATGCTGATAGTGATGATAGTGATGGTGATAATGGTTGGGGTGGTGATGAAAACGGTGGTGGTAGTAATTATGATGGTGGTGATGATAATGGTGGTTATTGTGATAATGGTGTAATCGTGATGATGTTGATGACGATGAAGATAATGGTGGTGGTAATAATGGTGGTAGGGATGATAACAGTGGTGGCAATGCTAATTGTAGTGATGATGATAATGGTAGTGATTGTGATGATGATGCTAATGGTGATGGTTGTGATTATGTTGATGGAGATGAAGACGCTAAAGGTGGTAGCTGTGATGATGTTTGTAGTGGTGAGGAAGATACGGGGATGGTGGTTTGATGATGGTGGTGGTGATGATAATGCCGGCTGTGGTGGTGGTGATAATAATGCCGGCTGTGGTGGTAATGATAATGCCGGCGGTGGTGGTGGTGATAATGCCGGCTGTGGTGGTGGTGATAATGCCGGTTGTGGTGGTGGTGATAATGCCGGTTGTGGTGGTGGTGATAATGCCGGCTGTGTTGGTGGTGATGATAATACCGACTGTGATGGTGGTGATGATAATGGCGGTAGTAATAGTGGTGATAATGGTGGTAGTGATAGTGGCGATAATGGTGGTGGCGGTGATGATAGTTATGGTAGTTATGATGATGATGATGGTGGTGTTGGTGATGATAATTGTAGTCATTGTGATGATGTTGATAATGCTGACAGTGATGACAGTGATGGTGATAATGGTTGGGGTGGTGATGAAAACGGTGGTGGTAGTAATTATGATGGTGGTGATGATAATGGTGGTTATTGTGATAATGGTGTAATCGTGATGTATAACAGCGAAATAGCCCCTCTGGCTATTTCCATTTCTCTAACACTTGATCTGGTACACTCAGGTTCAGGCTTCACGCCTTCTCGTGGACTCAAGATCTGTCGCTGCTGGTACTTTCAAGGTTCAGGTTTGCCCGTTGATCGACTTCGCGTTGTGACCCCGTTGCCGACACCTCGTTCTTCGTAGGACACACCACCCCTTCGACAACACCAAGGAACAACACCAGGGCTAGTTATAACAGTTTAATAGATAAAACAATTAGTCTATATTACCATGGCACACCGCCAATAACTCACATCTGATATCTATACGTGAGGGACGTCTATCCCTTACAGGCATAAATGTTCATTGACAGTCTTTCTTAATAATACTGGCTCACATTCCACATTTCATACCTATCCTTTGACACTGAGGAAGGTCTCTCTTATAATAACAATGGCTCATAGCCAACGATTCATGCCTAACATCTTGAGACTGATGACGGGTTCTCTGTAGTAATAACGGCTCACAGCCAACAGTTCATACCTAACATCTTGATACTGATGAAGGTCTCTCTTAACATGAATAATGGTCATTGACAGTCCCTATACAATAATGGCTCACAGTCAACAGTCCATACCTAACACCTGGTTGCTGATGAAGGTTTCTATGTAGTAATGATGGCTCACAGCCAACAAATCATACCTGCATCTTGATACTGATGAAGGTTCTCTTGACATGAATAATTATTCATGGATAGTCTCTCTAAATAATGGCTCATAGCCAACAGCTTATACCTAACATCTTGATGCTGATGAAGGTTTCCCTATAGTCAGAATGGCTCATAGCCGACAGCTTATACCTAACATCTTGATGCTGATGAAGGTTTCTATGTAGTAATCATGGCTCACAGCCAACAGTTCATACCTAACATCTGGTTGCTGATGAAGGTTTCTATGTCGTAATAATGGCTTACAGCCAACAAATCATACCTGCATCTTGATACTGATGAAGGTCTCTCTTGACATGAATAATTGTTCATGGAAAGTCTCTCTAAAAAATTGCTCATAGCCAACAGCTTATACCTAACATCTTGATTGCTGATGAAGGTTTCTATGAAGTAACAATGGCTCACAGCCAACAAATCATACCTGCATCTTGATACTGATGAAGGTCTCTCTTGACATGAATAATTGTTCATGGAAAGTTTCTCTAAATAATGGCTCATAGCCAACAGCTTATACCTAACATCTTGATTGCTGATGAAGGTTTCTATGAAATAACAATGGCTCACAGCCAACAGCTTATACCTAGGAATTGTATGCCTAAAAAGGTCGACTTTAGACCTAGCTTTCTCTAGGCTCATCTATCTAAATGTATCACATTGATAACTATCTCTTCAATAGAGTCATCCTATCCATGTCTATTTCATTCTTATAGCCCTAGCTATCACTCAGCTACTCAACCGCCTAGATCTAAAGCTATCCACACACTAACCTGACAATTGTGAAACTTGTCCATCCTCCGCCTGCCCACATTCCCGTTTGTCTTCTGGACACAACGTCTGCATTGGGCCCCGACTTAAGCTCGACTGACTATCTTTCTTCTAGTTCTTTGTCTCAATCTCACTCACTCATCTCATTCGTCCTTGCACGCTTTTCTCCTGAATCTCTTCCCGTGAATCTACTGCGCCCCATCACTTGTCTCCCCTAGACCCGCACTAATTCTCTTTGTTATCTCCCCTTGTCCTATCTTTTATTTATCTCTCTACTTCAGATGATGTTGATGACGATAATGGTGGTGGTAATAATGGTGATAGGGATGATAACAGTGGTGACAATGCTAATTGTAGTGATGATCATAATGGTAGTGATTGTGATGATGATGCTAATAGTGGTGGTTGTGATTATTTTGATGGAGATGATAGTGATGAAGACGCTAAAGGTGGTGGCTGTGATGATGTTTGTAGTGGTGAGGAAGATACGGCGATGGTGGTTTGATAATGATGGTGGTGGTGATGATAATGCCGGCTGTAGTGGTGGTGATAATGCCGGCTGTGGTGGTTGTGATAATGCCGGCTGTGGTGGTGGTGATAATGCCGGCTGTGGCGGTGGTGATAATGCCGGCTGTGGTGGTGGTGATAATGCCGGATGTGGTTGTGGTGATAATGCCGGCTGTGGTGGTGGTGATAATGCCGGCTGTGGTGGTGGTGTTAATGCCGGCTGTGGTGGTGATGATAATGCCGGCTGTAGTGGTGGTGATAATGACGGCTGTGGTGGTGGTGGTGATAATACCGACTGTGATGGTGGTGATGATAATGTCGGTTGTGGTGGTGGTGATAATGACGGCGGTAGTGGTGACAGTGATGATACAGACGGTGTTGGTGATGATGATTATTATAACGGTGGTGATGATGGTGGTGGTTTTATAAAAACAGGAGGTTCTTCTTCCTCTTCTTCTTTTCTCTTTCACTGATACCTAAAAGGTGTCGTGGTTTATATCATTTGTCGTTCTTGAGCTCCTCTAACTGCCTGAATTAGTGATTTTCCATTGTTGTTACATGTCTCTGTCACTGCATCTATCGATCTTCTGGGTCTTCCTCTTTGTATTTTTCCATGCATTATCGAGAAGAACGCCCTTGATGGTGATTGATAAGGATTCAATCTGACAAGGTGGCCAAACCATTTAAGTTGTTGTTGTTCTATATATTCTTGGCAGGGTTTTGTTCCTACTATTTTTCTTATGGTTTCATTTGGTATTCTATCTCTTCTTGTGTTGTTTGTTACTTTTCTCAAGCATCGCATCTCACATGTATTGATCTTTCTTAAATGTGATTTAGAAAGGGTCCATGTTTGGCTTTCATAGCACAAAGTTGGTATGAAAATGCTATTTATTATTTGTTGTTTAGCTGGCATAGAAATGTTTGGATGTCTTAGCAATGGTGAAAGCTGGTATGTGACAGCATTTGCTTTTTGTATTCTCATGTCAATTTCTCTATCTAGTTTTCCATCTTCTGTGAACATTGTGCCTATACTTGAATACTTGAAAATACTTGAATTCCTATACTTGTTTTATTTCTTTATCTTTGATCTTAATATTTAATGGGTGTTTTAATTTGCTTATTCTTATAGCCTCTGTTTTTGCTGTGTTAATTTTCATACTGTAGTTTGTGCAGCTTTTATCTAGAGATGTTAAATGCTATTGTAACAGGTTTTCATTCTCATATATTAGGCATTGATCATCTGCGAAGAGTAGCTCGTTGATGTTGGAGTTTTCTACCTCTATATTATTATTTGATTTTTCCTTATTGTTGGTTGTTTCCTGATTTATTTTGTCCATATATATGATGAAGAGGAGTGGTGAGAGGACGCATCCTTGTCTTACACCTGTTGCAACCTGAAACCATTCTGACAGACCTTCCGATGTTCTAACGGCACTTTGACTGTTTTTATATAATGCCATTATATTATCTAGTAGTTGTCCTGCTACCCCGTAGGTTTCTAAAGTTTGCCAAAGTTTGTTCCTGTCCACACGATCAAACGCTTTTTCCTTTTTCTGAATCCGAATTGATTATTACTTAATTGAGGTTCTATTATGTATCTTATTCTCCTCTACAATATTTTAGCAAACATTTTACCAACTTGACTCAATAGGGATATTCCTCTGTACATTTCACACTCCCTTTTGCTTCCTTTATTCTTCCAAAATGGGACAATGATAGCTTTTTGCCAATCGTCTGGGACTTTTCTTTCTTCCCAAGCCATATTGAATATTATATTAAGCCAAAATATAGCTGTTTCCTTACAGGCTAGTAGCATTTCTGTTGTTATTCCATCTATACCAGCCGCTTTGTTCTTTTTATTCTGTTTCAATGCCCATTCTACTTCTGCTTTAAGTATATTCGGTTCCCGTTCATCATACTGCCTATGTTTAAACTCTGTATTTCCGTTTGTATTTCCCTGATTTAATAGTTCCTTAAAGTATTCTCTCCATCTGATTATTATGTTTTTCCTGCTGCTGATTGGTCTACCGTTCTTGTCGTTTATTATAGTGGTTGGGTTATAAACATTATTTCTTACTCTCATTGCTTTTACACTTTTGAAAAATTCTCTTGCTTCTTCTCTACATGTTTTTGCTAATTCTTCACCAAATGAAACAGGGGGTTGAATGAAGAAAATGACAAAATTACAAGGAAGAGAAGACAGAAGAAGAAGATAATAATAGTGATAACAAAGAAGAAGAAGAAAAACATGTCCACGTATAACAGAACTTCATTATGTAATACTGTGGCGTCCATCCTTTCTCGTCCTCAAGAAGTGATCATACCGGCACATCTACCATTGATGTCGAATACTCTCCGTCTACAGGGGACAACCGCACGGCAGTAACCTGCATGTCTTGACATCTGAAACTGTCCGTTGTGTCCTTTGCGTAGATGGGAGTTCTACAGAAACATTCCACAGAAACAAGTAAGTTATGCGTTCGGAGAATATTTACAATAACTAAATAAATGAAATAAAATAGTACACCTCGTGGCCATCGAGTTTGAACCACTCCTAAATCAGCGGCTGATATTCTGAGGAGTAGTAGGGACTGGCACGCCAAGGTCTTGAATAATTAGTTGAGTAATGAATAGGGTGAGCCCTACAACGTCCAGTACCCTGGTTAGAACAATAGTTATATAGAGACTGCGCCGGGCCAGACTGGCTCAATTATATATATATATATATATATATATATATATATTATATATATATATATATATATATATATATATATATATATATTATATATATGACTCAGTCTAGAAGAAGTATGGTGGGTAGTAGTTAAGCTCTCGAAGAGAATAGTTGGGGAATAATTGAGTTGAGTGGTAATCTAATGAGTAATGGACTGTGTTTCCCGCGAGTTTTGACAGTGCCATATTTGCGCGAGTTTCTTTTGTCCAGCTCGAGATATAGCCACGCCCACGCACAAAAAAACTGGTATCGTCCACACAAAAAAGCCAAAGAAGGACAGACACATCTATTGTAAAGATACGTTTATTATATATCTATAAAACATTTATTATATACTCGCGAACGTAAAATGGGCCATAATTATGACAAAGGCCATATTCAGTGAAATAGTGTTACGCTCGCTGTCGCGACGATGTGCATGTTTCAATATTCTCCCAGCCTGTTGTGCACGAGCATGGATCAATACTTTTCTCCTGTGAGAGTATCGCTTTCTGGATGCTTATAGAGGAACTGCAACAGGTTATGTAAACTAACGAGCGGTCTGTCTCTCTATGTGGCTAACAGACCATAAGGGGGAACAGGCAAATAATTGCGATGCTGCGGTGAAGCTGGTAGCAAGGGGCCAGTGGTGAGGAGTGTAGAACTCTCCTAACAGACTATAAGACATAAGTTAATAACACTAATGGTCACGAAACGCTTATCTCGTGAGCGCGTGACTTGCGTCACCAATGTGTACGTGTTATGAAATAGGGTTCGTAAGTTATAAAATAGCATCAAAGATCTACATCACGACAGTCGTAGGTAGGGATCCAACCTGGAAATATCCGTATACCGCATTGATCGCAGGCCCGACTGCATATGGAAAACCACTCTTTGTTAGGACATTTCTGGAACACGTGTCAGAAATGGTCAGTGCCGCGCCTGAGGCTATCGGGTGTACTGTTATGGTGAGTGGCAACAGATGTACGAGATGATGAAGGGTGTTCAGTTCACGAAGGGCTTCCCGACAAGGAGCAATGACGAGGAAATAGGAGACGTCTGGTGGTTATAGACGATCTAATGAATGAAACTGACGATAGGGTCACGAATCTATTTACCAAATGCAGTCACCACCGGAACCTGAGCGTTGTGTATATTGTACAAAATCTGTTTGGAAAAAATAAGGAGCAGAGAACGATATGTCTCAATAGCCACTACATAGTACTCTTTGAAAACCCACGAGACGGGTCTCAGATTACTCACTTTGCCAAGAACACCACAATAACTACCAGCATGCTAAAGCCAAATTTCAACGGGCTAAGCTACAAGCCAGACGGAGAAGCTGGAAAGAGAAAACAGAGTCCTTGAATCTTGAACGAGACACAAGAAAAGTGTGGAAGCTTGTAAAACAGCTGAATGATGAGGGTACAGAAAGGAACACCAAAATTACATTGAAGAAGGATGGAGACATTCTAACAGGTAAACATGCAGCAAATTACTTTGCAGACTCCTTTGCAAATGACAATAATATTGAAATTAGCCTAGAAAAACGACAAGAGACCCGTTTAAAACAACAAAATGCAAGACAAGAAGAGACCACACATGAAGTAATGGAAACACCCATTACACAAAGAGAGCTAGAGCTGGCAATATCCAAATTAAAAATGAAAAAGTCACCAGGCAATGATGGAGTGTCCAATGAAATGATTAAGAACTTGGGAACTGCAGCTAAAGCAAAACTACTGCAGATCTACAACATTTGCTGGATCACAGGTAGAGTGCCACAGGCATGGAGAGAAGCAATTATGATACCATTACTAAAGCCAGGAAAAGATGGTTCAATGACATCCAGCTATAGACCAATCAGCCTTACAAGCTGTTTGTGTAAAACAATGGAACGTATAATCAATCTCAGACTGCAGTGGTACCTGGAAAGTGAAAATCTCCTTGTCCCACAGCAAGCAGGCTTTAGACAGTGTTACTCTACAGAAGATCAAGCAACCTATCTTTCCCAGGAAATTGAAGATGCGTTTCAAGAAAAGAAACTGGTACTAGCAGCATGGATAGACCTAAAGAAAGCATTTGATAAGGTATGGAAGGAAGGGCTTTTGAAGAAACTGAGAAATTATGGAGTAAATGGCAGGATGTACAAATGGGTCAAAGCATACCTGCATAACAGGAGAGCCAGAGTGCAACTGGATGGTCTTAAGAGTAAGAAGGTCTTATTGCGCCAGGGCGTTCCACAAGGAGGGGTACTATCTCCAACACTTTTTCTGATCTACATCAATGACCTAGTTACTGAACTACCACATGGCATCAAAGTGACAATGTATGCAGATGACTTGGTAATGTGGTGCACAGAGGAGTATGCAACAGTGGCCTCCAAATTGCTACAAAGAGCTATGAATGCACTGAATTCATGGACAAATAGATGGTGTATCAGCATCAATACAGACAAATGCAGTACTACACTTTTCACACTCTCCCCAAAACAAAAAGCAGGAGCCATCTACATAAACAATGACCCTGTGAAAGAAGACATACAGGCTATGTATCTTGGAGTTACATTTGATAACAAACTATCTTGGAAACAGCAGATAAATAAGGCAACCCAAAAAGCAAGGAGGAAATTGGCTATTCTAAGAAAGTTGTGTGGAACCACATGGGGTGCGAGTGGGAAAATACTCAGTAAAGTTTACCAACAGTGTATATGCTCACATTTAGAATATGGATCATCCGCATGGTGCTCAGCATCAAACACCACATTGCAAGAACTGGATAAAGTACAAAACCAGGCACTTAGGGTCATCACAGGAGCAATGAAATCAACACCAATATTGGAGATGGAGAAATTGTGGAGGATACCAGGACTGAGAGAACGGAGAGACACAAAGGTGCTGATACAGGCAGAAAAATTTGTATGCATGCCGAGACATCCAATGAAGGACAGATTCCAAAATCTTGCATTGGGACGACTTAAGAGAAGCAGCTTTATCCACCAAGCCAAGCGTATTAGTAGACAAACACCAGACATGCCAAGAGTTGTTAAACCCCTTCTGCCCATACCAGAACAGACTCCCTGGACAGATGAATCAGGATTATCAGTTCAAATACGGACAGAAGTGAAAGGAATAGTTGACAAAAAAGGAACAGAATAGTCTACAGCGAAAAACAATAGCTCTCAGTTTCCTGGATGAAGAGTACCCACAAGACCTATGGATTCGTGTGTACACAGATGGATCAGCACAGAATGCAGTAAGGAATGGGGGAGCAGGTGCATATATAGAGTACCCAAATAACACTAGGGATATGAATAAAATAGCAACAGGGAAATATTGTCACAATTATGATGCGGAAATACAAGCAATAAAGTTGGCAATAGAAAAACTGCTGAACAGTAATCTTAGCCCACAGCCTGTAGTGTTTTTGACAGATGCAAGATCAGTACTCCAGGCACTACAATCCAGAAAATTATCACATCTGCAGACCTTATTGACTGAACTCTGCAAGCACCACAGGGTTGCCCTGCAGTGGATCCCGTCTCACTGTGGAATACCAGGAAATGAGAAAGCAGATCAGTTGGCAAAGGAAGGTTCAACAGGCACACAACTAGATACACCAGTTACATACCATCATAAGAAACAGATAATCAAATCAATCAGAGGACCACAAGCCCCTAATCAGGATGCCTTTCATAATATGAATAGATATGAACAAGTTATCATTATACGCCTAAGAACAGGACACAATCGACTCCATAGTCACATGTATACAAAATTCAAGATCGGCACATCAACTACTTGTACATGTGGACAGGCACCCCAGACTGCTGAACACATACTTCAAGACTGCACTGAATATAGTAGACTGAGGAAAATCCATTGGCCCATAGATACAACACTACAGACAAAACTATATGGGCCACTGCAAGAATTACAAAAGACAGTAAAATTTATACAGGAAACGACATTGCAGATATAGACAATACTTCAGGCGAACGAAAGATAGATAGATAGACTCACTTAGCTAAGAAGATGTACCCAGGTCGCGTGTCGTGTATTCAGGAAAGTTTTAAGGACTCGACGGCAGCTCCAGACAGGTATTTATTACTGGACCTCCGACAGGAAGCGCTGGATCACCTAAGACTGCGCGCCAATACTTTTCCTAAAGAATATCAGGTAGTCTACGTCCCAAAGAAGGAACAAGGCGAGTCGGTGAAAAGACACAGCGAGATGTTGCGTTTTCGGTGCCCAACTAAACCAGCAGCAGTAAAGGTTGTGATGAATACAGCATCTCTTGATCTCATACGAACTCTGTGCGAATGCTGCCACAACGCATTAAAAAGAAAGGTTTGGCACACAACGGCTCAGAAGAGAAGGTTGCGGCACTATAAACACAACCCGCGGATTCTCGCTCGAAAAAAGACTAAAAAGAAGGCAACAGATTCTGCAGAAGGATGGATTTAGCAGCTATTTGATTAAACCAGTTTAGGGTATCCTGGGCGTGTGAATGATGACCAAAAAAAATGATTTTGATCGATCCTTGACTGCTAGAGTTTGTAAATCATTAGCAAACTCCGTATACACAACCCGAGTCACTAAAAGACAGCCTAGAAGATCTGGATACGCAAATGCAACAAGTCCCGGAAAGAGAGGGCATGTTATTGCTCGACAAAGCCAGAATGTATCAGCAAGCATTGCAACGATATCTGAAACGCCTCAATCAGTACTGACACCTCTAGGCGTAGTGGACATCAAACATGCACCACCATTACCACCACCCTCTTAAACCTCAGACTCGGTTACAACACCACCAACCGTGGCACTTAAAGATGAAGTGGACGAAAAAAGGCTTCAATCAGTGCCCAGCGCACCTAGGCCGAAAAAGAAGGTCATCGTCAACAACAAAGAAATGCGCGCACGTACAAACTCAGGAAATAAGGGAAAAGTAAGTCGGCCATAAGGTGGGAAGAGTGGGGGAAAAGTAAACAAGATACTGAAAGAAATATTACTACATTCCGAAGAGACTGTGTGCTTACGGTGGTGTGGATGGTTTGCAACGTATTACCAAGTTAGGTGCCAAAACCGTTACAGAATGGTTGAGTCGACATGATGTTTATACTGTGCACAAAACGAACTGTCGACGGTTTAAGAGACGACATATCGTCGTAGGTGGTATGAACCATTAATATTAGGCTGATCGAATCGATCTGAAACAATTAAGAAAATACAACAATGGGCACTCGTATCTCATTACGTGTATCGATGTTTTTGCGAAGTTTGCTTGGTCAGCTCTGATACGGTCGAAAACAGCAAAAAGCCTAGTGGTGGCAGTGAGTAAATTATTTGCCGAGCGCAAACCGATAAATTTTCAGACAGACAATGGATCAAAATTCGCCAACAAAACATTCCTAAAGTTTATCAAAGAAAATGGAGTTCATTTTTCCAGTATGGAGAACGAGGATATGAAGGCAGCTGTCGTGGAGCGGTTTAACCGCACGTTAAAAGAGAAAATGTTAATATTTTTTTACGAAAGATAACACTATGAGATTTATAGAAACTTTTCCGCTGCTGATGCGAAACTACAATAATTCGTATTACAGGAGTATTAAAATGGCACCGCCATGTAAACTTAGAAAATCAAGAACAAGTCTCGGGATACGTTATACGATAAACCATTAGAGGTGATGATAAATAAACGTTATAAAGAAGAGGATCGAGTTAGAATAGCTCAATCCAAAACTAATTTCAAAAAGGGGTATACACCAATTGTGGACAGAAGAACCGTTTACAATCAATCACATGAAAAAAACACTAACCTGGTAACTTACGTTGTGAAAGATGATAACGGTGAAGACTTGAAAGGTTCGTTTCATACATAATAGCTTCAGAAAGTCGGCAATAAACAGGTGTATTGAATAGAGAGCATCTTAGAAGAGAAGAGAGTTGGTGGAAAAAAGTACTTAGTCGAGTGGTACGGTTACAACTCATCATTCAACAGTTCGATTTCGAGCGACCAAGTATTCAGATACAGAGACTGACAAAATCGAAACGAACAAACATGTGCAAATTTGATTTAACACGGGAGTAGAAAGAGAAAAAGTAGACGAAAAAAAGAATGACGAAGGGAGCAGCAGAGACAGCAGAGCCTCGCTCTGGCCTATCTATCTTTCTTTCGTTCGCCTGAAGTATTGTCTATATCTGCAATGTCGTTTCCTGTATACATGTTACTGTCTTTGGTAATTCTTGCAGTGGCCCATATAGTTTTGTCTGTAGTGTTGTATCTATAGCCCAATGGATTTTCCTCAGTCTACTATATTCAGTGCAGTTTTGAAGTATGTGTTCAGCAGTCTGGGGCACTTATCCATATGTACATGTAGTTGAGGTGCCGATCTTGAATTTTATATACATATGACTATGGAGTCGATTGTGTACTGTTCTTAGGCGTATAATGATAGCTTGTTAATATCTACTCATATTATGAAAGGCATCCTGATTAGGGGCTTGTGGTCCTCTGATTGATTTGATTATCTGTTTCTTATGATGGTATGTAACCTGTGTATCTAGTTGTGTGCCTGTTGAACCTTCCTTTGCCAACTGATCTGCTTTCTCATTTCTAGGTATTCCACAGTGAGATCCACTACAGGGCAACCCTGTGGTGCTTGCAGAGTTCAGTCAACAAGGTCTGCAGATGTGGTAATTTTTTGGATTGTAGTGCCTGGAGCATTGATCTTGCATATGTCAAAAACACTACACGCTGTGGGCTAAGGTTATACTGTTCAGCAGTTTTTCTATTGCCAACTTTATTGCTTGTATTTCTGCATCATAATTGTGACAATATTTCCCTGTTGCTATTTTATTCATATCCCTAGTGTTATTTGGGTACTCTATATATGCACCTGCTCCCCCATTCTTTACTGCATTCTGTGCTGATCCATCTGTGTACACACGAATCCATAGGTCTTGTGGGTATTCTTCATCCAGGAAACTGAATGTTATTGTTTTTCGCTGTAGACTATTTTGTTCCTTTTTTGTCAACTATTCCTTTCACTTCTGTCCGTATTTGTATTGATAATCCTGATTCATCTGTCCAGGGAGTCTGTTCTGGTATGGGCAGTAGGGGATTAACAACTCTTGGCATGTCTGGTGTTTGTCTACTAATACTCTTGGCTTGGTGGATAAAGCTGCTTCTCTTAAGTCGTCCCAATGCAAGATTTGGGAATCGGCCCTTCATTGGATGTCTCGGCATGCAAGCACATTTTTCTGCCTGTATCAGCACCTTTGTGTCCCTCCGTTCTCTCAGTGCTGGTATCCTCTACAATTTCTCCATCTCCAATATTGGTGTTGATTTCATTGCTCCTGTGATGACCCTAAGTGCCTGGTTTTGTACTTTATCCAGTTCTTGCAATGTGGTGTTTGATGCTGAGCACCAGGCGGATGATCCATATTCTAAATGTGGGCGTATACTATGTTGGTAAACTTTACTGAGTATTTTCCCACTCGCACCCCATGTGGTTCCACACAACTTTCTTAGAATAGCCAATTTCCTTCTTGCTTTTTGGGTTGCCTTATTTATTTGCTGTTTCCAAGATAGTTTGTTATCAAACGTAACTCCGAGATATGTAGCTTGTATGTCTTCTTTCACAGGTTCATTGTTTATATAGATGGCTCCTGATTTTTGTTTTGGGGAGGGAGTGAAAAGTGTAGTACTGCATTTGTCTGTATTGATGCTGATACACCATCTATTTGTCCATGAATTCAGTGCATTCATAGCTCTTTGTAACAATTTGAAGGCCACTGTTGCATACTCCTCTGTGCACCACATTACCAAGTCATCTGCATACATTGTCACTTTGATGCCATGTGGTAGTTCAGTAACTAGGTCATTGATGTTGATCAGAAAAAGTGTTGGAGATAGTACCCCTCCCTGTGGAACGCCCTGATGCAGTAAAACCCTCTTAATCTTAGGACCATCCAGTTGCACTCTGGCTTTCCTGTTATGTAGGTATGCTTTGACCCATTTGTACATCCTGCCATTTACTCCATAATTTCTCAGTTTCTTTAAAAGCCCTTCCTTCCATACTTTATCAAATACTTTATTTAGGTCTACCTATACTGTTTCTAGTATTTTCTTCTTGGAACGCATCCACAATTACCTGAAAGATAGGTTGTCTGATCTTCTGTAGAGTAACACTGTCTAAAGCCTGCTTGCTGTGGCACAAGGATGTTTTCACTTTCCAGGTACAATTGCAGCCTGAGATTGATATACGTTCCATTGTTTTGCACAAACAGCTTGTAAGAGTGATTGGTGTATACCTGGATGTCATAGAACAATATTTTTCTGGCTTTAGTATTAGTATCATAGTTGCTTCTCACCATGCCTGTAGGACTCTACCTGTGATCTAGGAAATATTGCAGATCTGCAGTAGTTGTGCTTTAGCTGCAGTTCCCAACTTTTTAATAATTTCATTGGACTCTCCGTGGTGACTTTTTAATTTTTAATTTGGATATTGCCGGCTCTAGCTCTCTTAGAGTAATGGATATTTCTATGACTTCATGTATGGTTCCTTCTTGGCTTCCATTTTGTTGCTTTAAGCCAGTCTCTTGTCGTGCCTGTAGGCTAATTTCAATATTATTGTCTTTTGCCAAGCAGTCTGCAAAGTTAAATGCTGCCTGCTTACCTATTAGGATGTTTCAATCTTTCTTCTGTGTAATTGTGGTGTTCCTTTCTGCACCCTTATCATTCAGCTGTTTTACAAGCTTCCACACTTTTCTTGTGTCTCGTTCAAGATTCAATGACTCTGTTTTCTCTTTCCAGCTTCTCCGTCTGGCTTTTAGTTTAGCCTGTTGAAATTTGGCTTCAGCATGCTGATAGTTATTGTCGTGTTCCTGTGCGGGGTTATTTTCTGCTTGCTTTCGAGATATTTCCATGTCATTGTGCAGTTGCTCTAGTTCACGACTCCAGTATGATTTGTAGTGTTTCCGTGCCCCTCTAGGTATTGTTTCACTGGCAGCTTGTATTATTAGTCTACTGAAATCATCAACGATTTTGTTGATGTCGCTGTCTGTATTTAGATCTTTAGTCAGTACACTGGTGTAATGTTGATACATTTTCCAGTCTGCCTTTTTGTAATTCCATCTGGAGAGAGTGCTGCTCTCCCTGACGGCCTCATTTTGCACCACTAAAAAGACTGGTCGGTGATCGCTGCCTCCAAGATGTTTCCCAACAATACGTGTGATATTCCAATCCAGGTCTGGTGAATGGAAAGCAAGGTCTGGTGTAGATGTGGTATGCCATGATCTGGAGTAGAATGTTGGTGGTTCTGTTGTCTGGTTTACTAGTATAAGCCCATTGCCATCCTGCCAATTTTCAAGCTCTTCACCTCTCTTGTCCATATGTTCACAGCCCCAGCTCTTTGAATGGCTGTTAAAGTCTCCACATACAATTATTCTTTCTTTTAATGTAATTGTGTCTAGTGCTAGTTGGCGGTCACTCGGATAGTAGTAGTTAAGTAGATGGAAGTCTGTATTTCCTGTCCTGAGGTGCAGTATTTGATTTTCCACCCCATCCATATACACTTCAATCTGACATGCATTGATGTTGTTCTTTACAAGTGTCAACATTCCGCCCTTTTGTCTGTTTTTTTTTTCTGTCAGATCGGTAGCACTGGTATTCCCTAATCTTCAAGGCTATGTCGTTGATGGGATGTCGTTGATACGTAGATGGGTTTCCTGCAAACAGCATATGCTTACTTGTTCTTCATGCAGGATATTTTCTAATTCTATCTTTTTACTATACCCATCTCTTTTTCTGTTGATGCCTTCAGCATTCCAGTGCATTATTTTGAGTGGTCTTATTTTGGATTGGCCAGTAGCTCTATTCTCCCGCCCCCTGACTCCACAGAGCGGTTGAGAAAAATATCCAGTGATAAAGGTTGGGTCCTTTCGAGGCTGAGGGCTCGGCGCTGCACCTGCCTGAGTGTCCGTCACAGGGCGAGTGCCATATCAATTTGCGGTTATAGACATACTTCCCATTGGCGTGAGTGCGTGGCATCCTGATTGTTGTAGTGCACCTTTTGGCTGGTTGCCTCCGACTTAGGCACTCAAACTTGCTAGAGCAGACTGTGGTCTTGCTCGGGTGTAGGAAGGCCTGGCCAGTATCGGTTTTCAGTCTCTGGTGACTGTTAAGCCCCATCCCCACGACAAGGAGCTGGCCTTGATGAGGTCGCTCTGGCCTGTTTTCGGCAAACTACTGCCGCGCATGGAAATAGTTTTTTTATTTGCCAAATGATCGCTATATATTGCGTCATCGGCGTGGTTTTATTTAATTTAAGGGTGGAAACGATGCGGGTCGGGACGGAAAAATTTGGATCGCGCTCCTGAGTAGTTGTCTGGGATACATGCTGTCAAACCCCAAACTCAAGGCACGGTGTTAGAGAAGATGAGATTTTACAGCACCCAGCAACGCGTCGATACGAATTTATCCTGAAAATAACACTTGGAACTTCTTCGTCAAACTCCCTCAAACTATCGAACTAATGCAAACTACGAAATCGGGTTAGTCGAAATACAATTTCCAAACATTTATTTCAACGTCTTACCCGGCGATATCTGGATCCGTTACGAAACACTGGGCAACTGAGACAAAAGCAACACCGCGGATAACACAACATTAACATTGGAATTGGCGCCGGGGTTATACAAGACAGCGGATAACTTTATCGATGTTTTAAATAAGCTGATAGTGGAAAAAATATCCGGAGTCAATGTTAGATTTTTTAAATAAAAGAAATGAAACTAAGGCCAACTTGAAAGTCGTTGAACAGGGAGCCTCAGCGACGCATTGAAAAGTAACTTAAACTTTCCCTCAAATCAAGTGACAGACGCTAACGTGGCACTGCACAGCGAGAAATAAATAAATTTGGAAGCTCAAACTATAATCGTGTAAGTTTATTGCGATCTCGTATAGAATACTAGGTAATGTCTTGGTACCCTTACTGAGGACAGTTCATATTCTTGACAAAACCATTACATCTACATTTCACATCTATGACAAACCGCACTATATCCCTTTCTCTTTTGACAGGTTAGAACCGCTTCAGCTAAATGCTAAATTATACGAAGAGTGTTGCTTTAATCAAGCCGACCACGGTCTCCCGATATTTGTCGGAGGTAGGAATCCGCGGCATCGGTAGTTTTTCGGAGGCATCGGAAGAGCAATTTTACCATGACTAAAAACCGGCGGTAATGCCTTACTTAGAAAATGTGTTGGGACGGGACTACAAGTGGAACAAGACGCATTGGCGGGAAGAAACATTGGAGAGACATTTAAAGAAAGAGCCAAGAATCCGGTCTGCTTTTAATTCAGGGAGCCATTGAACATCTGGCCGGTGGTGATATAGGCCAACAAACCGGAAGCGGTAGAAGAATGAAAAGACGGGCGTCACCAGGAATGCCAGTTTGGGCAAAAAGAATAAAAACGGCGAAACGACGCGCTCACTCATATTCCGCGCGCAAGAAGTCTATGAGAACTATGTATTAGGACATATTCATTTACGCAATATGGCTCTAGTGCACCATAAGTCTTGCGAATGTTTCAATTCTGGACTAGATTTGTTTAGCGTTCCACCGACTCAGACATCTGTAGATTCTGGTCAAGTTATTGAAGTTGCACCATTAGCCGCTCTGGCATTTGGAGCACCTATAGAATTTTCCATTAGCGAAAATTCAAATGAATACATCGATTTTTTTCAACACGTGTTAGAGTAAATGTATAGAGTAATACGAGTTTTCAACGCATATTGGAGTAAAAATTACGTTGTCCAACGGCGACAATTTACCGGCTGATGCCGAATAGTTTCCTCAGCGAACTATTACCTGCACAGTCTAATCTTGCAAGTCGGTGTATCTCTCAACGATACTTTGATTTCATCATCATCATCATCATCATCATCATCAACATTGAATGCAGTCTCCGCATCGAAGGTTGGCTACCATGAAGTGCCATTCCACTCTGTGTTTTGCTTTTTTGATGGTGCAGATTGTCATAGGCTGACTTGTCAATCTTTTGATGTTACTCGTCCATGTTAGTCTTGGTCTGCCTCTGCTTCTTTTACCTTTCTCCATGGCTTTCTTTGGAATGTTACTTGATGAGATTCCAATATCTTTCACGGTGGTCTGCCATATTCGTCTTTCGTGCCCTGAATATGTCTTTAGTATACCACACACTTTGCTGTATTCGCGTTCTGGGCCGTTGATTATTTCTGATTTTTCTGCAACATCCACCGTCTAAGACCTTTTAAATTCGAGTTGGACAAACCCACGCGGCGCCAATGTTGCCGAACTATGTGTTTGCCCGTCGAACCGTGAACACACAATACAAAGAAGAATAAATCATATTTCACTGAAATATCGGTAAATTTCACAGTCTATCCACTCGTCAGAAGTAAAACATACACCAAAACGGGGAATAGCAACACATTATTTCACAACTAGACTGTCGCGTAAATCATTAAAATATATCAGCAATACCCGAATTATAAAAACGACCGGCACGTAATCGCCATGACACAGGAAGCCCACTTTGATTTCAGCTTCTGAAAACACCTACCCTTTTCGAGCGTAGCTAGAAGCCATTGTCAACCATAGCAAAGAATCTAAGAAAGGTCATCTCACGAGTGCGCACTTCTATTGCGATACTCCAAAACACGCGGTTGACACCCATGGAGACTCGAATGTGATTCCGAATGCGCCGCAAAATCTGACCCGAGGTAGCCTTGAGCTGGGTATGATATCATCGGTCGACATCACTCTGATATTTTTGCTCAGGAGCTTTACATGGTAAAACAGGGTTGACGTGAAAATTAAGTTGACTCCCTCAAAGGATGTTTTTAGCATCATCAAAACAGTCGGTTATAAAAGTGTCATCACTTACGCCGCTTTGTTGGTGAGGAAAGCCAAAGTTAATCCAGCCATCTCGCTGGCTCACGAAAAGGCTCCCTTACGAGGCAATGCATGATACCCCATGAAGAAGATTTTAATTAAAAATTTACCATTCCTGAAGGTATAATCTCATTCTCAAGACAACCATTTTCTGACCCAAACACCAACACGTCTAGTCCTCGGTTTATTGGACTCGGCTGCATTTAACGGAAGTTACGACACTAATCCCTTCAGTTTTAAAAACTTTGGCCTTACTTATTCGTCGCCGGTCACAATATTTGGGGTAAACTTCTATCTATTGATTTTGAAGCGGTCAGTACGCTCGAGTCTACTTCAAGTCCATGCTGCCGTTGGGTCTTTTGGGAACATACGCTGGTAACGGACTAGATTATAACGACTTCAAGAACGCGTACAGTCTTTTTGTATTCGATTTCAGTCCTTCGCATTTTGATGCAAAACAATTTGAACTGGCAAAATCGATTGTCATTGAACTTAAATTTGCAACTGTGACGCCTAATCCTATATTGGTCCTAATTTACGCAGAACTGGATTCAGTGCCGGAGACCTCTAAAACAAGGCAGGTTCCTACAGATTATACAGCGTAATCACGTCGACAATGAACACGAGGGATATTCTCAATAGACATATGTCTGACATTTTTGTGAGGCGTTGTTCCATTGTTAGTGTAGTGGCTCGCAATCGGTTACCCCGATATATCGATCCTACTAATATCGCAGCCATCGTGATCACTACTGTCCCAGCTATCTACTAGGCTCGCACTGGGTCGCCCTGTACTACAATAGTGTTGGTGAGTTTGATTCTTTCGACAGTTTCTGATTTTTTTGCCAAGGCATACTGAGATCATCAATTTTATCGAGAGAAATTCAAACAGACCTCGCATCTACAACTCGCGCCAGTTACAATAACTGCTCATAACGCGTCTGGACTGTACTCTGTGTATTTTCTACTGATTAAGACTCGAGGAGGATCAATGCAAAGAGTATCATGTCGTTTACCTCATCCACCAGACAACACATAAATGATCGAATCGACGTATCGTGTATCGACAAGTACGACCATGGATAAACGAGTCACGTTTAAGCGCAAAATTTGAATTTCTGTGACGCTTGAGAATTTCGCCAGTGGGTAATTCGCAGACAAGTCTGGACAGACGTGTTTTATTTTTTTTTAAAACGGACTAACTTGGATCTATAATCTCGCCTATGTTATAAAAGTTGTGGATGAGAAAGCTCCAGCCATACATCATTCAGTGCTGAGATATAGAAGATACTGACAAACACCACGCTGCACCAGGTGTAGATGTACCCACTAGCTGGGTCTACTGGTATATTCGAAAAATTTTTGGGACATCAGATTTAACATATCCCACCAAGTTTGGGATCACGTTGAATCGTTCAGAATTTGAACAGCTCGTGTCTATGCAGGACGAGTTATTGGACGTGTATGATCGTCTTGAAGCTATTGCATCAACATCACAGACTCATCCAGTGAACGATCCCTCGACCACGTCAGATCACAGTACCTACACCAACAAGCAACGAGCTAATTAATGGTTCTTACAATTAATTATCGAATTATCATGTCTACGATAATGACAACACTAAACACATTCGGCCAATACCAGCGCTTGCTCCTCGTCATCTTAGAAGAAAAAGGCTAAGACTGAACATTTAAACTATCCTATACTAGATGTGTTTTTATGTCGTGTCTAGATGTACTGCATACGCAGTATCGATGTTGTGTTGTAGCAATAAAATATATATAAATTACAAAACATGCCTCGTGGTATTTGTCTTTTCTGTGTACGTATATATAATGGAAAGTGTAGCTGTGAATGCCATATAATCAGCATGCCGTCCATTAGACGTTGGCACTCGTACTAATAGAAATAACAGTGCAGAATTAGATGGCGGTGGTCTTGTGTTTTTTTATCTGTTTTGCACGCACAGGGTTACAACCACGGACAATGATAATATCCATATTATTCTTACGAGACAGTGCCACATGACATTATATGCAATAGGAAAAAACAGCATACTTCTTTTGATTTATTTTTTAATACATTATTAACGTGACAACGACACAAACAAAACATATATCCCTTATAATTATCATTGTAAATAAAACTATCACAGAAGTAACATTATCTATGTATATACCTCTCTCATCTTTGTTATCAGGCCAAAACTGCCAGGATTTGGCGAACTATTTTGCATACAAAACAAACTCTAAAGAGATAGGTACTTGGAATATGAAAACACTCATGCAGAAAGCTAAACTAGAAAACATCATAAAAGAAATGAAAAGAATGGATTTACAATTACTGGGATTTTGCAAAATGAGATACACCTGATCAGGGGAGATGTATTCTGATAAACATAAAATAATCTATTCTGGAGGAATACTGGAGGTACACCAAAGAGGAGTAGGTATCATCTAGGATGCAGAAAGAGCAAGAACAGTGAAAGGCTTTTACCCAATAGCTGACAGAGTCCTTTTAGTGAAATTGAATGGAAAGCCAATAGACATAAATCTTATACAAGTTTATGCACCAACAGCAGACAGTCTAGATAAAACAATTGATAAATTTTACAACGAATTAAATGAGACACTTCATAAATGCAAACCACATGAAAACACCATAGTTCTAGGGGATTTTAACGCAAAAGTAGGAAAGGAAAGATTTGAGGAAGTAGTTGGTCATTATGGCTTAGGCGAGAGGAATGAAAGAGGTGAGAAACTTATTGACTGGGCAAGAACACACAACATGATGATAGGAAACACCTAGTTTAAGCAACATCCAAGACATCTGTGGACATGGAAAAGCACTGGGGGCAACGCACGTAATCAAATTGATTATATAATGATGACCAATAGATTTAGAAACAGTCTGGTGTGTGTGAAAACTAGACCAGGGGCAGATTGCAATAGTGATCATGTACCAGTTGTGGAAAGCTTAGAGTAAAATTAAAAACAACAAAACGAGCCTCAGTTAACATCAAGTTAAATTTAAATTTACTAAAATCAGACAAGAAGCTGCAAGACAAATATAAAATCACAATTCTGAACCGGTACAATGCAATAGAGAAGATACAAAGCATTGATGAACAGTGGGAAATGCTTGCAAGAAACATCAAAAGAGTTCATACCACCAGTGAGGACAAATTCAAGAAAGAAATGGACGACAGACGACATTTTGCAGGTAATGGATACAAGAAGAAGAAATGAAAGAAATAAAGATGAGTATACGAGATTAAATACAGAAATTGTAGTAAAATGCAATGAAGCAAAATAAGCATGGCAAAAAGAGAGATGCGAAGAGATTGAAATGCAACAAAAAGAAGATGCTAGAGCTATATACAAACAAATTGAAGAATTAACAGGAAGAAAAACGCAATAAAAATGGATGTCTAAGATCAAAGGAAAGAGAACTGCTGATTGATCAAGAAAACATAAGGGAACAATGGACAGAATACATTAAAGATCTTTATAATGATGAACGAACGGAAGTAAATATTAAGGATAATGGAGAAGGACCAGAAATACTCAGAGAAAAAGTGAAAGATGTCTTTCGCAATATGAAAGCAGGCAAAGCTCCTGACCCAGATAATATAACTAAAGAAGAGATTGAAGCCATAGGTGATTTTGGAATAGGAATAATAACAAAAATATTGAATGATATCTACAACAGCGGATATATACCAGACGACATGCTCAAATCAATATTCATAGCCCTACCAAAGAAATCGGGTGCGATTGAATGAGATGATCATCGCACAATAAGCCTTATGAGTCTTATGACTAAGATATTACTAAGAATCATCATGCGAAGAGTGCGAAACAAAATCGGTCCACAAATTAGCGATGAACAGTGTGGTTTTGTTAGAGATAAAGGAACAGGCAATGCCATTTATATCATAAGATCTTTAACAACCATTTTTGACAATAGAAACAAGAAAAAGAGTTATTAAATGTTATGTAGAGCCAGTCTTAACATATGGATGCCAATCATGGATAATAGGATAGGACAACAGACAAGAAAATCACTGGAGTCTGTAGAAATGTGGTTTTACAGAAGAATGTTGAGAATACCATGGACAGCTAAGAAGAGTAATAGAGAGGTTCTGAGAGAGGTCAAAGCAAAAAGAGAGCTAATTTCCAATATTATGAAGAAACAATCATCATTTTTTGGCCATGTAATAAGAAGAGAACAACTGGAATATATTGTAACAATTGGAAAAATTGAGGAACGAAGAGATTGAGGGAAGCAAGGAGAAAAAATAACAGACAGCTTAAGAGACTGGCTTGACAGAGGGTCAAGAACAGAAATGATAAATAGCTGCCGAGATCGAAAATTGTGGAGAGACGTGATCACCTACGCCATTAGGCACGGTACTTAATGATGATATTTTGCACACTGATGTGTTCTGTTTGTATGTGCGTTCAAATTTTAGCCAACTGCCCTGGCTCTGGACCTAGGAGCATATTTTGTCAGCAATGCACTCCGATTCCGAGCTAGCTAATATTTCTTCATAGGCGATAACATTGGTATCATAATTGTGCAGTTTATCTACACGAGTCTGAACTAAACACTGGCCGAGCGCAAAATTTATAAGAATCGGACCTCGATTGAAGTGATTATTCAAGAATATTTGATCTACGAGATCGCTAAATGGTATACCACCCTCCTAGATGTTTTTTATTAGTACATAAAATAAGACTGTGTGTTCCTGGAACACTATTTTTGTTAATTAGCTCATAGTTTTTGTATATTCATTCAATCTGTCTGTTATATTTTAAGTACACAGTAGCTCCATACATGATACAAGCATTTCTGCAATCGATTTTAACTTGCAGCAACGATGGTTCTATTTCACTATCATCCGATTTATGAATATCCTGGTTCATTCTAACCTCATAGAGTCGTGTTGTGACTGACTATTAGCAGAGACGTTAATTCTATTCTATTTATCATTATTATTATTATTCTAAGCATTCCACTGTAGACAGCTCTCACTCAATAAAAGGGGCCTAGTTCTGATTCCTCGCGATAAATCTTTAGTTTAGTGGTTTTCAATGTCTCATATAGGTAATAATACCTACAATGTAAACATCTTGGCTATACCTGTAATGACACTTGTCCAGATGGTAATTTTGGTCTACAGTGCGAACAGATGTGTTCTGATGGCTGTGACATCATATGTACTCTCAAATGTCCGGACAACTGTTTCAACGACACCTGTCAACAGTCGATCGGGAATCTGTACATGCAAGAGAACGTTCTATGGGTCAGACTGCACTCTCAAATCTCCGGACAACTGTTTAACGAAACCTGTGATTCCCCCGTTCAGAAGAGTCTGCCGACTACAACAAGCCCAAGCATATGGACACTTTAATGTGTTTCTGTGCTAGACATGGTTCATTTTTTTGGTGTTTTTTAGTGAAGCCATGGCTCATATCTTGATGTGTTTCTGTCCTAGCTATGGCTCACATCTTAGCTTGTGTGTGCTGGCCATGGCTCATATCTTGGTGTGTGTCATGTTAGTCATATCTCATATCTCGGTGTGTCCGTGTTAATCATGTCTCATATCTTTATGTGTGTCTGTGTTTAGTCATATCTCATATCTTAGTGTGTGCCAGTGTTAGTCATATGTCATATCTTTGTGTGTGCATGTCTGGGTTAGTGATATCTCATATCTGTGTGTGCATGTTTATGTTAGTCATATCTCATATCTTTGTGTGTGCATGGCTATGTTAGTCCCATCTCATATCTTTGTGTGTGCATATCTATGTTAGTCATATCTCTTATCTTTGTGTGCATGTCTATGTTAGGCATGTGTCATATCTTTGTGTGTGCATGTCAATGTCAGTTATATCTCATATCTTTATGTGCATGTTTATGTTAGTCATGTGTCATATATCTTGATGTGTGTCAGTGTTAGCCATGCCTCGTATCGCTGTGTGCACGTCTGTGTTAGTCACATCTCACATCTTTGTGTGTGTATGTCTGTGTTAGTCACATCTCACATCTTTGTGTGTCCGTGTCTGTGTTAGTCACCTCTAGTGACTCGGGCAGATGGTGCTCGTAAACCTGGGAGGGCCTACCATCTAAGGGCAGAATCCCCCTACAGAAAAGATCATCTGCTGCCTTGCAGGAAGATTGGGGACAATCAAAGGCTAGGGAAAGCAAACCCGAATAAAATGCTGGCTGAAATCGGATGCACTGGGCCACTGGCGCAGAACACAGTGCAACGTATTAACGGGTGTTCAGTCAGAGTGGATCTGACAGACTCTAATTGTGATGTTCTGTCTGTGGGGGCGATCAACACACTTAGCCTGACAGCTGACTTCATATGAGAGTCTGGAATCCTTACTCTGATTGAGTCCTGAACGCAGAGAGAGAGAGAGAGAGAGAGAGAGAGAGAGAGATAGGTAATATTTAATGGTATTAGTTCGTTTTATATGAGAAACATAGCTTGTCGTTTGTTATTATAATATACATTTTATTACAGGTACACTAAAAGTAGGGTTTATTATTTGTTTATATTTTCCGATAGATTTCATCAGGCAGCCAATCATCAGTTGAGTTGAGAGATCGAACCTGTTTTAAGCGTGACACCTATGATAGAGTTTTAAGGAGGCTGCAGAATTTGCAGCGTGATGTAAATACAGCTCATGGTAGGCATCGTTATAAATGTCTTATCTGCGGGTGTGTCTATACAAGAGCGCTAACGATGACAAGACATGTTGCCAGTAAACACTCACTCTCATCGGATCCAGCCTCGACAGTTCACAAAATATCACCATCTACAGACTGTAAAAGAGTTACCTCTATGGTAGATAATGCTACTGTGCTACCCCGATTAAAGAACACCTCCTTTAATCCCAGTCACAGCTTATCTCAAGCAGAATATTTGTGCAACGAGTGTGACCGTCATTTCACTAATCGCAGCATTAGAGATAGGCATGTTGATGGTAAACATTCCTCTCACCGCTACCCGTGCCCGATGTGTGCGTGTACATATACCAGACGCACTAGTCTGAATAAGCACATTGCTGCTAAACATGGTTGATCATCTGTTGTGTCCTCAACGCAAGCTGCATCATCATTTACATCAGCATCATCATCCTCCGCCTCATCAGCTTCGACATTCGTTCCTATTCATATTCATCAGCTGTCCAAACAAATAAGAGGAAGAGCAAGACAATGACTGTAGAGAGACAACAATTAAAAAAGCGCAGACAGATTTTGAATTAGTTTAGATATTTTGCCACCAAAAGTTAGACAGGTCTATATCGATAACTGGCCAGCGGAATGATCCCATAGAAATGTTAACATACATCTCTCAGTGCACACTTCGTTTCACAAACCCAATTCACCGCTCTCGCTGAACTGGCCCAGTCTCCTCACCCCCATCTTTAGCAACCAAACACGGAGATTTAATATATTTTTTCTCACAATTTTGCCCTAAGGAATAAAGTGAAAAATGAGTTACGTCTGTTCCATAGTAGTGTCAATAACAGTTGTCTACTTCCAGCCCCAAAGGTTATTAATAACAGAGCATATTTCGATAGGTCCTAACACACCTACAAGATAGCGACCCCTTAACTCACGCGCGTGGGAATGTTTCAACAAATAAAACAGGGTGTTAGACAAGGTTGTGTGCTGTCACCAGATTTGTTTAATATTTATAGTGAGATTATTTTAAGATCCATAAGGGGCATGCCTGGAATAACAATTGGAGGTCATAATATAAATAATCTAAGGTATGCTGATGATACAGTCTTAATCGCTAAGAGTGAAAATGAGTTACAAGAAATGTTGGACATTATAATGAAGGATAGCAAAAATAAAGGACTCAGCCTTAATAGCAAAAAGACAGAGGTAATGGTAACAACAAAGAAAAAGACATCACCTCAGTGCAAAATAAAGACAAGTAGAACAATATTAAAACAGGTAAATGAATTTAAATATTTGGGAACTTTGTTAACCTCAGACGGAAGGTGTACAAAAGAGATGAGATGTAGAATGGCTCAGGCAAAAGCAGCTTTCAAAAAAATGAGGAAAATACTGTGCAATCCATTTTTGACAATAAAAAACAAGAAAAAAAGTTCTTAAATGTTACGTAGAGCCAGTCTTAACATGGATGTGAATCAAAGACAATAGGACAACAGACAAGAAAATCACTGGAGTCTGTAGAAATGTGGTTTTACAGAAGAATGTTGAGAATACCATGGACAGCTAAGAAGAGTAATGAAGAGGTTCTGAGAGAGGTCAAAGCAAAAAGAGAGCTAATTTCCAATATTATGAAGAAACAATCATCATTTTTTGGCCATGTAATAAGAAGAGAACAACTGGAATATATTGTAACAACTGGAAAAATTGAGGGACGAAGAGATAGAGGGAAGCAAAGAGAAAAAAATAACAGACAGCTTAAGAGAATGGCTTGGCAGAAGGTCAACAACAGAAATGATAAATAGCTGCCGAGATCGAAAGTTGTGGAGAGACATGATCACCTACGCCACTAGGCACGGTACTTGATGATGATGATGATGATGATGATGATGATGACTCACGCGCTCCTAACAGACCTAGCCGTAAATTGTCAGTTGAAGCCATCCCGTCTACAGCCTTGTACTTCTTTCATTAAGTCGAATATCCTATTGGCTAACATTCGAGTTCTCACTGCACATTACATACAATAAATCTATTTATACATTACAACATGGCATACACGGTCCAGCCTATACTGATAATCTCTGTTTCTTTAGATACTTAGGTGAGAGGCTAGGCCTAAAGTATGTGCGCGTTACTTATTGGAATTGTGGGTCCATTAAACAACGACGGCCCATTCTTGATAAGCTACTGTGCGGCGCCGATATAATGGTTTTGCAAGAAACTCTTCTTGGTGACAGGACAGTAAGTACTCCTGGCTTTCATTGTTTCTACAGTAGGCGACACCTTGGGCAGGCCATCCTTGTGCGCAACAATATGGTGGCAGCTGAGGTTGATATATCTGCGTAGAACAATGCAGAAATGCAGGTACATGCGGTTAGGGTGCAGACCCCAGTTCATTTTGTGATTGTTAATGTGTATGCCTGTAATGGGAAGGTGAACACACAACAATGGCAGAATCTCTTCGAGTTCGATGAAGAGAATGCCATTTTCTGCGAAGACTTTAATGCTAGAGGAAACCATTGGGGTAACATCATAACCAACAAGCAGGGAGAAGACCTAGAGAACGCACTGGTATCGGCCGATTTAGAGTGCTTGAATGATGGAAGGGCAACAAGAATGGCCACTCGAACAGGGGACTCTGATAGTGTTATAGACCTGGCACTGGTGTCTTCCACCTTCGCACCGATTTGTAGGTGGAATGCACTGGGGTTCCACGGAAGTGATTACTATCCATGTGTCCTCCTAATTGAGAAAAGCAGAAATAAAAGCCAGAAAAGAAAGCTCCACACATTCAACTACAAGAAAACAGAACAGGACGTCATTAGCAAAATCAGAAATAGGAAACAGAGCGCCCCTCGTAGGAGGCAGGAGCGATGGACGTAGCCACCTTGGTGGAACGTAGATGTCGAGGAAGCTTGGCGGAGCAAGAGACAAACGGTCAAGACATAGCAGAAAGCTAGAAGGAATGGAAGAACACAACCTGAGCTCTTGAAGCGTCTGAAAGTAGAGGTCGACCAAAAAATTATGCACTTTAAACTATGCGCTAAGCAGGCTAAAGATTCCAAATGGGATGACTTCTGTAAAAAAAAGTGTGCTCAGAAAAATAGCTCGCCACATTCTGGCGCCTTCATCAGAGCATGAATAACACAACACGACACAGAGGCATACCAGACTTTCAGAGCATAGGCCGGATATGGCACAAATCTGATGAGAGCAAAGGGAAGGCCCTGCTTGCCCGCTACATTGAGCAGACGGACCAAAGAAATGAGGCTGTAAGAATGAGGATACGAGGATCGCTGTCAAAATTGTGTAAGGATGTAGGGCTGGAAGAAGATCTCACAATCACAACCGATACCATTCGCACGACACTTAAAAGGTCACACAACATTGCGCCTGGTCCAGATGGTGTTCGGTACGATGACATAGGCAATTTTGCTGACGACGACTTGACAAAACTGGCCAATGAGTTTAATGCCAGTATTCGGAGTGGCCAGATTAAGGAGGAGTGGCTACTTACTACCGCTACCGAAGCCAAACAAGGACCATTCTCAGATCAGTGCCTACAGAATCATCACAATGCAGAACACTGCGGGCAAGCTGCTGGAGAAAATAGTTGTCCGTGTCCTCACCTGTCACCTTGAACAGAAACGCGTATTCCCACTAACACTCGGAGGTTATAGATATAACAAAGAGACATGGCTCAATACCGCAGTCTTTGCCTATGACGTCTTCGAAGGCTTCCACAGACGAGAGGAGACATGTGCTGCTGCTATAGATCTGGAGGATGCATACAACAGGGTACCATTTGAATACCTCATGCAAATGCTCCTCAAACTGGCGGTGCACCCCTTCCTCATTAGATGGATCGCCGCGGCACTGTTTCAGAGGAAGGTGATACTCAGATGTGGAAGTTGGTCTTCCGAACCAACATCCATTTGCCCAGGGCTGCCACAAGGCTCACCATTGTCACCAGTTCTATTTAACGTGTACACAATAACGATTACGGAACAACAGCTGGATGGGAGGGGAAGAATTATGACTTTTGCTGATGATATTCTGGTATATCGACAGGGAAGAGACAGACCGGGAATCGCTTCCACAATGCAAGACGAACTCGATCGCATTTCTTCCTGGTTTGGGGTATCAGGTGCCGTGGTTAATCCTAATAAAGCATCAGTTTCGTGGTTCTCATTTAACAATCATATCGTTAATACGACCACACCGGTAGTACGAATGGGAGCTGAAGAGGTGACCAGGGACAAGTTGATGACATACCTCGGAGTTAAGTTTGATCGCAGCCTGTGTTTTCGGGACCACGTCGACCATGTGATAACAAAATCTCACAAAGGATTAGCCGCCTTGAATGTCATGGCAGCTGCCAACATCGAGCAGAGGCTACTTACTCTTTTGTTCCAGGGATTAGTCCTCGCACCTATCGAATATGCCCTGGCAATTCTTACTGTCAGTACGATTCAAATTGACAGGCTGGAGAAAATACAAAATGAAGCCATGCGCATTATCCTGGGATGAACGGGGGACACTCCCTGTGTAGTAATGAGGTATCTTCTTGACTTTCCAACCATGGATGACAGAATCAAGATCTGGAGAGCACGAGCATACCTGAATATAAGTACAGATACAGAGCATCCATTGCACCACGTGCTCAACACAGAGAAAGGTGACAGGCTAAAAAGAGGCAAATCATGAGTACTGGTGTCGTCCGATTTAGTGTGCTTGAATGATGGAAGGGCAACAAGAATGGCCACTCGAACAGGGGACTCTGATAGTGTCATAGACCTGGCACTGGTGTCATCCACCTTCGCACCGGTTTTAAGGTGGAGTGCACTGGGGTTCCATGGAAGTGATCACTTTCCATGTGTCCTCCTAATTGATAAAAGCAGAAATAGAAGCCAGGAAAGAAAGCTCCACACATTCAACTACGAGAAAACAGACCAGGACGTCATTAGCAAAATCAGACAAAGGAAACAGAGCACCCCTCGTAGGAGGCAGGAGAGATGGACGCAGCCACCCTGGTGGAACATAGTTGTCGAGGAAGCTTGGCGGAGCAAGAGACAAACTGCCAAGACATGACAGAAAGCTAGAAGGAATGGAAGAACACAACCTGAGCAATGAAGCGTCTGAAAGTAGAGGTCGACCAAAAAATTATGCACTTTAAACTATGCGCTAAGCAGGCTAAAGATTCCAAATGGGATGACTTCTGTAAAAAAAAAGTGTGCTCAGAAAAATAGCTCGCCACATTCTGGCGCCTTCATCAGAGCATGAATGACACAACACGACACAGAGGCATACCAGACTTTCAGAGCACAGGTCGCATATGACACAAATCTGATAAGAGCAAAGGGAAGGCCCTGCTTGCCCGCTACATTGAGCAGACGGACCAAAGAAATGAGGCTCTAAGAATGAGGATACGAGGATCGCTGTCAAAATTGTGTAAGGATGTAGTGCTGGAAGAAGATCTCACAAACACATCCGATACCATTCGCACGACACTTAAAAGGTCACACAACATTGCGCCTGGTCCAGATGGTGTTCGGTACGATGACATAGGCAATTTTGCTGACGACGACTTGACAAAACTGGCCAATGAGTTTAATGCCAGTATTCGGAGTGGCCAGATTAAGGAGGAGTGGCTACACAGCTACTTACTACCGCTACCGAAGCCAAACAAGGACCATTCTCAGATCAGTGCCTACAGAATCATCACAATGCAGAACACTGCGGGCAAGCTGCTGGAGAAAATAATTGCCCGTGTCCTCACCTGTCACCTTGAACAGAAACGCGCATTCCCACCCACACTCGGAGGTTATAGATATAAAAAAAGAGACATGGCTCAATGCGGCAGTATTTGCCTATGACGTCTTCGAAGGCTTCCACAGACGAGAGTAGACATGTGCTGCTGCTATAGATCTGGAGGATGCATACAACAGGGTACCATTTGAATATCTCATGCATATGCTCCTCAAACTGGCGGTGCACCCCTTCCTCATTAGATGGATCGCCGCGGCACTGTTTCAGAGGAAGGTGATACTCAGATGTGGAAGTTGGTCTTCCGTGCCAACATCCATTTGCCCATGACTCAAATTGATAGGCTGGAGAAAATACAAAATGAAGCCATGCGCATTATCCTGGGATGTACTAGGGACACTCCCTGTGTAGCAATGAGGTATCCTCTTGACTTTCCAACCATGGATGACAGAATCAAGATCTGGAGAGCACGAGCAAACCTGAAGATTAGTACAGATACAGAGCATCCATTGCACCACGTGCTCAACACAATGAAAGGTGCCAGGCTTAAAAGAGGCAAATCATGGGTGGGCCGAGCAGAAGATGTCATCAAACAGGTCTGTGGGCTTACCAATGTCAGCGTTGGTGAGGAGTGGATACTGGTGCCTACGTCATTCAAGGGGACTTTCTCGTGTATTGTCACACTCGACAGGAAAAGTAGGGAACAGAACCCGGTCGTGGTTAATGCCGAGGTCAACGGTCTCATCTGCGATAACACCGATGAGAAATATGCAGTCATCTATACAGACTGATCTGTAATACGACACCAAATAAGTGCATGGACATTTACAGCACGCTCGGCAGGCAGAATAGTCAAGGAAGACAGTGGTGCATACGTCATGACCACGAGTAGCATGACAATGGAGGCGATGGCAGTGACCAAGGCATCATAATGGTTAGAGTCACAAGACTACACCCACGCATGTATACTGAGTGATTCGATCAGCATGATTAAAAACGTGTAGGCGGGCTCTGTACGCATGCAATGGGTAGAGTCGTTGCAGAAATCCAAAATACGTAAGGTCACCTTTGTCTATGTCCCTGGACATGCGGTAGTACGGGGAAATGAAAGAGCGGACAGGTTGGCTAGCTGCGCTGTCGTTGAGGACGGGCAACTATTGGATCGGGCTAACATCATCAATGCCCTGCGAGAAATGGGAAGAGCACAGGATTTCGACAAACACAGATCCACGTCACTTCTTCGGATGATGGAAATGGGAGTTAAGATGGGCACAGCCAGAAATGAGAAACTTAGTGGCCGTGTAAGAAGACTTATCAACCAACATAGAACTGGAGTCGTCAGTCGCTGGACACTGAGAGAATTGCTGAGGAGGGGATCTGAGCACCTATGGACGTGTTCTGAGTGCAATGATGATGACCCGCAAATAACTCATTAACTCAATGTATACTGAGTGATTCGATGAGCATGATAAAAAAAAGTGGAGGCGGGCTCTGTACGCATGCAATGGGTAGAGTCGTTGCAGAAATCCAAAATACGTAAGGTAACCTTTGTCTATGTCCCTTGACATGCGGGAGTACGGGGAAATGAAAGCGCGGACAGGTTGGCTAGCTGCGCTGTCGTTGAGGACGGGCAACCAATGGATCGTGCGGACATCATCAATGCCCTCCGAGATGTTGGAAGAGCACATGACTTCGACAAACACAGATCCACGTCACTTCTTCGGATGATGGAAATGGGAGTTAAGATCGGCACAGCCAGAAATGAGAAACTTAGTGTCCGTGTAAGAAGACTTATCAACCAACATAGAACTGGAGTCGTCAGTCGCTGGACACTACGGGAATTGCCGAGAAGGGGATCTGAGCACCTATGGACATGTTCAGAGTGCAATGATGATGACCCTCAAATAACTCAATAACTTAGCGTTATTTAGGGGTGCTAATTTTAATCACTTACACAGACCAACGAGTGCTCTCCTGAAGCAGTGGCAACAAGATCAGGGGTTAGATATAGGACGCAAGTTCCCTGGTGTAACGCTAGCTCTGATGCCATCACTAGAGGAGTGTTTCGGTATTAACATAGATGTTTATATCGCATTTGACAACGATCAAGCCCTGTCCCCAATGTTAAGAGGTTGTGCGAGTTATAGCGACACCATACGAGTTCCTTTTTTTATTACAAGGAACATTATATGTATTTAGCGAATATAGATATTGCGACACATGCCTCTTCTTGTCCTAAATATGGAAAATTATGGAAAGACTGTTAGCTTATGGATAGACACGAGAAAACATGCACTGGGGATAAACAAAAAGATAAGTATGTGGGGGGGGGGGTGTCTAAAGAAATGAGGACACTATATGGCAGGCCATAGCTAATCGCGGTATAGAGGTTCCTAATAATTACGTATATCACTACAAAGCAACATACGATTACGAATGTTACTTTAGTAATGTACCAATGACTAATTGAGGGATAATGTGACAGAATATGTAGCCAGGCATATTCCAATGTCGTGTGTCATTGCCAATAATATTACTGGGTGTGAAAAAACTGGTATGTTTTGTAAGCGAGGGGTGACCCCCAGGAATTAGTCAGCAAAATGATAGATTACCTAGAGACATTAGCGAAATGGGCGTATAGAATCTTACGTGCCAGTTCTAATCACGTATTTGATAGTTTAAAAGACACGGGTGTCTAGTGACCTCATACGGAAACTCAAGTCATACCTAAGAGAGCCTACTGTTATAGGATTCAACTCTGGAACGTATGATTTAAACGGAATAAAACCATATTTAATAAGGCACTTCGTAGCTGCGGCGAACAAAGTAGAAAACATGAATGAAGAAGAAGAAGAAAAGAAAAAATGAAGAAGAAGAAGATGAAGATGAAGATGAAGAAGAAACGAAACAAAACAATACTAACAAATAGATGGACTGCCTTTCAAGTTTACCGTTAAGCGTAATAATTATTTATGTGCATCGCTACCAGGCGACTAAAGTTCTTAGATATTATAAATTATATCGCTCCGGGATTCTCTTATAGTAAATACTTGGAGGCGTACAAGATTAAAGAGACTGAAGGTGTATTTTGTTACGAGTGCATAACCGATCTTAAGAAGTTTGACGAAACCTCCCCCCCCCCCCCACCCCCCGAATGAAGCTTTCTTTTCATCGTTATAAAACTAATGTTTCAGACGAAGAGTACGCAGAGTGTCAGCGCGCCTAGGTAGAGAATAGCATGACTACACTCATATATCTCATAGTAATCTACAATGTAAAAGATGTGGCACCTATGCTTTTGGCAATCGGTCTACAGATTAAATTTTACAGCGACATCAGTGTAGATATGTTTAAGGACGACATTTCCGTCCCCGGTGTGACATTAAGATATCTCTTTAACACCATACCTAAAAACGTAGTCTTTTCGCTATGCGGTACACAAGAGACGGATCTTCATAAAACTCTTAGAGATAAAATAGTGGGTGGTCAATCGATTATTTTCCATTGCCACCGCAAGAAGTGTTTATTATAAAGGATAAGTCTAAACATGTATCTAGTATAAAGGGATACGACGCCAATGCTCTGTATCTTTGGGCATTGATGCAGAAAATGCCCACTGATTTTCCAATTATACGAAAAAAGAGCACCGGTTTAGACAGCGTAAGGTTAGTTATTACGATCATCAGAGTAGAGAGTGGTTGACGTGGGTAGCTCACAAGCATAACATTAAGTTGCAAACTCAATACAACGGGCTGAGGTCCCTTTGGGACCTCGTAAGATTAGAGTATATGGCTTCTGTCAAAAGAGTAACCTAAACCAAAATATTCAAGGTAGGGTTTTTCAGTATATGGGATGCGCGTGGCATGGTCACAAAGACTGCGTGCTTACTCGAGGTCTCACTAGTAACCACATAAACAAAAACCTTTGTCCGAGTTATACAACAAGACCTGCTAAATTCGCGAATATTTAACCAACGACGTTGGAGTTGACGTAGTTGAAATGTGTGAGCGCCAATGGCAAGAGCTAAAGAAAACTGATAGCACCATTATTCCGTTTCTTAGACAAGTCTTTCCCAGATCAAAACCATCGTAAGCCACAGAAAAATTACCCCTAACCGTGGCTAAGATTTTAAAATCTGTTTCAGACGAAACGTTGTTTGGTCTGGTAGAGTGTGATTTACATGTTCCCGATTCTCTCAAAGACTATTTGAGCGAAATGACACACATATTAAAAAATATCGACGTGATAAGAAACGATATATTTGGAGAGTTTATGCAGGATTATGCCGTGAAAAATAAAATATTGATGACCCCTAGACGTACTCTGATATGTAGTTATGTCGGGGGGGGGGGGGGTACTTTGGCTACCCCCTTATTAAAATGGTATTTAGATCATGGTCTAGAGGTAACTAACATCTACCAGGTGATCGAATACCATCCAGTTAGTTGTTTCAAGCAATTTAGGTACACTGTATCCGATGCCAGACGAAAATGGGACGTAGATGAAACGTAGTCAATTACTAGTGAGACCATAAAGTTGATAGGAAATTCGGCATACGGGAAAACTCTCGCTGATAAAGCGAGACACGCTAATGTCGCGCACTGCGAGGGTGAGGGCTCGTCAAAATTAGTAAATAGTCCCCTTTTTAAACATATGACATATTTAGGAGTAAGAAATAGATTCGAGGTGGAAATGTTTAAAAAAAAACGACGACGTTGGACCTCCTGTTACAAATTGGCTACTTTGTGTATCAATACACCAAGCTACGTATGTTAGAATTTTATTACCATTTTTAGACAGGTTCGTAGACAAATCATACTTTCAACTGTGTGAAATGGACACTGACAATCTTTATTTGGCGTTAAGCAAACCTAGTTTAACTGACGCTGTTAGACCAGAGATGCTAGACAAGTTTTATAATGAGTACGACCAATGGTTCCTCACAGAGTCTTGTAGCGTTCATCGGGAGGAGTTTATTAGGAGTAAAGGTAGAGTTCAGATCGATTGTCGTGACTGAAAAAACAAAATTGTACCATAAACGTACCCCCGGTCTATTCAAATTAGAGTACGAAGGGGATGGGATGGTATCGTTATGTAGCAAAACTTACCATTGTTTCGGAAAATACGAAAAGAGTAGTTCTAAAAGGCTAAGCAAACTTCATAATAAATTAGACAAAAACATATTTATGAATGTTCTCAATACACAACAGGCACAGTGAGGGGAAAATGTGGGGTTTAAACGATATAAATCGAGCATCTATACATGCGCATGTAATAGGGGGTGATAGAAAATGGTGAAAATGTGTAACAATTGAGTGAGTGAATGAGTGAGGAAAATGTGGAAACATGCACGTGGAGAGAATGGGGAAATTAGCTTGAAATCAGCTCAGGTGGACTAATGGATTATCGGGATTTTAAGTGAGTTCGAGAGTGCTGAGTGGCGAAAGACATAGAATATAGGCAAATGACAAGTTGAGATGGGAGAGTTGCTCATACGTCAGCCTGGTAGCATGTAGCAGGTTGTCCGAAGGCGGTGGCCAATTGGCCTACCAGCCTTCGAAGATGTGATCGAGGTTGAGTTTCTTTCAGTCTTTTCGTGACTGTGAGCAAGGAGGTCGTCATTTGGTGTTAAGTTACATTTCAAACTGATTGGTTACCAGATTAATATAAGGCTGTGTGAATTGGCCACCGACTGATTATCGTTGTCAAAGTGGATCTGTTGAAGTTTTTTCTTGATTGTGAGCAAGGAGCTCGTCATTTGGTGTTAAGTTACATTTCAAACTGATTTTTTTACCAGATTATTATGAGGCTGTGTGAATTGGCCATGGACTGACTATCGTTGTCAATGTAATTCTGTTGAAGTCTTTTCTTGAGGGTGAGCAGTGCGCTCACTAAGGTTGCGGCTTTGGTGAAGAGCAGATTAAGTGACCAATTATTGTGTATGTGTGAGTCACGAAGGTTGACAGTGGGGCAGTATCATTCTGGGATTGACATTGAAATCCTGTCCTTTGAACTGTGTGTGATTCCGGGAGTACGAGAGAAAGGTCGAATTATTAGTGAATTGTTATGAACAATGGATCTTATTGAGCAATTCGGAGCGAGCGAATGACTTGCCGAGGATACTGTCATATTGCATGAAACTGAACCTTTGTATTAATATTTATGTGTGAGCCAGTGTTGACTTGTGGATGTACTACAATGGACAGGCCAGTCTGTCTGTTTAATTGGAGCGAGCGAAGGCGCTTACATATGTTAAATCTGTGATTGTGCAAAATGAACATTGTCAGAGTAGTGAGTGTGTAAGGTGGTCGTCATTTGTGTCTGCTCGAGTAGTCGAGGGACATGTTTTAAAAGCGAGGCCTATTTTATGAACATGTTGTCTTGTTACTTGGATTGAGTTAGTGTGATGATCAACTCGGGTGTGGCGATGAACGAACAACGGTTGGCGGAGCAGACGACAAGATGGAGATCTGCATGGACTATCGTTAAGATACAGCGCGAAGTACTAGGAAGAGGGATGCTAAGGCAGGCCGGCCGTAGTGTCCATAACCAGTCCTAAGCAGCGGTCCGGTGGTGATCCGGGAAGCCAGGATTCCAGAAATCGGCGCTAATAATAAAGTGGGCGTCAGCTATGCGGAAGCCAAAAGACACTCAACACATCAACTAAACAACACGGCGCGTCATACTCTAAGAAGGGGCGAACCAAGGATACACAAATTAAAACACAATCAATAAATCAACGACGTCTCATTCTTGATAAGCTACTGTGCGGCGTCGATATAATGGTTTTACAAGAAACTCTTCTTGGTGACAGGACAGTAAGTACTCCTGGTTTTCATTGTTTCTACAATAGACGACACCTATGGCAGACCATCCTTGTGCACAACAATATGGTGGCAACAATATGTCTGCGTGGGACAATGCAGAATTGCAGGTACATGCGGTTAGGGTGCAGAACCCAGTCCATTTCGTAGTTATAAATGTGTATGCCTGTAATGGGAAGGTGAACACACAACAATGGCAGAATCTCTTCGACTTCGAGGAAGAGAACGTCATTTTCTGAGGAGACTTTAATTCTAGAGGCAACCAGTGGGGTAGCGCCATAACCAACAAGCAGGGAGAAGATATAGAGAACGCACTAGTGTCAGTCCATTTAGTGTGCTTGAATGATGAAAGGGCAACCAGAATGGCCACTTGAACAGGGGACTCTGATAGTGTCATAAACCTGGCACTGGTTACTTCCACCTTCGCACCGGCTTGCAAGTGGAGTGCACTGGGATTCCACGGAAGTGATCACTATCCATGTGTCCTCCAAGTTCAGAAAAGCAGAAATAGTAGCCAGAAAAGAAAGCTACACACATTCCACTATGAGAAAACAGACCAGGACGTCTTTAGCAAAATCAGACATAGGAAACAGAGCACCCCTCGTAGGAGGCAGGAGAGATTGAAGCAGTGACCCTGGTGGAACGTAGTTGTCGAGGAAGTTTGGCGGAACAAGAAACAAACGGCCAAAACATGACAGAAAGACAGAAAAAATGGAAGAACCCGACATGAGTTCTTGAAGCGTCTGAAAGAAGAGGTCGACCAAAAAATGATGCACTTTTAACTATGTTCTAAGTAGGCTAAGGATGCCAAATGGAATTATTTCTGTTAAAAAGTGTGCTCAGAAAAATCGCTAGCCACATTCTAGCGCCTTCATTAGAGCATGAATGGCACAACACGACATAGAGGAATACCAGACTTTCAGAGCAGAGGTCAGATATGGCACAAATCTGATGAGAGCAAAGGGAAGGACATGCTTGTCCGCTACATTGAGCAGACTGACCAAAGAAATGAGGTTGTAAGAATGAGGATACGGGGGTAGCTGTCAAAATTGTGTAAGGATGAGGTGCTGGTAGAAGATCTGACAATCACAACCGATACCATTCGCACAACACCTAAAAGGTCACACAACACTGCTCCTGGTCCAGTTGGTGTTCAGTACGACGACATAGGCGATTTAGCTGACGACGACTTGAAACAAACTGGCCAAAGCCAGCATTCGGAGGAATTCAAGGAGGAATGGCTACACTAGAGAAAATAGTTGCCCTTGTCCTCACTTGTCACCTTGAACAGAAACGCGAATTCCCATCCACACTCGGAGGTTATAAAGACATGGCAAAGAGACATGGCTCAATGCGGCAGTCTTCGCCTATGACGTCTTCGAAGGCTTCCACAGACGAGAGGGGACATGGGCTGCTGCTATAGATCTCGAGGATGCATACAACAGGGTACCATTTGAGTACCTCATACACATGCTCCTCAAACTGGCGGTGCACCCCGCTGATATATCGACAGGGAAGAGACAGACGGGGAATCGCTTCCACAATGCAAGACGAACTCGATCGCATTTCTTCCTGGTGTGAGGTTTCAGGTGCCTTGGTTAATTCTAATAAAGCATCAGTTTCATGGTTCTCCCTTAACAATCATATCGTTAATACGGACACACCGGTAGTACGAATGGGAGCTGATGAGGTGACATGGGACAAGTTGATGACATACCTCGGAGTTAAGTTTGATCGCAGCCTGTGTTTTCGGGACCACGTCGACCATGTGATAGCAAAATCCCGCAAAGGATTAGCCGCCTTGAAGGTCATGGCAGCTGCCAACATCGAGCAGAGGCTACTTACTCTTCTGTTCCAGGGATTAGTCCTCGCACCTCTCGAATATGCCCTGGCAATTCTTACTGTCAGTACGACTCAAATTGATAGGCTGGAGAAAATACAAAATGAAGCCATGTGCATTATCCTGGGATGTGCAAAGGACACTCCCTGTGTAGCAATGATGTATCTTCTTGACTTTCCAACCATGGATGACAGAATCAAGATCTGGAGAGCACGAGCACACCTGAAGATTAGTACAGATACAGAGCATCCATTGCACCACGTGCTCAACACAGGGAAAGGTACCAGGCTAAAAAGAGGCAAATCATGGGTGGGCCGAGCAGAAGATGTCATCAAACAGGTCTGTGGGCTTACCAATATCAGCGTTGGTGAGGAGTGGATACCGGTGCCTACGTCGTTCAAAGGGACTTTCTCGTGTATTGTCCCACTCGACAGGAAAAGTAGGGAACAGAACCCGGTCGCGATTAATGCTGAGGTCAACGGTCTCATCTGCGATACTACCAATGAGAAAGATGCAGTCATCTATACAGACGGATCTGTAAGACGACACCAAAGAAGTGCATGGGCATTTACAGCATGCTCGGCAGGCAGAATAGTCAAAGAAGACAGTGGTGCATACGTCATGACCACGAGTAGCATGACAATGAAGGTGATGGCAGTGACCAAGGCATTCAAATGGTTAGAGTCACAAGACTACACCCACGTATGTATACTGAGTGATTCGATGAGCATGATTAAAAAAGTGCAGGCGGGCTCTGTACGCATGCAATGGGTAGAGTCGTTGCAGAAATCCAAAATACGTAAGGTCACCTTTGTCTATGTCCCTGGACATGCGGGAGTACAGGAAAATGAAAGAGCGTACAGGTTGGCTAGCTGTGCTGTCGTTGAGAACAGGCAACCAATGGATCGGGCTAACATCATCAATGCCCTCCGAGATGTGGGAAGAGCACAGGATTTCGACAAACACAGATCCACGTCACTTCTTCGGATGATGGAAATGGGAGTTAAGATGGGCACAGCCAGAAATGAGAAACTTAGTGGCAGTATAAGAACACTTATCAACCAACATAGAACTGGAGTCGTCAGTCGCTGGACACTACGGGAATTGCCGAGAAGGGGATCTGAGCACCTATGGACATGTTCGGAGTGCAATGATGATGACCCTCAAATAACTCAATAACTCAATTATTTATCAGCACGAGAGACTTTCTTAGAGATCCTATAACGCCCTTACGGACCACAAGAGCAGAGATTGTGTGAATTAAACATAGAATTATAGGTTAAGGAGCCAGTGGTGGGGTGTACTAAATACTCCAAAGTATGGTGACAGCCTTACAAGGAAGGAACACAACACAATAATGACGTTTCGGCCTGTGGCCTTCTTCAGAATACAAGAACAACGACAACAAACGGTGAAGCACAATTATCTATAACTACATGTTAGATGGTCAAGTGGAGGGCGAGGAAAATAGGATGTTGAAATAAGAAAGGAGAGGATTTATAGGTTAACCACTATAGACTACCAAAGAACTTTATTACGATCACGGAAGTTACTTGTTATACACACCACCGATTGGCTCTACAAAGTAACGCTAAAGTTAACATAAGAATTTATAGAATTATAGAACATTGCTGATTGAGTTAGAAAATGTTGTTATGCAATATGGAGATTATGAATAAAGACTGTTGTTTCTTGTTACTACAATGATGAGTTATGTGTGTCCATCTACGGAATGAAAGTAATAATAACAAGATATACAAATAATAGATGTTCAACAACATACTGCAACCAAAGTAGTGGTCGGAGTAGTAGTAGCAGTAGAAGTAGAAGTAGTAGTAGTAGTAGTAGTAGTGATAGTAGTAGAAATAATGGTTGTAGTATTAGTAGTAGTGGTGGTGGTGGTGGTAATAGTAGAAGTAGTCATAGTAGTAGTAGTAATAGTAGTGATAGTAGTAGAAATAGTGGCTGTAGTAGTAGTAGTAGTATTAGTAGTAGTGGTGGTGGTAATAGTAGAAGTAGTAGTAGTTATAGTAGTAGTAGTAGTAGTAGTGGTAGTAATAGTGATAGTAGTAAAAATAGTGGTTGTAGTAGTAGTAGTATTAGTAGTAGTGGTGGTGGTAATATTAGAAGTAGTAGTAGTAGTAGTAGTAGCAGGGACAATAGTAGTAGTGGTGGTTGTGGTTAGTAGTAATAGTCATCATTATCAAAAGAATGCTATTAATATTAAAGATATAACTTCTCGTAATCAAGGGAATGCTTGTAGAGCAGTTGATAATAAACATGTATTTAAAGGATAATCGTTTCCTTCCTTTCAACTCCCTGTGGAGCATAGGTCTTCAACATACACTTTCTAAGTCGTCCTATTTCTTGCCATTCTGTTAAGATAGTTGTGTACGCTCTTTCTCTATATATGTGAATAGTCACATATATATACAAGCAATCTCTCTATCAAAGTGAGACCATCTCCATTTTTCTCCAAATGTACTCTCTTGTAATCTCCACCAACGTTTTCTCTTTATATTATAATCTCTTCTCCAACCAATTATTGTATGTAACCTCTTGTTGTGACCTCCACCATGATCTGTAATCTCTTTATGTTGATCTCTTTATATTGATCTCAACTCCACCAATGTTCATTCCAATGTTCATTCTATTATGAGTTCTATTCCAATTCAGTTCTCTTCTATTCAATCGTTCCCGTCAAAATGTAAACTCAATGTATATTTTATCAACTGCAACAATTGTATCAATCTCCAACTCCGCGACAACCATGCCATCTTCTGGATTATCAACTCTATTATCAGCTGTAAGCTTCCGTCAATAGTCACATTCCTTCTTCAGGACAGCATTCAGCATTCACCATTTCATATGATTATGATATGTATCTCGTACGATTCTTCTCTATCGTCAAATATATATATATATATCAATGCAGCGCTCAACTTCCAACCGAACAAATATCACAAAATGAACTCTTCTTTACATTTTTACTTGGAGCCTTTCTTTTAATCTTCAATTCATTACACAATTTCAATAACAACGTGGTATACTATCACTTCCATTATCTCATATCTCATGCATTCTTCTATTCCTATTTCTATCTGTAGCTTGACGAATATCTATTCCTAACTAACTAAATATATTTGGCCATTTCCCTAAAATTGGTACGTTCCCATCGAACGCACCGCCCTAAACTATCTATCTATTTTCCTAAGCTATCTATTGGCCTATTACGTCGTGAAATTGAGTCTTCTCTATTCTATCTATCTCTAATGGTTGACCGTTATCTCTCCGATGTTGCTCACTATTCCGATAGGTCTTGTCAGTCCGATGTTCTAGCTCCAAGTGACTAGCTTCTCTAGTCACTTGCCAACCGTAACTCCCCTAACACGTCATCCCCTTTTCTTTACGTCACTTTCTCTTCTGCATGAGAAAGTGCTCAATCTATAATTCCCCATACTTCATCTCTTGGTGTGTATCTTCCTTTATACCCTTCCCCGCGCAAGTGTTTGGTTTATATATTTCCCTACTCTCCTTTCCCCATTATTATCTATTCTTAATCTCTATTCTTCGCTATTATCTACTCCTATTCTCTATTCTCTGCTACACAATACGCCCTCCCTGCACTTAGTCGTTGCACCATACTAACGACTACTCTTATATTCCCTTGGCGATTATCTCCTTAAATTACCCTTATCTCAATAATATTACACTCATTCTGTTTTGTCTCCATAATCATTAATACTGGTATACTTCAAATAATAACTATCATGCAACTATAACAACTCTTAACATAATGAGTGCCAATGAATCTTTTCATCTGTTCACTAATTAACTGTTAACCTTGAATTTTTTTGAATTGACAACAATTTAATTTCTTATATTAATACTTAAACTTTAATCCTTCCACCACTTTCCGCCCTATCTCTAACTTTCCTTTTTTTTCATGCTTTTCGTCATATCTTCAACTTTTCACTACCCTCTCTGGGTTTTCTCCTTCGTTCATTGCATTCCGCCATATCTCTACCTTTCACTTATTGCCTTCCGCAATCTCTCTACTTTTCCTCTTATTGCATTCCGCAATCTCTACCTTTCCGCAATATCTATACTCTTCCTCTTATTGCCTTCCGCAATATCCCTACCTTTCCGCAATATCTATACTCTTCCTCTTATTGCCTTCCGCAATATCCCTACCTTTCCGCCATTTCCATACTCTTCCTCTTATTGTATTCCGCAATATCTCTACTCTCTCTCTTATTGCATTCCGCAATATTTCTACTCTCTCTCTTATTGCATTCCGCAATATTTCTACTCTCCCTCTTATTGCATTCCGCAATATCTCTACTCTCCCTCTTATTGCATTCCGCAATTTCTACTCTCCCTCTTATTGCATTCCGCAATATCTCTACCTTTCACTTTTATTGCATTCCGCCATATCTCTACTCTTCCCGCAATATCTATACTCTTCCTCTTATTGCCTTCCGACTTACCTTTCCGCAATATCTATACTCTTCCTCTTATTGCCTTCCGCAATATCCCTACCTTTCCGCAATTTCTATACTCTTCCTCTTATTGCATTCCGCAATATCTCTACTCTCCCTCTTATTGCATTCCGCAATATTTCTACTCTCCCTCTTATTGCATTCCGCAATATCTCTACTCTCCCTCTTATTGCATTCCGCAATTTCTACTCTCCCTCTTATTGCATTCCGCAATATCTCTACACTCCCTCTTATTGCATTCCGCAATATCTCTACTCTCCCTCTTATTGCCTTCCGCAATTTCTATACTCTTCCTCTTATTGCATTCCGCAATATCTCTACTCTCCCTCTTATTGCATTCCGCAATATTTCTACTCTCTCTCTTATTGCATTCCGCAATATCTCTACTCTCCCTCTTATTGCATTCCGCAATTTCTACTCTCCCTCTTATTGCATTCCGCAATATCTCTACTCTTCCTCTTATTGCATTCCGCAATCTCTACCTTTCCTTTTATTGCATTCCGCCATATCTCTACTCTTCCCGCAATATCTATACTCTTCCTCTTATTGCCTTCCGACTTACCTTTCCGCAATATCTATACTCTTCCTCTTATTGCCTTCCGCAATATCCCTACCTTTCCGCAATTTCTATACTCTTCCTCTTATTGCATTCCGCAATATCTCTACTCTCCCTCTTATTGCATTCCGCAATATTTCTACTCTCCCTCTTATTGCATTCCGCAATATCTCTACTCTCCCTCTTATTGCATTCCGCAATTTCTACTCTCCCTCTTATTGCATTCCGCAATATCTCTACCTTTCACTTTTATTGCATTCCGCCATATCTCTACTCTTCCCGCAATATCTATACTCTTCCTCTTATTGCCTTCCGACTTACCTTTCCGCAATATCTATACTCTTCCTCTTATTGCCTTCCGCAATATCCCTACCTTTCCGCAATTTCTATACTCTTCCTCTTATTGCATTCCGCAATATCTCTACTCTCCCTCTTATTGCATTCCGCAATATCTCTACTCTCCCTCTTATTGCATTCCGCAATTTCTACTCTCCCTCTTATTGCATTCCGCAATATCTCTACCTTTCACTTTTATTGCATTCCGCCATATCTCTACTCTTCCCGCAATATCTATACTCTTCCTCTTATTGCCTTCCGACTTACCTTTCCGCAATATCTATACTCTTCCTCTTATTGCCTTCCGCAATATCCCTACCTTTCCGCAATTTCTATACTCTTCCTCTTATTGCATTCCGCAATATCTCTACTCTCCCTCTTATTGCATTCCGCAATATCTCTACTCTCCCTCTTATTGCATTCCGCAATATCTCTACCTTTCACTTATTGTCATATCTCTACTATTATATCTATTTTGCCTACTTCCTCTACTATTTATTATAAGCCTAATATTATTCTTCTGTTTCATCCTTCTTTCCACTTTCGGTTTGCTCCACCTTCTCTTCTTTTCTTTAATATGATGATCCTTCAATTCGTATTCTTTCCATTCATCATCTTCGTTATTCGCTCTCTTCCTTTTTCTTTTTGATTTTTGTGATTGTTTTGTAACTACCATTCTTCCTTCCTTGTCTTTGAATCTTATACTTGTCTTTGGTAATGTTCCTGTTGTTGTATCGGATGATGTTATTGTTTCTTTATTTATATCGCGTTTTTGTATTTGTATCCTACATCTTCTTGTGTTTTGATATGGGGCCTCTATTTCCCTCTCACTATCAGTTTCGCTGATATTGGACCGTAACTTCTGCGATTCCCCTTTTTCCAATCTCTCCTCTTCTGTGGTAATTGTATTTTCTTCTGATGAAATTATACTTTCCCCTGTGTCCATTCTATCTTCTTCTGTGGTAATTATAATCTCTGTTTGTGTCTCATGTTTCCCATCATCTTTGCTTTCCCCTGTAGATTCTCTCATATATGGCCCTTTTCGTCTTGTCAGACGGTCTAGTGGAGGCTATTGCGTATTTTTTTGAGATATTGTTTTTGCCGAACAGCTTCTCTCGTGGCTAATTCTACCAATGTTTGACAAACACACGCGGTCACATAATGAACAGGTCAGGCTCGCTGGTCCACAGGGTTTACCATCCTTTTTCATGAGTCTCTTCTCTTCTAAGTCCTGTCTTAGAACAGTCTCAAATGTTGTTATACCGTTCCTTATACGTGCTCTCCATGATGTGCGATCACTTGCCAGATGTTGCCAGTCGTTTTCACAGATGGAGAAGTCTTTCAGAGATGATTTGCAGATATCTCTATATCGTAGTTTAGGTCTGCCGATTTGTCGTTTTCCGTGTTTTAGCTCGCCATATAGTATTTGCCTAGGAATGCGTTTTTCTTCCATCCGATGGACATGCCCCAGCCATCTTAGCCTTCGACTTCTGAGCATCGACATGATTGTTAGGGTCTTAGCACGTTGCAGGACAGTTAAGTTGGTTATTTTGTCCTGCCATTTGATGTGCATTATTTTGCGGAGACATCGCATGTGGAAGACATTTAGTCTTTTTTCCTGGTTTGAGTATGTTGTCCAGGTTTCGGATCCATATAGTAGTGTGCTAAGCACACAAGTTTGATATATTAAGAGTTCTCTCATACTGCGTGTGCATTTCCTTCGAGGTCTATCTGTTTGCACCTCTGTTTGTGTGTTATATTTCCCTTCATCTTCGCTTTCCTCTGTAGATTCTCTCATACTGCGTGTGTATTTCCTTCGAGGTCTATCTGTCTGCACCTCTGTTTGTGTGTTAAATTTCCCATCATCTTCGCTTTCCTCTGTAGATTCTCTCACATTGCGTGTGCATTTCCTTGGAGGTCTGTCTGTCTGTACCTCTGCCTGTTCTGACCAAAGGGTGTCGTCCTTTCGTATATTTCTTCCATGTGTTCTTATTTCTGACTTACCATATATGTGTTTAATTACATAATTGGATATTCCTGTTTTCTTCATGACTATATATCCTTCTTTCCATTTAGGACTTAGTTTGGAAATGGCCGTATGATTCTTATAAAATTCATTCAATTCTGTTTGTATGTCTTTTTCTCCTTTCGCTGCCTCTCGACTTATCTCCCCGTCTTCGCCTACTGCGACATCCACATATGTTTTTCTGTCCATTGTTTCCATTTTATTCTGTGTCTTCTTTGGCACAACTGCTGATCTCTCCGTTTTCTCACCAATTTCATTCATATTTTGTTTTCTAATCCTCTTATTTATTTGCATACTATACCATCTGAAGTTTGTTCTCTTATTTGTTCCATTTCTTCTTTAATAACATTTAAATAACATGGCCTTGTCTCTAGGTTGTCTTTTTGTTTCCTTTCAATTGGCCTAAACACATCTACCTTTATCCTATTATTTGATAGTTTGTGTCCCTGATTTAGGATCTTATTTACTATTGAGCTCTTTCTGTAGAGCACTATGGCTTCATTTCTGTTGTCCATTCTCTCTCTGAATTTATAAAACATGATCTCCCCAAACTTTCCAAAGTAATTTTTAACCTGTCCTTCTGTAATGTTCTTTCTTAATTCCTTGACTATTATCTTGCAGCTATTTGTTCTATTCTCCACAAATTGACACTGTCTCACTAGGTGTCCTATTTCCTTACATCTATAACATCTCTTCCTGTCCTGTGCCCTATTTATTGCTTTTTGGTTCTGCCCTTTGTCTACTTGCAATATGCAGAAACATGTCTCTTTCTTTCTCCCGTGTTTCCCAATTTTATCTGGCTTTTCCTTTGTACTCAAAATTCGCCTGTCTCTCTGGGTACTGTCTGCGTTTCCCGCTCTCTGATATCTTCCTTGTGTATTAAACGTTTCTCGACATTGTCTCATGATATGTCCTCTTCTTCCACATCTATAACATCTCCTTGTTTCCTGTACGACATTTATCATTTGTGTCTCTCTCTGTTGTATCCTTCTTTGCCTCATTTGATTTATCTCCCTGGGGATTCCTTGTTTACCCCAACTATTTTCTTTATATGGTGTATGTTCTTCCTCTAATCTCTTTGTTATTCCCTCTTCTTCTATTGCTGTATTTTTCTCTCCACTTCCTGTCGTTGAATATCTGCCTCCTGAAAAATTAGGAATTCTTTTGGTAATTTCCTGGGTTTGTAAACTGTCCCCTAGTTTTTCATTTGCTCTTCCCATCATCTATAGAGTTTGTCGCATATTTTCTTCCTGGCTCACTATTTCTGATCCTTTATTTCCCCTTCTTGCCATTTTATAGCTTATTATTTCTTAGTGATACTGTCATATAATTCCTTGTTATTTAAAAAAAATCTTTATCTATTACAATTTATTACATTATTATTACAACATTTTATTATAATATCGGGCGTGTCTTTACTCCCTACTTTAAGTTACCTTTTCGTTCCCACAAAACCCAATCTTCCCGTACTTTTAAGTGTGGATAATTATCAATACTAAAAATTTCAATCACAGACACGTCTGATATTTTACAATTAATTTTCTTATGGTATATTCCTAAATTATAACTATAATGTAGCCATGTACAAATTGTTCTCAACTTAATTAAGATAAACCAAATCTACTTAACTAACCTGTGGATAGAATGACATTTTACATGTATCGTCCCATACCATACTACGGTCCTCTTTACTACTCCATCCCCATTACTAGATTGTGAGTAAAAATTTTATAACAATTTCATATATAGTGTACTTAGACAAATTCCTGTAATCAACTATTCCATCTATCCCATGTAAATGTCAACCAATCTATACTTTGACCCTATTCATCACTTGTGAGTAATATTATCTCCAACTAACTTTCACTCACTGACAATGATGTCACGTCCACTGCGACTAGTTCCAGCCATCCCGGTCTGTTTCATACAGCATATTTCTTTCAGTATGGTTCTCCCATTAATGCTCCACACAGCAGGTAACCACAGCGTTGTTCCGTATAACGGGTCACCGCAGCGTTGTTCTGTATAGTAAGTCACTACAGCGTTGCTCTCTCACACACAGTGAGGCCAGTGGCAAACTCGTACACCAAAGTGAGGCCATCAGCAAACACGTACACTCACACAAAGTGAGGCCATCAGCAAACACGTACACTCACACAAAGTGAGGCCATCAGCAAACACGTACACTCACACAAAGTGAGGCCATCAGCAAACACGTACACTCACACAAAGTGAGGCCATCAGCAAACACGTACACTCACACAAAGTGAGGCCATTCCCATCTTTCTGTTTCTATCCGCGACAACTCTGGTCAGCCTCACGCATAATTTGTCGATGGTCAACAATGCGTTCAACTATGTGTTAAACGGTGCGTATTGTTTTGGTCACACGGCACCAAAATGTACGCTCTAGTTACATATGTCACCAAATGTACTCTCTTGTTACATATGTCACCAAATGCACTCTCTATTCACATATGTATACAAGCAATCTCTCTATCAAAGTGAGACCATCTCCATTTTTCTCCAAATGTACTCTCTTGTAATCTCCACCAACGTTTTCTCTTTATATTATAATCTCTTCTCCAACCAATTATTGTATGTAACCTCTTGTTGTGACCTCCGCCATGATCTGTAATCTCTTTATGTTGATCTCTTTATATTGATCTCAACTCCACCAATGTTCATTCCAATGTTCATTCTATTATGAGTTCTATTCCAATTCAGTTCTCTTCTATTCAATCGTTCCCGTCAAAATGTAAACTCAATGTATATTTTATCAACTGCAACAATTGTATCAATCTCCAACTCCGCGACAACCATGCCATCTTCTGGATTATCAACTCTATTATCAGCTGTAAGCTTCCGTCAATAGTCACATTCCTTCTTCAGGACAGCATTCAGCATTCACCATTTCATATGATTATGATATGTATCTCGTACGATTCTTCTCTATCGTCAAATATATATATATATATCAATGCAGCGCTCAACTTCCAACCGAACAAATATCACAAAATGAACTCTTCTTTACATTTTTACTTGGAGCCTTTCTTTTAATCTTCAATTCATTACACAATTTCAATAACAACGTGGTATACTATCACTTCCATTATCTCATATCTCATGCATTCTTCTATTCCTATTTCTATCTGTAGCTTGACGAATATCTATTCCTAACTAACTAAATATATTTGGCCATTTCCCTAAAATTGGTACGTTCCCATCGAACGCACCGCCCTAAACTATCTATCTATTTTCCTAAGCTATCTATTGGCCTATTACGTCGTGAAATTGAGTCTTCTCTATTCTATCTATCTCTAATGGTTGACCGTTATCTCTCCGATGTTGCTCACTATTCCGATAGGTCTTGTCAGTCCGATGTTCTAGCTCCAAGTGACTAGCTTCTCTAGTCACTTGCCAACCGTAACTCCCCTAACACGTCATCCCCTTTTCTTTACGTCACTTTCTCTTCTGCATGAGAAAGTGCTCAATCTATAATTCCCCATACTTCATCTCTTGGTGTGTATCTTCCTTTATACCCTTCCCCGCGCAAGTGTTTGGTTTATATATTTCCCTACTCTCCTTTCCCCATTATTATCTATTCTTAATCTCTATTCTTCGCTATTATCTACTCCTATTCTCCATTCTCTGCTACAGTTGCATGTCTTACTCATCCTGTTTATCGCTGCTTCCACCTGTCTTCTGCAAGTATATTTTGATCATCCTCCTCTTCCCCTCCATTAGGAATTCCAAAAAAGGGTTTGTGTAATGCCCTCACTTGGCTTTTGTAGTGTGTGTGTTCCAGCGCCATCATTTTCGTCGTATTCCTTTGGCTCTCTGATATTTGACTGTTAAGGATAATACAAAGAAAAGTAAAAAAGTAAAGGTTTCCTCTACGCCTTGCTAGACATATGGGGAATATGGCGTTAGTGACCATATAGTGGTTTCCTTGACCACGGCATATTTGATGATGTGGTCGTTATCACACCAGGTCACCTTTACTTCCCATAAAAATCTCTTCTGCCCATTCTTTTAAGAGCCTTGTTGGTCCGAAAAAATCCTCCACTTCTGGGGATCGAACCCGAAACCTTCTGATCAGGAAGCGACTACACTGAATGCGCGACCACGAAGACCCCCATTAAGAATTTAGGGGTCAAACTAAATATCCATAGGCGGCTGCTTGATTCATCAAGGTATCAATGGACACCTGGTTTTATTTTTTCCTGCAAGAAAAACAGCACTATCTTAATGCTAACCACAAAGTCCACAAATGTGCCGAGTGTCCACATAATTCGGGCACTACCTCCATATTTCTTGCAAAACCCGTTTGGTTTTACTGGCTACATTTCTGTTATACACAAGAAGCCAAGATGTGGCGGTTTGAATCATATCACCGTTATCATGTGCCCTGTCGATTGGCGTAGGTGATTTTGTCCTTCAATTCTCTGTCCTCAGTACATAGTATAAATTATGTTGCTGGCTTTTACCGTGTCACGACACAAAACTATTTATAGTATCTTCTCTCTATGTCGTCCGCAGACTCTTTTCCTGTATTTTGCCAGTTGTAACCAATAATTTCAACTTACCTCTTCTAATAGCACGCCTGAAAAATGTCGAATATTTTTTTCTGATGATTTTATAGACTCTCTTTTTGTGTTGGCGTCTTTGATAATTTCCTAGTTTGTCTTTTTAGCTGCCCATGGAACTTACACAATTTTCCTGAAAAATCCTATTTATGAGGCCTCTAATAGTTTGTTTGATTTGTTTGCCTCCTGTCCATGTCAGTATTGAATCACATAAGGATTGCATTTATGAATCACATAAGGATTGTATTTGTGGATCATATAAGGATTGTATTTATGGATCATATAAGAATTCTATTTATGGATCACATAAAGATTGTATATATGAAATTATCAAGGAAGAAAGGCAACTAAACGGAAAAACAACTGTGGATAGGAATAAAGAGAAAGTTATCGTAAGGGAAACAAGTTACAACACACAATGAAATAATTGACACAGTTTAACTGAAACGTATATTGGGGGAGCAGAAGCGCCTGCGACCTGCGGTCGCAATAGCAGGGTCGGCGCACTATCAGCTGACCAAGACCTAGCAGTTCTACTTCCTCGTGGTCTTCCCTGGTAACAGTCTGCATCTAAACAGGCTGGCTAACAGAAGCTAGGATCGCCGTGTTCCCTGTAGTAGTGGCTGTTACTGATATAGAAGACCCAGTATTGCAGTGCCTCTGGGCTGGACTAGTAGTTTCCCTGCATAGCCTGGGATTGACAAACTCCCAACTTCTCCAGTAAGAGCCGGGAATTTCAAGAAAGCCATTACGACCCGCCACTTCAATGAGTCAAAGGGCAACCTGCCCGCATCAACTCGTGGCATTACGTCGACTCAACTTAACTGAAACGTATGAATTGATAGTAGATAATGACTAGCAGCCCATTTTTGACCGGATGTTCAGCGAACCAGAGCTCATTAAAACACTTTTTGGATGGTGTAAGAAAATTAGCCAACGGCCGAAGCGTTTAAGGATCGAAACTGAATGGCAAAACCGGGTTCGTAAATATTTCATGATGCAATTGAATGTATCAGGGCGAAAGGCGCAAGTATAAAAAAAAAATTAGCTCTAAGCTACGACACAAAGTAACAAGCGATTTTTCTCACTGTCTATTTTTCTCAGTAGAGGAAAAAATGGAAAAGAAGAAGCCTATAAAGTGTGTCAAGATTATGAAAATGGTCATTATTAAGAAAAAGAAATAGTGATACATTAACAAAAATAAGAGGGGAAGAAGAAGAAGAAGAAGAAAGAAAAATAAAAGAATATAAAATGAAAACGAGAAAAGGCGGAAGATAAAAAGAAGTAAAAGATGGGAACAAATTAAAAATAGAGGGAGGATAAAAACAAGAAGACAAAATTATGATAAAAGGGAAAAACTATGAATGAAACAAAACGAAGAAAAAATAGAAGATAAAAGGGGAAGAAGAAAAAAGAAGAAGATGATACATAAGGAGAAGATGTAAAAGAAGAAAAAGGGAGGAGATAGTAAAATAAAATTAAGTGCTCTTCACCATGCCCTAATGTCAAATCATTAATAACCGTTCTGATTAAAAGTAACTACTCAATAGACTTTTTGTGCAACCTGTAAAACATGTGATTTAGACACCGCGTACACAAATGATGATTAAAAATGTGAAAGCGGGTGCTATCACCCAAGTTTAAATGAGGATTAATGGGAGTGGCCGAGGAGAGAATGAGATCACTCGTGGAATGTTGCCACGAGACACTGGAATGTCAGAGCGATGTTCAGGTTTTTCATGCGTGAAGACACATTTATTTGAGGTCTGGATGCGGTCAACTCTTCCACACTGTAGTCAATAGCCTTTTGTTCGTTGGAAAGTGCATGTAGAGCTTATTGGCTCGTTGATTGTAGTTTCTTTAACTTGCTGTTTCATACCTCAATCGATGGTGTTTGTACTTGTCTAGTAGTTCCTTCTGTAGCGAGTGGATGCGGGGAGAGTGTCTGTCTATTTGTTTGGTGAGTTGGATGGCTTGTTCCAAATTACATTCATACATTACATCATCCAAATTACATCATCCTGTCCCTGTATATATTGGTGGATAAGATCTGTGTTCTTTCACGTATTGTGGACTGAACAGTTACTAGTGTTGTCTGTTGGCACGTTTCCTGTACATTGGAAGATGAGTTGCGTCATGTAATCTGTGAACTCTCTGTTTTGGAGTAACGTGTTGTTGAACTTTAAATGAGGGGAACGTTTGTTTTGTGTGTGTTTGGGTTGTGTTGATGGTTTCGATCACTGCTTTCTTGTTTGTGAACTTTAGCGTATCAGGTAAATGTTTGACTAGGTTTATGTGATGGTCAGACCTTCTGCATATCATGTCTAGTATTGCTGCCCTGTTTGTATATGTGCAGTTTCAATTGTATGAGGGTGCGTGTGCCTGTACACATCAACTAGGTCGTTTGTGTCTGCTGTTTTGCAGTGTCTCGAGCTGATTGGCCTCTTCTCTGTTGGTTCCTCTCAGCTGACTTGGCCCCCTATAGAAATGCATTAATAAACTGTCATAGAAGTGCGGCTGATCATCATCAAAATGTACAATACCGTTTGACGTAAGCGACCATGTCCTTCCACAATCTTCTATCCACAGCGCATCGTATCAGTTCTGTTGTTGACTGTTTTCCATGTCATGACACCAAGCTATCCAATATTTTCTCTCTTTGTCGTCAGTGAACTTTCCCCGTATTTTGCCAGTTGTAACCAAGTATTCCAACTTTCCTCTTCTCATGATGTGCCCGAAGAATGTTTCTTTCTGATGCTTCTTATGAGCTCCTTTTTGTGTTGGCCTCTTTGAGAATTTCCTCGTTGGTCTTTTTAGCTGTCCAGGGAACTTTCAACATTCTTCTGAGAAATCCCATCTCTGTGGCCTCTAATCGTCTATTCATTTGTGTCTGTCCATGATTCGCTTCTATAGGTCAGAATTGGTTTATATAGCACCGATGAACTCTCTTTCTCACTTATATTGGCATAGATTTGTTGCATACATGTTTTTCATCTTCTGAAATGTTATTTCCGCTTTTTTTATTTCTGTGGTGCATCTTCCATCTGATGTAATTATTGTGCCCAAGTATTTGGAGCATTTCTCTTGTTGCGGCTGATAGGCCTACCTGTAGCAGGGTGGTGCGTGTATATTCACAAGGTGTATTCATGTGTGCCATTCTCTACCTTACCTTATGGCTACCTTCCCTTCACTGTCCCAGTTTGTATTCACTATCTTCCACCTATCTGAAAGATGGCAAACCCTGAACCTGTATTCTGGATGCTTGGACTGAAACATGAATATCTCAAACCCAATCTAGAGGTGATGTGGGATGAGTGTATGTCTGTATCTATACGTTGGTCTCTAGCAGAAGTATAATCAGGTTGGTATTTGTGTATGAGAGGTACGATGCAGCTTAGTTTCGTGCGGAGACCGAGGTTGTTGATGCTAATTAATTTATTCTCGGCTGCTATTTGTCAAAAATGTAAACGTTGGAAGAATGTTTTGTTAATTTCAAGGTGTGGACTGTGTGTTGGGTCGTCATTTTGTTCCCACCATTTTCAGTATCTTGTGTCACGAAAAGTGATATATTTATGTCAGAGTATGACAGGGTTCTCACTCTCTCCTTGGTGGTGTCTTGGCTGTACTTGTTGTCTGGGATGCCTCATGATGTTTCTACACTCTCGAGAAACCGGTTTGGGGATAGAGTCGATGAGGCTTCCCTGTTGTTGCGGTAGGCCTGGGCGGGTGTAGGGAAATCCAGTGTATTGAGTGTTATAGGTTCGTTGTTCTGTTTGTTTATATTTGTTCGGTTCTTGTATATCTGTTTTGTGTTCTTGTGAGCTGTTTGGATAGGAAAAATTGCGCATTCTTTTCCTCGTCACCAGTTTGAAGCCTGTATCAGCTTGTGGGACTGCAGACAAAGTTGTGCGAGATGAGCTGGTGGCGGGGATGGGACTGGTACCTATTAACTCAGTGGTCTGTCTGGTAATAGTGCGGGCACTCCGTTCTCCGTCCATCTATAATTATCATGAGTTTGAGCCCTCTGTGTTGACTTTAAAATAATGTGTTAGTGGGGTTTTTGGTGTACACTTAATGGTCCACCTTTCTGTCCAAGAATGGGTGTTTTGGATCTCGGCATCTGGGTCGCCCGATACTTGTATGACAATCTCCGTGGATATCTCCGGTCACCATGATGGTGGGAGCCAGTGGAGTACTATACATTTGTCCTCTCCATTTCTAGGTGCTCCACTTTCACCGTGAGAGTAGGGTCCGACCATTCCAGGTTTTTTTTTTTCGTGAAGACCCCCATGGTGTGCTGCATGTGCCGCAGGATGCATTGTGGGTACCACCCGTTAGGACTTTCCATGCGATAAATGCTGGCTATCCCGTTTCGGTCCACCTCACAGTCTCGTCAGCACATTTAACATGAAGGCATGGGTAGCCCGTCCTGCCTGGGGACCAGACACTGACAGTAATAGAGTGCCTGGCCTGTGCAGGGATCATGCTTCAAAGGCGTCTTTGATGTTGATGCTAAACATGATGGTCTTACTTTGGTTGGGAGATTGTGTATTTAGATAAAATTACCTGTGTTCGCAAAATCACAAATGTCCGAAAATAATTCACCTTGTAAATCCGAAAAAGGAACATATAGTTAATTTGGAAGTTCACAAAGTCACAGTTGTACACAAAAAACGTACAGATACTACACTTTGATAATTAATCACAATTTTAAACAAGCAAGCACTATATGCCATACAACTGAACATACACTGGAACAGACAAATAGTGGACTCACGAAGGGAAACACAAACAAGTACCCAGTAAATATTGCAGGTCTTTGAGGGTTGCTACAGGGAGTTGGACACAGAAGGGGACATCCAGCCACACGTGTAGGACGGGGTTTCTACAATACACCAGACAACTCAGTAGCAAGGACAAGTTGGAACTGGGCACAGAGCTAACACTAGAGGATATATCATGTGCAGTACACGAAATGCAAAAACAAAAATCTCACGGCCTTACAGCAGAATTCTACCAACACTTTTTCCAGCAAATAGGATCCCTCCCCATAAAAGTACTCTCAGCATCTTTCCAGAAAAGGAAGTTACCACCTAGTTTCCGGCTCGCGTATATAACACTAATTCCCAAAGATAAAGCTGACAAAACTAAATTAAAGAACTATAGACCTATATCCCTACTGAACATAGACAAAAAAATACAGTATTAACAAAATCCATCACAAGCTCGAACAATACAGGGCGAAGCTGATACACTAGGACCAATAATGCAGTATTCATAAGAGGCATATTCACTACAAACACCAACAGGACTGCCAATCGTCCATCCTATTTCTGGACAAGGAAAAAGACTTCGATCGAATGTCACATTTCACCATTGCACAAAACACTGAAGATGACCAACATGGCAGACGTTTCAGAGAGTAGATCAAAGTCCAGCACATTAACAGTAGAACCAGGTATTGATTAATAACTATCTCACCGATACCTTTAGACTAGTGGATCAGTGAGAAAAAGATGTCTGCTCTCTCACTGATACCTTTAGACTTAGTAGATCAGTGAGACAAGGATGTCTGCTCTATCACTGATACCTTTAGACTTAGTAGATCAGTGAGCAATGTCTGCTCTCTCACTGATACCTTTAGACTAGTGGATCAGTGAGACAAGGATGTCTGCTCTCTCACTGATACCTTTAGACTAGTGGATCAGTGAGACAAGGATGTCTGCTCTCTCACTGATACCTTTAGACTTAGTGGATCAGTGAGACAAGGATGTCTGCTCTCTCACTGATACGTTTAGACTAGTGGATCAGTGAGACAAGGATGTCCATTCTCTCACTGATACCTTTAGACTAGTGGAACAGTGAGACAAGGATGTCTGCTCTATCACTGGTTATTGGTTATGGAAGGCCTCGCTATCACAGAAAACGAATTAAAATCCATAATTGCTCAACCGCCCGTGCCAGTGGAATCATCTGAATTACTAACTCATCTCCCAAACAAAGAAAGGTAACTGTAGTCTCCATCGTAGCAGTCTCAGCACACGCCAAAAGACATAAGGCGAAACCACGCAGAAAGTGAACACAGCCAACTGTTCCCTGTCATACGATATCATTATTCATCGTAAACAAGCGGGATATCGAAGCAGGATCAAAACGGATGAGACACACAGCTCACGGTGTGCAGTAGCTCCTGCAACAAGCCGGACTTGGAATATGAGGAAACTGCAAGAAGGAACACTTTTCAGACATAGCCTTCAATGGTTCCTACCGCCAATCCACCATATACCATGGGAGTTCACGTCCTCCCGAAAACGATGATCGTCATAGCACCTGATGATGTTAGGCCATCACTGATGACTCCAATTCCAAACATATAGACACACAGTGGTGGTAAGTTATCATTTCCAATCCAACAGAAGCCACATGACCTGTAGTTAGTAAAACCACAGAGAGAATATGATTTTGTGACCTTCACTGATTCACTCTTAGATGTGAATGTGTAGTTTACACAAGAGGAGAAGTTTTCAATTGCAGTGATCCCATTTAAGGCAATTCTGGGATAGCAAGGCAAGTCTCCTTTATAGCAGCAGAACTTGATGTTCTCCGCTCCCTTCTTGTACCTGCCGCCACATGATTCTGATGTCTCATTAACTTGGACATCATTCAAGAACAATGTCAGATTAACATTCCATAGATATGGCTCTGCTGATGAAATGCTTGGTGCAACAGTTGTATCAATCATACTGGAGGCTCCTGGTCTGTGGTCATTAATATCACAGACGGCACATGATGTTGTTATATTTAGTGTTTCTTTCTGGGGTGTAAATATGTGGCACACACATGGAGAGTGGTTTGTGGTCACAGTAATCCCATTAAAGGCAATTCTAGGGTAGCATGGCATAGCTGTTTCAGAACAGCACAATCCTGTGATGTTTTCTGTGTTCGCTATAAAGCTGCTGCTGCTACACAATCCTGACCAATTATAGGTGTGGACATTATTCACTTGCAATGACAAAACTGCTTTGTTTACATCATAAACCTCTGGAAGCGAATCATTTATGGGACTAATAGTACAATTTATTCTTCCATCGGGGATATCTTCATTGAGTCCCCCAAAAAAAGGTCTTTGGTTAAAAAGCACATATGCTTTTGAGTTAAACATAAAATGAGTCCACTTCATAGATTCAAAATGGTCCTTAGCTACCAAACGTCCAAAACGAAGCCATCGAATTAACGACTTTATCTACAGCGAAGGTTAACGAACTATGAACAAACATTTATGTTCAAACCCTTGAAAACATTTTCAAAAATCTGCCAACTCGCTGCAATAACATATATCGTGTTGTTCAATGTAAACATTGCTTAGTCCATAGCTCAAGCTCTATCACTGATACCTTTAGACTAGTGGATCAGTGAGACAATGATGTCTGCTCTCACAAAGATACCTTTAGACTTAGTGGATCAGTGAGACAATAATGTCTGCTCTCTCACTGATAAACTAGTGGATCAGTGAGACAATGATGCCCGCTCTCTCACTGATACCTTTAGACTAGTGGATCAGTGAGACAATGATGTCTGCTCTCTCACTGATACTTTTACACTTATTAGATCAGTAAGACAAGGATGTCTGCTCTCTCACTGATACCTTTAGACTAGTAGATCAGTGAGACAAGGATGTCTGCTCTCTCACTGATACCTTTAGACTAGTAGATCAGTGAGACAAGGATGTCTGCTCTCTCATTGATACCTTTAGACTAGTAGATCAGTGAAACAATGTTAGCTCTCTCACTGATAACTTTAGATTAGTGGATCAGTGAGACAATGATTGCTCTCTCATTGATACTTGTAGACTAGTGGATCAGTGAGACAAGGATGTCTGCTTTCGCTACTACTCTTTAAGCTCGCCATAGAACCACTCTAAAAAAAAAAATCAGACAAGACGAGATATGAGGCACCTTCATACAAGGCAGAGGAGAACAAAAGCTTCTCACCTATGCAGACAACACCATTTTATTCACAGTAAGTGAAAGATCCAAAACATAATAAGACTTTTTCAAAGATTTCGGTCAGGGCAATAGCGCCAAACTGAACGTTACAAAATTAACCATAATAGAGATGTGCAAATGGAAAAACAAGGCGGACTTCCCCTACGGGTTCAGGTTCACATCAACACATAACATCAACTATGCCATCACCTTTCTGTCGCACCCACACAGAGTACACAAAACTACATGGAAGAATCTAATGTCCCAGATTAAAGACATGCTACACAAATAAAAGTTCAAGACGACTGCCATATTTGGACGAAACCACATAGTAAACACATACGTCATCCTCAAACTGACCACCTTTCTGTCACACCCACACAGAGTACACAAAACTACATAAAAGAATCTAATGTCCCAGATTACAGACATGCTACACAAATAAATACTGTACTGGCAACAAACAGCGGCCATAAGAACTGGAAACCAATTGGGAATGTTTCAACAAATAAAACAGGGCATTAGACAAGGTTGTGTGCTGTCACCAGATTTGTTTAATATTTACAGTGAAATTATTTTAAGATCCATAAGGGACATGCCTGGAATAACAATTGGAGGTCAATATAATTTATCTAAGGTATGCTGATGATACAGTCTTAATCGCTAAGAGTGAAAATGAGTTACAAGAAATGTTGGACATTATAGTGAAAGAAAGCAAAAATAAAGGACTCAGTCTTAATAGCAAAAAGACGGAGGTAATGGTAACAACAAAGAAAAAGACATCACCTCAGTGCAAAATAAAGACAAGTGGAACAATATTAAAACAGGTAAATGAATTTAAATATTTGGGAACTTTGTTAACCTCAGACGGAAGATGTACAACAGAGGTGAGATGCAGAATGGCTCAGGCAAAAGCAGCTTTCCAGAAAATGAGGAAGATACTATGCAATCCATTTTTGAAAATAGAAACAAGAAAAAGAATTCTTAAATGTTATGTAGAGCCAGTCTTAACATATGGATGCGAATCATGGACAATAGGACAACAGACAAGAAAATCACTGGAGTATGTAGAAATGTGGTTTTACAGAAGAATGTTGAGAATACCATGGACAGCTAAGAAGAGTAATGAAGACGTTCTGAAAGAGGTCAAAGCAAAAAGAGAGCTAATTTCCAATATTAGGAAGAAACAATCATAATTTTTTGGCCATGACATGAGAAGAGAACAACTGGAATATATTGTAACAACTGGAAAAATTGAGGGATGATGAGATAGAGGGAAGCAAAGAGAGAAAATACCAGACAGCTTAAGAGAATGGATTAGCTGAAGGTCAACAACAGAAATGATAAATAGCTGCTGAGATCGAAAGTTGTGGAGAGACATGATCACCTACGCCAGTAGTCCCAGTACTTGATGATGATGATGATGATGACACAAATAAAAGTTCAAGACGACCATCATATTTGGATGAAGCCACATAGTAAAAACACATACATCATCCCCAATCTGACCTTCATCGCTACAGTCTTTGACCCACCGAAACAGAATCTTACACAGATTAGGAGCTTTATCTTCTCCTACACCATTCACAGCATACACCACAAAACTCTCATACAAGACAAGATACGAGGTGGGACTGGCCTCCAAGACATTCGCACAAAAATCAAAGCACTCAAAATTAACCACATAGGATACATTATAGAGGATCAAGAAAAGCACAATATAACATGGGGAACAAACTGTCACGACTGTGTTCATTGAACAATGCTGTCCCCCACCATTTTGGGTCAATTTACAGAGGAGTAGAATGAGGAGAGGTGAAGTGAAGATGTCAACAGGTAAGAAGGGTGTGGAGAGGTGAGGGGAGAATGATGCTGATAGGTGAAATGAGAAAGACATGGAAAGGTGAAAGGAGAAGGATGTGGAGAGGTGAAGGGAAGAGGATGGTAAGAGATGAGAGGAAGATGTGACAAATTGAAGAGACAAGGATCTGGATAGTTGAAATGAGAAGTATAAGGCAAGGTAAAGGTGAAAGATATAGATATGTGAAGGAAGAAGTATGTTGAAATGTGAAGGGAGAAGGATGTAGAGAGAAGGATGTAGAGAGATGAAGGCGGAAATATGTGGAGATGTGAAGGGAGATGGATGTGGGGAAGTTAAGGAAGAAGAATTTAGAGAGACAAAGGGGAAAGGATATCGAGAGGTGAAGAGAGAAGGATCTGGAGAGAAGGGAGAAAGATGTTGAGAGGTAAAGGGAGAGGGAAGGGGAGAGATGAAGGGAGAAGGATGTCAAGATGTGAAATTAGAAGGATGTAGAGAAGTGGAGGGAGAAGAATGTAGAGAGATAAATGGAGAGTGGTGTGAGTAAGTGAAGGGAGAATGATGTGAAGAATTGAAAGGAGAAGAATACAGAGTAGTGAAAGGTATAGAGGGTAAAGGGATAATAATGTAGAGAGGTGAGGGGAGGTGGATGTGGTGAAGTGAATGGAAAAGAATACAGGGTATGATTTTTGTTTCTTACCCCATTTAAATAAGCTTGGACCTGAGCAGATCTGTATCACACTTTAATGCTATGTAAATCAAGTAGGTACATTATTGACCAGATAGGTGTATCTCCGGTGCATCCAAGCACTGCCTGTTGTTCCTTATTCTGAACCCTTTCCAACCATGCGATCTGAGTTGAGAGAGTGAGCATGCCCAAACCATAATCCGGTACTGATAGCAGCAAAGGCTGCATAAGCAAGAATAGCAGCAATTGTTGGAGTTCGCCCTGGTTGGGTGTCCTTAACATTGTTATGCAGCAAACACCACATAAAAGAAGCCTTGTTTGGGTTAATCAATGAGTGCTTTGTTGTTATTGCACCAAATGGTGCATCATACTTTCTTGCAGTTGTCACTTGTAAATAAATAACTCTGTCTGAAGAGTCCGCATACTTAATCGTAAGTTTCTTATGTGATGAAACAGTGTATTGCCAAAATTTCTCTCTTAATTTATTCAAATTAAAAAATAATAAAACCTCTATTTGTCAACAGAATTGCATGAAAGAAACTGTCCTGGTATATAATGTCTCATTGTGTTTAACCAAACTGTTTACAGATCTCAAACCAAACTTAGTAAATATTCTTAAACAGTGTCAGCTTCTAGAACACCCTCAACTGATAGTACAAGATGAAATATTTTATCTGAATGACACAGAGCACCTGCACTGATTTGGGAGATTGAGAAAAGAAAACAATTCAAGATTTACCAAATGTTAATGGCTACCTCTAATACAAATTTGAGATCTAGTGCAGTAAGGCCATTATGTCAAGTTGCACCCAAGAGATACATTTTGTCAAACAGAAATATGGGAGAAAAATTCAATCTACAAGCCACACAGGAAGTGCATGATTGTTCTAGTGAATAATATTCCCATGAGAAGAATAAATGAGTATAAATCCTTGGTAGGAAAACTCCTTAGTTAAGTAAGATTGTTTTACAAAGTGAGACAACTCTGATGACAAACTTTTACCTTGCAGGAAGGTCATGGAAAACTAAAGGCTAGGGAACAATTTTTTGATTAAATTAGTGCTGAAGGTGGATACACTCTCAACCACAAAAAGCAAAACATACTCAACTCTCATTGTGAACAAAAAAGAACTTTGGTAAAAAGTTTTGATGTATCTTATATTGTTGGATCTTATAATGTCTTGGAAGTTAATCAATAACAGCAAGATTATATACAATATGTGACTGATTTACTTTAAAGATATATCAACATAAAGAATCATTTTAAGTTCTAACACTCACATAAATGATGCTTTCAAAATGTGTCACTCATTATAAATGTGTCTTTCTGATTAAAGATAAAATAGTAAAATGCTTTCTTGCTATATTTGTAACCTTCTGTGATAATGGGAAAACATTATAATGTTAAATATGAGTAGAACTATTTGCTACATAATCATGCTATGTTTAAACGTCACTCATGCTTGTCTCTAATCAACGCTTCCTGTACAACATAAACCACAAGATGCTTCAAATAGTCTCCCTAAATACAACTTCAGCTAAACGTCTGTTTAAAATACCACATACTGACAAATGTTACATGACAGGACAGATAATATATTTTCTCAAATTATGAGCAACATACAAAAATGAAAGACATGTCTGGTATTATGAAAGTGTTGCAAACAGAAAATATGGTGGTTTTATGAGAATAATAAATAAGGTGAAGATTCTCACAGTGCTGTCAAGAAACAAAACATTTGCATTGAAATGCACTTTATTGAGAACATGCTAACTGTTCTTGGACACATTTGTTATCAAGGAACTACTTACAATATATTACAAAGTTCATGACATTAGACTAGTCCATTCCTTCAACCTCAGACAGCCTTGTTAGTGATGGTCACATGGTTTGTTACTTCATGTAAAAAAGTGATAATTCTCAAAGGAATGTGGGTAACTATCATACTGCAATAATATCATCTTTCATCCTTTTGTAAAATAGCTAAAATGATGCTATAGTCATAAGTTAAGTGCAATTTTCAAATAGATGGTTTGCCACAAAATATCACTAACACTTGTTCTATATATTCTATGTTCACCTCCTATTCTTTCCTTATTTAAAGCATTAGCTCCTATTATCAACACATTTTTGATACAGAACTTTGTATTATCTTTTTCAAAAGGGACACAGGAATGTTTTTTTTTATCTAACCTGTGTAAAAACTTGAAGTGACATATTTAAACACACATTATGTAGTATTGGCCGTGTGTTACCGGGGCCTCATTTTGAGGGAGGTAAAGAATAGTGACACTGTGACCTTCCAGGCATGTCGTAAGAGGTGACTAAGAAGATTGATCGATGGCTTGACAAGCTGTCATTGTAAAAAGTATTGTTATGGAAACAGTGCCATAGATTTTAGAGCAGTAATCTCTGCAATATGTGCCATTTTGGCACGCAAGGTTTCTGTTTTTGAGATTGTGGTTCTGCCCTATGTGCCGTCTTCGGCTCGAAAGGACAATAGATAGATAGATGTAGTATTATGTTAATTCATTCATGATTTATGTCACATCTACACATAGAAAAAAAGACCATTTCCAGACGAGGCAACATTTTGAAGTAAAAGAGCTGACTGCTTTTGCATCATCGCTAAAACAACACTTATAACATTTCAAGAGCTTGAAACCTCAAGTAATAATTAACCAAGAATGTTTGAATCTCTATGTGACAACAGGCTGGAACATTTGATGATGGCATGTTTGTGTTGATCTACTTTGTGCCCTGTAGAAGCAGAAAAAAAAAAGTGAAGACCAAACATCAATTACTTTCTGTTTATCTGGTGCAAGAGAAAGCTGTATGGGTAATTATATCATCATCATTGTCAACATTTCTTCTTCTTCTTCTGCGATCATGGCTCATTCAAACTAGGACTCCAGACTATCTCTGTCTATTTCCCATTCTTCCATTTCTTCACCTTGAGTGTTGGATTCCTTATATCCCCATCTTTCAGAGTGGCTGTTAAAGTCTCCTACTACCAGACACTGTGATGGTGTTATTTCCATTGACTCCAGCTTGAGAAATTTGTCATTAGGACAGTATATGTTAAAAAACCTTGTGCTTTTGGAGTTGAAATATAAGTCTGTGCCAATTTTTCTCTGCCTCTCCATTTGTGACTACTTCTATCTGTTTTGCTGGGATGCTATTTATTATAAGTATAAGGATTCCACCCTTGTGACCTTTCCTGTCCTATCTAAACGTTTGGTACCCCATGATCATAAAACTATGCTGAGGATTAAAGTGAGTTTCTTGGATGCAGGCAACATCCATCTTCTCCTCTGCTAGTCTGAGTGCTAGGGCTTGTTTTTTGTGGTATATGCCCTCTGCATTCCAGTGCATTATTTTCAGGTGTGTCTTAAAGCTTTTTCGACCAGTAGTAGTTTCCCTCTGGTACCATTTCCTGGCTCACCAAAATGGGTCAGGGTGACCACCAGTAGCTTGGGATGGACCCCTTCGAGGTATGGGGCCCGGCACTCCATCTGCCTGGGGGGACTCCACAGACAGAGCACCATAACTAAAGTCCGTTAGATCCACTCTGATTGAGTACATGTTAGAACATTGCACTATGTTCTGTGCCAATGGCCCAGTGCATACTATTTCTGCCAGGATTTTATTCGGGTATATATACGAAGACATCTGTCTGTTTAAGCCAGTTAGATCCACTCCGATTGAGTACCTGTTAAAACGTTGCACTGTGTTCTGCGCCAGTGGCCCAGTGCATCTGATTTCAGCCAGCATTTTTTCAGGTTTGCTTTCCCTAGCCTTTGATTGTCCCCAGTCTTCCTGCAAGGCAGCAGTTTGTCTTTTCTGTAGGGGGAATCTGGCCTTAGATGGTTGATCCTCCTGGGTTTACGAGCACCATCTGTCCGAGCTTTGTGTAGAGTTTTCTCTCTCATAGGTGGTCTGGTCTTTGGAGCTCTGGAGCACCACCTGCCTGTTTGATAGAGGACAGAAAGAGGAGAAAAGACAGTGAAGCATTTAACCCATGAAGTGGGTATGGATTAGTTCAGACCAGAGCATGTACCGCTCACCGGTGGGTTCTGCGTCTTGACTTAAAGGGTTCCATCTACTCCTGGCTCCTTTGTCTCTCCTCTCACCAAGTACCTGTTCAGCTTGGGTGACCCTACCAGGAACTAAGCTCCCACTGGCATAGCTCCTTGGATCCATGAGGCGTACAAGCCCTCCAACCACAAGATGAGACTAATGTGGAAGGTGTCAACATTTCATCTAAAGAAGTAAAGGCATCAAGATGCACAAAATGCATAGAGATGCAAAGCTGCTGTAAAGCTGATGATAATGACAATTTAAAAAAAAAAGAATAAAAAAGTGGTATGGTAACAGTTTTACGTGGTAATTAACAAAACAAAAGTTGACGTTTCTGCCAAGTAGGCCTTCAGCTGGAACAACAAACAACAACACAAAAATATATATATGGATATATACACACATCTAATTAGATGGCGATAATATGCTAAATACTCAAGAAAGAAATAAAAAAAAAATGTTCACTTCCCTGTGGTCCAGAGCGTGGTCAGCTTCTGAATGAACTAAAATAAGTGGGCCAACTATATATCTCACTGACCAGGCAGTTAGGTGAGAAAAAGGAAGGGTTCTAAAAATATGGGGAGGTGGGTAAAAGATATTAAAAACTGTGTATATCTAACTGTGTGTGTACACAATGAACAGATGTGTAAAAAAGCATGTGTATATAACCATACATGCGTACAAGTATAAATCTGTATATATTACCACAAAGCACACAAAAGAAAACCCGAAGGTGTCCAAATGTGCCAATACATATGCAACAAATATACATACAATGTGCCAATACATATGCAACAAATATACATACATGTGGACTTCCGGGGAATATGGCGCCCTGTTAGCTGGCTTCTTCTGAAGACTCACAGATAAGTGCTGATTTCCAGTGAACTTTTCTGTTTATTTGTTTTTATTGATATTTGAAGAGATCATACAATTGTACGCGCTTTCTATTTGATGTTAATCACGTTGCTTCTTTTGATTCATTGCATTTTGTTACAATTTCCTTATTTCATCACTCATCCTTGTTGACTGCACTATTGAACGCGTTAAAAAATGGCAGTTTGTTTACGCCGGTCTGTCGTCAAGGACGCGTAATTCATTTAATTTGTGGAAGGCTCACAGTGTATCCGCGTGCTGTTGAGCTATTTACTGGAGTTGACCAGTTTATAACGTGGAAACGGGTTCTGGACTGTGCTACTGAGTAAGTGCACGTGAGTTTAGACCATTCAAAGCATCAACGTTCAGCGACGTTCATCTATGAATCTGTAAGTGTAAGTATTCAGATGCAGCCCAAACGACATCATCGAAGAAGGAAAACACGACGGGGCAAGAGAGGTGGCATTAAATTGTCAAAGCGTGGGAGGCTAGGCCTTAAGTATATGCGCGTTACTTATTGGAATTGTGGGTCCATTAATCAACGACGGCCCATTCTTGATAAGCTACTGTGCGGCGTCGATATAACGGTTTTGCAAGAAACTCTTCTTGGTGACAGGACAGTAAGTACTCCTGGCTTTCATTGTTTCTACAATAGGCGACACCTTGGGCAGGCCATCCTTGTGCGCAACAATATAGTGGCAGCTGAGGTTGATATATCTGCGTAGAACAATGCAGAATTGCAGGTACATGCGGTTAGGGTGCAGACCCCAGTTCATTTTGTGATTGTTAATGTGTATGCCTGTAATGGGAAGGTGAACACACAACAATGGCAGAATCTCTTCGAGTTCGATGAAGAGAATGTTATTTTCTGCTGAGACTTTAATGCTAGAGGAAACCAGTGGGGTAACATCATAACCAACAAGCAGGGAGAAGACCTAGAGAATGCACTGGTGTCAGACGATTTAGTGTGCTTGAATGATGGAAGGGCAACAAGAATGGCCACTCGAATAGGGGACTCTGATAGTGTCATAGGCCTGGCACTGGTGTCTTCCACCTTCACACCGGTTGGCAGGTGGAGTGCACTTGGGTTCCATGGAAGTGATCACTATCCATGTGTCCTCCTAATTGAGAAAAGCAGAAATAAAAGCCAGAAAAGAAAGATCAACACATTCAACTACGAGAAAACAGACCAGGACGTCATTAGCAAAATCAGACATACGAAACAGAGTGCCCTTTGTAGGAGGCATGAGAGATGGACGCAGCCACCCTGGTGGAACGTAGATGTCGAGGAAGCTTAGCGGAGCAAGAGACAAACGGTCAAGACATGGCAGAAAGCCAGAAACACTGGAAGAACACAACCTGAGCTCTTGAAGCATCTGAAAGTAGAGGTCGACCAAAAAAATGATGCACTTTAAACTATGCGCTAAGCAGGCTAAGGATGCCAAATGGGATGACTTCTGTAAAAAAAAGTATGCTCAGAAAAATAGCTCGCCACATTCTGGCACCTTCATCAGTGCATGAATGGCACAACACGACACAGAGGCATACCAGACTTTCAGAGCACAGGCCGGATATGGCACAAATCTGATGAGAGCAAAGGGAAGGCCCTGCTTGCCTGCTACATTGAGCAGACGGACCAAAGAAATGAGGCTGTAAGAATGAGGATACAAGGATCGCTGTCATAATTGTGTAAGGATGTAGGGCTGGAAGAAGATCTCACAATCATCAACCGATACCATTCGCACGACACTTAAAAGGTCACACAACACTGCTCCTGGTCCAGATGGTGTTTGGTACGATGACATAGGCGATTTAGCTGACGATGACTTGACAAAACTGGCCAATGAGTTTAATGCTAGTATTCGGAGTGGCCAGATTAAGGAGGAGTGGCTACTTACTACCGCTACCGAAGCCAAACAAGGACCATTCTCAGATCAGTGCCTACAGAATCATCACAATGCAGAACACTGCGGGCAAGCTGCTGGAGAAAATAGTTGTCCGTGTCCTCACCTGTCACCTTGAACAGAAACGCGTATTCCCACTAACACTCGGAGGTTATAGATATAACAAAGAGACATGGCTCAATACCGCAGTCTTTGCCTATGACGTCTTCGAAGGCTTCCACAGACGAGATGAGACATGTGCTGCTGCTATAGATCTGGAGGATGCATACAACAGGGTACCATTTGAATATCTCATGCATATGCTCCTCAAACTGGTGGTGCACCCCTTCCTCATTAGATGGATCGCCGCGGCACTGTTTCAGAGGAAGGTGATACTCAGATGTGGAAGTTGGTCTTCTGAGCCAACAACCATTTGTCCAGGGCTGCCACAAGGCTCACCATTGTCACCAGTTCTATTTAACGTGTACACAATAACGATCACGGAACAATCACGGAGAGTTGAAATGGGCAGACACTAGGCTGCCAGTCTTTTGCTTGACATCACAAAAATGCTCACCCAAATCTGGCACTCAAGCATCATCCAGACTCGCCCACATACGTCATCTGGCAATGCTTACATATTATGGTGTAGATGATATTCTGTGACACACAAGAAACCCCTCTTTGATGTTGAATTGTAGCCTTTCTCATCTGTAAACAGCCTTGTTGCGACGTCTAATGTGACGTGCCATGTTCTCTGTTGACCCTGTCCTTCCGAAGTTCTCTAGAACCAATGCTCTACCTGCTCAGACTCTCACTAGCTTGGATCTCCCCTTTGATAGTACTTCGCGCTGTCTCTTGTGATGGCTGACGCAGGCCTCAACCTGGGTCTGCTCTGCCTGTCGCTGTTCATTAATCACCAATTCAAGTACAATACCACACTGATGCGAAGGACTCAACAACACAAATTTTATAAAACAATGCTCAGTCTTTATTTCACTCTACACTTTATGCCCTCAACTTCTCGAGTGGACACATTGATGCTAATTCACCTTGTTAGAGTTGGTTACAATGTTTACTGATATCACCTTACACCATGCTGCCGTTCATCACACTGACTCCACAGAGTATATCTAACTCACCTCCAAGTCCATCACACACTTCCCTCCTCTTATTCTGATGGACTCCACTAGTGTCTCATTCACTGCTGGTTCCACAAGTTTAATTGTACACATATCACTGGAAATCCCTTTCTCTCGCACTCCTTGAAAACATAAAAGTTCAATCTAACAAAGTCATACTTGCCTGCTTGATCAGCGAGTTTAACTATACACTTTTCGTTAGTACTCTTTCTCTCGCACTATTTGAAATATAAAAGTTCAGTAACAAAGTCATACTCGCCTGGTTGATCAGCGAGTTTAACTACACACAGATCATTGGAATCGCTTTCTCTCGCACTCCTTGAAAATATAAAGTTCAGTCTATAATATCACACTCGCCTGCCTTGATTAGCGAGTTTACTGTACAACAGATCATTGAAATCTCTCTCGCACCCCTTGAAAATATAAAGTTCAGTCTATAACATCACGGGAGCCGTGACAGCTCAGTGGTTAGTGAACTGGACTACAAAGGACGAGAGGTAGGGTTCGATCCCAAATGACGGTTTCCGGTTCACCCAGCCTTTAATGGATACCGGTTTTTTTTCTGGGAAAGTAAAACGGCACAGGCGAAATACCGACCGCATTACCCCAAAAATTATGTGCCGAAGGTCTGTAAAATTGATGGTCACTAACACCATATTCTCTATACGCCACTTGGCGAGACGGGAGTACTTTACTTTTTTTTTTATAACATCACACTCTCCTGCCTTGATTAGCGAGTCTACTGTGCAACAGATCATTGAAATCTGACAAAGTCGCTATCGATTCATCTCCTTGTAGGAACTCATAGCTCCATTTCACCACTGGTTTCCACCAGTTTCCTCTGACCACTATAGTCGCTGTGGAACTACCTGCATAGTCGTGAACTCCCCTGGTAGCTATCCCACTGGACTGAACATAGTAAACTCTGTTGATTCTTCACTCTTACAGCGGCCACACAAAACTCCCATCTATGAAAAATGACTCGCCTCTATGAAGGCTGGGAGGCAACTGGCCACCTGCCTTCTGGACGAAGCTCTTTCCAGTCCCACTGTTTGAGCAACTCTCTCACTTCTCCTGTCATATGCCTATTCCTTTGTTTGTCTCTACTCAGGCACACCCCCCCCCTCCCCCACTCCCTCAACTTCACGAAATTCTCTCAGCTCATCTAACTGACTTCGTGCTCACTGTCCCATTCTTCCCCGCATGATTTTGCTACACCATTTCTCTATCACTCACTCCCATATGTTTCCTTCACTCCTTCCCCTTCCTTATTATTCCTCTATTACAGAATCACCTATTAGGGAACAAGACTGAATCGGTGCAAAGCACATGGTCACAAGTTCTTCAAATTCTATGTCCACAACGAACAGTACCAAGGTGTTTGTGGTTTGAGCGGGGGAGGCGGTTCGTGACAAGAATGTCTCTCAGACTCCTGTCGCATTTGAAGGTGACAAAGAAGGATCACTGAAAAGTAGGCAGGTAGTGGGATCTGAGTGGAGAATGGAGAGGTACTGGTTAAGGATGCTCACTGCAGCGAGGTTGTGAGGGTGGTATGTGAGGGTAAATATGGTCCTATCAGAGGAACAGCAGGTGGATGGGGTGAGTGCCACAGGCTGGGAAATGTTGAGAGCTCGTTGGAAGGCAGATTGGAGAACCAAGTCAGGATAGAAACAACAACTAAAGAAACTTAACATCAGGTGGGTCTGTTGGAGAAAATCTTGATCATTCTGGCAGATACGACGAAGTCGTAATAATTGAGAATATGGAATTAAATCTCTGCAGTGAGATGGATGAGACGAGGTGTAGAGAAGATAACAGTGGGCATCTGTAGGTTTATAGAAGACGGAAGTGTGGAGATTGGAGGTACCCAGGGAGATGATCAGATCAAGAAAGGTGATGGAAGAGGTAGAGATATGTGATGCAATCTTGATGGATTGATGAAAGTTGCCAATGTAGTTGATGAACCTAAACCTGTTGTAATATATATAGATTTATGCTTGTACGCATGTATAGTTATATACACATGCTTTTTTATACATCTGTTTGTTGTGCACACGCACAGTTAAATATACACAGTTTATACGTATCTTGTACCCACCTCCCCATATTTTTAGAACCCTTCCTTTTTCTCATCTAACTGCCTGGTCAGTGAGATATATAGTTGGTCAACCCGCCCACTTATTTTAGTTCATTCAGAAGCTGACCTGGACCGTAGGGAAGTAACCTTTTATTATTTCCTTTCTTGAGTATCTAGCATATTATCGCCATGTAGTTAGATTTCTGTATATATCCTTATATATATTGATTGTTATGTCGTTTGTTGTTCCAGCTGAAGGCCTACTTGGCCAAAACGTCGACTTTGTTTTGTTAATTACCATGTAGAGCTGTTACCATACCACTTTTTCTTCTTTTTTAAAAATTGTCATCAACATTTCATCTACTTGTACAGCAATAAAATGGCTCCACAACTTGAAGCAAATAGAGAGTGAAGGGGAAGGCAACTGGCACCAGAACAAACAAATGCTATGCTTCAGCCATGTACTGAGCTCAACAGTAGAGATATCCCAACATGTCATCCAATCACAACTCCCTTTTTTACTTGAGCAGACACAAACAAATAGCAAAAAGTTATAGTGCTAGATAATAAAGATCACATAGTGTGCAAAACATCAGAGAGCAAATGGACTGAAAGTTGTTAGTAACTCTGACTGCTGACATCAAGTCCAAAGAACCAGAACTGATCAGGTCTAGCTCCACCTTTCTGGAGTATGCCTGGAAATACACTAACCAATCTAGTCAATTGAGGAGGGATCAAAGAATAAATGTAAATCACTATCCAAAAAATTGTGATGATGAAGTGTTGGGCAGAAAGTGTAAAGTACTTAATATTCTTTTAAAGCGGATGATGGAGAGATGTATTTGTTAGATGAAAGCAGAAGAAGGTAGAAGCTAACCCTGTGTTATGCATACAAACACAGAAATATATATAAAAGTATTACTTCAACATTTATCCCAATTCAGAAATCAGTCAGACAGGCATACACATGAAAGACAAAAAAAAAAACATCTGTACTAGTTTACACCATTAATAGTCAGCAAAACAGTTGCCAAGAATTAAATCGTTTGAAAACCTTGAACTTTTCTTTAAAAAAAAAAAAGTTAATTTAATACATAAATTAAAAGATCAAATAATGTTTCTGTCTGACAAATAAAGCTAAACTGTTTTAGGAAAATGCAAACAAAGTTCGGAGCATGATTTTATCAAAATCAACAGCTACAAAGATGTTAATAAAACTCACATGTCCAAGGGAACATACTGTAGTTTAAGTTAAAAAAAAAGGGGGGGGGGGGGGGGGGGGGGGGGGATGGTATGAATGAGTCAAAACTGTATGGAGAAGAAGCTTCACAGAGAGGGTGTCAATAAATGTATATATATATATATATATATATATATATATATATATATATATATAAAAAAATAAAAAATGCTTGATACAGAGATAGTGTCAGTCCATGTAAAAAAAAAAGAAGGGGGGGGGGGGGGAAGAGAAAGAATGAACAGGTCAAAATTACATACAGGAGAAGCTTAACAGAGAGTGTCAATCCATGTCCCCAAAAAAATGGGGGGGGGGGGGAAGAGGAGATAAAGAAGTAAAAATTATATGCAGGAGTAGCTTGATGGAGAGTGTTAATCCATGTAAAAAAAAAAAAGGAATGCTTGATACGGAGATAGTGTCAATCTTTGTTAAAAAAAAAAAAAAAAAAAGGAATTCTTGATACAGAGATAGTGTCAATCCTTATAAAAAGGAAATCTTGATACAGAGATGTTGTCAATCCTTGTAAAAAGGAATGCTTGATACAGAAATAATGTCAATGCATGTAAAAAAGGAATGCTTGATACAGGCTCAGGCAAACAGACTTGTTACTTTGGCAATAATGCTTACCTTGCAGAGGTAACCCAGAAACTACACGACTGTTGCCTTGCAGGAAAACCAAAGACTAGAACAGCAGACACAAATCAATGTAAGCAGAAGATGAGTATGCTGGACAGTAAGGTGTGAAACACAATACAGTGCAATTTTCAATGCAAAGGAGAAAGAAGCATAAGTTATATTGACTTGTGATTCAAAATTTTTTTTTACATTTAAACAGAGAGCACTTATGAGATGTGTGGTAAATAATTCTTGTGTCCCAATTTAACTCCAACAACACACACAGGAATGTTAATATAGAGCTTCAGTGCCTACATTTAATTACTTACATATTTAATCAATTAATTAAAATATTGAAGTTACTGATAGTAAGGGATGAAGTTAACACAGACTTTCCTTTCCTCCTACCTAAGTTGGGTAAGAGATGCACAGGATTTTACTACAGCAACTCACTTCCACAACCTTTTTAAGTACTTTTGCTATTCAGTCCATGTCTCACAAGCAGCAGAAAGATGGATGTTATGTGATAATGAAGTAAGTAAGGGTTTTTCTCCATGTCTTAGACATATAGAAAATATGACATTTTTGCCCATATTTTCACAACCAAGGACACACTTTATGAGTGATATTTGTGTATCATACCGATCTGCCCTACTTTCTCAGAAAATTATCTTTGCTACTCATTTTCAGAGCCTAGGTGAAGTCTGAGGCTGTATCAGTCCACCTCTAGGGGTGGAAAATAGACCCTTCTGGTCAATAACAAGTGCACTAACCATCCAGCCACCAAAAATGTGCATGTCTCATTTTTTAGCAGATGGTAATGTCTTTATCTTTCCAAACTGGTCTTAGTTATACACATGAGAGATTGAAACATATGAAACAAAGAAATAATTCCAACAAGACGAAAGCATTAGTCAACCAACTATTGTTTATCCCTGAAGAAAATGGTCTATCATATAACACACTACAAAAATCTTAATAATTAGAACTTACGATGTCCTCAGAAAGCTCAGTAAAGATGACAAAACATCTCTTATCAGTTTTCTTTTTCTGGACAAATGCATTTCTGCAAAACCTTTAAAACAGGCAACACTGTCCCAGAATCTTAAAAGCCATAAATGGAAACTGTTCACAGACAAATCAAGAAAAAATTATTTTATTGCATATTGTTCATGTTAATAAGATTTATAATATGTTCGAAGTGCAATGATGATGATGACCCACAAAAAACTCAATAATATTTATAAAAAAGATTGTCTTATTTGCATTATTCTGCCACATTTTTAATGAGTGTACATTCTGTCTTCACACTTCAATTTCATCATTAATGTCTTTAAATAGAAAAGTTGTATGCTCCACACACTTACACATCAATCAGGCAAGAATTTAATTTCTTACACCAGTTGCTGTCTTGAATTTTGTAGAAGGAACACAACAAACAGAAGATAATGAACAGCACAAAGGACACAAACATCTAAAACTGATTGCCCAGGAGAGGGTAAGCTATATCTCAATCTGACTGAGAGGTTACCATATTCTTTAATGTGTGTGGTATAATCTGTTGAACGTTGTACATCACTATTTTTCAGAAGTATTTAATATTTCAGTGCCATTTATTTGAGACTGTTGGACACAGCAGACAGATGGTTTTCACTGTAGATTAGAAGTCTGCATCTTTTCTAAACACCTGTGTCAAGAACATAGATGTCCAGCTGCACCTCAGATTAAAGTGATCGGCAACTCATAGTTGATTACTTGCATCAGGATCACCATTTCTATAATGATTTTCAGCTATGACATATACAACAAGTGTAAAGGAACAATGCAAAGCTGCTGTATAGCGAATAAGGATGAAAAAAAAATAATAAAATGATATGGTCACATATGTAAAGCATTACCACTTTCTCCTTTTTCTTCTTAAAAACTTAAAAGTAAAACTTTGTAATAGAAGAACTGATTTTCCCAGTTTCTTGTGGACTAGAGTTAACACAGCACAGCACAAAAGTTACAGTGGAGGAAGCAAATACATAGAAAAACCAAACAGAAATACAAGTGAATAGATTCCCCATTCCTTTCAAGAAATGATATCCAGCAATACACTGGCAGGTCTCTCATCAAAATTATCATAGATATGACACCATCTATAATCTTCCTGGGAAAGGTAACAAAATAATTCAATATGGACAGATTCTGTCCTCCTAAGACAGCTCAAAGCAAGGTGTTTAGACAAACTGGAGCATAATAAAGAATACTGCTGAAGTCAGCACTAATATCTAAAATTCAAAACAGGAAAGAAAAGAATGAAAAAAAAAAAAAAGAAAATATTACAAGCATAGAAAATTTAGATTTCTATTTATTTTTTTAAAAATATACAAATAATAAGACTATCTATCTATCTATTGACCTTTCGAGCTGTAGCCGGCCCATAGGGCATTGACCCAGATACGCCTTCTCTTATCTAAATTTTTATTCTAGCAGTTTTCAATCCTTGTAAAGATCTTTTATCAAATCTCACCATTTGTCTCTGTTCTGTGCAAGCAGCTCTATCTCATTGAGAGAGCCAATGCCTGCTGCTCTTGCCTCTCTGATCAATGTTCTTTTCAGTGTCTTTCTGGGTCAACCTCTTTTTCTCTTACCTGTTGTTTCCCACATGAGGGCTTGCTTTTTTATTCGGTTATTATCTCTCATCATAACATGTCAAACATGACCATCGTCTTTTCTTGATTACGGAAGATAGTGCTTGATTGACGATTTCTCTAATGTCTTCGCTTGTTTTGGATTCGTTCCACGCTATGCCAAGTATTTTCCTTAGACATTTATTTTCGAATGTGTTCTACTTTGTTTCTGTCTCTTGTTGTTTTCCAGCTCTCGCAGGCATACGTAAGAGTAGAAAGTATGTTTCATTTGAATAGTCTAGGTTTTGTGTTTGTGCTGATGAGTTTTGATTCCACAACTTTTCAAGGCTTCTGAAAGACATTGCTGCTTTAGCTATTCTGATTGTAATTTCTTTACTTGTATCCCCTTCTCGATCAATGTGAATAAGACTATAGAAAATAATAAATAGAGAAGTGTCAATTAAGGGTTTCAAAAACATAAACAAGGTTTGCAAGAACTTGCAGTGCATCCCAGATGGTGATCAATATATCCTGTGTGTTGTGGTTGTATTTAACTTTAAATGGAACAGGACACAAAAATAAATTGTTCTGTTAAAAGAAAAAAACAGAGGATAAAAAAAAAGAAATTGAAAAAAATTGTCCTTGTGGAATATCTTGAAACATTATGGAATACCACAAAAAATCACCACCACTATAAAAGATATATATGACGGCTATACTTGCGCAGTTCGCACAGAGGAGGGAATGAGTGATTGGTTTTGAATTGAAACAGGAGTAAAACAAGGATGTATATTATCACCACTGCTATTTGGAATTACTATTGATTACATAATACATAAATGTTGCAATGGCAATAATGCCATTGATTCTGACAAGAATTACTTGGAAGACCTAGATTTTGCAGATTATAGTGTTCCTAAGTGACAACATCAACAAGAAGCAAAATATCACAGATATCTTATAATCCATGGCAGAAAAAATAGGACTTGAAATCAACAGGGATAAAAAAAAAATAATGAAAAATAACAATACACCAGAGGGCAATATATATATCAACTGGTAGGCATTGAAAAGAGTAGACCACTATATATATCTTGGTAGTAATATATAAAAGGTGAAACAAAAAGAGATCACAAGCAGGATAGCAAAAGCACCAACAAATTTTAAAAACCTGGACAAAATATGGAAATAAAAAATACTAAGCAAGAAAACCAAACTTAAAATATTCAACTCAAAAGTGTTATCTACACTTACCTAAGCATGTGAAAGCTGGAAAACATCAAAAGAGATTGAGAAAAAAACAAAACACTTTTGAAGACAAATGCCTAAGAAAAATACTCTGTGTACAATTATATTTTAATAGGACTCAAGATTAATGGAATTCAATATTGAAATAAGAGAAATGACCATGCAGCTAAAGATCTCATCTACAATTAGGAAGAGAAGATGGACATATGTCAGCCAAGTACAGAGAAGAGAAAACAAGTGAATTCCAAAACAGGCTCTTCTATGGGAAATATTAGGATACAGAAAAAGAGGAAGACCTAGAGAGACACTGAAAAGAATACTTATAAGAGAAGCAATGGTAGGCATAATAAACTCATTAGATAAGATCGAACATCTCGCCCAGAACAGAGATGGGTGGTGAAAAACACAAGCCCTAAGCGACATCTAACGGCATGGGAAGGATCAAGAACAAGAAGGTACATTCAATATTCTTCTAAGACATCTATTTCATTATTTATTATCTTTCTTTTATCTTTTCTAGTAAATTAGCTACAACTACTAGAAATATGCAGTTTTGGGTTCCTAACATGATTTAATTTATATAATCATCACTGTGCTATAAGTAAGTAAAAGTAAAGTACCCCCGTCACGCCAAGTGGCGTATAGGGAATATGGTGTTCTATCTATCTATTGTCCTTTCAAGCCGAAGACGGCACATAGGGCAGATCCACAATCTCAAAAACAGAAACCTTGCATGCCAGAATGGCACTTATTGCAGAGATCACTGCTTCTAAAACTTATGGAAACAATATGGTGTTAGTGACCATAAATTTTACAGACCTTCGGCACATGATTTTTGGGGTAATGTGGTCGTTATTACATGCCCGTGCTGCTTTACTTCAAAGGCAACTGGCGGTAGGACTCGAAATTCAAAAAATCTTTTTTTTATTCCCCCACCCTTTTTCATACAATTTCTCTCAAGAGAATGTCTCTTTGATCTTATAATAGTTTCTGGCCAATTGTGTCGGCTTATTCTTAATTCTCCGTCACCCCTTGCAAGATCACATGTACACTTTGTGAAAGTGTTCACAAACTGTGACCGTCAAAGCAAAATAATCACATCACTGATGACACATGTGTGCGCGCGCGCATGCACGCACACACACACTGGATAGTAATTAAAATTTAAGTGGTGCTACATTCTACAAATGGCAAATACAAAAAAAAGAAAAGTTGATGTAGTGTTGATCTTTCCAAGAAAAATGGATAAATTATTAATTTTTTGGTTTTTTTTTGGCAAATTTGTATGTTTATTTGCAACGATACATTAACAATTATGAAAAAGTCAATCTGGAGAGTCATTACATTTCAAAACATTTAAATCTCAAAGAATTTGGAGGCTAAATGTGTCTAGATATAATCAATGCTGTAATAAATATCCAAAGTCGGCAGAAAAAAAGGTTCATCACCCCTGATTTACATTAACAAACAAAACCAAGTTTTATCATTGCACCACGTGCTCAACACAGGGAAAGGTGCCAGGATAAAAAGAGGCAAATCATGGGTGGGCCGAGCAGAAGATGTCATCAAACAGGTCTGTGGGCTTACCAATATCAGCGTTGGTGAGGAGTGGATACCGGTGCCTAAATCATTCAAGGAGACTTTCTCGTGTATTGTCACACTCGACAGGAAAAGTAGGGAACAGAACCTGGTCGTGGTTAATACTGAGATCAACGGTCTCATCTGTGATAACACCGATGAGAAAGATGCAGTCATCTATACAGACGGATCTGTAATACGACACCAAAGAAGTGCATGGGCATTTACAGCATGCTCGGCAGGCAGAATAGTCAAAGAAGACAGTGGTGCATACGTCATGACCACGAGTAGCAGATGATGGCAGTGACCAAGGCATTCAAATGGTTTGAGTCACAAGACTACACCCACGCATGTATACTGAGTGATTCGATGAGCATGATAAAAAAAGTGGAGACAGGCTCTGTATGCATGCAATGGGTAGAGCCATTGCGAAGTCCAAAGTACGTAAGGTAAACTTTGTCTATGTCCCTGGACATGCGGGAGTATGGGGAAATGAAAGGGCGGACAGGTTAGCTAGCTGCGCTGTCGTTGAGGACAGGCAACCAATGGATCAGGCGGACATCATCAATGCACTCCGAGATGTGGGAAGAGCACAGGACTTTGACAAACACAAATCCACATCACTTCTTCAGATGATGGAAATGGGAGTTAAGATGGGCACAGCCAGAAATGAGAAACTTAGTGGCCATGTAAGAGGACTTATCAACCAACATAGAACTGGAGTCGTCAGTCGCTGGATACTGTGGGACTTGCTGAGGAGGGGATCTAAGCACCTATGGACATGTTCGGAGTGCAATGATGATGACCCGCAAATAACTCAAATAACCAAGTATACTGTATATTTGGTGCTATTAGATCTTACTTAACTCTAGATTACAATACACTACTTGTGGTAACCCCTGAGTGTTGGATTTGTTTCTATTGATGAGGATTTTTTTCCCTATTTGGTGAGATATGACCTTGTATATTGTGAAAAAAATTGACCAAATTTTCCTTTTTTATATAAGATAGTTTTTCCTTTTTTTCCCCCTTTTTTTTGTGACCAGGGTAATCAGTCATTGGTCAACATCAAACAACCCATTGTAACTCAGGAATCACTGTGCCATGAGGTCAAACTCAGATCATAAATGAACCTGAACCAGGAAATTTGAGTCCCTGTGTCTCACCTAGTGTAAACACATGGTTATGTGTCAAAAGTTCAGAGAAAATACTATTTTTAGAGCACCTAATGTTACATTTAAGAGATTGTAATTTTTACTATAGTACCTTAAACATGTAAGTCACAGATAGGTATCATAATTAAGGGTTAATATTCACATTACATTTTGATTTTTCTGACCATGTCTAATAAGGCTCGGAGTAGAGAGTAGCCAGGTGAGCAGAAGTGGCTACTTATGGAGCTCAACATGAAATAGTGGGTAATTAGGGGGTGACAGAAGGAGAGACTGTTAGGCGAAAAAAAGGTCAAAAGGTGAAGGTGAGAGATAGCCGTAAACATGTAGTAACTCATAGTCCATGGGAAATGAGATGATTGGGTGAGCGTCTCGGAAAACACGAGGTTTGAAAACGAGACAAAGATTCAGAAAGACAAGGTTAGGAGTTAGTGACAGTCATTCGATATATGTGCGAGAAGCTGTGCGGACGGACTTGTCATGTTGACAACCGGTACCGAGGGCTATGTTCGTAGTGAGAAGGAACAGAATGTTTAGAAATTAGATTTCAATGTAGGAATGACAGTAAGTAAGGAAACGTGTGATAGACACACAGTGGTGGTAAGTTATCATTTCCAATCCAACAGAAGCCACCTGACCTGTAGTTAGTAAAACCACAGAGAGAATATGATTTTGTGACCTTCACTGATTCACTCTTAGATGTGAATGTGTAGTTTACACAAGAGGAGAAGTTTTCAACTACAGTGTAGTGCCTACATTTAAGGCAATTCTGTGATAGCAAGGCAAGTCTCCTTTATAGCAGCAGAAATTGATGTTCTCTACTCCCTTCTTATAGCTGCTGCCACACGATTCTGATGTCTCATTAACTTGGACATCATTCAAGAACAATGTCAGATTATATTTTCGTCTTGTTAGACGGTCTAGTGAAAGCTATCGAGTATTTTTGGGGTTTTTTTTTTTTTAGGTTTTGTTTTTGTCAAACAGCTTCTTCTCTCGTGGCTAATTCTACCAATGTTTGACAAACACACACGGCCACAGAATGAACAAGTCAGGCTTACTGATCTACAGGGTTTTCCATCCTTTTTCATGAGTCTTTTCTCTTCTACGTTTTGCCTTAGCACAGTCTTAAATGATGTTATACCATTCCTTATACATGCTCTCCATGATGTGCGATCACTTGCCAGATGTTCCCAGTCATTTTCACAGATGGAGAAGTCATTCAGAGATGATTTACAGATATCTCTATATTGTAGTTTAGGTCTGTCGATTTGTGTCTATATGTTTGGAATTGGAGTCATCAGTGATGGCCTAACATCATCGAGTGCTACGACGATCATCGTTTTCGGGAGGACGCGAACTTCCATGGTATATGGTGGATAGGCGGAGGGAACCATTGAAGGCTATGTCTGAAAAGTGTTCCTTCTTGCAGTTTCCTCATATTCCAAGTCCGGCTTGTTGCAGGAGCTACTGAGTTAAGTGCTCTGTGCACACCGTGAGCTGTGTGTCTCATCCGTTTTGATCCTGTTTCGATATTCCGCTTGTTTACGATGAATGATGATATCGTATGACAGGGAACAGTTGGCTGTGTTCACTTTCTGCGCGGTTTCGCCTTATGTCTTTTGGCGTGTGCTGAGACTGCAACGATGGGGACTACAGTTACCTTTCTTTGTTTGGGAGATGTGTTATTAATTCGGATGATTCCACTGGCACGGGCGGTTGAGCAGTTATGGATTTTAATTCGTTTGCAGTGATACCGAGGCCTTCCATAACCAATAACAATAACGTGTGATAGAGATAGAAGAGTATTTCATAGACTTAGGAACTGTCCTAGAAATAGTTGTGATATAATTAAGTAACGTGTGTGTAGAGGGAATTAATTAGAGTCTAGTAGTCCAAAGGGACAATAGTAGGAACTCGGTAGAGTTCATATTGTGCTCAGAGAATTTGGGAGAACAAGTGTGTTCTTACTAGTAGTTGGTTGAATGTAAGCCGTATAAGGAATTTCTGAGGCTGAATGTAAGCCGTATCAGGAATTTATGAGGGACTGGGTATGTTCCATATTCTATGTAGAGACGGTAGAGAGCAGGATTGTTCTTACTGGTCTTAGGCTGAATGTAAGCCGCATAGAGAGATTATTTGATGAATTTAGTAGATTCAATATTGTGTGACAATGTTGAATATAGAGACTTTAGGGAACAGGAATTGTTCTGACCATTAGCAGGCTGGGTGTCAGCCATAACGAGACAGTTGATGAACTCAGTAGATTCAATATTGTGTGTCAATGTTGAATATAGAGACGTTAGAGAACAGGAATTGTTCTGACCATTAGCAGGCTGGGTGTCAGCCATGAAGAGACAGTTGATGAACTCAGGAGATTCAAAATTGTGTGTCAATGTTGAATATAGAGACTTTAGAGAACAGGAATTGTTCTGATCATAAGCATGCTGAATGTAAGCCATAGAGAGTTATCATTTGATGAACGCAGTAGGTTCAATATGTTGTGCAAATAGTGTGGAGCATAGGGTGGCGCTGGGCCACTAATAGATAAATAGTTAGCCATAGGGAGTGTTTCCCAGAGGAGACACACAAGACAGTGAGTAGGTGTGAGTTCTGTACGTGAATAGTTGTAGGAAGTATGAGTGACTGGCAACGATGTATTTGTCATACCATGTCACCGTGGGTAGTGCAGTAAAATAAAGCAAATGTGTGTATTGTTCACGAGTGTCACTTCAATCATTCCTGTTGTTACATCGATCGTTATAGAGTTGCTGTATTCTGTCCCCGTGATGAACGGACGGGGGTGTCACAAGCCATAAATAACACAACGCGAAGTCTAGAGGAAATTGATCACGGGCCAGTGGGATGGGAAAGCAGAGGAATTCTGTCCATCCAGTCCAGTAGAACACCAGGCCGGGCTCAAGTCATTACGAGCCTGGCCTATGTCAGTAGCAGTCTGTTCGAGAGCAACCACGGAGCAAGCGAGCTTCGTATGAACGGAGGGCACAATCGGCTCAAACGGAGGGCTCAACGGTGAAGAGCTTTCAGGCGATATGTTCAATTGTTTATCAGGGTTCAAGAGCAGGCATTATAGAGAAACGCCCGCATCAGACCGCAGACCAAAAAGGAGAGATGCGTAGAGAGGGTTCCGCTTTTACAAACACAGGGAAGAGTGTCAGGTTAAAAAGAGGCAAATCATGGGTGGGCCGAGCAGAAGATGTCATCAAACAGATCTGTGGGCTTACCAATATCAACGCTGGCGAGGAGTGGGTACCGGTACCTACATCATTTAAGGGGACATTCTCATGTATTGTCACACTTGACAGGAAATGTAGAGAGAACAGGACTCAGTCATGGTCAATGCGGAGGTCAACCATCTCATCTGGGATAACAGAGATGAGAAAGATGCAGTCATCTATATAGACGGATCTGTAATATGATACTAAAGGAGTGCGTGGGCATTTACAGCACACTCAGCAGGTAGAATAGTTAAGGAAGACAGTGGTGCATACATTATGACCACGAGTAGCGCGACGATGGAGATGGTGGCAGTGACCAAGGTATTCATCTGGTTAGAGTCACAAGACTACACCAACGCCTGTATACTGAGTTATTCATTGAGCATGATAAGAAAGGTGGAGGCGGGATCTGTATGTATGCAATGGGTAGAGTCATTGCAGAAGTCAAAAATACGCAAGTACTTTGTCTGCGTCCCAGGACATGTGGGAGTATGAGGAAATGAAAGAGCAGACAGGTTGGTTAGCTGCGCTATTGTTGAGGACGGTCAATCAATAGATTTGGTGGACATCATCAATGCCCTCCGGGAGGTGGGAAGGAGACAGGACTTCGACAACCTTGGTCCATGTCACACCTTCGGATAAAAGAGATGGGAGTTAAGATGGGCACAACCAGAAACAAGAAACTTAGTGGGTGTGTAATAAGACTAATCAACCAACACAGAACTGGAGTAGTCAGTCGCTGGACACCTCGAGACTTTCTGAGGGGGGAATCTGAGCACTTATGGACATGTTCGGAGTGCAATGATGATGACCTGCTAATAACTCAATAACTCAAGTGGCTACTCCAAACCTCAGGATGTTGTAAGGATCTAATGTCTTGATTGCACAGCAAATCACTTCATGAAAAAGTGGAAGTATAACAACAATAATTGGCTGAGACATTAGATGCTTAACCATGCGTATATATGAATACCAGTGAGCCTCAAAGAAGTGCTGTGAAGTTAGTTCTACTAATGTGTGCACAAGTAACAATATTCTACTTTAATATAAAATATATTGTACAATTTGGCTTACCACGGCAACAGCCGGGGTTCGTAATCCTGGCGAGGACACCTGGGTTTTACTAATTCCCTAAAAATTAGTAGGAGCCGCGACAGCTCAGTGGTTAGTGAACTGGACTACTACGGACAAGGGGTAGGGTTCGATCCCAACCGACGGCTCCGGGTTCACCCAGCCTTAAATGGGTACCGGATTTTTTCTGGGAAAGTAAAAGCAGCACGGGCGTAATACCGACCACATTACCCCAAAAATCATGTGCTGAAGGTCTGTAAAATATAGGGTCACTAACACCATATTTCCCTATACGCCACTTGGCGTGACGGGGGGTACTTTAAACTTTTTTTTTATATTGTACAATAATTCAATGAGAACTTACTCTTGTGTCAAATCAACAAGCCTCATTGAACCTGCATACATCTTTTCGGCACACCACCACAAAGCTATAATCAGTCGATGCCAGTAATTCATTTCATGACACTGTTTCTGATGTTTGTACTCTTCTATTGCCAGATCAAATTCTTAGAATTTAGAAAAACAAATATTTATTATTACAACATGCATGGCAGCACAACATGTCAGACTTCTGGTCAATATGGCGAATAGGCGGCAGGAACCATTGAGGCTCAGTCTGAAAATTATTCCTTGTTGCAGTTTCCTCATATTCCAAGTCCAGCTTGCTGCAGTAGCTACTGAGTTTAGTGTTCTGTGCATACCATGAGCTGTGCTTTTCATCCAGATCATGTTTCGATATTCCGATTGCTTACAATGAATGACGATATAGTATGACGAAGGACAGTTCAGCAGCGTTCGCTTTTTGTGTTGCTTGGCCCTGTACCCGCTGCCACTGTGCCTTTCTTTAGTCAACACACACTGATGACATAAAATGATGATAACGTTGTTAGTGATGAGCCACGCTCCCTACTGGACAATGATAAATGTCCATGTTGGCGCTGGTTGCCGGCTGCACTGACTGTCAGCCTCCTCCCTTACAGCCTTGCTGGAAGGATGGACTCGTGATTTGTGTCACTGCCTGACTGCTGCTTACTTGATGGAACAGCAGCTCAAGACTGACCAGGAAACTAATGCTGAGCTTCCCCTTTGTGATCTCCATACAGCAGTACTTTAAACTGTTTCACTGATGGACGGCCATGCAGACATTCAGCCCCCAGACTACTCTGCAATCCTACTCTTCATTCTTTACCATAACGATCATAACCACAAACACTGAAGAAATGACTGATCCAAAATTGTTCACTCATAAAATAGGACTGAGTTTATTCACAGTTCATCTGACCAGTAATACCACAAGTGGACAAAACCAGCGACTTACTCAGCACTCGGCTGCTCACACACATTAAATATATTATAGGCACCGTTCATTACACTTGTACCTCATCCAGCACTCCCATTCTAGCACTCCCATGGATCACACTGAAACTACTCCTCTTAATGTATGACTCAAACTCTATCCCCTACGTAAACATCCTAACTGTCTTGATTTTAACCACAAGACTGAACTCTGGCTCACACATAATTTATACGGAATATTCAGCTCTTCCACTAAAGCTGCATCAGTCAGCGCTCTCCTTGCTCACACAAAATGAATATGAAAAATACTGTTTTTCAATCTTAGCTGGCTCAGTTAGCGAGCTCCTTGCTCACACATCCTCACATGAAGACTTCAATTGTCCAACCAACACTAATCAATGGCTGAACTCTGGTTCACACATAATTAACATGAAAATATTCAGCTCTTCCACTAAAGCAAAATCAGCAATCTCCTTGCTCACACATCATGAATATGAAAGATACTCAGCTTTTCAACCTAAGCTGAATTAGTTAGCAAGCTCCTCGTTCACACATAATGAATATGAACATACTAAGCTTTTCAACTAAAGCTGAATCAGCCAGCTCCTTGCTTGCGCATTCTCACATTAAGACTTTAACTGTCCAACTAATACTAATCAATTGCTGAACTCTTAGCTCACATATAATTAACAAAATACTCACTGAACCCTCTCAAAATCCCGAGAATTTGTTATTCTAACTGAGCTGATTCCTTCACTCTCTTCCCTGTGAAATGTCCACGTTTTCCTGAATCACTCACTCATGTTATTGTTATACATTCTCACCCCCCACACTGTTACAGCCCTATGTCTTTTGGCGTGTGCTGTAGCTGCCATGATGGGGACTGCAGCTGCCTTTCTTTGTTTGGATCCTTCAATGAGATGAGTTTTAATTCAGATGATTGCAGTGGCATGGGCGGTTAAGCAATTATGGATTTTAATTCATTTGTAGTGATACCGGGGCCTTTGACTAACCAGAGATATAAATATTCATTTTTCTAGACTAAACCCACAAGATGCATTATAATAGTCAAATATGTCACATGAAGTGCCCTGCATCTATTGGAAAAAAAAGTAATTCTGTGCAGAAATAATTTTTTTTTAAAGATATTTCTTCATGTCTTCACAAAATATAGATGATTGTGCAATGATGTTAGCGTACGCACCTCATTTAAAAAGGACACTAAATGTTCACACATTACTCAAGTACTGATGAAACATATCAGTTGTTATGTATCTACATTAAGGTGATGGATAAGGCAAACTTTAATTCCTATCACTTTAAAGGATAACAAAAAACATAAGACAAGAGGGAGATTATTCAATAATAAAAGTAATTATGATCAGAGCTTTCTGTGGTTCAAGGTCATTAAATGATAACTGAATCAATCACTTTTTTTATTCTTGTCCTTGGATATATATGCAGTTACTGGACCTATAACGCGATAGCCCTATGGTTATTGAATTGGACTACTAAGGAGAAGCAATTTGATCAAATCAACACCTTCCACATTCATCAAGCCTTAAGTACTGCACATTTTTCTGGTAAAGTAAAGGTATACTGTTCACATCACCCAAAAAATAATATGTCCAGAGTCTATAAAAAAAAGGGCATTAACACCATATTCCCTATATGCTACGTGGTGTGATGGGGCCCTTTATTTTTTTTACATTTTTTATTGCAGTTTGTGAAATTTCTTCTTTTTCATCACATCTCCATAAAAACCAACTAAAGAAGGTTGTTATGAGGAAGGCATTTCCATCAAGTAAAACAAATTGTTTGCTGTAACTGAATGTATCAGGATGAATGGTGTAGATATCACAACCCTTCTGCAAAATGCAGTTCACACACATCATAAACAACCTCACAGGGCCATTCTTACCTCTTCTCACATCAGCAGGTAACACTGAAGATAGTGCTTTGTGTTCCACCTGTTGGCAGTCAATACAAGACAATGACTTCTGTATTCTTGGCTGTGCATCAAGGCATACTTTACATTTGCAAACAGAATGTCCAATATTACATGGTGAAGATGAGATTACTGCTCTGGTCATAAAATGCTTCTTGCAGCTCAGAAGATCTAAACATCGGGAAATAAATGTATCAAACTGATTTTCTTTACGGGAATCACATGCATGCGCGCGCGCGCACAAACACACACACACACACACACACAGCACACATGCAGACACTCACAGAGTAAAAATTAAGTTGCATTTAACATAAATAAAAACAAACATGTCTTAGAATTAAATCTGAATAACTGTACACCTGCATACTGAGTGATTCAATGACCATGATAAAAAAAAGTGGAGGCGGGCTCTGTACACATGCAATGGGTAGAGTCATTGCAGAAGTCAAAAATATGTAAGGTCACCTTTGTCCACATCCCAGGACATGCGGGAGTATGGGGAAATGAAAGAGAGGACAGGTTGGTTAGCTGCACTATCGTTGAGGACAGTCAACCAATGGATCGGGCGGACATCATCAATGCCCTCCAAGATGTGGGAAGAGCACAGGACTTTTACAACCATAAGTGCACGTCACTCCTTCGGATGAACAAGATGGGAGTTAAAATGGGCACAGCCAGAAATGAGAAACTTAGTGGATGTATAAGAAGACTTATCAACCAACACAGAACTGGAGTTGTCAGTCGCTTGGCACTGTGGGACTTGTGTAATGGTATAAAATGCAATACATGTGAAGAGATGATTGAAACATATGGAATGAGAATATCAAAGCAAGAATATTGACACAAGGACCAATGGCGCCCTTTTACTTCTTGCTCTGTCTATTAATATTGAGGATGATGTTGACAATTGACCATTTGCTCATTATGCTTCGTTCACCTTGATTTATCTTGATTGATCAACTTGATTGTCATGATCTTGAGTATCAGACACTGGTGAACTGATCTTAGAGCTATTCACAAAATTAGCTCTAGCTTTCTGAGCATGTGGAAGCCTCGCTTATGTTGACGTTGTAATTAGTGGTACTTCACATTGTGTTTTTGGTTCTTACTTAGATTGGACCAGACCAGCCAACTGAATACAGTTTATGAACACATCCAAAAACAATTCAGGTAGTACACAAGTCTTATTATAAAACAGGAACTTCAACATGTTTATTTACATCAGTACACTAAATGTACAAATCTCTTTAACGAGTCTGGGCGCGGCGTGGATGACAGCTCCAGCATGTCAAAGTAGTGCTAAGGAGGTTCTGACTCCTTCTTAACTATTTACAACTGAACTCCTGACTGTTTCTTAATGCACTGCACAAATACTTCTATTCTCATCATAATAATATAATAGCACAGCACTTACTCAACAGTTGGCTCACTGTCGCTCTTCCCCCTAAAATAAAGCACATCCTCATTATTAGACTGTACGATCCGTGAATAAGTTCTTCAATTGAATCATCCACTATCTACATGTTTCTAACACTTCTAACTACACTTTGGCGTTCACCCTGTTATTAAACTAAATGTTCCACACCCTGCTGGCGTGGACCAGACTTACTACCGTCCTCTAGTCGACATGTGACTCAATAATTTTTCTGCCTGCGCAGACCTTTAAATACTTCCCGTTGCAACCTATATAATCAAGTCACGTCATACACTCAGCCTCGAACTGGCATTACTCTTAATTTTAATCACTCTTTGTGTTTCTAGAACATTCTCTCAATGTTCATGAGATTCACCATTTTCCTATTTATTCTCCTAACTCTACTCACTTATCACACACCTTCACTTAAACTAGGCTGTTAACTACACTCTCCTTTGTTCTCCCAACTCACTCATTCTAATCTTCATGAGAGACCCTGAACTCATAAACTGTCTCATGAATCTCAATCTCCCTTAACACATGATGGTTCTTTCAATTCTCATTACACAGTCCCAAATACATTATTACATTACTATTTTCTTACATCATTACCTTCACACAATTACACTTGGTGAGGAAGGGATCTGAGCACCTATGGACATGTTCAGAGTGCAATGATGATGATCCGCAAATAACTCAATAATAACTCAATTAGGGGTATTTTTCTCCCTGACTGAACCACATTCTGTAATATCAACATGTAGTCTCTGCAGCTTCATATCGATGAGAGCTGTTTTCCTTATGTTTTTTTTTTACATTCGTGAAGTTGATGTTATTATTTAATTCAGGACACATGTTTCTAACATTCCGTGTGTAGAGTATGAGAGATGGTATTTTCCTACTGTTGAGTCCTAAAAAGGATGGAAATAACATTATTGTTTGCTTGCTATGCCGAGGCAAATGTTATGGAAATAGTATTTTGCACAAAAAAAGGAGAGGTAATACAAGATAGGAACAGCAAAAGTAAAGAAGAACAAGGAGAGAGTAGTGATGACGTAAACAGCACAGAAGAAGATGCACCGTATAGGAACACGAGGAGTCAGGGTAGAAGAAGACAAGAACGAAGGGTACAAAGAGAGAGAGAAACGTCGTCGGAAGAAGAAGACATGCCAAAACCAGAAAGCCGAGTTAGGTTAGAATGCAGTGAACAAGAGGCAAGACAACAGGAGAGAGCAAGAGAAGGGTGAGCAGGAGAAAGTACAGAGATGGAAACACAGGGGAATAAAAGGAGCATCATTAGGAAAAGACAGGGGAAATGGTCTTCAGGAGAATCACCAGAGGAGAAGAAAAATAAGGAGCAGGAGAGTGAAGAATGGACAGGTGTGGAGAGTTATCAAACAACAGAAGAGGGGAAAAAGCCAAGAAATAGGGGAGGTAGAGTAGAAAATATAAGAAGCAATAATATAGAAGAGAGGCCTCCAGAAGTTCTGTAAGGGCCCTATCAGAAATTGTGGAGGAGGCTCCAAATATGTAAGACAAGGGATAGATAGAGGTGACGTGATAGAGGGACAAAAAGGGGTAGAGAAGTGGATGATAGGGTAGAATGAGGGTGGTATGGGTTAGTTATTAAGGGTAGATAAATAACTAGCAGGAGATAGGAGGCAGTGAAACAGGGAGGTAGCAGTGATATGGAGAGGACAAGAAAATTGGAGTGAGGTAGTAGAGGTCAAGATTAGAGAAAGGTTGAGGGTAAAAATAGAAGCAGGGGAAAACTCATGGTCCACGTGAAATGTGAAGAGTCTGAACAAATCATGAGGCACGAGAATTGTAAGCAATGTAGGAATGAGGGTAGATGTAAAATGAATTATGATTGGCGGGGCAAAGGAAAGCTGAGACAAAGAATAGGTGGGCAAAGTCATTCGAGATGGGGCGATGGTTCAATCTGGACGACTGTATGTTGTATTACAGCCGATACCGGGAACAAGGAGAGTTGGTTTCGGACATTTTCGATAGCAGGTTAGTTGGTGTGTGGCCGTTGAGCTGGCCAGATGTATTTCTAGGAGAAGTGATAGGATAGGTGGTGTAGTGTAACAATAGGATAAGGTGGCCATGGTAGCGCCTCGTATGATTAGCAAGTATGAGTTAGTTCAACAAGTCATGTTAGCTAGCAGTAGATATTTACAGAGACTTTGTGAGATTGTGACTATTCTCACCAACATTAGGCTTCGTGTGAGTCTTAAAGAGACATTATTGATGTAGTTAGTAGCTACAACCATTTAAAGAGACTGTTAGATTATGAGTGTTCTCACCAACATTAGGCTTCATGTGGTTTGTAAAAAGAGACATTATTGATGGAGTTAGTAACTACAACTATTCAAAGAGACTTTGTTAGATTGTGAGCAATCTCACCAACTTAAGCTTCTGGCGGAGCAATGAGTACAAGATAGCATGCTAAGGGGCAGCTACGTCCAATTCAGGGACAGTACAGTAGATCATAAAAATGTCAGGCTTGTGTAGAAGCATGACACAATTAACTAGGTGGTAGACAGTGCCACAGAGCCAGGAGAGTGACTCTGAGCGAGAACAACTCACAGGGTCACATCAACATAGAGAGGGCCCTATAGGGAGTATGATACTCCAGGAGACCACGACATAGGTGAGGTTGATGAAGACCAGTATCGTCACGTGGGGGTTAGCCACAGGGCTGTTCGGGACGCTAGTGACAGCATTCCTACATATGTATTGTGAGAGAAATGTAGGAGAAGTGTGAGAGACTATCAACAGACTTTTGCTATTGTACTTGTGAATTTGCTATGGGAGGTGGTCATTATGTGAAATAAACTTCAGATGTGTGAATTTTTCACTGGTGTTAGTACATGCTTTGTCGAGTGCTATAGTCCGTTCAGAAATTCATAATCACACCTGAATTAGCTTTGCGTCATAACCGCTTGTTATTTTGGTTTCAAATTGTGCATGCAATCTTAGAATATTGATGACGCAAAGATTTTGGTATTTTTTTATTCCACAAACACAACAGATTTTGCACATCAGCGAATTCCTTTGATCTTTTATGACAATATCACACAAGTAGATTCAAATTTTAGAGTTTACAGTAATCGTGTTAAATTTTCCAGTTTACTGCAATTCTTGTCAGAGGCATATCTACATAGTGCTTAATTGTGGGTGTTGTTCGTTATGTGTATTTGCAAACATGAATTCAGTTGGTTACAATTAGTCTTGTCCTTCGGTCACCATTAGACCCCAGGACGTCCTAACTGCAGGTGGAATTGAATTCATCTTAATTTTAATCATTCCGAATCTGATGATTCCAAGAGGTTGATAATCATTACTGGCTGGACAAATAGTAATCCATCTCATTTCCAGTACTCATCTTCCACCCGCAGCACATGTTCAACACACTTCTTCCAGAATGGAATGTCTATTTTTGAGAGAGACTCGCATGTCAGAACTTCAACATCACACATTTTAAACGTCCTGTTCTGTTCTACAACTTGTCCTTTGACGTGAGCCCAGACAAGTTCGATTGGATTAAGGTGCGCATGATATGCAGGAAGTCGAAGAGAGGTGTGGCCTTATTTCTCAATGATTTTGTCAAAATGGTACACCTTTTTCTTATTCGTATTCTTCACAAGTTGTAACAATTCGGGTTTTAAATATGTGTCGTCAAATTTGACATTTTCATTCGCAAGCCATGTCCTAATTTGCTCTTTTGTATTTGATGCAGTAGGCACGTTGTCTTCCTCTGATACAACATTGTGGTATGATGCATTATCCATGACTATGCATGAAGGTCTCTCCAGGATTGGTAAAAGATCGTTCTCCAACCAGTGCCTGAAAATGTTTCCATTCATTTCAGTATGGTAGTCCCTACCATTGGTACTTTTTGATTGGAAAATCAAAAACTGTCGACTTTCCTTCTCCTTCCTTGATTGACATGAGTGCACTCTGAGTCTTGATTAATCCAACGAGAAAATAACGATTTATTAAGACCAAGCGCGAGTTGCGTTCATCTTTCTGGGTCATGAATATCACAATATAAATGCCCCATCTTGGATTCCCTAAGGAATTGCTGATATAGTAAAACAGTAACCTTTTGCATAGTTATAAATTTGCATTTCAAACTCATTGTAATTTAGATATAAATGTTGGCATTTAAAGTCAACAAATTGTCTACTGAGTCTTCACAAAATTAATAAAGATACGCCTTCCCTTCAGGAATTAATGCCAAGGGCGTGGTGCGTCATGTCGTTCAATAACAATTAAGTTTTGTGCACGGGATTTTCCTGAAGTTAGTGTTTCTGCAATAGCCAAACTATTTTACGTGAACGACCGCACCAAATTAATGTATATATCCTAAAATGGTGTCAAATTCGAACAGGGTGAATTTAATATAGCCTAAAGAAGAAAACTTTTAAACTAGATCAAATTTCTCAGAGCAAAAAATATTTCTATAACATCATCATTATTCTAAGATTGCATGCAAAATTTGAAACCAAAATAACAAGCGGTTATGACGCAAAGCTAATTCAGGTGTGATTATGAATTTCTGAACGGACTATAGCTGTATTGTCTGCCCTAGCGAAGAACGAACACTGGGGGGCTATGAACCGATGGGAGTAACAGCGCTGAGTATACCGGGACACGATCAACAGGCCAAGGTTGTCATCCAAGGAAAGAGAGTTCATAGCTGCAACAATGCTGGGCAGTAACTTGCTATACCAGGCAGGGGACGACTCGACTGGTCAGTTGAGCAAGGCAGTCAACGTTGTCATATTCAGTGCAAGTGGGCTGGTATCCAGGGTGTCCTGTCTAGGCAAGGCCAAGGCGTGTTAAGACAGTTGCCACTGTGCAGGGTGGACTGCCCAGAGAGGGGTGAGGGCTCCGATCTTAACGAGCCTTCACAGCGTCAACAGGATTCCAGTTCTGGTGCACGAGGGCTCAGATCTCGACAAGCCTTCACAGCATCAGACAGATCAATAGTTACGGTGCAAAGAAAAGGAGAAAAAGGCCCATTACACAATTTTGATTGGCTAGAGCTAAAAATAACCCATGAAACCGCATTAGTGTAGAGGTAGCTTAGCCGTATTATTTTGACAGGAATTTTTGAATGTCAAGGTCATTAATTCTAAGTCGGAGAGAAGAGAAATGTACCGCTGCTGATTAGTGGTTTCATGTACTATTTTTTATAGTAGTTTCAGTCTCATTCACAAACGTTATAGTGGCCATAGGAAAACCTTGCTTTAATAAATGCAAATCAAAGCAAATAAATCATATTGGCCTACGAAATGTGTAATAGAATATTTGAAAATTTGTAATATAATTATGAAAATAATATAATAAATTATCATTTCCTTTTGTATTTCGTTAATATGTTCAGGCTAGCTGCAGTAGCATAGAGAGTATGCCACTTGGCGTGACGGGGGCTCTTTACTTTTTTTTATACGCGCACACACACATATCTCTCTCACGCACGCACGCACACACACACACCATTACATGCATACAAACATCTTCGTCCATAAGCATAGCAGGTTTAACATATTATACTTCACTTTAACTTTTAAAAATATTTTAATTCTAAAAAAACTATTTTTTTTACTAAAATTTCTCAAAACTGAAGCAAATAGACAATATACATACTGTTTCGATGTAAATATTGGAGGCAGTCTTTGTAACCATCTTCACAGAGTTTGAGCAACAACTGTGGATTCATGGGATTGAGGGCATGGTTGAGGCGGTAGATATTGTCTTCACTCATATGCATGCTTGTTCCTCCAAGTTCAATATTAATGTCTGTGTTTGTGGGATCACGAGGACAAATATCACTCTCACCCGCAAAAGGACATATAGTGATGGTGTTGTTGTCAAAAATGGGAATATTGACAGAGAAGCCACCATCTAAGACTGTTTGCTGGCAAAGAAAGAAAATAATAATTGTTGCAACTCCAAAAAATACTGTCTGTGAGCATAAAATCTAGTTGAAACACAGTAAATATAGTGAATCCAGAGAGTGTTCAGACTGCTTTCAAGTTGGATAAGTTGCATATCTATGGGTGTGCCTCATAACTAATGAGTTCTTTAAGATTTGGACACACCAAGATGGACGCTTGTTTACGTTTGAACAAAGCCCAACGGCAAAGATCTGAATTTGCAGAATTTCGTTCATTCTCAATGGTGGCCGTTATAGTTTAGCTTTTACTAGCACAATGCCTGGAGTATAAGCTCAGAACACAATCTTGTCACGCTTTCTCCCTGCATCGAAGATTGGCGACAATGGAGATTCATTTCACTCTGACTGTTGCGGACGCTGTCTTATATCAACCAAATTAGTAAACAACCATGCGTCTACTAACGCAGGAGGAGATCAACACCTTCTTTGACAAACTATCCAAATAGTAAATGACATGTTTCATCGTATATTCGTATATATCTGGTAGAACTTTTAGTTTAAAATACTTGTCATAACATGACTTGTCAGCATCGGTGAGACTCCCGGAAGTTCGTGATAGTTAGGAGGGTCTTATAGTCTGTTGTTTGATGTGTGATGGTCTAATCATCAACTAATTACTACATCAAGCTTGGACAGATGGTGCTCATAAACCTGGGAGGGCCGACCATCTAAGGACAGAATCCCACTACAGAAAAGACAATCTGCTGCCTTGCAGGAAGATTGGGGACAATCAAAGGCAATGGAAAGCAAACCTGAATAAAATGCTGGCTGAAATCGGATGCACTGGGCCACTGGCGCAGAACACAGTGCAATGTTTTAACAAGTAATCAATCTTATATTTACTGTCAGTACTATCAGCTCTAAAAAATCCCAAGAACAATGAACTAGATGACTTGAGAACAACCCTGGACCAACTATGCAATAACTTCCAGAGAGTAGTCATTCAGTGGATACCATCACACTGTAATATACACGGGAACGAACACGCAGACAAATTAGCTAAAGGAGGGAGATTACCACAAGAGAACCATCCGCTCAGTTATGATGAAGCCAAATCCATCCTCAAGGGTCAGTTCCATGAAAGATGGAAATGAGAACAACCAAAGCATAACAAGAGGGATGGATACCATCAACTATCAAGGAGGGATCAAGTCATCATACTTCGCCACAATAGAATAAGAAATCACATGTTCACCAAATTCAAAATAGGTACAACCAGCCTATGCCACTGTACACTGAACAATATGAGTACAAAACATGTTCTACAGGATTGCCCCCAGTACACAGAAGAGCAATGTGGTCCACACCCACCTCCCTGGAAGAAAAAATATATGGGGCAATCAATTCGCTTAAACAGACAGCTGACTTCATGAGAGAGTCTGGAATCCTACTCTGATTGAATCTTGATCGCAGAGAGAGAGAAAGAGAGAGAGAGAGAGATTTGCATTGTTTGCAACTTCGCTTGCAATGGTCATAAGCACAAGTTGCTAACCATCTTCACAGATCCATTTATTTATGTCTAGAGGATAGAGTTATGTCTTAATCTGTTTATAGACCCTCATCTTCTTACCCTTACTTCAGGCGACCACTTGTTGGTTTTTATTATCTTTTTGCTCAAACAAACACCGCTTGTATGGGTCATGACATAGATCCATTTTCATCCTGATCCTTCGAACACCTGTGACATTTCTAGAGTTGGTTCTGTCGGCATCTAGAATGCTACATATTTTTAGATAGAGGCCTACAGACTCAACTATAGGGTAGCCACTGCATTCATCCTTGATTTGCCAATGACTTTCTTGTTTTTGCTATAGTATTTATGATCTCTCGGGTAGTCTGAGAAGTCACAGACCAATGTGTTCGTTTTTATGTATGTCCTTGTCTCCACCTGTAATAGAACGCCGTCTGTGTATAGAAGCTGGGCTTTTTCCCCATATTGCCTCTGAATCTAGCTGTACCAAAAAAATGTACATCAAAAGTTTTGATAGATCCAGTACAGCCTGTCTGACATAGACAAGATAATTCAATTTTATTTTGCTTTTATACCATGAACAGCAATTTCTGTATGGTGTAGAAACATGGACCAGAAATCAGAGCAGAAAATTTAAGACCTTGAAATGTGAATTTATAGAAAAATGGGGAGAATGGGGTGGAAGGAAAAGAAGACAAGGAAGTTCTAAATCAGCTGAAAATTAAAAAAAACAAACAACTAAAGACAAATGAAATTTTTGGGTCATGTAAAGAGACACAATACCCTACTAAAAGTCATCTTGGAAGGGAAGGTACAAGGTAGATGAGGCAGAAGCAGACCAAGACCAAAGTGAACTAATAATATCAAAAGATGGACAGGGGAATCTATGACAACATGCACCATCAAGATAAGAGACAGAGTAAAATGACATGCCGTGGTAGTAAACCTTTGATGTGGAAATGGCACCCAGTGATGATGATGAAGAGCTATGAGATCTCCAGAAAATATCTTGTGGGATTGGTACACTAGATCTGCCACCAGTTGACAAAGCTGATCTGTCTCTGGGGGCTTGACTAGGTCAACTTGGATATATATATTTGCAAAGATTCTCCATGGTCTTACAGAAAGATCACTTTGTTCATCAGTTTGAAGAAGTCTTTTTAAAACTCCGACATCACCTTTGTACATAGAAAGATTGTGTGTTGAATATAAGGCACAATCTACACCTTTTGTCTGAATTTTACTGCTTGATAAATCTTCTCCATATACAGTTTCAAATTTCTATAATGTACAGTGTACCACTCTTTTTTGATTGGGGACCAGTTTTTCAGACTCTTCTTCACTGTACTTGTTCACTAAATTGTGCTGCTGTCAATGATTCTTCTGGAACAGACATCATCTCTATATCCTGTCTAGCTTGTGGGCTGCAGCAACACCTCAGCCAAGAGGATATGGAGGCATCTGCGGCATGGATGCTTACGTTCTTTGTGTTTGCTATATTCTGCTATGAGACTGGTGAGGTGTTTTACTCAGATTTAGTGGCTCTTTTTTAGCGACCTTGTTGCTTCGACAAGTAGACTGGATATGGTCCTTTTTTCCAACCAAAGTCATTGGCTGACACAGTAGAATTTTTATGTTCAAACTTCTATATCTGTAACCAGTATTGGAAAGTCTATCCCAATGAAGTTGAACCCACCGAGGTTGGCCTGGTACTTGGTTGAGCAGTCAGGATGATTCTTAAAGTCTACTGGATGCAGTGCTCATAGAATGGCTTATTCAAAGCAGTGGTTATCTTACATTAATAAGTGTCCATTTCAGAATATAGGGGCTGACGTCTTGATATAAGGAAAATAAACATAAAATTATATTGAGCAGCTAGACCAACAGAAAAACAAGACTAACTACTAGATATAACTCTCCTCATGGAGTGGTTGGTACTTGATCAGTTTTAAGTCTAACCTTTCACAGCACTTCAACATTCAGCCAGAACTCCTCTCTCATAAATTTATCAAATCTCTTCATGATCTTGGCCTCAGCTTCTTCGAGCTACCCTAGAATCTCTTCATGGTGGAGTACAGGAGTAGCCACACTTTTGGAAGTAGGCTGTAATTGTCAGGATTTCACAATCTGGGTTTTGCTTTTCAAATTTGGCTTTCAGAACACACATGAACTTGACACCTTTTTGTCTCAGTTGTAAAGTTACTAAGCCTGATTTGTTGGAAGCCAAAGCCTGGAGAAAGATCAGAGGATCAGCTTCAAGGCTATTTCCTTTACCCTATAATCTTCAGTATATCAACCTCCTCCTGCAGTCTGAATTGTGGCCACTGCAATCCTTGAGAATTTGTGGACCCTGGCAGCGAATGGCCACTAGACATCTATGCGAGATATGGTTTAGAGCTTCCTGATTCTTGCCTACAGTGCTGCAGTCACCTCCTTTTCTATTTGTTGTAACTTTTATTCATTGTTGCATCTTTCTATGTGCATGTTTGGCATCTCCATGGAGAACTGGGTATTGGCCAATCTTGAATGCACACTGGACTCTTTTATGGAATTCTAGATTGTGGGACCCGTAAATTCTCTGAAGGAGAACCATTTTAATACTCAACACAGGGAGGATGTATCACCTCAGTGTGGCTTTTAGCTCTACAATGGCTGGTGTGGTATACCTAGTATTCCACATTTCTCTAAATATAATTTTCAAACAGTGTGGTTTTACAATTGTTGGTGTGGCATATCTAGTGTTCAATATTTCTCTATTTTTAAACAATGTATCTCTACAATGGTTGATGTGGTATATCTATTGTGTATATTTCTCTAAATATAATTTTCAAACAGCCTCAGTATACAATGGTTGGTTGGTACATCTAGTGTTCTGCGCAAATCTTGGGTTTTAGAGAGTTAAAAAGTGTTGTGAAGAGTGGGGGCAGTAAGAGTCAACAATGAACATTTTACAAGAAGCAATTAAGTCACTTAGCCACGCTGAGTACTGTTTAATTCGAAGCTCATTCTGTGAATGGTATGATTGTGGTCACATGACCAAACCCGATAGAAAAGCAAGAGAGCTGAGTTGATTTAGTTCTCATTTATATGGTGAGCGAGTAACATAGCTGCTGGAGAGGATAAGTTAACAGCTGAGATACTCAAGGCAATTGATAGCAATAATTTAATACATCTCCAGAAAATGTTCAACATCTTTTGGAAAGCAGAGAAGACGCCTCATAAATGGAAAAAAGGAATCATTGTTAAGATTCCAAAAAAGGGCAGTCTTAGAGATTGTAACAACTGGAGAGGTATGACACTTTTGTCAGCTGCCTCAAAGTTATTCTGCAAAATCATCCTAAATAGAATAAAGGATACAATAGATACAGTAATGCGCAAAGAACAGGCTGGGTTTAGAAAAAGGAGAAGCTGCCTTGACCATATTTTTACTCTACGACTTAAATTGGAGGAACACATTGAGAAGCAAAAACCTTTTGTACTTAGCTTCATCGACTTCAAAAAAGCATTTGACAGTATTCATCGAGATTCTTTGTGGAAAATTCTGAAGCAATGTGGCTTACCATAAAAAATAATAAATATTATTAAAGACATGTATGATGGTTACACATGTGCAGTTCGAACAGAGGAAGGACTGAGCGAATGTTTCCCAATAGAAACTGGGGTTAAACAAGGATGTATTTTATCGCCCTTGTTATTTGGAGTTGTTATGGACTTCATAATGAAGAAATGCTGCACTGGTAATAAAGGCATCGAATGGATTCAAGGAGACCATTTGGAGGACCTTGACTTTGCTGATGACATAGTTCTCATCAGCAGTCAGATAAAAACAATGCAGGAAAACACAAATGAACTATCATCAATAGCCAGCAAAATTGGGCTTGAGATCAATCATGAAAAGACTAAAGTCATGAAAAGCTTCATTCAAACAGATGACAAAATATACATGGAAAACAAACCAGTGGAAGAGATCGATCACTTTATCTATCTTGGAAGTCACATTGATCGAGAAGGGGACACAAGCAAAGAAATTAGAATCAGAATAGCTAAAGCAGCAATGTCTTTCAGAAGCCTTGAAAAGTTGTGAAATCAAAACTTATCAGCACAAACACAAAACTTAGACTATTCAAATCAAATGTACTATCAACCATTACGTATGCGTGTGAAAGCTGGAAAACAACAAGAGATATAGAAACAAAGTTGAACGCATTCAAAAATAAATGTCTAAGGAAAATAAGGAAATAATAATAATAAGGAAAATAAGGAAAGCGTGGAATGAATTCAAAACAAACGAGAAAATTAGAGAAATCGCCAATCAATCACTAATATCTTCAGTAATAAAGAAAAGACGATGGTCATATGTTGGACATGTGATGAGAAGAGATAATAACCGAATAGCAAAGCAAGCTCTCATGTGGGAAACAACAGGTAAGAGAAAAACAGGAAGACCCAGAGAGACACTGAGAAGAACATTGCTGAGAGAGGCAAAAGCAGCAGGAATCGGCTCCCTCAATGAGATAGAGCTGCTTGCACAGAACAGAGACAAATGGCAAGATTTGATAAAATATCTTTAAAAGAATTGAAAACTGCTAGAACAAAAATTCAGATAAGAGAAGGAGTATCTTGGTCTACGCCCTATTGGCTGGCTACGGCTCGAAAAGGTCAATAGATAGATAGAGTAACATAGATTAGACCTGGGAAGGTGCCAGTGTGGCAGGATACCATCTGGAAAGAGTTGGCTGGTCACATGAAGAAGTTAGAAATAGATAGTTAGAAATGGAATAGGGAGATCAGTCAATTAGTTAAACATGAAGTTAATCAGAAATAGATTGACATAGAAGAATTGGTCCACAACGGACAGTTTTAAAGGAACATAGAAGTTCTGATTGGAATAACTAGTTAGACAACTGGCTAGTAGTTGTAGATGAATATTTCCAACAGGAGTGTATGAGTTTGTTGACTATTGTAATTTTAGGTTCCTGAAGTAGAAATGCTTAGTATATCTTGGAAGCTGCCTAGATCAAGAAGGAGACAAAAGAAAGAAAGTAGAATAAGAATAACAAAGGCAAAAATGATTTTCAGAAACCTTGATAAAATATGGAAATCAAAACTACTAAGCACAAAAACAAGACTCATGATTTTAAAATCAAATGTATTATCCACCCTTACTTATACATACGAGAGCTGGAATACAATTGTATAAAAAGAAAATAAATTGGATACATTTGAAAACAAATTCCCGTGGAAATTTCTTTGTATACCATGGAATGGGTTCAAGAATAGTGCAGAAATAACAGAAATGATTAATTATCTAAAAACATTGAGTATAATCAAGAGAAGAAGGTGGTCATATGTTGGGGAACAGGCAAATAATTGCGATGCTGCGGTGAAGCTGGTAGCAAGAGGCTAGTGGTGAGGAGTGTAGAACACTCCAAGGTATGAAGACAGCTTCACAAGGGAGGAACACAACACAATACTGATGTTTCGGCCAGGGGCCTTTTTCAGAGTACAAGGACAACGAAAACAAACGATTAAACACAATTATCTATAAATACATGATCAGAAGAAGAGGATAGAAAAGAAAAAAGTAGGATGATGAAAAAATAAAAAAAGAAGAGAGCTAATATAAGAATATAGAAAGAATATGAGAATATATGTATAATTAAAATATAAAATACAGAATCACTTAGCTTAAACGACTGGTTTATCCGCTGGAAACCCAACGAAAGAATGACTACAAAAGGACCTCCCGAGGCGGGAAAATGGAAACGAGGCTATGACTGACCAGAGTTCATACACCTGAAGAGAGAACTAGAAACCCAAACAACAGCTACTACAGCTAATGTCATACAAGAAAAAGGGGTGGATATAAGGTTACAAGAAATAACGGGGCCTAACAAGGGGGGGGGGGGGGGAGAGAAATGAAAAGGACTGAGAGAGTCCGGAATGGGGATTATGAGGAGAAGAAGTGAAAGAAAGAAGGAACGAAAGAAGTAGAGCCCAGCAAGGAAAAGAAGTAGGGAACGGAGAGATTGAGGAGGATACTAGGAATATATATACAAAGAGGAGTATACAACAGAGGAGGACAGGTAAAAGATAGGATGAGAAGCGGAGGGGATACACAGAGAATAATACGCTGGCAGGAGTGCCTGGAGAGGAAAGGAATAGGGGAAACAGAGAAAGCGATGAGGAGGAGAAGGATAAAAAGGTAATACGCAGAAAGGAAAAAGAAGGGGGGGGGGGGAGATGGATGTGGTACAGAAGGATAGGGGTGAAGACAAGGAGCAGATGAGCATAAATATGAGATGAGAAGAAGAGTAGGGGTGGGAGAAGGGTACAGAGGAAGATGGGTCCTCAGAGGGACTGGGATACATTGATGCCACGAGGGGTGAGGCAACCCCAACAAGCGATCAGACGGTGCTCAAGAGTGAGACGATTATGGTGATCAGAAGAGCATGATACTAAGCCTGTGACCCCGACATCGGCTATACCATGATGGCCACCCGAGTTAAAGTGGGCAGCTACAGGAGTGCCAGCTTCTCGGGTGATGTCGTGTAAATGTTCTCGGCACCTATCGCCGATCCGACGACCAGATTGACCGATGTAGGTTAACTTGCATCTCTTGCAGATGATGGCATAAATGATATTACGCGATGTGCAAGTGAATCCCTCTCTGATCTTGAAAGGACCATTAGGAAAGAGGACAGTGTCGGTCTGGAGAACGTGGTCACAAGTTTTGCACACTCTACGGTTGCAGCGAATAGTACCTCTATGGCTAGGGAGGGAAGCTGGAAGACGACCTCTGACAAGAAAGTCGCTGAGGTTACGGTCACGTCTAAAGGCCACCAGTGGTGGGTCAGGAAAGAGCAGACGAGTAGTAGGGTCAGATCGGAGAATAGGGAGGTAGCGATGAATCGTCCTAATCACAGCGTAATGGTGAGGGTGATAGGTGAGGGCGAGTACTACTCTATCCAAGGGGGGATGAGTAGAAGGGGTAAGAGCAGATTGACGAGAAGTGTGGAGAACTCGACGCAGGGCCGGGAGGAGAGCTGATTCAGGATAGAGGCGTTGGTGGAAGAAGTCAAGCATAAGGTGGGCATTGTGAAGGAAATCTTCATCGTCTTGGCAAAGGCGACGAAGTCTGAGCAGCTGAGAATATGGAAGTGAGTTCTTACAAGAAGTAGAATGAGAGGAGTCGTAGCGGAGGAAACTGTGGGAATCAGTGGTCTTGTAGAAGACCGAGGTGAGAAGATGAGAGGTGCCCAAAGAGACTGAGATATCAAGAAAAGATACGGAGGAGGTAGAGATGTGGTAGGTGATGCAGATAGAGGCGTGGAAATGACCAACATACTCGATGAAGTGGGAGATCTCATCCTCTGGAAGGTCAGTCAGACCGATGCAATCATCGATGTACCTACGATACATAAGGGGAAGAGGGCCCTGGTAGGTATGGAAGATTTGGTGCTCTAGATAGCCCATGAAGAGACAAGCATAGCTAGGGCCCATTTTAGTGCCCATAGCTACACCGCTGATCTGGGTAAAGAAGTTGCCATTGAACTCAAAAGAGTTGAGGTTCAAGGCTAATTCCGCTAGACGGAGGAGGACGACAGTAGCAATAGAAGGTTGGATCCTACGATCCAGGAAAAACTGGAGAGCTAGAAGGCCGTCGGAGTGGGGAATAGAAGTATAAAGAGAGCAGACATCCATAACGAAGAGGCGGTAGTGATGATCAGGAAGGAGGGAGATAGAGGAGAAGATATGGAGGGCGTCGTTAGTGTCTTTAACAAAAGAAGGTAGACCCATAACTATGGGTTGAAAGACACTATCAAGGAAGTCGGAAATGAGGACTGTAGGACATGCGATGGAAGAGACAATAGGGCGTCCAGGAGAGTCAAGTTTATGTATTTTGGGCAGCATATAGAAAGAGGGTTTGCCCAAGCAATGATCAGGAAGGATCATACGGGAGGAGCTGGAGGGAAGTAGCCCGTACTTGATGAACCGGAGGATCGTACGACGCACTACGGCGTTGTTGGAGACAGTGGTGTCGTCGGGAGTGGGGAGGTAGAAAGTAGGGTCAGATAATTGTTTATCCCCTTCCCGGATATAGAGATCCTTCCTCCAGACGACGACTGAGCCTCCCTTGTCAGCCGACTTGATGACAATGTCATCGCGTCGGCGAAGGTCTTGAAGGGCTTTATATTCATCACTACTTAAATTGGAGCGTCAAAGTCTATGAGGACGGAGTGACATAATCTCCCTGAGAGTACTCTTGATGAAAAGGTCCAAAGCCTGAGAGTCTCCCGGGGAGGGAGTCCAGTCAGATTTACGTGAGGAGAAGCGGGCAAATATGTCAGTAGGAGGAGGTAAAGAGGAAGGGTTCGGATGAAGAAAGTGATAGAGTTTGAGACGTAATCGTCTATGATACTCCTGTATGTCCCGTAAGAGGGAAAATGAGTCACTCGAGGGGCGAGCGGGGACAAACTTAAGACCCTTGCTGAGAAGAGAGCGCTCATGGTCAGAAAGGGACAGATCAGGGGGAATACAGACAACAAGGGAGCTCGAGTCAGGGGCAGTGGGGGGAGGAGGAGGTGAGGGGGGAGGAGGACGAAGGTTGGAGAGTTTACGTTTATGCTGGGAGGACAGAAAGTCATACAAAGAATGATTATGGTGGTGGATAGTGTAGCGAATGAAGCGCAGAGTGCCAGGAAAGTTAGAGGTAAGGAGCTGGAGTTGGGATAGGAGGTGATGTTGCCGGGTAGTACACGGGTTGTCCGAACATTGGAAGTCCAGTCGAGTGGTTTTCCTAACTAGGCTGTTGAGGCCCCCATGGTTCATATTTGCAGTGTTCATCACACTGACTCAAAAAACTTAACACACTGCATTCAGAATAAGTGCCTCACTTTTATTGATGTTGCATACAGATCTCCTTGACAATTCGAGCAGACCCAAACGACGACCACCTCACGCACTCCCCACTCTGATAGTGTTCAAATTGCACACTTACATGTATTGCATAAAAACGCCAGTGTTAAACACACGACTGGCCTATTCATCGTTGTACCTCCCCCAGTCTACCACTGGCTCCCCTAGGTGACTAACATAAGAGTTTATTTTCAAGCCCCTACACAACCCTGGTAACTAATCAGTTTAACTTGTAATTCTCTCTCTCTGCGATCAAGACTCAATCAGAGTAGGATTCCAGACTCTCTCATGAAGTCATCTGTCTAAGTGATTCAATTGCCCCATATAGTTTCTCTTCCAGGGAGGTGGGTGTGGACCAAATTGCTCTTCTCAAGTCTGTATACTGGGGGCAATCCTGTAGAACATGTTTTGTAGTCATATTGTCCAGTGTACAGTGGCATAGGCTGGTTGTACCTATTTTGAATTTGGTGAACATGTGATTTCTCATTCTATTGTGGCGAAGTATGGTGACTTGATTCCTCCTTGATAGTTGATGGTATCCGTCCCTCTCGTTATGCTTTGGATGTTTTCGTTTCCATTTTTCATGGTACTGACCTTTGAGGATGGATTTGGCTTCATCATAACTGAGCGGATGGTTCTCTTGTGGTAATCTCCCTCCCTCTTTAGCTAATTTGTCTGCACGTTCATTCCCGTGTATATTACAGTGTGATGATATCCACTGAATGACTACTCTCTGGAAATTATTGCATAGTTGGTCCAGGGCTGTTCTCAAGTCATCTAGTTCATTGTTCTTGGGGCTTTTTAGAGCTGATAGTACTGACAGTGCATCAGTCAGTATCACTAATTTATTGTGCATGTTATTTTTGTGTTGAGTATAGCCAGTGTTGCAGCATCTCTGAGGGCCTCAGTTTCTGCTTTAAAGTTGTTTGAGAATTTCCCAGTAGCTATTGACTTGGTCAGTGGTTAGTGAACTGGACTACAAAGGACAACAAGGGGTAGGGTTCGATCCCAACCGATGGCTTCCAGGTTCACCCAGCTTTAAATGGGTACCGGATTTTTTTCTGGGAAAGTAAAGCGGTACGAGTGTAATACCGACCACATTACCCCTAAAATCATGTGCCGAAGGTCTGTAAAATTTATGGTCACTAACACCATATTCTCTATAAGCCGCCACTTGGGGGTACTTTACTACTTTTCTATTGACTTGGTGATCTTGTCCTGGTTATTCAGCATCAAGAACACACCACCCCCCTCTATTTCTGGTGGCATTTGTAGCAGAGCCATCTGTGTATATGTGGGACCAATAGTCCTGTGGGTAGGTATCGTGTATGTATTTTTCTGCTACGTGTTTTCTTTCTGTGTCTGATTGGGTGCCTTTTTTCATGATTCCTACTATATTTTCCTTAAGTTCTGGTATTTTATGTTTCCTATGAGGAGACATATCAGATGGGCCCAAGGGTTTCGGTATTGTTTAGGAAAGTACTGGGTCTCCAGTAGTTAGTTCATTGGCGATTGCAGCGAAGCTGCTCCTCTTTAGTCGTACAATTCCAAAACCAGTTATTCTTTGGTGCATGGGGTGGCTAAGGAGCCTTCTATATTTCTCTGCCTGTTGCAATACTTTAGTGACCCGTCTATATTCTAAGGGTTGTAAACCTGTTACTGTTTCTATAGTCTTGATAGGTGTAGATTTCATAGCACCAGTGATGATACGGGCAGCCTGGTTCTGTGAATTTTGCTAAGGTGTTATTTGGAAGCCATAGCCCAGGCTGTGACTCCATACTATAGGACTGGTCTGACTCTTCCTGCATATAGTCGCTTCAAGATATTGCTGTCTGCTCCCCAGTCTGTTCTTGCCAATTTCTTCATAATATTAGTTTGTTTTCTGGCTTTTTTTCTTGCTCTATCTATCTGATTTTTCCAAGTCATTCTGCGATTCATGGTGACGTCAAAATAAGTTGGGTTTTGGTCAATAGGGAGTGTATGGTCTTTTATCTTCAAGTTTGCAGAGAGTGTGTTTCTTGATAGGCTGAAAATTGTATATGTAGTTTTTTTTTCGTTAATTGGTAAGAACCAGGTGTTCATCCATTTTTCAAGTTCACCTAGGGCATCTTGCATCCTGGATCCAGCCACCGACATACTTTCCTCGCAAGCCCATAATGCCAGACCATCTGCGTATATTGCTGAGTGTATTCTGTGTGGAATGTCCATTACGATGTCATTTATGAAAATTAAAATGAGTGTTGGGGACAAGACTCCGCCTTGTGGGACACCTTGTTCGATTGTGACCTTCTTACTTAGTTGACCTTGTACTTTTACTCTGGCCGTTCTATCCTGAAGGTATTGAGAGACCCAATTGAATAAACGACCCTGGATGCCAAGTCTAAAAAGCTTGTTCTTTAAACCCTCTCGACATACCCTATCAAAAGCCTTCTCCATGTCGATCCACACTGCCAGTGTGTGTTTCTTTAACTTGTAATTCAACACCAGTTGACAAGCTCCTTGCTCATAACTACTAGCACTTCAACAGAATTTCCTTGACAACAATAATCAGTTCATGGCCGATTTACACAGCCTTACTCTAATCTAGTAACTAATCAAGTTGACTTGTAATTCAACACCAGTTACAAGCTCCTTGCTCATAACTAACAAGACTGGCACTTAATAACACAAACACCCTCTTCAGAGGTTGGCAGCCAAGTCACTACCGCCTCTCAGTTGCCCTGCTCCCTGGGCCACCGTCTGAGTCAAAACTCACTCTCCTAACCCCTCCAATTGTCTAAGGGACTGAATTCCCTTAAAATCCCAAGAATTCGTTATTCGAACTGCTGATTTTCTCCTTCTCTCTCCCTGTTAACTGTCCACCCCTATCTTTTGTTTCTTTCGCACTCACTCCCCCTTACCTTCTCCTGTATTCCCGAGACTCCCGAGAGGTCCCTATGAACTGTTTTCAAAATCACTATTTCACACCTTCCATGTAAATCACCCGTCTTCCTCTCACTTCCCCCACTCATTTGATTTGTTTATCTTTTTTATCCTCCACTCCTATTTCTCTCCTTCTACAATTAGAGCCTCACTTAGTAAATGTAAACTGGGACTTTGACATCATCAAAATAACAAAAATGCTATTTTAGAGTACCACCACAGGCCAAGGAGACCAAGGCCTGCTGTGGTATATAAAATCACATTTTGTTATTTTTAGTGGCATCAAAACCTCACTTTACATCTACTATTGCTTAAATGTTCATACTCCCTCACTTGATTTAGGACCTTGCTTTTGTTAGAAAAATTGCTTTGGGATGAATTAAAATTTATTATCATTATTTTTGTATTTTTGCTGTTTATCTCCATGTTGTACTATTAACATCCGGAAAATAAAAGCTCAATAAGAGAAATTATAAACTGCTTGCGTTTATGGCAACTTATCTTGACAAGATTGTATATACCAATTTATTTCACACTTGAGGTAGTGTTTGTTTGCTTCAGAATAATTGAAAGACGACCACAAATTAAAACAGTAAGGTGAACCTAATTCGTACTTTTATTGAAAATGATCTGATCAAATTAAAAGAATATTTACCTTGTTTGCTAACATTTCCAAAATTATTGCTTCTACAAGCTCATCCATGCCATCAAGAGCTCCAGGAGCTAATTTGTCCAACATCAAAGATGCCACAGGCATGTTGCGAACAATGTTTGTTGTAGTTTTTAAGCCTGAGAAGCATAGTCGTATCACCTTTTTGAAGTAACTCTGTTGAAAATTTGAGGGAAAAGTAAATACTTTATCCAACATGTAAACGAGGGATAACAAATAGCATACTATTCATCACCACAGCTTCATCATAGAAAGATTTGTACCATGTCTGATATGTAATGAATACTGAAATAATTTAGGGGGGGGAAAAATCTAATTTTAAATTTGTTACACAAATGTTTCAAAAGGAACAAATATCATCATCATCGAGTGTCGTCTCCACAACGAAAGTTGGTTACCATGGAGCGTCATTCAGCTCTGTCTTTTGCTTTGATGGTGCAGGTTGTCGTAGGCTGATTTGTCCATCTTTTGATGTTACTCGTCTATGTTAGTCTTGGTCTGTCTCTGCCTCTTTTACCTTCTATTTTCCCCTCCAGGATTACTTTTAGTAGGCTGTTGTGTCTTTTAACATGGCCCAAAAATCGCATTTGTCTTGTTTGAATTGTGTTTAGTAGTTCTCTTTTCATTTTTAGTTGTTTTAAGACTTCGTCGTTTGTTTTCTTTTCTTCCATCCAATTCTACCTATTGTTCTATATATCCACATTTCAAAGGCTTCAATTCTCTGTTTTGTTTTCTTGTCTAATGTCCATGTTTCTGCACCATATAGGAATATTGAGATGATGTAACATTTTGCTATTCTTAGTTTTAGCCCTGGTGTTATTTGTTTTGATGTTAGTATGTTCTTCATGACATTAAAATTACTTGTTGCCATTCCTATTATTTTGTTTATTTCAGTTGTACATTTTCCATCACTGGTTATAGTATGTCCAAGGTAGTTTTAGTTCTGAACTGTCTCCAGGTTGTCCTTCAATTTTGATATCCATTTGTGGGTTTTGAGTATTTCCTTTGTTTATGATCATAGTTTTAATATTTTTGATATTCATATCTAGTCCATATTTTTTGCTTATCATGTTTATTTCATTAAGTAATTGTTGTAGATCTTTAGGATTTTCTGCTAGTAGTACAATATCATCAGCATATCTTAGGTTATTAATTATCTTTCCATTAATTTGTAGGCCTGGCATCTCTATGATGTTTTTAAACATTTGCTCAGTGTATAGATTGAACAATCTTGGTGATAGGATACATCCCTGTCTTACTCCTCTTTTTATATCAATGGGTGTAGAGTTCTAATAGAACAAAGAAGTATGTGTTAGCACTCGGAAAAATTGACAGACAAACAACAATAGAAAAAAACGAAGAACAATATATGGTCCGAAGTGGGATCGAACCCGTACTCAGTGGCACACTTTCCTATTAATGCAAGTATCTCCCAGTAGGGCTGAATACTTGTGTTGTAGACAAACATTTATTGGACGAAACAGCACGAATAGTAGTTCCCAGTGGTTATATACTGGGTTAATACATAAATATTATTATATGGGGAACTTCCGAGGCGATTATTATTATATGGGGAACGCCTCGGAAGTTCCCCATATAATAATATTTATGTATTATTATTTGTACCCGGTGTAGAGTTCTCTTTGTTATATTTTATTATTGCTGTTTGCTCCCAGTATAGATTACATATTAGTCGTATGTCCATGTCATCTAGATGTATCTCTTTTAGGCATTCTATAAGTTGTTTGTGGTGTACTCTATCAAAAGCTTTGGTGTAGTCTATAAGGCAGGCATATATTGGTTTGTTTACTTCTGTGTACCTTTCGAATAATGTTCTCAAGCAGAATATGGCTTCTTTTGTCCAGCTATTTTTCCTAAATCCAAATTGCTGCTCATCTAATTCAGTATTGATTTTATTCTGAATCCTTCCTTGTATACTTTTTAGCAAGATTTTTGTAACATGGCTGATTAGGCTTATTGTTCTAAAGTCACTGCATTCAACTGCACCATTCATTTTAGGCAATGCAATGAAAGTTTATGTTTTTAGTTCATTTGGTATGTATCCTGTGTGGTATATGTCATTGTATATGTCTGTAATCACTTCAATACCAAAATCTTCTAGTGCCTGTATCATCTCTATCTGTATGCAGTCAGGTTAGAAATCTGCTGCTTTTCCCTTTTTCATTGTTTTTATAGCTTTTTCCACCTCAGATTTTAAGATTTTATAGCCTGATGTACATTTTATAGCTGGTTTCTTGTCCCTATGATCATGAAATAGATCTGTTATATCTTCCTGCCATCTATCTATAATATCTTTATTGTTTGTTAGCCTTTTTCCTTTTTTGTCCGCAATGCATCCACCTTCTGTGGCTTTTTTATTTTTATTAGTCATTCTCTTTATTTCTGTGTGCATTCCTCTTAAGTCTTGTTTGTTTTCCATAGTTTCTATTTCTATACATTTTTGGCTGAGCCAGTTTTCTTTTGCCTTCCACATTTTGTGTATTTCATTATCTATTTTATTGTATTGGACGGTGTTCTTCGCTTGTCTCCTTTCTTCCATTTTTTCTAAGATTGTGTTAGTTATCCACTTTTGGTTTTTGTTCTTTTCTCTTTTGGGTAAGGTGTCGCTGGTTTCTTGTATGCTTTTCTTTATGCATTGCCATTTGGTTGCCACTTTTCATCAGGATTTTCTCTTCTGTATATTGCTCAATTCCTTCTTCTAGTAGCTTCTGATATGTGTTCTTTACTTGTATTGTATAGGTATCATTAATATCTTTTTGATTTAAAGCTGTTATATCTAGTGGATTTGTTGATGAATTAGACTTTTGCTTGTTTCTCTTTAGTTTGATTTTCATTTTAATCATTACAGGATTATGATCTGAATTAATATCTGCTCCTGGGTAGGTTTTGGCTTTCTTTACGCTGTTACGGAACCTTTTTTTTATCATTATGTAATCTATTTGATTCCTCTTCTTATCTCCAGGGCTTTTCCATGTGTATAGTTGCCTTTTCTCTTGCTCAAAGTAGGTGTTACATATTATCAGCCTGTTTTCTTCACAGAATTGTATTGATCTTTCTCCTCTGTCATTTCTTTTTCCTAAACAATGATTTTCTATAATGGTCTTATATCTACCTTTTCCTACTTTAGCATTCATGTCACCCATTACAATCAAGATGTCTGAAGATTTCACTTGCTTCATAACTTTATTTAGGTCTTGATAGTATGCCACTATTTATTTACAGTTTATTCAGACATTGCCTGTTTTAGCTGGGAATAATAGCAGAGGTTCCATTCCGTTGTAAAGATGGTAGGATCTAGGTCACGTTCTCTTGATTGCTGCAATAAGCGCATTCGGGATCTGATTAATTTCGGTTCTCCGTTGTACTTTACTGTGTTAAAGTAAAAGTGATGATCTTCTTATTACATCTGCGCCACTAAAGCGGTGTTGTACTCCGGCAACAGTCCCTTTTTGGCAAATCAAGTGTTGTGAATGCGACCTTCCAATGTCTAGATTTGATCTGCGCTTTACGTCACATTGGTGCTGTTCATGGCCATTGTTGGAATTTCTTGACGCAAGTTATTTCCATGTTACTTATCAATATAAACTACTTCGTCAGCCGCAGTTTTAACTCTTTACGGAATTTGCACAGTGTTTTGTTCATCTTAGGCTGCTTTTACTAGAGTAATCAGAAATCGAAAGGGAGCGAAATTGTGTGTACGACATTTATTTTTTGTGTGCTACATCATCGTACATCCCTAGACTCTAGACCGGCCGTACGCTAATCTTACGGTCTGTTGTTTGATGTGTGACGGGGATAATCTGATGACTAACTGTGTGTCTATATGTTCGGAATTGGAGTCAACAACGATGGCCTAACATCATCAAGCACTCTACATTTTTTAAAATATGATGATCATCATTTTTAAGAGGACGTGAACTCCCGGTATATGGTGGATAGGTGGCGGGAACAATTGAAGGCTATGCATGAAAAGTGTTCCTTGTTGCAGTTTCCTCATATTCCAAGTCCGGCTTGTTGCAGGAGCTACTGAGTTAAGTGCTCTGTGCACACCGTGAGCTGTGTGTCTCATCCGTTTTGATCATGTTTCGATATTCCAATTGCTTTTGATGAATGATGATATCGTATGACAGGGAACAGTTGGCTGTGTTCACTTTCTGCGCGGTTTCGCCTTATGTCTTTTGGCGTGTGCTGAGACCGCTATGATGGAGATTACAGTCACCTTTCTTTGTTTGGGAGATGAGATTCGGATGATTATGCTGGCACGGGCGGTTGAGCAATTATGGATTTTAATTCGTTTGCAGTGATACTGGTGCCTTCCATAACCAAATAACCAAATGCCTCTATTATTTCATCTGTGCAGTCTTGAGTAGGTGCATATGTCTGTATTATTGCTATGTTGAATGGTTTTGCTTTCAACTTGACTAGTATAATCCTATCACTGTATGTCCAGTGGGTACTTATATATTTTTGTAGCTCTCTTTTTATCAGTATTCCTACCCCTCTTTGATGTTCTGTTGTGTTTCCTGAGTATATAAATGTATATTTTTCGTCCTCTATGTACCCACATTCTTTCCATCTTGACTCTGATATCTGAACAAATATATACTTTACAAAAAGCATATAAACCAGTGTGATCCAACCTTCTGTTACACCCAAGGGGCAAACACAATGACCAGCAAGGGACTGTGGGCCATCATATACATATATGAATCAGAGTTTGGCTCGTTATAAGACATTAGAGTTGGTTACTTTGTCTTGCCATTTGATGTTCATAATCTTTCGAAGGCAAAGCACATGAAAGCTGTTTAACCTTTTCTCCTGTCCTGCATAGATAGTCTAAGTTTCTGATCCATATAGAATAGTATTAAGCATACAACTTCAGTAAATTTGAATCTTAGTCGTATGCATGCATGCGTGTGTGTGTATATATTCCTAAAAAAAAAAACTTTATATAAAAAACCATGATGGCCTTATTTAAAATTAAAAAGAGAACAATAACCCATTTAATCACATTAAAACTACCTCTGCTTTATATTATTTTTAGTTTCCTACCATTTTTAATTCATCCTGCCTACTCTTGCATTCATCAAGTTCAGTATCATCAGCACACACTCCCCATATGCTGTCTGCAGTGAAGTAGGAAGCCTATAATAGATCATAGAGAAATGTTAAAATGACTTTCCTGGGAAAGACAAAGCGCTTTATATATATATATATATAGTGTAACAGGAATTGAGTTACCATTAGTATAGTTTTAGTTTAATCTACAGATCATACTCATTGCACATCAGACACGTCCATAAGTAGATCTCCTCCTCAATATGACCCTCAGTGTGTGAAGACTGACAACTCCAGTTCTGTGTTGATCTGCTATTCTTTTGTATCTCCTTGTCTAGCTCTACTTCCTGGCTTCTCCAGTTTTGACCTGATGCTCGTGTAGTCTAGGCATTAACTGCTGATTCATAATTATTCTTTGAATCATTAATTCACCTTGTCTTCTTGAGGGCATTCAGAATACCAGCACAGTTCACTGCTCATATGCTTTCCACAGCAGCTGTCTCAGCAAGCCAATTCCTTTGTTTCTTTTTACGCTCGAGTACCCAGCCGCAAAAATGAAACAGATCCTTGTCAGGTTTGACTTTTCTATTGACTCCACCCCACACTTTTGGGCCCAACCCCCTCCAATTTTCCTGAACCCTCATCAAGTCACTCAGAAAACTTTACTTGAGTAAAAAGTCATGTTTTAGCCAGACCATCATTTAAATTCACTGCCTTGGTCTCCATGATCAAACTTCTTGTAGTAACCGCATAAGCACTGCTATCCTCCTTTAATGATCTTCTTTTGAGCAACAATTACTGGAATGAAAACTAAGCACAACAGAGAAGAAAACAACACCATCTCCATTATTCAATTCTACGCACCAACAAATGACTATGACATTGAAGCCAACAATACATTATACCAACAACGACAAAAAGAAATTGTAATCACTCCAAAATACAGCATTGCCATTTTAATGGAACATATAAATTCAAAGGTATGATCAGATAATAAAGAAAGGAACTCTAACAAAAGAGGCAAAGTTGGCTGGCAGAGATACTATAATCAAACAGCTCACCCAGAATAGAGACATTTAGCGTATGACTATCCAAGCACTATGTGCTATCTAATGGCACTGGAAGGATTAAGAATCAAGATCAGATAATATAGGTAAAAGAAAGTGAAATGAAAATAGTCATTGGTCACCTTAAATAATAATAATAATAGAGACAAAGTGATAGAATTATGTCTTTTAAGGTAGAACACCATCTCCCTCCCTAAAACTTTTATATAGTATTTCTTGCATCGAGATTAATTTTAATCCAAGTTATACTTGAGAGTAAATTAAATTTTTTTTATTAAAATAAAGACTCCAGTATGACCACTGTATTACTAAAAATAGCATATTAATTTCAAACCATATAGCTCCACAACCAAAGTATTGTGAGCCCTTCATATACAATACAAATATTCAGAACATGTCAGCTCTAAAAAAGTTGACTTAAACTACTAAAAGTTGACACAGGACTTCCAAGATGGTGGAATGAAGTTCACGTTCTCTCGACCGCTGCAGGATTTGCATTTGGGGACTGATTAATTTCAGCTTTCCAATGCAGATTTCTGTGTTGAAGTCAACCTGATGTTCCACTTAACAGATGTGCGCCGATGATTCGGATCCGTACACATGGCAATATTCCTCTTTGGCACGTCAAGTATTGTGAATGTGACCTTCCCCCGTTTTGGAGTTGATATACGGCTTACGTCAATATACTGAGTGCTATTCAAAGGCCGTCGCTGAATTGTTTGACATCAATTATTTACAAGCTACAACTCATTAATACGGACAGCTCTGCCAAGTCAATCGAAGGTTTCACTTTCGGGATTTTGCACTATCGTTACCATGTTTTGTGCATTGTTTTTTTTTTTTTTTTTTTGGCATTGTTGGCTGCATTCACTATATTAATCAGTTGTTTGTGGGCGCATCCATTGTTGTATGTGGTACTTCATCATGATAGTTGATCGTTTATCCCTAAACAGGCCATGGCCTGTAATGACGGGCAAAATGACAGAGTTTTGTTCATGAATTTGCAGCCTCAGTGTGACTCATGGAGTTTCAAGTTGGTCAGGAGGGCTGTTGTCTAGATTCAAGACTGTGAGATCGGGGGTAGACTTGTGGGCTGGTTTATCATTTTACAGATTCACATTGCAGAGGAGATCTCAGCGCATACAGACTGTTGTTCGATGTGGATAATCCAACAAATAACTGTGTTTCATATGTTCAGACATGGAGACAAAAATTATGTCCTAACATCATCAAGCACTATACATTTTGTTAAAATAGGACGATCAACATTTTCAGGAGAACGTGAACTTCCTATCAGTATGGGCGATAGGCGGCAGGAACCATTATAGGCTGTGTCTGAAAAGTGTTCCTGTTGCAGTTTCTTCATATTCCAAGTCCACCTTGCTGCAGGAGCTACTGAATTAAGTGCTCTGTGCACACCGTGAGCTGTACATTTCATACATTTTGATCATGTTTCGATATTCTGGTTGCTTACGATGAATGATGATATCGTATGACGGGGAACAGATGGCTGTGTTCACTTTCTGTGCGGTTTCACCTTATGTCTTTTGGCATGTGCTGAGACTGCTATGATGGGAACTGCAGCTACCTTCCTTTGTTTGGGAGATGAAATATTAATTCGGATGATTCCACTGGCACGGGCGGTTGAGCAAATATGGATTTTAATTAGTTTGCAGTAATACCATGGCCTACCATAACCAAGACTAAAAGTTTTTTTTATGATTTAAAAAATAATTTTGTGTAATTTGATGATTGAGGACACTTGTCCTCATATTAAAAGTTAAAAGACTATCTAGGAATCAGTCACAAGTACTGACAGCAATCAAATTTTGATCGTTCCTGTGCTGTTAGACGTCGCTTTTAGTGTTTTTCAACACCCATTTCTATTCTGGGCAAGAATTTTGCTTCTCTTATAAGTGTTCTTTACAGTGTTTCTCTGGGTCTTCCTCTTTTTCTGTATCCTAATGTGTCCCATCGAAGAGCCTGTTTTGGAATTATCTTATTGTCTCTTCTCAGCATATGTCTGACATATGTTCATCTTCTCATAGATAAGATAGTTGATTACTTGGCCATTTCTCTTATCTCTATATTAGTCTTGAATTCATTCCATTATACAATGAATATTCTTCAGAGGCATTTGTCTTCAAAAGTGTTTAATTTTCTCTTAATCTCCTTTGTTGTTTTTCAGCTTTCACATGCATAGGTAAAGATAATATGTGAGAGTTGAATATTCTAAGTTTGGTTTTCTTGCTTTGTATTTTGATTTCCATATCTTGTCAAGGTTTTTAAAATTCGCTGCGACTTTTGATATCCTGCTTCTCTTTCTTTGTTCCACCTTCTTGATCTATATTCTATCTATTGACCTTTCGAGCCGTAGCCGGCCCATAGGGTGTAGACCAAGATACTCCTCCTCTTATCAGAATTTTTGTTCTAGCAGTTTTCAATTCTTTTAAAGATATTTTATTAAATCTCGCCATTTGTCTCTGTTCTGTGCAAGCAGCTCTATCTCATTGAGGGAGCCAAATCCTGCTGCTCTTGCCTCTCTATCAATGTTCTTCTCAGTGTCTCTCTGGGTCTTCCTCTTTTCCTCTTACCTGTTATTTCCCATATGAGGGCTTGCTTTGTTATTCGGTTATTATCTCTTCTCATCACATGTCCAATATATGACCATCGTCTTTTCTTTATTACTGAAGATAGTAGTGGTTGATCTATATTACTACTAACATATATATATATAGTGGTCTATTTTTTACAATGCCTGGCTCGAGCTATGGACTAAGCAATGTTTACATTGAAGAACACGATATATGCTATTGCTGCGAGTTGGCAGATTTTTGAAAATTTTTTCAAGGGTTTGAACATAAATGTTTGTTCACAGTTCGTTAACCTTCGCTGTAGATAAAGTCGTTAATTCGCTTCGGACGTTTGTGACCTTGGTAGCTAAGGACCTAACTTGTGCAAACGGATGGCATTGGCAAGGATCATTTTGAATCTATGAAGTGGGCTCATTTTGTGTTGAACTCAAAAGCATATGTGCTTTTTAACCAAAGAATTTTTGGGGGGGGACTGAATGAAGATATCCCCGATGGAAGAATAAATTGTACTATTAGTCCCATAAATGATTCGCTTCCAGAGGTTTATGATGTAAACAAAGCAGTTTTGTCATTGCAAGTGAATAATGTCCACACCTATAATTGGTCAAGATTGTGTAGCACCAGCAGCTTTATAGCGAACACAGAAAACATCACAGGATTGTGCTGTTCTGAAACAGCTATGCCATGCTACCCTAGAATTGCCTTTAATGGGATTACTGTGACCACAAACCACTCTCCATGTGTGTGTGCCACATATTTACACCCCAGAAAGAAATACTGAATATAACAACATCATGTGCCGTCTGTGATATTAATGACCACAGACCATGAGCCTCCTGTATGATTGATACAACTGTTGCACCAAGCATTTCATCAGCAGAGCCATATCTATGGAATGTTAATCTGACATTGTTCTTGAATGATGTCCAAGTTAATGAGACATCAGAATCATGTGGCGGCAGTTACAAGAAGGGAGCAGAGAACATCAAGTTCTGCTGCTATAAAGGAGACTTGCCTTGCTATCCCAGAATTGCCTGAAATGGGATCACTGTAGTTGAAAACTTCTCCTCTTGTGTAAACTACACATTCACATCTAAGAGTGAATCAGTGAAGGTCACAAAATCATATTCTCTCTGTGGTTTTACTAACTACAGGTCATGTGGCTTCTGTTGGATTGGAAATGATAACTTACCACCACTGTGTGTCTATATGTTTGGAATTGGAGTCATCAATGATGGCCTAACATCATCAAGTGCTATGACGATCATCATTTTCGGGAGGACGTGAACTCCCATGGTATATGGTGGATAGGCGGCAGGAACCATTGAAGGCTATGTCTGAAAAGTGTTCCTTCTTGCAGTTTCCTCATATTCCAAGTCCGGCTTGTTGCAGGAGCTACTGAGTTAAGTGCTCTGTGCACACCGTGAGCTGTGTCTCATCCGTTTTGATCCTGCTTCGATATCCTGCTTGTTTATGATGAATGATGATATCGTATGACAGGGAACAGTTGGCTGTGTTCACTTTCTGCGCGGTTTCGCCTTATGTCTTTTGGCGTGTGCTGAGACTGCTACGATGGGGACTACAGTTACCTTTCTTTGTTTGGGAGATGAGTTAGTAATGCGGATGATTCCACTGGTACGGGCGGTTGAGCAATTATGGATTTTAATTCGTTTGCAGTGATACCGAGGCCTTCCATAACCAATAACCAATAAATGAGATAAATATTGCCGTCTGGTGTATTGTTCTTTTAAATTATTTTTGTTTTATCCCTGTTGATTGAAAATCCTTTTTTTTTTTTTTGCCATGGATGATAAGGTATCTGTGACATTTTGCATATTGTTGATATTGTCACTTAGGAGCGCTAAATCATCAGCAAAATCTAGATCTTCCAAGTAATTGTTGTTGTATCATTTAGTGGCATTTTTGCTTTTGCAACATTTACTCATTATGTAATCAATGGTAATTCCAAATAGCAATGGTGATAGTATACATCCCTGTTTTACTCCTGTTTCAATTTGAAACTAATCATTCATTCCCTCCTCCATCCAAACTGCGCAAGTATAGCCATTATATATGTATTTTATAATGTTGGTAATTTTGTGTGCTTTTCCATGTTTCAAGATATTCCACAATGACAATCTATGTATACTGTCTAATCTTCTTTCCCTCCTCATTTGCCTTTAAATGCTGAGGGGAGATATAATTTGTGGGCTTTTGCTCATTTGTTGGCTCTGCTGCTGTTATGTTAACTAATGCTTCTAATATTCCATTAATCCATCTTTTGTCGACCCTTGGGTCTGGTGTTCTCACAACGTTTATTGTGGGCTCATTTTGTTGTGTTTTTATCACTTTGCCTTGTCACATGGCCAAACTATTTTATCTGTTGTTTCTTTATATATTCTATGGCAGGGGTCATTCCTAACTTTTTTTCTCAGTTCTTCATTTCTGATCTTGTCTCTCAGACTGTTTCCTGTCATACATCTAACACACATCATTTCAATAGAGGTTATTTTTCTTGTTGTTCTTGCATCTAAGGTCCAGGACTGGCATTGGTAGCACATTGGGATGAAGATTATATTGTAGAGTGACCGTTTTGCCTCTAGATTTTTTTCCTTGTTGGACAATAGTGGTGATCCAATAATTTGACAAGCTTTGTTGCATCTTGAGTCTATCTCTGCTGTTTGTGAATTGTCGTTTGTCACTAGACTTCCTAGATATTTGAATTCCTCTACTTGTTTTAGTTGCCTGCCTTCTATAATTATGTTGATGTTCTGTTTATCTTTGGCTACATTAATGACTTCTGTTTTGTTATAGTTTATATTCATGTTGTATTTTGTGCCTGTGCTGTTGAGTCTATTTAAGTGTTTTTGTAGGTCTTCTATTTTTCCATGTATTAGTGCCTGATCACTGATTGGCTGGCAACCTGTCTAGAAGAAGAGAAACTTTGATCACAAAACCCTCCACTAACTCGTGGACTAAATTCTAATTAGAATTGAAGGTTATGGACATACACTCAGAGTAAAAATCTGGAGGGACGGACCTTAAGGCAGTAGAGAACGTTAACCGTTTTTCTGGCCTCCCCTGCACCTTCTTTCAATTCTGAATGTATGGACTATGTCCCTCTTTCGGAATTCTTGAAATGAAGTCGAGAGGGGGACAGTGTGACTGGGTAAAGCACTATCTCCATATTCTGTGCCCAGGCAGAGTAGGCAAAGTGAAATGAGAAAGAAAGCACCAATGTTTAAACTTGGCACATGGAACGTAAGGACCATGTTAAAGCAAACACACTGAAAGAAGGGCAAATTAGAAAAACAGCCCTCATAGCTAAAGAACTAAATAGGCTACATGTTGATATTGCCGTCCTCCAAGAAACAAGACTCTCAGACTGTAAAGGAAGAAAATTATACTTTTTTCTGGCAAGGTCTAAGCCCTGAAAAGCCATATCTATTTGGAGTAGGCTTCGCTGTACACAACAAACATATAAACTCCATAACCACACTAAAAGGAGTGCCTGAATGCTCAATGATACTTCAGCTGCATACAAAGAGTGGATTAATAAACATCATCAGTGCCTATGCACCAATGATAGCTGCATCAGGTGAAGAGAAAGACAATTTCTACCAACAACTTCAGATGATCATAGACCAACTTCCAAAAGAAGAGCTATTATATATACTTAGTGATTTCAACGCACACACAGGATCTGACCAACAATCTTGGCCAACATGCCTATGCCATCATGGCGAGGGAAAAATCAACGAAAATGGCCAGACTCCTAGAATTCTGTTCAGACAATCATCTATGTGTAACTAATACCTACTTTAATGTAAACCATAAACATAAATCAACATGGTGTCATGCTAGAAGTGGTCACTGGCACCAACTAGACCTAGCTCTTACACGTAGGCAGTCTTTAAATAACATCAGAATAACATGAGCATATCACAGCACAGACTGTAATACAGACTATGCTTTCGTCATCAGTAAGATTAAAGCTAGAAGCAGTTGCATTTATAAATCAAAATTGCCTTCAGATATTTTATCAAATCTTGCCATTTGTCTCTGTTCTGTGCAAGCAGCTCTATCTCACTGAGGGAGCAGATTCCTGCTGCTCTTGCCTCTTGCATCAATGTTCTTCTCAGTGTCTCTCTGGGTCTTCCTCTTTTCCTCTTACCTGTTGTTTCCCACGTGAGGGCTTGCTTTGCTATTCAGTTATTATCTCATCTCTTATCACATGTCCAACATATGACCATCGTCTTTTCTTGATTACTGAAGATATTAGTGGTTGATTGGCAATTTCTCTAATTTCCTCGTTTGTTTTGAAATCGTTCCACTCTATACCAAGTATTTTCCTTAGACATTTATTTTCGAATGCGTTCAACTTTAGAACCTTCTAAATTACGCCTTCGAAAACAGCTCAGGAGACATTTACATTCACACAAAATCAGATGGCTCACTGTTCAACTTAACACGGCTAAGAGCAAAAACAAAAACAAATATTGCCCTACTTAAAGAACTTTTAGTTGCTGGCGATGCAGCCCTATTCGCTCATAGTGAAGCCACCCAACAATCGCTGATCAACAACCTGGACAAAGCATGCAACCTTTTTTCACTGTCAATTAGTGTTCAGAAAACAGTCATTCTAAGTCAAGGTGACATCAAACCTTTATGAATCACTTTAAAAGATTGTCTACTAGAATCAGTTAAGAAATTCACATATTTTGGATCCACAATTACGTCAACCACTTCTCTTAATGATGAAATAAACAATCGAATTGGTAAGGCAGCTATGACTTTCCGCAAACTCACAGAAAGGGCCTGGAACAACACAAAACTAACACTAAAGACCAAACTCTTAATATATTAAAACTTGTGTGCTTAGCACACTATTATATGGATCTGAAACCTGGACAACATACTCAAATCATGAAAAAAGACTTAAATGTCTTCCACATACGATGTCTCCGCAGAATAATACACATCAAATGGCAGGACAAAATAATCAACTTAACTGTCCTGCAACGTGCTTAGACCCCAACAATCATGTTGATGCTTAGAAACTGAAGACTAAGGTGGCTTGGGCACGTCCAGCGAATGGAAGAAAAACGCATCCCCAAACAAATACTATATGGTGAACAAATACACGGAAAAAGACAAATTGGCAGACCTAAACTACGATATAAAGATATCTGTAAATCATCTGTGAATGACTTCTCCATCTGTGACAATGACTGGGAACATCTGGCAAGTGATCGCACATCATCACATCATAGAGAGCATGAATAAGGAATGGTATAACATCATTTGAGACTGTGCTAAGGCAAAACTAAGAAGAGAAAAGACTCATGAAAAAGGATGGAAAACTATTTGGATCAGTGGACCTGATTTGTTCATTCTGTGGCCGTATGTGTTTATCAAACATTGATAAAATAATTGATAAAACTCCGGTAAACAGCCGTCTGATACGAACACGATACAAAACAAAACATGGAAGACTTTCAATTATTCAATGTTATGCGCCTACTAACGAAGCTGATGATGAAGTTAAGGACGTTTTTTATAACCAACTGCAACAACTTATAAACAAAATACCAAAACACGATCTTTTAATTGTAATGGGAGACTTCAAGGGCAATCTTAGAGATTGTAACAACTGGAGAGGCGTGACACTTTTGTCAGTTGCCTCAAAGTTATTCTGTAAAATCATCCTAAATAGAATAAAGGATTCAATAGATACAGTAATGCGTGAAGAACAGGCTGGGTTTAGAAAAGGGAGAAGCTGTCTTGACCACATTTTCACTCTACGACTTATATTGGAGGAACATATTGAAAAGCAAAAACCTTTTGTACTTAACTTCATCGACTTCAAAAAAGCATTTGATAGTATTCATAGAGATTCTTTGTGGAAAATTCTGAAGCAATATGGTTTACCATCAAAAATCATAAATATTATCAAAGACATGTATGATGGTTACACATGTGCAGTTCGAACAGAGGAAGGACTGAGCGAATGTTTCCCAATAGAAACTGGGGTTAAACAAGGATGTATTTTATCGCCCTTGTTATTTGGAATTGTTATGGACTTCATAATGAAGAAATGCTGCACTGGTAATAAAGGCATCGAATGGATACAAGGAGACCATTTGGAGGACCTCGACTTTGCTGATGACATAGTTCTCATCAGCAGTCAGATAAAAACGATGCAGGAAAACACAAATGAACTATCATCAATAGCCAGCAAAATTGGGCTTGAGGTCAATCATGAAAAGACTAAAGTCATGAAAAGTTTAATTCCAACAAGTGACAAAATATACATGGAAAACAAACCAGTAGAAGAGATCGATCACTTTATCTATCTTGGAAGTCACATTGATCGAGAAGGGGATACGAGCAAAGAAATTAGAATCAGACTGGCTAAAGCAGCAATGTCTTTCAGAAGCCTTGAAAAGTTGTGGAAATCAAAACCCATTAGCACAAACACAAAACTTAGGCTATTCAAATCAAATGTACTATCAACCCTTACGTATGCGTGTGAAAGCTGGAAAACAACAAGAGATATAGAAACAAAGTTGAACGCATTCGAAAATAAATGTCTAAGGAAAATACTTGGTATAGAATGGAACGAATTCAAAACAAACGAGGAAATTAGAGAAATCGCCAATCAACCACTAATATCTTCAGTAATAAAGAAAAGACGATGGTCATACGTTGGACATGTGATGAGAAGAGATAATAATCGAATAGCAAAGCAAGCCCTCATATGGGAAACAACAGGTAAAAGAAAAAGAGGAAGACCCAGGGAGACACTGAGAAGAACATTGATGAGAGAGGCAAGAGCAGCAGGAATCGGCTCCCTCAATGAGATAGAACTGCTTGCACAGAACAGAGACAGATGGCGAGATTTAATAAAATATCTTTAAAAGAAAACTGCTAGAACAAAAATTCATATAGGAGAAGGTGTATCTTGGTCTACGCCCTATGGGCCGGTTACGGCTCGAAAGGTCAATAGATAGATAGATAGATAAAATAAGCCACGAGAGAAGCTGTTCGACAAAAACAAATCCTAAAAAAAAATACGCAATAGCCTCCACTAGACCATATGACAAAACAAAGAGGGCCATATATAGTCCCTGATCATCTGCAAATAAAAGCTTATTGATCTCCTCTGTCTCTGTTGGGTTGGCTAACTTGCATATAAGATCCATGTATGTAATAAACAGTAGGGGGGATAGCACGCACCCCTGTCTTATCTATCTATCTATCTATTGTCCTTTCGAGCCGAAGACAGCACATAGGGCAGAACCACAATCTCAAAAACAGAAACCTTGCGTGCCAAAGTGACACATATTGCAAAGGTCACTGCTCAATAACCTGATCTAAATTCCAAGTGGTCTGTGTAGCCTACTGCTGCTGATGTAGTGATTTTTAATCAGGTTGATTAAATTGCTTAATCCATATGTTGTTATTATCTACCCCAGTTGTTCTCTATTTACTCTGTCGAATGCTTTTTCCTGGTCAATGAAAGCTATGTACAAATTTTGATTGTGCTCTCCTGTGAGGTGAATAGAGCGTCAGTACATTCTCTGTTTTTTTGGAACCCCATTTGAAAATCGCTTAACTGTAGTTCTATAATTGGTCTCAGTCTTTTTTCCACAATTTTGGCATATAATTTTCCAACATGGCTGAGAAGTGAACCTTTATATTGATTGCAGTCTCTTTTGCAACCTTTCTTTTTCCATATTGGTATGATGATTTCTTGTTGCCAGTCTTCCAGGGCGTTTTGTTAGTGTCATGCTGCATTGAATATTCTGTGCAGTCATGTAATTCCTATTTCTTCTGGTCCTGCTGCTGCTATTATTTATACTGGTATGTTATCTATCCCCTGTGCTTAATATCTTGGTGCATATTTGATTACTTCTTTGATTTCCTCTTTCATGATGTTGGGTTCATTATTTGTGCATTCTTGTGTGATTTTTGTTGTACTTATTGGTAGTTGGTGTGGTTTTACAGAAGAATGTTGAGAATACCATGGACGGCTAAGAAGAGTAATGAAAACATTCTGAAAGAGGCCAAAGCAAAAAGATAGCTAATTTTCAAAATTAGGAAGAAACAATCATAATTTGTTGGCCATGTAATAAGAAGAGAACAGCTGGAATATATTGTAACATCTGGGAAAATTGAGGAATGAAGAGATATAGGAAAGCAAAGAGAAAAGATACCAGACAGTTTAAAAGAATGGCTTGGCAGAAATTCAACAACAGAAATGATAAATAGATGTCGAGATCGAATGTTGTGAAGAGAAATTATCACCTATGCCAGCGGGCTCGGTATTTGATGATGATGATGATTGGTAGTTGGTGTCATGTTTAATAGGTCTTCAAAATATTCTTTCCATCTCTGTTGCATATGTTGGTTATTTGATATTGGTTGTCCGTCTTTGTCATTTATGAGCTCAATAGGATCATGGTTTTTTCTCGCTCTTGTTGCTTTTACTGCTTTGTAGAAATCTCTTGTGGTTATCTTGAAGTCCCTGCTCATATTTTGTCCGAATTGGCAGGTGGTGGGGAAATAGAAACTTCACTCACTGATTCTGGTCTTGTAATAGAGTAAACTCGTGAAGCTTGGGGGCAGGTAACTTAGTTGTTACCTGCTTCTCAATAGACAATAGCAGTAACAAATGGTAGTGACCAGCAGTAGTTAGGACATAAATTTAAGTTTCGAAAATTTCCAGCCAAAAATAGAAGTTCACATAGGGGGTAGTGGATACACAGAAAGTGGGAAGGAGGTAATGTCCTGAATTACTGGGCGACACATAATAGTTTAGGTAAATTTCCACAACAGCAGGTTGGGGAAATAACAATATAGCATGCGTTTACCCCATGACTTTGGCCGTCTGATAAAATGCATGACAATACGCGCATGATTTGACTGCATGACTTTACTGTCTGGTAAACAGCTACCAGGACGGGTCAGGTCATGAAGATGATGGTCACAAATAGTTTGTTTTGACAAATTTTAGACTGAAGTCATGAAAGTGTCAAGTCTTGGACATAAGTTGAACTTTGAGTCACAGTTCAGAAATGGAAACTTGGCTGTGGAATCGTCGTAGTGAGAAGTGATTGGCTAAGGGCGCAAATGGTGGCTTTGTGACAGTTTTGATTGGCTGCTGATTTTCAGACATAGAGTTGTGGTTGGAGTATTTAAACTTGAACACTATAAGTTGAGAGAACAAGGAGTTAGATCAGTCAGGAAATAATTAGTCAGAAATGAATTAGTCAGGAATAGAAAGTCAACAGTCAGGAATAGAACAGTTAGGAGTCAGTAAGGAATTAGGAGTCAGGACAGAACAGTCAGAATTACAGTTACAGTTAGAACAGTTAGTTAAGATTAGAAAGTGAAGCCAGTTAGTTAGGAAGTTAGAATCTTCAAGCTGTAGTTTTAAAACAGTTGAGAAAGTATTTAAAGAAGTTGATAGCGAATAGTGAGTCTAGCAATGAGAATATGAACTTTAGTGTTGTGCAAGTGCCTAAGAGTAATTCAAGTTGTTTCACATTCCTCATGAGCGTAAGTTGAATAATGTTGTATGAAAGATATGCACTTGGGACGGATCATAGTCATCGGCGAATTGCCTCAGAGAAGTCCCGAATTAATTAACATTAATTTAAGATAAGTGCATCAACCACTAGTCGATCATTGTGCCTAGAGATATCAATAAAATTGATTATCATTATGTATCCAGAAAAAGAGTCTGTCATGAATTACCTGTTGTGATGAACTAAAATAAATGTGATGTGCTGTCAAGAGAGTACAAAGATAACAAGAAACAATAAATATATACTATAACAGTCTGCTGAGAATTTTTTTTAAGTATTCTTTCTATCTTTCATTTTCTTTAACTAATGGTTTTTCATTTTTACTTCACACAATGTTGGTAACATTTTTAAAGCCACCAGAAAGGATCTTTGTGACCTTGTAAACATTTCTGCTTTCTGAGCTTCAGTTGCCAGTCTCAACAAACTGTTTTTTATCTTTCCTCATGCTCTTCTTGACTAGTTTGGTCTTCTCTGTATAATCCTCAATACAATTTAGCATTAGTGTTTATAGTCCTTCTTTCTTGGACCAAGTTCCACGACTCTTCTGTAATCCAATTCTTCCTTACTTTAGGACTATGCTCAAGGACTTCCTAACTAACATCTTCATATATATTTCGTATGTTTTGGAACTGTTCATCTACCTCTTCTTCTGGTATATTCAGAAATGCTTGGAATCTGTTAGTAATGTTTATAATGAACTGGGCCTTGATTGTGTTATCAGTCAACTGCTGTGAATCAAATATCTGTTTTGGGCTTTGTCTTCTTGTATGTGTCTTTTTCAATTTTAACTTTATTTTGCAGAGCAGCATATTGTGATCACTTCCAGCACCTGTGTCTCTGATTGGTTTGACATCACGCAATGATCTTATCCAATTATCCAGTTTTGCCATCTGGTGATGTACGCATGGTTGTGTGTATACGTTTATGTTGAAAATTAGGGCCCCCTATTTAAAGTCCGTTTTCTATACATAAATCTTTTAGGTAATAATAGCAATCAAGTAGACCATTTAATAATTGTTGGTATATAGAGTCATTTTTACTCGACTAGATTTCAAGGTGAGATATAAGAGATGGCCCCAATGTAAAAAGTGAGCAAGTTGAAATCCCTTCTGCCATTTATGTAACAAATAACGAGATTACATTTTGACCATGTAGAAAATTCTGATCACATTACACATAGTTTGTGGAAAATACTGAGTTCATGAAATTCACAAATAACCAGTTACAATCATCAATAAACCTGTATACTAATCTCACATTGGTCAGTGTACCAGTGGCAGTCTCTATCAATCATTATTTTCTTAACACCCCAATACCATATTTTAGTATTGGATCATAATTTTTATATGTAGACCATCATCAATGACATTGTCAATTCACACTCAAAAATCTTGCCCAATTTTACAAAAAGACTTTGCATAATACACTTCAATGCACTAATTTTAAATATCTGGGTAGCACGCTAACACAAGACAATAACCAAGAAACAGAGATAGATATAAGGTGTAACAAAGCATGCCAAGTTATAGGCCAAGTATCAACACTATTGAAAAACAAAGCAATAACTACGGAAGCAAAAAGGGCAATATACAAATCAATTTTTCTACCAACTCTGAGCTATCAGTGCCAGAATTGGACGCTGGACTCTAGAACAATAAGAAAGATAACGACCACCGAAATGAAATGTGTCAGAAGAATGACAGGAAACAGCTTAAGGGACAGAGTAAGAAACACTGACCTGAGGAAGAAACTCGAAATTGAACCAGCCATCGAATACATAAAGAAACAACAGATAAATTGGTTCGGCCACATAACAAGACAGAAAGAACTAACAATGAATCAAAGAGCCATAAACAAACGCTACGAAAATGTCAGATTAAGAGGAAGACCGAGAAAGAGATGGATAAATGGAATACTAGAGTCACTAGGAGGAATAACATCAGAAGAGGCCAACAGAAGAGCAAAGAATCGCAGATTGTTTCTCCCCTCGACGCCAACGGCAACAGAGGAAGGATAGTAGTAGTAGTAGTAATGCACAGTGATATATTATAAATAATGATCAGAGATAATGCTATACAATACAAAAAAACATGACCAAGTATAAAGCTGTATACATTCAGTACTTTTGTATTGATGAAAGAACAACAGAAAAACCAAGACCGACATCAGAAAATTCCGCTTAAGGGAAATTCTCAGAATATTGTGACCAAACAAAATTGACAAGGAAGGTCATTAACAGTTGCAAGTAAAATTAGATGAAAATAGACAGACACTGGCTGATGCTGAGAAGGCCTTCAGAAGAGTTTCAGTAATTATACGAGAACTGCTAAGGTGCAGATCAAAGACATCCTGGCTAAGAACAGTGGAATCAGAAATTCAGTGTGGGCCAGCCTTGGAGCAAAAGTGTGTGTTGGCTGATAAATGCTTGGTCAGCCCAAAAGAAAAAGAAGTAGAAGATATAACGAAGGCTAGTTAGATTTATGTCATTACCAAAATTCTCATAAAAACGTGCAGTTACTTTGTGTAGAAACAGTTTTTATTACTTTTTTGCTTATTTAAAAAAAAAAAAATTTTTTTTCATTTGTTCAGTGAATAGTTTTGGCACAGAACTAAGAAGAGAACTAACAAATTACTATTACAACTGAGAACTCTATAGACAGTGTCACTGGACAAAAGAAAAAAATAAATCAACTTTATAATGCTTCTCTTCTTAATTTTGTTTATGCTTTTGAAAAAAAGATAGAGGTTTAGAGCAAAAGGACTGAAGACAAAAAATAATAAATGAATATTATTATAGAGGGAAACCTCTGTGGCGATAATTCAGCGAATCATAGGAGGAGGAGGTATGCTTACAGCACTCGGAAAATATAACAAATAATCAAAAACAGAAAAAAACAAAGTACAGGGTGTTTTTAAAGTCGCAGTGCAGTGAATTTCTACTCTCGGAAGAAAAACGTCACCAGAAATGCGGTTAACTAATGTGTCACACAAATTGTAAAATATTCAAATATACTTGACTGCTATCGGCGAGCTTATAATGGGTAATGTTGGTATTAACACAATAAAGTGCCTAAAGCATATGTTGAAAATGTCCACCACGGGCCTCAAGACATGTCGTGATTCGTCTTTCCATATTTGCGAAAACCTTCAGAATAATGTCTGGTGATATTTGTTTAATCTTGTCTACTATTTCAGTCTTTAGGTCATTAATTGTCTGCGGATTATTTTCATAAACTTTCCCCTTCAATGCCCCCCACAGATAATAATCTGGGGGTGTTAGATCTGGTGAACGAGCAGGCCAGATTCCACGTGAAATAATGCGATTTGCAAATATGCTTTCTAAATAATTGAGTGTTGTTGTGGCTGTGTGGGCTGTTGCCCCATCCAGCTGAAACCAGGATTCCATAATTTCCCGTTCTGTAAGGTGTGCTATGAACGCTTCCAGAATTAAAGTACGGTAACGTTCTGCATTTATTGTTTTCATTAAAAAATATAGGTCCTATTATCCGCATACGACTTATAGCGCACCACACTCCGACTTTTTTATCGTAAAGCGGCACTTGATGAAATTCATGGGGGTTTTCACTGCTCCACAGCCGATTGTTCTGACTGTTCAAATAACCGGATAAATGAAACCAGGCCTCATCAGTGAAAAAAGTGACGTCAAGGATGGCAGCGCCATGTTCATAAATAAAATTCTGAAACCACATGCAGTAGTTTAAACGGGATTCATAATCTCTTTCTTGGAGTTGAGACACTTCAGTTAATTTGTATGGACGATAGTGTAGTTCACTTCTTAAAACCTTGTGAACAGAACTCTTAGATATTTGTACCTGTTGAGACAAGTGGTTTAAAGATGCATTTGGACTCATTGTAATTCTGTCTTGGAGTTCCATAATTTGGTCTTGTGAAATTGAAGGTCTTCCAGATCGGTGGGTGTTTCTTTAATGACTGTGCATTATTTGAAAATCTAGTTGTTCCAATTTATTTATGTAAATCACGCATCATGTACTGCTGTAGCTTGTTCCTTTTTCGGTAAAGTTAAACATATAACATCACTATTCACAAAAGGGAGGAATCGGCTCCCTCAATGAGATAGAACTGCTTGCACAGAACAGAGACAGATGGCGAGATTTGATAAAATATCTTTAAAAGAAAACTGCTAGAACAAAAATTCATATAGGAGAAGGTGTATCTTGGTCTACGCCCTATGGGCCGGTTACGGCTCGAAAGGTCAATAGATAGATAGATTCACAAAAGGTATTCGAAATATCCACCACGTTTTAGTTGGCAAATATTGATACATTTTTTCATATTGTCAAAAACCTTACGCAGTATGGGCTGTGTAACATTATTAATGTTGTTGGCGATTGAAACCTGCAGCTCATCGAGTGTGTGGGGATTGTTTTCGTACACTTTTCCTTTCAGTTCACCCCAGAGATAGTAGTCCATGGGAGTAAGATCAGGAGATCGTGCAGGCCAAATTCCGCGAGAGATTATACGATTAGCAAAAATTTCATATAAAAATTCCAGTGATTTTACAGCAGTGTGAGCAGTGCGCCATCTTGTTGAAACCAAGCTTTTTCAATTTCTGGCTCAGAAAGTTGGGTTACGAATCGCTCCAGTATGTTAATCCTGTATCTTTCTGAATTTATTGTGTCATAGAAGAAAATTGGGCCGATTATCCGCTGACGACTCATTGCACACCACACTCCTACTTTCTGATCGTGGAGAGGCACTGGGTGCAATGCATGTGGATTTTCATCACTCCAAAGACGATCATTCTGCCTATTCACGTACCCAGACAAATGGAACCATGCTTCATCTGTGAAGAAAGTGAAATCAAGGATTTCCTCACCTTCTTGGGCTAGAAAATTCTCAAACCACATACAATAATTAATTCTGGATTGGTGATCTAATTCTTTTAATTGAGGAACGACGGAAAATTTGTACGGATGTAACTTTAATTTTTTTTTCAGAACTCTATGAACAGTACTGCTTGATTTGTGTACTTGTTGAGCCAGCTTTCTTATTGATTTGCCAGGACTCATTAGAATTGGCCGTGTGCCCTAGCCTTTGGCTTCTCGTGGCAAGGCATTGTGCCAAGGTGTACGGGTCCGATCCTCTTCAGACCATATATTGTTCTTTGTTTTTTTCTGTTGTTGATTATTTGTCATTTTTTTCAGAGTGCTGTAAACATACTTCCTCCTCCTATGATTCGCCAAAAGGACTGACAATGTTTTAACCATTATGGACATCTTCTTCTTCTACTGCAATCATAGCTCATTCAGACTAGGACTCCAGACTCTCTTATAAAGGTAGCTGTCTGTTTCAGTGATTCGCTCGCTTCATAGAATTTCTCTTCCAGGGAGGTAGGTGCGGGCCACATTGTCCTCCTCAGGCCTGTTGACTGGGGGCAGTCCTGTAAAACATGTTTTGTTGTCATGATATCCAGGGTACAGCAGCTTTGGCTCAGAGTTCCTACTTTGAGTTTGGTGAACATGTGGTTTCTCATTCTGTTGTGGCCTGTGCGTAGACGAAGTAGATGACTTGAACATTCCTTGATAGTTGGAGGTATCTGTCCCTCTCGTTATACTTTGGGTGTTCTTGCTACCATTTTTCTTCGATGATGGATTTGGCTTCATCATAGTTGACCAGGTGGTTCTCCTGTGCTAATCTCCCTCACTCCTTAGCTAGTTTGTCTGCGCATTCGTTTCCTTGTATATTACTGTTTGATGGCGTATTCACTGGATGACCACTCCCTAGAAGTTATTGCACAATTGGTCTAGGGTCATTCTCAGGTCATCTAGTTAGCTCTTTTCCTGAGATTTTTTACAGCTGTTAGCACTGACTGCATGTTGGTCTGTATTAACAATTTCTTTTGCACGCTATTTTTGTGTTGGATAGCCAACTGCAGTTTCTGCTTTATAGTTGTTTGAGAATTTCCCAGTAGCTATTGATTTGGTAATCTCTTCTTGGTTATTCAGCCTCAAGAACACACCACCCCCACCATTTCCGGTGGTGTTTGTAGCAGAGCCACCCATATATATGTGAGACCAGCACACTCTGTGGGTAGTTGTCGTCTATGAGTTTTTCTGGTATGTGCTTTCTCTCTGTGTCTCTTTGGGTGCCGTTTTTCATGATTCCTATTATGTCTTCCTTAATTTCTGGTATTTTATATTTCCTATGGGAAGTCAATGGGTTTTGGCATTGTTTGGGACAGTACTGGATCACTAGTTGTCAATTCTTTGTAGATTGCCATGAAGTTGCTCCTCTTTAGTCTTCCTTTTCCTAAATTGGTTTTTCTTTTGTGCATGGAGTGGTTAGGGAGCCTTTTGTATTTCTCTGCTTGATGCATTATTTTTGTTTTCCGTCTACTTTCCAAAGGTTGTAGGCCTGCTACTGTTTCTAATTTTGCTAATCTGCAATTTGGGAGCAGTACAGGCTGTGAGAATTATGAGAATTAATACAGTTGGCAATAGCCAAATAAAACTAGGAGAAATACCTCTATTAGATGTACAATCTTACATATATCTGGGCAGTAATATAGATAAAGAGGGAGGAACAGAAAATGATACCAAAATAAGGATATCAAAAGCAAGAGGAGCTTTCATTGGACTGGGAAACATATGGAAATCAAAAGAAATTAGGTTAAATACAAACAATAAAAATTTTCAACTCAAATGTTAAGGCGATCCTATTATATGGCTGTGAAACATGGAGAACAACAAAATTGACAATCACGAAGATACAGACTTTCATTAATGGATGCTTACGCAGAATAAAAGGATGGAAATGGCAAGACAAAATCACTAATATAGAATTATGGAAATGTACCAGTCAAACACTAGTGGATAAAGAGATACAGCGAAGACGATGGCGCTGGATAGGACACACACTACGGAAGCCAACTGAGAGTATTACACAACAGGCCCTTTTTTGGAATCCCCAGGGAAAAAGACAAAGAGGAAGACCAAGGAATTCTTGGAGAAGGCAGATAGAAGCAGAGATGAAGATGATGGGGAAGACATGGAATGATCTTAAAAGAATGGCAAAAAACAGAACGACTTGGAAAGTGTTTGTTGAAGACCTATGCTCCACTGGGAGCTAAAAAGGTAGAAGAAGAAAGAAGACAGGCTGTTACTTCATACTCTACGACTGTTCTTACTCTTCCTGTGTATAGTCGTTTCAAGATATTGCTATCTGCTCCCTGGTCCATTCCTGCTAATTTCTTAATTATATCTGTTCTTTTTTTTTATTTGCTCTTTTGTTTGCTTTGTCTATCTGATTTATCCATTTCATTCTGTGATCCATGGTGACGCCAAGATATGTTGGGTTTTGGTCAATAGGAAGTGGGTGGTCTTTTATCTTCAAATTTGCAGAGAGTGTGTTTCTTGATAGACTGAAAATTGTGTATGTAGTTTTTTTTTTCCATTAATGGGTAGCAGCTATGTGTTCGTCCATCTTTCAAGTTTTCCATGGGCATCTTGCATTCTGGAGCTGGCCAATGATATAGATTTTTCTCATCCCCATATCATCAGGTTGTCTGCATACATTGCAGAGTGTATTCTGGATAGAATATCCTCTACAATGTCATTTATGAAGATTATGGACATATTTGATGTGTAATGAGGATGATCCATTGAATAAACTAACTAAATTAATGTTTTAACCTTATTTAGTCAAATACAAATAATTTCATAGCTAGTTTACTACCCATAGAGTGATTATGTTGTTAACTTTTAGGCACTGCATGCGCAATCTGTTTATGTTAACTTTCTTACATTTTGTCCTTTATATTCTCTCTTCACATTAGGTTCTCCATCATCCTCTAGTTCTATCATGTCACTATCCTCTACATCTATGTCACTGAGACCTGGCCGTCGCACACCTTTTAAAGTATTTAGGAAGTCTTCCGCTTCAAGACTTGGAGGGATCCAGCCCACAAATCCAGGAACAAATGAGCTGGCAACAAGACACTGAAAATAAAAACAAATATGATACAGAATATCAAATTGATGGTTATAATGCAACTATTTTTTTCAAAAGTGTCACTGTTTTAACAAATTATTTACAGACATTTTAAAGAAAATTATTACTTTTAAAAGTCCTAAGAAGATTTTTTTAAAATAAACAGTTATGATAAAATATAACAATGAGAACTCTGCACCTATTGTTATAAAAAGAATAGTAATACTGGGCTTCATTCTATCTCCATGTTAATCATTATATATACTCATACTGAACGGATCTTTAAAGACAAGATGGAGATACCAGGTCTAAACATCAATTGATACATAATTATTCATTTATGATATATTTAATAACAACATTTTAACAAATACTCTCATCAAAGCAAACAACATCAGAACTAAAACTATGCATAGTAAAATGTTATATCTACTCAACATTCCTGTGGGTTGCAGAAGCATGGGCATTAAATCTGGATTTATAGAAAAATGGGGAGATCTGGATGGTAGGAAAACAAGACAAACAATTAAATTTTGAAATCAACTGAAGATAAAAAAGTCTACTTAACACAATTTCAATAAGACCACTAAAATTTTTAAGACATTTGAAGAGACAAAATACCCTACTAAAAGTAATCTTGGAGGGAAAAATACAAAGTAGACAAAGCAGAGGCAGACAAAGGCTAGAGTTGACTGATAACATCCAAAGATGGACAGCATGCAGTATCAAGACAACAAAGTAAAATGATGCTCTGAGGCAAGGCGCCTGACAGCTGTCAGCCACTCTACCAGCTAATTGCTTGCACAAGGATCAGTGAACCAGAACCATCCAGACTCTACTCTACCTCTTCACAGTGCCTCTAGAAACAGACTAACCAGTCTAGTCTGGCCAGGTGCGGAGGAATCTATTACGGAAGCAATCATCTACTCAAAAATGTTGTGCAGAAGTTGGATGCCTTAGGTCGAAAGGCGCAAATATCACAGCTTTACTGCAAACTTCAGCACAATGCATTTAAGCCAACTTAATGTTCTTTTAAGAACAGATAACGAAGAGGTCAACCAATTCCTTTAGTATAATCAGTTGAACACTACAATGAAGAATGAAAATGGCGCTCCATGGTAGTCAACCTTCGATGTGAAGATGGCACCCAATGAATGAGAAGATGTAAATGCAATAGTAACTTCAACAAACAAACCAATTAAAGCAAGAGTGTATCATACCAATAATACTTGAAATCCTGCTTCAAATCCCAGAGGTGACACCTATTTTTTTTAGGACTGAAGAGGCATTGGGGTTTGATAGCGGTTACCAGAGATTATCATTAAGACCATTTAAGAACCCCATCACGCCAAGTAACGTATAGGAAATATGGTGTTAGTGACCATAATTGTTACGGACCATTGACACATGATTTTTTAGGTAATGTGGTCAGTATAACGCCCGTGCCGCTTTACTTTCCCAGAAACAATCCGGTACCCTTTCAAGGTTGGGTGAATCCAGAAGCCGTCGATCGGGATCGAACCTGATCTCTTGTCCTTTATAGTCCAGTCCACTAGCCACTGGAGCTATTGCGGCTCCCTTACCAGAGATTCATTTGTGAAATTTTGGTAGAAATTTTTCACTTTGAAACCATGGATTCCTTGTAATTTTACTCTCCTCTAGTCTTTGGATAGTGAGATCTGATATCCACCTTCTCAGATAATGGTGAAAAAGAGGAAGTCCCATGTGTACTCTGCACGTATTAAAGAACTCTTGATAGTTAAACATCTAAAAGATTAGGTCAAATTGGCAGCTACCCAGGCAAAAAACTAAAGCAATTAACAATCTGATACCGAAAATAGAGAGCCGCAATAGGTCAGTGGTTAGTGAACTAGACTATTAAGGACCAAGAGGTTGGGTTTGATTCTGATAGACGGCTTCCAGTTTACCCATCCTTAAAATGGGTACTAAATTATTTTCTGGGAAAGTAAAGCGACATGGGCTTAATACCAATCACATTACCCCAAAAATCATGTGCCAAAGGTCTGTAAAAATTATGGTCACTAACACCATATTCCCTACATTCCACTTGGCATGATGGGGGCTCTTTACTTTTTTCACTTTACATGCTGAAAATGAATAGGTAAAAAGGTACAAATGTCACTGTTTGCTGTAAACTAGTGACACAATACATCCACTTAACAGGTGAATGTTGAAAGAAAACTTTAAGCAGCGCAATAGTGAAGTTGTTAATGTGCTTGTCTACTGACCAGATGGGTCTGAGTCATTTTCTAAATGCAGGGATGTCAATCACAAAGTGAACATATAAATAAACTATCTTTTGCTGATGATCAGGCCCTATTACCTTTCAAAGAAACAAAACTTCAACAACATCTGCTGTCCTTGAATAGAGAATTTAAAATGAATAACAGGAAGATAAGCACTTAAAAAACATAAGTTATATCAATAGGAAGACAAAGGAGACATTAAACATAGCTATGTTGTTATTGTTATGGATCCAGAAGCCTGTGAGGTGACACCCTTTGGCCCAATGCCAAGTAGTGATATCTGCAGGTATTTCTGATTTCCCTTGTAGTACGTACAAGGTGTTCCATTTATTAGGTCTTTAAGGAAGTAAAGATGCTCTGATGTCAGTGAGCTTTGAACAGTCAAAAAGATGATGTTCTACAAACATAGCTACAGAACACCAAGTTATAAGACGAGTAACAAATGTTAAAGAACTGAGAACAATAATTTCTGAAGATGATAAAATCAATAAAGAAATAGACATCCAATGCAACAAGGCAAACCAAATATTGGGACAGCTATCCCTTATACTTCAACACAAAGCAATACCTATTACCACCAAGATATACAGAGTATATTCATTCTCACATTATGCTACCAAATGCAAACATGGTCACTTACTTATGACTAAGCATAAAGAAAGCTTATCACCACAGAGATGAGATATCTGAGAAAAGTGCTTGGAGTGACCAGAAAAGACAGAATTAGAAATGATATTATAAGAGAAAGAGTAGGCATTGTACCAATCCTAGGCTACATACAGAAACAACAAATAAACTAGTTTGCCCATTTAGAAAGAATGCTGTGTGATTCCTTACCATACAAAGCATATATTAAGTGGAGAAGAGAGAAGAGCAAGTGGCAGACCCAGAGTATGATAAATAGACAACATCAAAGAAACACTACAGCAACATCAAATGACAATGATTGAAGCTGCCAAAAAGGCAAGACCCAGGACTTTTATGTCCCTCGACACTCAAATGGGTACAAGAGCAAGTAAAGAAAGAAAGAGAAAAGGATATTTTTTTAAGACCAACATGATTTCACAGTCTAACAAGACTCCAAAAAAGAGTCCAGAAATTATCTCCAGAATGGATAGGGCAATGAGATATGAAAATGACAACATCATCCACTACCATGTACTGATTGATGATCAATGAAAACAAAAATTACATTGGGACTAACACCATATTCCCCAAAAACCATAAGGAGTGACGTGTACCTTTTACTTTTTTGCCAGTATTGCTTAATGAGGGAGCTGCAATAGCTCAGTTGATAGTGAACTTGACTACAACGGACAAGAGGTCGGGTTCGATCCTGACCAGCAGCTTCCAGGTTCACCCAGCCTTAAATGGGTACTGGATTTTTTTCTGGGAGAGTAAAGCGGCTGGGGCGTAATGCCGACCACATTACCCCAAAAATCATGTGCCGAAGGTCTGTAAAAATGATGGTCACTAATATGGTATTCCCTAAACGCCACTTGGAGTGACAGGGCTCTTTACTTTTTTTACTGTTACTTAATGAGGATGGACTAGCAAAGTGGTGGTAGGGAGGTTTGAACCTTTCATGTGGAACATCAGAGTTCAAAACATGATCTGCAGTAACCAGGCTGAAAAAATAGAACACCTGGCTTTGGTCAGAGAAGGAAGGCATCTGAGAAGAAAGTCCTAGGTGTGCTTCCTATAAAACATGTGTTCAAGAGAACAGAAGGTCTACACTTCACTCCTTAATGGCAGTTAGGTTATGGGTCATCTTTACCTATTATTAATAATGGCTGGATGATTAAGTGTTCTCTAAACACAACTTCAAAGAAATTCTTAACCATCCACTACTCCACAATTTAATAGATTTTGAAGCTGAAACACCAGCAGCAAAATTAGATGTAATTTAGATGACTTCACCTTGAGCGAAATTGAGACCACCTTAAAGCCTATGGCCAACAACAAGGCTGCTGGCGAGGATAAATTAACAACTAAGATCCTCAAGGCTATTGATAGCCATAATTTAATACACCTCTAGAAAATGTTCAACATCATTTGGAAAGCAGAAAAGGTGCCTCATAAGTGGAAAAAAGGAATCATAGTTAAGATTCCAAAAAGGGGCAATCTTAGAGATTGCAATAACTGGAAGGGCGTGACATTTTTGTCAGTTGCCTCAAAGTTATTCTGCAAAATCATCATGAATAGAATAAAGGATTCAATAGATACAGTAATGAGTGAAAAACAGGCTGGGTTTAGAAAAGGGAGAAGGTGCCGTGACCACATTTTTACTCTACGACTTATATTTGAGCAACACATTGAAAACTAAAAACCTTCTGTACTTAACTTCATTGACTTCAAAAGCATTCAACTGCATTCACAGAGATTCTTTGTGGAAAATTCTGAAGTAATATGGCTTACAATAAAAAATCATAAATATTATCAAAGACATGTATGATGGCTACACATGTGCAGTTCGTACAGAGGAAGGACTGAGCGAATGTTTTCCAAGAGAAACTGGGGTTAAACAAGGATGCATTTTATCATCCTTGTTATTTGGAATTGTTATGGACTTCATAATGAAGAAATGTTGCACTGGTAATAAAGGCATTGAATGGATACAGGCAGACCATTTGGAGGACCTCGACTTTGCTGAAGACATAGTTCTCATCTGCAGTCAGATAAAAACGATGCAGGAAAATGTAAATGAACAATCATCAATAGCCAGCAAAATTGGGCTTGAGATCAATCATGAAAAGACTAAAGTCATGAAAAGCTTCATTCAAACAGATGACAGAATATACATGGAAAACAAACCAGTGGAAGAGGTCGATCGCTTTATCTATCTTGGAAGTCACATTGATCGGGAAGGGGATACAAGTAGAGAAATTAGAATCAGAACAGCTAAAGCAACAATGTCTTTCTTTCAAAAGCCTTTTCAAGTTGTGGAAATCAAAACTCATCAGCACAAACACAAAACTTAGACTATTCAAATCAAACGTACTATCAAGCCTTATGTATGCATGTGAGACCTGGAAAACAAGAGACATAGAAACAAAGTCGAACGCATTCGAAAATAAATGTCTATTGAAAATACTTGGTATAGAGTATATAAACTGAAATAAACAAAAGAATAGGTATGGCAAAAAGTAATTTTAATGCCATGAAAAATATACTAACAACAAAACAAATAGCAGGGCTGAAACTAAGAATGACAAAATGTTACGTCTTCTCAATATTCCTGTATGGTGCAGAAACATGGACATTAGACAAGAAAACAGAACAGAAAATTGAAGCCTTTGAAATGTGGTTTTATAGAAGAATAGGTAGAATTGGATGGAAACAAAAGATAACAAACGATGAAGTTTTAAAACAACTGAAAATAAAAAGAGAACTACTAAATACAATTAAGACAAGACAAATGAAATTTTTGGGGCATGTTAAAAGACACAACAGCCTGCTAAAAGTAATATTGGAAGGAAAAATACAAGGTAAAAGAGGCAGAGGCAGACCAAGACTAACATGGACGAGTAACATTAAAAGATGGACAAGTCAATCTATGTCAGCCTGCACCAGCAAAGCAAGAGTAGAATGGCGATCCATGGTAGCCAACCTTCGTTGCGGAGAAGGTACGCGATGATGATAACGTATATATTATATATATAGAAAGAACTTCATGATGTCATCCGAGACCTCCCAAGTGGAAAAGATTCTGGTAAGGACAACATCCCAGCTGAAATACTCAAGGAAAACCTTGTAACGCTCCTGCCCCACCTCTACAAATTCCTTGTCCAATGCTGGAGAAGTAGTGATATACCCCAAGACATGAAAGATGCCATGATTGTAACGTTATATAAAAATAAGGGGGACAAGGGTGATTGCAACAATTATAGGGGTATATCCCTCCTGAGTATAACTGGAAAGGCATTCGCAAGAATTGTTTTAAAGCGCCTACATCATTTGGCAGAATATAATTCTTCCCCTCCCATCCAGCTGTTGTTCCGTGATCGTTATTGTGTACATGCTAAACAGAACTGGTGACAATGGTGAGCCTTGTGGCAGCCCTGGACAAATGGATGTTGGCTTGGAAGACCAACTTCCACATCTGAGTATCACCTTCCTCTGAAACAGTGCAGCAGCGGTCCATCTCATGAGGAAGGGGTGCACCACCAGTTTGAGGAGCATGTGCATGAGGTATTCAAATGGTACCCTGTTGTATGCATCCTCCAGATCTATAGCAGCAGCACATGTCTGCTCTCAACTGTTGAAGCCTTCTAAGACATACTTACTCTTCTGTTCCAGGGATTAGTCCTCGCACCAATCGAGTATGCCCTAGCAATTCTTACTGTCAGTACGACTCAAATTGACAGGCTGGAGAAAATACAGAAGGAAGCTATGCGCATTATCTTGGGGTAGCTATGCGCATTATCTTGGGGTGCACGAGGCACACTCCCTGTATAGCAATGAGGTATCTTCTTGACTTTCCAACCATGGATGACAGAATCAAGATCTGGAGGGCACGAACATACCTGTAGATTAGTGCAGATAAAGAGCATCCATTGCACCACGAGCTCAACACAGGGAAAGGTGCCAGGCTAAATCATGACATGAGGCAAATCATGGGTGGGCTGAGCAGAAGGTGTCATCAAACAGGTCTGTGGGCTTACCAATATCAACGTTGGTGAGGAGTGGATACCAGTGCCTATGTCATTCAAAGGGATATTTTCGTGTATTGTCACACTCGACAGGAAAAGTAGGGAACAGAACTCAGTCGTGGTCAATGCAGAGGTCAACGGTGTCATCTGCGATAACACCGATTAGAAAGATGCAGTCATCTATACAGACGGATCTGTAATATGACACCAAAGAAGGCATGGGCATTTACAGCAGGCTCGGCAGGCAGGTAAAAAAGACCTCTATTTACAGTCTTTGTTGATCTTACAAAGGCGTTTGACACTGTGAGCAGAGCAGGTCTATACAAGGTATTGGAAAATGTTGGCTGCCCTCCTACATTACTTAAGCTGATCAAGTCATTTCACAACAATATGTCAGCCATCATCCAGTTCGACGGTAGATCTTCCCAGCAATTTGAGATGAGCTGTGGAGTCAAACAAGGATGTGTCCTTGCCCCTACTCTATTCTGCCTATTTTTCGCTGCCCTTCTACACAATACGTTTGAAACCGTCTCTGGAGACATCTACATCAGTACAAGATCTGTCAGCTCCTTATTCAATCTTGCCCATCTAAGGTCAAAATTAAAAACAACTGAGACCTAATCAAGGAGCTTCTATTGCTGATGATGCAGCACTGGTTGCTCATGATAAATCCGTCCTGCAGTCAATGATTGGCAATCTAGCTAGATAATGTGAATTATTCTCCCTATCAATAAGTATCCACAAGAATGTGGTGCTTCAACAAAGTGTAGCCAGCCCCGCAGCTAATATTATTAAAGAACATACCCCTTGAACCTGTAAGAAAGCTCACCAATCTCAGTTCTATGGTAACAACCAATGTCTCCCTTGAAGAAGAAATAAATCCCGAATTGGAAAGGCAGCTTCCACATTTGGTAAACTTAAAGATAGAGCATGGGCCAACACCAATTTAACACTCAGGACTTAGGACTAAGATTCAAATTTACTAAAGTTGTGTGCTTTGTACACTTCTATATGGATCAATAACTTGGACTACCTATGCAGGAATTTGCGTTGCCGTCGCAAGATTATGAACACCAAATGGCAAGACAAAGTAACTAACTCTAATGTATTACAATGAGCCAAACTCCCATTGATCATGGCAACACTTAGGATTCGTAGACTAAGGTGGCTGGGCCATGTAAGAAGAATGGCAAACAATTGTATTCTCAAACAAATATTAAATAGCGAACTTAAGGACGGAAAGAGACCAAAGGGTAGACCAGTGCTGATATATAAGGATGTTTGCAGGGCTTCCTTGAGGGAATTTTCTATAAGTGAAAGAAACTGGGAAAATGTAGTGGCAGATCATAGCACATGGAGAGCAAACATAAAAAATGGCACAGCAACTTTCGAGACAGTGCTGATATGAAATTCAGAAGACAAAAGGCGCAAGAGAAAAGAGACAAGGCCAGGTACCACAAATACACCTTGCTTGTTCTGTGGATGGATCTGTCTGTCTGGGATTGGCAAATTCAGCCACAAGAGATGTTTAGTTATGCAGCACCCAGTATGAGACACTAATGCTTTACCAAACTACTGACTTATCATGATTGCTTGTTACCAGCCATCTGTCAAGACGCCAAAGGCCATAATATATATATGAGCAGAAGACCTTCAATGCTTTAGTATGTGAATGTGAGGGAGCAAGAGTCAATAAAAATATAAAGACTGTCATCATTTTCACAGATTATGTCAAAATGAAATTTTCAAAACACTTTGGTCAAATAAAATCATCATCCACAAATATAGAAGATATTGGAACTGGTTAGACCAAGATTAATAGAGATTCAGAAATTTAAAAAATTCTGAAATCTTCATAAACACTGATATTCTGTGAACTTTAGAGAGAAGGTGAGAGAGAGCAAACCAAAAATAATCTGGGGGAAAAAAAGTGCAAGTAAATTTGCACAGTGGACCGGATGATATGAGATACTCAGTAAACTGGTAAATGAACAGGGAAAAGAGGATAAATTTTATTATCACCATACATAACATTGCTAGGCTCACAAGACGTGTTGCCATATGACTGCTCTATCATGGACAAGAACAAAAAAAAGAAAACATGATGCAAGAATAACATTCATGATTCAATAAATGACTCTATAACAAATTATAATGTCAATTGTCATATTTAAATAAAATTAAACTAGCCTCAATGAGATGTTCCTTGGAATGAAAGTCTGTGACAAGTACATTTCCTAAACCGTTGAGTTTTGTCATAGAAACATGAAGACGACTTCGAAGACGATTATGTACATCGTCTGGTAGATGACGTGTCAATAGATCCTTGAGTATAAAGGCCAGATCAACAGGTTCTTTATTTCGAACAGCCTTGGCTACTTTCAAAAGCAGTCTTGTCATTTCACCTGTTAAAAATAAATAAACTGATAACAAACATTATTATGACTTGAGTATTTCATCTATTGTCCTTTCAAGCCAAAGATGGCAAAAGGACAAAAATACTAGACTAATGTCCGATGATCATTGTTATCTAGACTTTGCACAGGACCCACATTGTATCTTACCACATGGTTGTTTTGGCAGAGTCACTCAATATCGGTTAGGGAGCTGATGCCTGCTGTTGTTGCCTCTCACCTCAAAGTTCTTTTTAGTGTTTCTTTAGATCGACCTCTTCATCTTTTACCTTAATGTTCCCATTTGAGGGTTTGCTCTGAGATTCTCTTGTTGTCTCTTCTCATCACATGGCCACCTTTTTAGACTGTAGATGAAATTGTTGGATGCTTTATCATTTCTCATATTTCTTACCTTAGTCTTGAATGGCATACAAAGTAATTTCTTGGGGCTTTTGTTTTCAAATGCATCAAGCTTATTTCTGTGTCTTTAATTCTTTTCTAGCTCTTGCATGCATAAGTAAGGGCAGATAATATATTTTATTTGAAAATTCTGAGCTTTGTTTTTGTGCTTAGTAAATTTTTATTCATTAAAAAATTTCTTCAAACCAGTAGAAGAGATCGATCACTTCATCTATCTTGGAAGTCACATTGATCGAGAAGGGGATACGAGCAAAGAAATTAGAATCAGACTGGCTAAAGCAGCAATGTCTTTCAGAAGCCTTGAAAAGTTGTGGAAATCAAAACTCATTAGCACAAACACAAAACTTAGGCTATTCAAATCAAATGTACTATCAACCCTTACGTATGCGTGTGAAAGCTGGAAAACAACAAGAGATATAGAAACAAAGTTGAACGCATTCGAAAATAAATGTCTAAGGAAAATACTTGGTATAGAATGGAACGAATTCAAAACAAACGAGGAAATTAGAGAAATCGCCAATCAACCACTAATATCTTCAGTAATAAAGAAAAGACGATGGTCATACGTTGGACATGTGATGAGAAGAGATAATAATCGAATAGCAAAGCAAGCCCTCATATGGGAAACAACAGGTAAAAGAAAAAGAGGAAGACCCAGGGAGACACTGAGAAGAACATTGATGAGAGAGGCAAGAGCAGCAGGAATCGGCTCCCTCAATGAGATAGAACTGCTTGCACAGAACAGAGACAGATGGCGAGATTTGATAAAATATCTTTAAAAGAAAACTGCTAGAACAAAAATTCATATAGGAGAAGGTGTATCTTGGTCTACGCCCTATGGGCCGGTTACGGCTCGAAAGGTCAATAGATAGATAGATAGAAATTTTTATTTCCATATTTTATCAAGGTTTCTAAGAGTTTAATAGCGAGAATTAAATGTACAAAAAGTATGCAAATAAATATTCTACATGTAGTTCCACACCAACTCAGAGAGTGAGATCTGAGCATTAACTAAGAACTGGGAACTGCATCTAATGATTCTAGACCATGAAATGTCGATTTGGCAAAGTAGACAGACAATGACTATGACAAATATTAAAACTTTTCTAAGCAAATAAACACTACATATAAAAGTCTGTACCAAAGCAATCAATCTAAAGCACAAGCCATTGCTGGCTGCTCAGAACCTTTATCATCAGATCCCAAGTACAAAAAAGTGTTCACAGTTAGCTCTACTACCACAGCACTTTTAAAATCATCATCAAGTACCATGCCTGCTGACGCAGGTGATCATGTCTCTCCACAACTTTTGATCTCGACAGTTATTTATCATTTCTGTTGTTGACCTTCTGTTTCTTCCTAATATTGTAAATTTGCTGTCTTTTTGCTTTGATCTCTTTCAGAATGTTTTCATTACTCTTCTTAGCTGTCAATAGTATTCTCGACATTCTTTTTCTCATTCAGCTTATAAAATGCTTAACAAGAATGATGAAAATAACTTCAAGCATATTAATTTAGCCGATGACTAAATAGGATGCAAATTAAATGCAAAGTAACATGAAAAGAGGGGAGCACAAATTTGTATTAAGAACAACAAAAAATGACAGATTTAATACATTTTGGAAGCATCATACCATCATCATTTGGTTGCATGATACAAAATGTTGCATTCACCACAGCCAGTCTGAAAGAATTTCTGTCTTCAGCCAGATCTCCCACATCTTTTGTTGTCATGTTCAAGGGCACTTTGATGTCTTGAAACCAACTTTTTTTTGGTCAGCCCCCGATGGCATCATCCTGGAACCATGCCTACCATTATTGCTTTTTCCAGCCTGCTGTGTCTTTGACATGGCCATAATATTTTAATTTCCTCTGTAGAATGATGTTTATAAGCCAGTTCTTTAATTTCATCATCCAAGGTATCTTATAAATTTTTCTGTAACATTTTGTTATAAATGAACAGTTTTTTTCCCTTGCTGTTTGCGACTTTGTTCATTATTCACAACCATATGTTGCGCTATCGGGAAGATACATACCTTCAATAATTTTAATTTTACTCCCTCACTGGTATTGTACCATACATTCTTCATTGCGTTGAATTTTTGTGTTGCCATTGCCAATGTTTATTTCATCTCTTTCTGGTGGTCTCCATTGTTAGTTAATACAAATCCCAGATGTTCAAAGTTAAGCATCGTATTACCCAATGCAAAATTCCAAGTAGGGATTAACAACAGATATTACAAAAGCAAAATAAATGACTAGGGCAGTTGGCTCCCATATTACAGGACAAACGTGTAATTGATACAAAGATAAAACTATACAACATGGCATTCTTTCCAACATATTATTGCTAGTTGTCGAATTATCCTCTTCACACATGAACAATTGTCCATATTCCCAACAATTAACACCTAAAGAAAAAGTATCACAAGTTATTTGATGCCTGACTACTAAAAATGTACTAGCAGAGACAGGATGAGAAATTATATCTTCAAAAAAAGAGTTATTGTACACTAGTTCTGCATCATACAAACTGCATGTAATATACATTGTGAAACTGCCATCATCACACATCTTTAACACTCAGTACCATGGAGAAAAAAGGAATAGGCCAATCCAGAAGGATAGTGGAGCAAGGAAATAGCAGACATCATAACAAGCATCACGCATGATACTAAAACAAAGTATTGACAATAAGAACACTATACATTACCTTGACGCTGAAAAACAACAGTAGTGGAGAAAAGGTAAATAAGAAAAATGAAAGTACCAATCCAAAGATATAACAAAAGTAAAGTAAAGTGTCCCCGTCATGTCAAGTGGCGTATAGGGAATATGGTGTTAGTGACCATAAATTTTACAGACCTTCGGCACATGATTTTTGGGGTAATGTGAACGGTATTACACCCGTGCCGCTTTACTTTCCCAGAAAAAAATCGGGTACCCATTAAAGGCTGAGTGACCCCGCATGCTGTCGGTTGGGATCAAACCCTACCTTTTGTCCTTTGTAGTCCAGTTCACTAACCACTGAGCTATCATGGCTCCCGAAAGATATAACAAAGTTCTAATAAATCAAACAATCTTTAGAATATGTGGTGATTATTGGTGATCATTATTTTCTGTGAGAAACAAAAAATGTTTTAGCAAAGTTATTGGGGAGAAATTATTACTGAGTTTTTGCATTATGCGAAACATGGCAAACTAGCAAGAAGACATGGTAACAAAGCTGGAAGAAGTCTAAATTATTTGTTCTCGTTGAAGATCAGTAATGAGATTCTGATTTAATCTGACAAGTTCCATTGAGCTACTTCATGTCTCACAGGCGGGTCTTTAAGAGGGTGTTGGTCGACCAGTATTTGTGCTTCAACAACACAGTTACATTGCATTAATTACAAAGTTTATATTATATGTTACTATTCTATTATATTAATGGAATCAGTTTCATTGCAGTCGGTGCATCCCCATACCTGTTTCACTCCCAAAACCAGCATTCAGACTGATTGTTCTGGCAAGGCATTGAATGTGGATGTATCTGCTTTTCCCACTAAGCACTCTCTGAATCAACCAAACCTCTTTTCCAACTTCAGACACATAAGTCTCTCAATGTATACATTATTGTCTCACCCATTCATCACCACTTCTCTTATGGAATGAAGAACAAACTTAGTGATCTTCTCTTTGTCCAGAGTAAGGCCACATTGAGTGCCAGAGCTGCCAGTGAGCTTACCGGCTATTTCATTACCATGCACACCAGCATGTTCTGGAAAGCACACCCAGGTTGATGTCAAACTAAATAGCTTACTTTCTGAGTCAGTCATTGAGACTGCATGAACCTCGTTCTGTGTAACAACCATGTTATCGCTGCCATCGCTGCTTTCATCTCCATTCTCATGCTGGACACCATAATGCTACAGACTTAAACCAGTGACTCATTCAAAGCAAATCCAATAGAATGATTAACCAGTCTGGTCAAAAGTTGAGTAGATAGCAACTCAGTACTCAATAAATTTGCCAGTGCACAACACAACGTGATTAATTCATAACATAGAAACTGCAAATGTTCTGAAAAACATTCATTTTTAACGATTCATATACTAACTCATGACGTCGTCTAGATCTCATACAAATGTTTATTCATGCAGTTCATTTGTTACACTTCATAACTCATCTATATAAACAGCTTGATCTCATATACAAATCACTCATTACACAAAATAATGGGTGTGGTCTTATAAACATCTATTAAACTATATCGCTAGTGGTAATTTTGTATTGTGTCTAGGATACGGCCATTGTTATATGACCCTATCCAGGTTCTATAATTAAATCAACATAACTTCTTTTACTTAGCTTAAAGTCACACTCATGATAATACAACTCCTGTGCATAACTTGTAACAATAACTATCTATCTATCTAATGACATTTTGAGCCGTAGCCGGCCCATAGACCCAGATACTCTTTCTCTTATTTAAATTTTATTCTAGCAGTTTTATTCTATGAAGGAAGTAAAGAATAGTGACACTGTGACCTTCCAGGCATGTCGTAAGAGGCGACTAAGGAGGTTGATCGATGGCTTGACAAGCTGTCATTGTAAAAAGTATTGTTATGGTAACAGTGCCATATATTTTAGGGCAGTGATCTCTGCAATATGTGCCTCTTTGGCACGCAAGGTTTCTGTTTTTGAGATTGTGGTTCTGCCCTATGTGCAGTCTTCAGAAAGGACAATAGATAGATAGTTTTATTCTACAGGAAAGATAGGGAGCAGAATACAGCTGTGGTAGATGCAAGGTCAATGTCCTCATCTAGGACAACACTGACAAGGAAGATGCAGTCATCTATACAGACAGATCCATAATACGACACCAAGGAGCGTGTGGGCATTTACAGCAAGCTCGGCAGGCAGATTAGTTAAAAAAAGGCAGTGATGCATACGTTATGACCACGAGTAGTATGACAATGGTGGTGACGGCTGTGACCGGGGCATTCATCTGGTTGAAGTCACAAGACTACACCTAGACTTGTATACTAAGTAATTCGATGAGCATGATAAGAAAAGTGAAGTGGTGCTCTGCACATGGGGGTCTAGTCATTACCAAAGTCCACGATGCTCTGAGTCACCTTTATCTACACCCCTGGACACGTGGGAGTACAGGGAAATGTGAGAGTGGGCCTCTCTTCGAAGACGGACAACCAATGGATCAGGAGGACATCATTAATGCCCCTGGAGATGCGGGAAGGGCACAGGAATTCAACAACCATGAGTCCATGTCACTCCTTCCTGAAAGTGATGAGAGTGAAGATAGGTACATCCAGAAACGAGTGGGCTCATAAGTGAACTTATCGACCAATACAGAGAAGGAGTCACCTGTTGGTGGACCTGCGGGACATGCTAAGAAGGAGATGTGAGTCTAATGAAGGCTAATGATAACCACAAATAATTCAGCAATGACGAGCACTATGCAGAGTGTAGTCTAGAGTATCTCATTTATTGACTTTACTGAGCCGGCCGTACACTAATTTTCCCTGGACACTGAAAGTTTAAAAGGCAAGAGAGGAAGAGGGAAGTAAAATGAACTTAATTCGGTATATTATATGAGTGGTTGTGTGGTCTGCTATAATGAATGAGCAAAATCCATGCTAATTAACATTTGATTCACTCTCCTTTACGCACCTACTCAAGACTATACAGATGAACAAATAGAAGCATACTATGAAGATCTAAACACAGTTATGAAGCAAGTGAAATCTTCAGACATCAGATTGTAATGGGTGACATGAACGCTAAAGTAGGAAAAGGTAAATATAAGACAATCATAGGAAATCATGGTTTATGAAAAAGGAATAACAAAGACAACATAACAGACAACAAAGATATAATAGATAGATGGCAGGAATATATCACAGAATTATTTCATGACGAAAAGGACAAAAAGTCATTTATAAAATGTACATACAACTATAAAATCCTGAAATCTAAATTAGAAAAAGCTATAAAAACAATGAAAAAGGGAAAGGCAGCAGGATTTGACAATATACAGAGAGAGATGATATAAGCACTAGAAGATTTTGGCATAGTGTGATCACAGACATATGCAATGACATATACCAAACAGGATACATATCAAATGAACTAAAAACATCAACTTTCATTGCATTGCATAAAAAGAATGGTGCAGTTGAATGCAGTGATTTTAGAATAATAAGCCTAATGAGCCAGGTAACAAAAGTTTTCCTAAAAATTATACAGGGAAGGATTCAGAATAAAATCAATACTGAATTAGATGAGCAACAATTTGGATTCAGGAAAAATAATGGGACAAAAGAAGCCATTTTTAGCATGAGGACATTGATTGAAAAGTACATAGAAGTAAACAAACCAATTTATGCCTGCTTCATAGAGTACACCAAAGCTTTCGATAGAATACACTATAATCAACTTATAGACTACCTAAAGGATATAAATCTAGACAGATTGCCTAAAGGATTTAAATCTAGACGACACAGACAAACGACTAATATGTAATTTGTATTGGGAGCAATCAGCAATAATAAAATATAACATGGATAATTCTACACCCATTGATATAAAAATAGGAGTAAGACAAGGATGCATCCCATCACCAAGCTTGTTCAATCTATACACTTGAGCTAATCTTTAAAAACATCTCAGAGATGCCAGGCCTAAACATTAATGGAAAGATAATCAATAACCTAAGATATGCTGACGATACTGTTCTACTAGCAGAAAATCCTAAAGACCTACAACAATTGCGTAATGTGAGAAACATAACAATCAAAAAATATGGACTTGATATGAATATCAAAAAGACTAAAACTATGATCATAAATAAAGAAAATTCTCAAGACCTACAAATAAATTGAGTTATTGAGTTATTTGCGGGTCATCATCATTGCACTCCACACATGTCCATAGGTGCTCAGATCCCCTCCTCAGCAATTCCCTCAGTGTCCAGCGACTGACGACTCCAGTTCTATGTTCATTGATAAGTCTTCTTACACTGCCACTAAGTGTCTCATTTCTGGCTGTGCCCAACTTAACTCCCATTTCCATCATCCTAAGAAGTGACGTGGATCTGTGTTTGTGGAAGTCATGTGCTCTTCCCACATCTCGGAGGGCATTGATGATGTCCGTCCGATCCATTGGTTGCCCGTCCTCAACGACAGCGCAGCTAGCCAACCTGTCTGCCCTTTCATTTCCCCGTACTCCCGCATGTCCAGGGACATAGACAAAGGTGACCTTACGTATTTTGGATTTCTGCAACGACTCTACCCATTGCATGCGTACAGAGCCCGCCTCCACTTTTTTATCATGCTCGTCGAATCACTCAGTATACATGCGTGGGTGTAGTCTTGTGACTCTAACCATTTGAATGCCTTGGTCACTGCCATCGCCTCCATTGTTATGCTACTCGTGGTCACGACGTATGCACCACTGTCTTCGTAGACTATTCTGCCTGCCGAGCGTGCTGTAAATGCCCATGCACTTCTTTGGTGTCGTATTACAGATCCGTCTGTATAGATGACTGCATCTTTCTCATCGGTGTTATCGGAGATGAGACCGTTGACCTCAGCATTAACCACGACCGGGTTCTGTTCCCTACTTTTTCTGTCGAGTGTGACAATACACGAGAAAGTCCCCTTGGATGACGTAAGCACCTGTACCCACTCCTCACCAACGCTGATATTGGTAAGCCCACAGACCTGTTTGATGACATCTTCTGCTCGGCCCACCATGATTTGCCTCTTTTTAACCTGTCACCTTTCTCTGTGTTGAGCACATGGTGCAATGGATGCTCTGTATCTGTACTAATCTTCAGGTATGCTCGTGCTCTCAAGATCTTGATTTCTGTCATCCATGGTTGGAAAGTCAAGAAGATACCTCATTGCTACACAGTGAGTGTCCCTCGTACATCCCAGGATAATGCACATGGCTTCATTTTGTATTTTCTCCAGCCTATCAATTTCAGTCGTACTGACAGTAAGAGTTGCCAGGGCATATTCGATAGGTGCGAGGACTAATCCCTGGAACAGAAGAGCAAGTAGCCTCTGCTCGATGTTGGCAGCTGCCATGACCTTCAAGGCGGCTAATCCTTTGCAGGATTTTGTTATCACATGGTCGACATGGTCCCGAAAACACAGGCTGCGATCAAACTTAACTCCAAGGTATGTCATCAACTTGTCCCCGGTCACCTCATCAGCTCCCATTCGTACCACCGGTGTGGTCGTATGAACGATATGATTGTTAAGGGAGAACCATGAAACTGATGCTTTATTAGGATTAACCACGGCACCTGATACCCCACACCAGGAAGAAATGCGATCGAGTTCATCTTGCATTGTGGAAACGATTCCCCGTCTGTCTCTTCCCTGTCGATATACCAGAATATCATCAGCAAAAGTCATAGTTCTTCCCCTCCCATCCAGCTGTTGTTCCGTGATCGTTATTGTGTACACATTAAATAGAACTGGTGACAATGGTGAGCCTTGTGGCAGCCCTGGGCAAATGGATGTTGGCTCGGAAGACCAACTTCCACATCTGAGTATCACCTTCCTCTGAAACAGTGCCGCAGCGATCCATCTAATGAGGAAGGGGTGCGCCGCCAGTTTGAGGAGAATTTGCATGAGATAATCAAATGGTACCCTGTTATATGCATCCTCCAGATCTATAGCAGCAGCACATGTCTCCTCTCGTCTGTGGAAGCCTTCGAAGACGTCATAGGCAAAGACTGCCGCATTGAGCCACGTCTCTTTGTTATATCTATAACCTCCGAGTGTGGGTGGGAATACACGTTTCTGTTCAAGTTGACAGGTGAGGACACAGGCAACTATTTTCTCCGGCAGCTTGCCCGCAGTGTTCTGCATTGTGATGATTCTGTAGGCACTGATCTGAGAATGGTCCTTGTTTGGCTTCGGTAGCGGTAGTAAGTAGATGTGTAGCCACTCCTCCTTAATCTGGCCACTCCGAATACTGGCATTAAACTCATTGGCCAGTTTTGTCAAGTCATCGTCAGCTAAATTGCCTATGTCTTCGTACCGAACACCATCTGGACCAGGAGCAGTGTTGTGTGACCTTTGAATTGTCGTGCGAATGGTATCGGTTGTGATTATGAGATCTTCTTCCAGCCCTACATCCTTACACAATTTTGACAGCGATCCCCGTATCCTCATTCTTACAGCCTCATTTCTTTGGTCCGTCTGCTCAATGTAGCGGGCAAGCAGGGCCTTCCCTTTGCTCTCATCAGATTTGTGCCATATCCGGCCTGTGCTCTGAAAGTCTGGTATGCCTCTGTGTCGTGGTGTGCCATTCATGCACTGATGAAGGCGCCAGAATGTGGCGATCGATTTTTCTGACCACACTTTGTTTACAGAAGTCATCCCATTTGGCATCCTTAGCCTGCTTAGCGCATAGTTTAAAGTGCATAATTTTTTGGTCGACCTCTACTTTCAGACGCTTCAAGAGCTCAGGTTGTGTTCTTCCATTCCTTCTAGCTTTCTACCATGTCTTGACCGTTTGTCTCTTGTTCCGCCAAGCTTCCTCGACATCTACGTTCCACCAAGGTGGCTGCATCCATCGCTCCTGCCTCCTACAAGGGGCGCTCTGTTTCCTATGTCTGATTTTGCTAATGGTGTCCTGGTCAGTTTTATCATAGTTGAATGTGTGAAGCTTTCTTTTCTGGCTTTTATTTCTGCTTTTCTCAATTAGTTTTAATATTGTTCCACTTGTCTTTAATAAATGAAATATCACAGTTGAAGGAATACATCTGGAGACAGTTCAGAGCTACAACTACCTTGGACATATTATAACCAATGATGGAAAATGTACCACTGAAATAAACAAAAGAATAGGTATGGCAAAAGTAATTTTAATGCCATGAAAAATATACTAACATCAAAACAAATAACACCAGAGCTAAAACTAAGAATAGCAAAATGTTATGTCTTCTCAATATTCCTGTATCGTGCAGAAATAATGGACATTAGACAAGAAAACAGAACAGAAAATTGAAGTCATTGAAATGTGGATTTATAGAAGAATAGGTAGAATTGGTTGGAAAGAAAAGAAAACAAACGATGAAGTTTTAAAACAACTAAAAATAAAAAGAGAACTATTAAATACAATTAAAACAAGACAAATGAAATTTTTGGGGCACGTTAAAAGACACAACACCCTAATAAAAGTAATATTGGAAGGGAAAATACAAGGTAAAAGAGGCAGACCAAGACTAACATGGACGAGTAACATCAAAAGATGGACAAATTAATATATGATAACCTGCACCATCAGAGCAAGAAACAGTGGAATGGCGCCCCATGGTAGACAACCATCGTTGCGGAGACGGTACACGATGATGATTATTACTCTCCTTTGTGTATGTAAATTTGTTTGTAACTCAGTGGTGTATAGTACGACTATCATCATCATCAAGTATCGGTCCTACTAGCGTAGGTGATCATGTCTCTCCACAACTTTTGATCTTGACAGCTCTTTATCATTTCTGTTGTTGACCTTCTGCCCAGCCATTCTCTTAAGCTGCCTGGTATTTTCTCTCTTTGCTTCCCTCTATCTCTTCATCCCTCAATTTTTCCAGTTGTTACAATATATTCCAGTTGTTCTCTTCTCATTACATGGCCAAAAAATTATTATTGTTTCTTCCTAATATTGGAAATTTCAAACTGTTAAAAGATGGTAAAGCCACAGGACCAGATGAAATTCCTTCGGAAGCCATCAAAGCAGATATTATCACCTCTACCAAGATGTTACATAATCTATTGGATAAAATTTGGGAGAGGGAAGAAATACCTAAAGACTGGAGAGAAGGTTATATGATCAAACTACCAAAGAAAGGAAGTTTACAGGAGTGCACAAATTATAGGGGAATTATGCTACTATCAGTGCCAGGAAAAATATTAGGCAGAATCATTCTGGAGAGACTAAAAGAGGCTATAGAGAAACACTTGAGAGATGAACAAGCAGGTTTTAGGAAGAACAGATCATGTGCTGATCAAATAACTACTCTACGTATAATAGTTGAACAAAGTTTAGAACTAAAATCCCCACTTTATATTGGATTCATAGATTACGAAAAGGCATTTGATAGTTTAGACAGAAGAATGCTTTGGAAGTTGCTGAGTCATTATGGAATCCCCATAAAGTTTATTAACCTGATAAAAACAATGTATGAAGGAACAAAATGTAGTGTGGTGCATGAAGGACAGCTTACAGAAGCATTTGAAATAAGAACAGGAGTAAGGCAAGGATGCCTTCTGTCTCCATTTCTCTTTCTACTGGCCATAGATTGGATTATGAAAATAACTCAAAACAACAGAAATGGGATCCAGTGGTCACTGACCAAACAACTTGATGATTTAGACTTTGCTGATGACATAGCTCTCCTATCACACAGCCACCAACAGATGCAAGATAAAATGAGTATATTAGATGAGAGATCACAACAGCTAGGACTAAAGATTAATAGAGATAAGACCAACATTATGAGAATTAATGCAGTTGGCAATAACCAAATAAAACTAGGAGAAATACCTCTACTAGACGTACAATCTTATATATATCTGGGCAGTAATATAGATAAAGAGGGAGGAACAGAAAACGATACCAAAATAAGGATATCAAAAGCAAGAGGAGCTTTCATTGCACTGGGAAACATATGGAAATCCAAAGAAATTAGGCTAAATACAAAAATACAAATTTTCAACTCCAATGTTAAGTCGGTTCTATTATATGGCTGTGAAACATGGAGAATAACAAAATTGACAATCACGAAGGTACAGACTTTCATTAATGGATGCTTGCGCAGAATAAAGGGATGGAAATGGCAGGACAAAGTCACAAACGTGGAATTATGGAAATGTACCGGTCAAATACCAGTGGATAAAGAAATACAGCGAAGACGATGGCGATGGATAGGACACACACTACGGAAACCAACTGAGAGTATTACACAACAGGCCCTTTTTTGGAATCCCCAGGGGAAAAGACAAAGAGGAAGACCAAGGAATTCTTGGAGAAGACAGATTGAAGCAGAGATGAAGATGATGGGGAAGACATGGAATGATCTTAAAAGAATTGCAAAAAACAGAACGACTTGGAAAGTGTTTGTTGAAGACCTATGCTCCACTGGGAGCTAAAAGGTAGAAGAAGAAGAATATTGGAAATTAAATCTCTTTTTGCTTTGACCTCTTTCAGAACATTTTCTTTACTCTTCTTAGCTGTCCATGGTATTCTCAACATTCTTCTGTAAAACCACATTTCTACAGACTCCAGTGATTTTCATGTCTGTTGTCCTATTGTCCATGACTCACATCCATATGTTAAGACTGACTCTACATAACATCTAAGAACTATTTTTCTTGTTTCTATTGTCAAAAATGGTTTGCATAGTATCTTCCTCATTTTTTGGAAAGCTGCTTTTGCCTAAGCCATTCTGCATCTCACCTCTTTTGTACATCTTCTGTCTGAGGTTAACAAAGTTCTCAAATATTTAAATTCATTTACCTGCTTTAATATTGTTCCACTTGTCCTTATTTTGCACTGAGGTGATGTCTTTTTCTTTGTTGTTACCATTACTTCTGTTTTTTTGCTATTAAGGCTGAGTCCTTTATTTTTGCTTTCTTTCACTATAATGTCCAACATTTCTTGTAACTCATTTTCACTCTTAGCGATTAAGACTGTATCATCAGTATACCTTAGATTATTTATATTATGACCTCCAATTGTTATTCCAGGCATGTCTCTTATGGATCTTAAAATAATCTCAATATAAATATTAAACAAATCTGGTGACAGCACACAACCTTGTCTAACACCCTATTTTATTTGTTGAAACATTCCCAATTGGTTTCCAGTTCTTATGGCTGCTGTTTGTTGCCAGTACATGTTCTTTACTATTCTTAGATCTTTGCTGTCTATGTTTATGCTTTCTAAAAATTTTGATTATTTCTTGGTGCTTTACTTTGTCAAATGCCTTGGTATAATCTATGAAACAGGTATAGATCTGTTTTCACCTCAATGGTTGTTTCTACTAAAGATCTTATGATGTATATGGCATTGCTTGTTCCTTTATCTCTAACAAAACCACACTGTTCATCGCTAATTTCTGGACTGATTTTGTTTCGCACTCTTGACGTGATGATTCTTAGTAATATCTTAGTTATGTGACTCATAAGGCTTATTGTGCGATAATCATCACATTCAATCCCACCAGATTTCTTTGGTAGGGCTATGAACATTGATTTGTGCAGGTCGTCTGGTATATATCCGCTGTTGTAGATATCATTCAATATTTGTGTTATTATTTCTATTCCAAAATCACCCATGGCTTCAATCTCTTCTTTAGTTATATTATCTGGTCCAGGAGCTTTGCCTGCTTTCATATTGCGTAAGGTATCTTCCACTTCTCTGAGTATTTCTGTCCTTCTCCATTATCCTTAATATTTACTTCTGTTCGTTCACCATTATAAAGATCGTTAATGAATTATGTCCATCGTTCCCTTATGCTTTCTTGTTCAGTCAACAGTTCTCCTTCCTTTGATCTTAAACATCCAGTTTTTGGTTGCGTTTTTCTTCCTGTTAATTCTTCAATTTGTTTGTATATAGCTTTAGCATCTCCTTTTTGTTGCATTTCATTTTCAATTATCTCTCTTTTAGCCTTGCTTCTTTTGCTTCATTGCATTTTATTACAATTTCTTTATTTAATCTCTTATACTTATACTCATCTTTATTTCTTCTTCTTGTAACCATTAGCCTGCAAGTAAATTAGTAAATGTCATCTGTCATCATCATTTCTTTCTAATTTCTTGAATTTGTCCTCACTGGCACTCGCTATACTTATACTATATACGACTAAATATATGCAAGCAATGGCAATAGTGTCATTAAATATAATCTACACGTGACGTAGTTATTCTATATAGTGATCCCTGGTTCTACATGTGAACCACGGCCATCTATAATAGAAGATAATGTTGGCCTTGGTCACAGTGTGAACTCGTTATTCGCCAACTTTGAACTGTAACGTTCCAGCCGTCTGCCGTCTGACCGAGATCCAGCCAATAGAAGAAAAGCACAGACGATCAACACCCCCTTTTCCACAATGGGAACTTTTTGTCATATAGGGCTTGTAAGGGGGCAAATATAATATATAATAGAATAATATGGTAGGCTAGTGCCTTCAATTGGATATTTATATTATGACATAACTGAATTAACAGTAATTTCAGACATATTACGACAACTCAGAATACATACAGTGACGTTCAGAATACATACATCTACGCGGTGTAAATACTGAATAATGTACTAAATACCAAAGTCACCATCTTACCGAAGTCTATGTCACTCAACAAAGTAGTTGCCACTAGTGCTCCTGCACTAGCCCCACACCACAAAATTTCTCTCCTGTTACACAAACATCTGTGTGCTCGTAAACATATAGCCGCACCCATATATAGTATACTCCAAAAATCCACAACCAGAAAACGAAAAACTTGGAACTATATTATTTGTTGGATGGTCAATTAAATTTAAATCAATTAAGTCTTCCTCGCTTGCCATGCCACACACTTGAACACACTGCTAGTAGTAGTAATACTATGAAATTTGAAATAGTTCTTTAAGTAAGTAAAGTAAAAAAAATCAATGACAGTTGACACTAATAAAAATAATTGTTTTATTAATTCTAATTTTTAAAGTATACCAGCCAAGAATGGGTTTTTATGGAAATTCAAACGAAGTATAATCCACACTTATCTGTCACAGTTCTAAGTTCATAGATGTTATCCTCATCGTCTACTACTCCGTCGACAAGTCACCCAACTGCACTAACTGCCTTATGTTCCTCTGACTCCGCTCGCAGTCCGCATCATCATGTGTGTCAGGTGACATATTATTATATTCGCGATGTTTCATTGGTCTATAAAATGTGTCAATCTTGGGCCCTGAAAGGAAAATACACACTTCTGTTGCTATTACATTACGATGTCATAACGCCGAAAAAGAACACATAAACCCGGTGCTTTAACACAGTACTTATAACAGTAAGACTACAGTGAAACACTTTATTGTTCTTGTTTTATGAGAAATTGTAAAATTATTGTGATTCTACAAACGGGAGAGGGAAAAAGGGGGGGGGGGGAGATTTTAAACAGAAAATCTGGTTACAATAGTTCCATTGTCCTTCAAGGATATAAATTATAAATTGAAATATGCTACACTATAATATAATATATATATAATATATATATATTATATATATATATATATATTATGTATATCATCATCGGGTGCTATCTCCGCAACGAAGGTTGGCTATCATTGAGCACCATTCTGCTCTGTCTCTTGCTTTGATGGTGCAGGTTGTCATAGGCTGATTTGTCCATCTTTTTATGTTAATCGTCTGTTAGTATTGGTCTGCCTCTGCCTCTTTTACCTTGCATTTTCCCCTCCAGGATTACTTTCAGTAGGTTGTTGTGTCTTATAACATGGCCCAAAAATCGCATTTGTCTTGTTTGAATTGTGCTTAGTAGTTCTCTTTTCATTTTTAGTTGTTTCAAGACTTCATCGTTTGTTTTCTTTTCCTTCCATCCAATTCTACCTATTCTTCTATATATCCACATTTCAAAGGCTTCAATTCTCTGTTATGTTTTCTTGTCTAATGTCCATGTTTCTGCACCATATAGGAATATTGAGAAGATGTAACATTTTGCTATTCTTAGCTTTAGCTCTTGTGTTATTTGTTTTGATGGTGGTATGTTCTTCATGACATTAAATTATTTTTTGCCATTCCTATTCTTTTGTTTATTTCAGTTGTACATTTTCCATCATTGGTTATAGTATGTCCAAGGTAGTTGTAGTTCTGAACTGTCTCCAGGTCTATTCCTTCAATTTTGATATCCACTTGTGGGTTTTGAGTATATTCTTTTGTTTGTGGTGTACTCTATCAAAAGCTTGTTGTAGTCTATGAAGCAGGCATATATTGGTTTGTTTACTTCTGTGTGTACTTTTCTATTAATGTTCTCATGCAGAATATGGCTTCTCTTGTCCCTCTATTTTTCATAAATCCAAATTGTTGCTCATCTAATTCAGTATTCATTTTATTCTGAGTCCTTCCTTGTATAACTTTTAGCAAGATTTCTGTAACATGGCTCATTAGGCAAGGGTGACCATTCGTCCCCGATTTTCGGGGACAGTCCCCGAAGTGTAGAAGTTGTCCCGAAAGAAATTTGTCCCCGATTTTAGTGAATAAATAAATGTTCATACACGGAATCGGCCCTCTTTAAAAATAATCACTGGCACTCAGGACATTACTGAGTTGTGTTTCTTTATCCCACCCAGACTGAGCGGAATTAGCAGGAAGATAACAGAGAAGACTTGGACACGTTGTGTCGGAGATAACTCTTTGAACTCTTGAAGGAAAGATTGACGTCATGAGACGCACCAAGATGGAAGCTTGTTCGCGTCCGTGCCATGATGTAAACAATGTTGACTTTGAACATCACGCTATCTGTTATCACAGCGAGTTGGCGGATTTTTAGAAATGTAACCACGGGTTGATAATAAATGTTTGTACACAGTTCGTTAACCACCGCTGTAAATCAAGTCTTTATTCTGCTGGCTTCGTTCGCGACCTTGGAAGTTAATGACTTAATTTGTGCAGCCGGTGGTTTGGGACGAATTGTACGTTACAATGTCACTGCTATAATGACTCAGTTTGTGACAAAACGACAGGGACATGCCCAAACAATGACAGTTGTCAGCACTAATATTTCGGACCCCAGTGTCAGTACTTGGATCTCGTTTACAAATACGCCCAAAAATCTGAACCTACTTTCCTGTTTGATAACAACGACACCCATGCAATCCGGACACATATTCTACATCAGTTGAGGCAACTCTCAATCTTTGCCGTTCTCCTTGTGTAGGATTTATGTGGATGACTTAACATATCCGGACAGTTTCGCTGTAAAACTAAATGGTTCTGGACTTCCGGGGAATATGGCGCCCTGTTCTCTGGCTTTTTCAGAATACTCACAGATAAGTGCTGATTTCCAGTTAACTTTTCTTTATTTGTTTGTTTTTATTGATATTTGAAGGGATCATGTGATTGTACGCGCTTTCTATTTGATGTAAATTACGTTGCTTCTTTTAATTCATTGCATTTGTTACAATTTCCATATTTGATCACTTATACTCATCCTTGTTGTGGATTGTACTATTGAAAGCGTCAAAAATGGCGGTTTATTACGCCGGTCTGTCGTCAAGGACGCGTAATTAGTTTAATTTGTGGAAGGCTCTCAGTATATCCGCGTGCTGTAGAGCTAATTACTGGAGTTGGCTAGTTTATAACGTGGAAACGGGTTCTGGACCGTGCTACTGAGTAAGTGCACGTGAGTCTGGACCATCCACAGCATCGACGTTCAGCGACAATATCATCTAATTCTATGACGACGATAGTATTCGCCTGAATACAAAGACAAAGAGTAAAATACCCTACAACGTCCTGTACCCTATAAATACAAGAGTTATATAGTAGGATACCACCACTTTCCCATGGTGGAAAGTGGTGGAACCTCCGGGAGAGTGATGCAATGTTATGTATATATATATATATATATATATATATATATATATATATATATATATATATATATATATATATATATGTATAGGACTTGAATAGGACACGAAGTGGGTTGGTAGTTGGGGATAATTGGTTAATGAGTCATGAGTAATGAACATCAGTGTTTCGCGCCATTATCAACTTCCAATAGGAGCGATGTTGTCCGGCTATAGACCACGCCCACTCCGGAAGTGAAACTACCATATTAGGGAGTAGTGATACGTTAGTTATTTCATAGATATGGTGAGCATATATACATATAATAGTAATAAATTAATAGTTATTATATCTACGTGGACGTAATGGGCCCGTATTTAAGATATATATGGACCATAATCAGTGATATTTAATCAGGTATCTCTCGGTGACGACATGAATGGACAGTCAATATTCTCCCACAGTGGCACATAATGAGCCAACCAATGAACAGCGCGCGTGAGTTTATAGATTATTCTTCCCCCACGCGCGTGCGGAACTGCAACAAGTTCTTATGTAAAAAAGGCGCGTACACGATTTAATATATTCATTCGACTAGCGTCGGTTACTCAGTAACAAGGCACCCACAGTGTTAACACTGCCAGATACGTTTCCATATCTGTAAATCTACCACCAGAGCCTCATTTTCTACAATACTTCCACAGCTGTAAATCTAACAGCAGATAACCACAAGTGTTATACTGAAACACCGTCGGAAAAGCTAGGAGAAGCAGACTTTAAAACACCAACATTATAAGAATACAGGTAAGCTGAAATTTTACTTAAAATACATAACAATGTGTGTTTAATATCATAGTTTTATTAATGGAAATGAATTACGTAACATATAGGAACGTATTCGATAAGTGTTGTAACGGTCACAGAGCAAAGCTGTTACGAATAGAGTCCTTTTAGTTAGAGAAGTCTAGGAACTTTTCCAACCTCCGTTTTTTACAAGCCAGTGTCCGAATAATCCACCGATAATCATCCCGGCAAAGAAAGTTCTTTTCCAGAGAAGATATATCTGTATCAGAATCGTAAAAGACTTTGACATGGTTCTTAATTAGCCGATAAGCCAGCGTATAAATAATCACGAGGCGCCCAAAGTTTAAAATTCCACCTGAAACCATATAAACTACAATGGTTGCAAACGAGGCGTAAATATCCTTATCGCCGACTCCCAGAGTTATACCAGCGAATAACGAGTCATATCTCTCTGATACCGTATAGACTAGTTTAGCCATTGAATTATAAAACATGGAAAGCTTTTTTTTTAGTCTATCATAAGTGTGGATAATGTCAACACCTAAGACCACAAATTCGTTCGAAATTGTAGACATACACATTTTACAATCAGAACTGATAACTTGCGAATCCATGTAAGATCAATTCAGAAGCGCGCGCATGGTATGTGAAATCAATAATGTGAAACATGTCTGGACTTGTTGTTCGAGGTGTGAGTCACACAAACTGAGTGACGTATTAAGTTTTCGTGACTCTTATAGCCCCAATCGCGTTAGTACAAACACATATTGTAAAATTGGATAGTATGGTTATGATAGTGATATGAACATGGTAGGGATAGAGACTCAAAAATGTCTATAAAAGCTTTAGTAAACACCTAGATACCCGCTAACTGACAAAAATATACTATTTAAAAGTAACTGTTAATGGATGTATGTTTTAGTTAAGTAACGAGAAGCATGTAGATGTTCGTTATGTGATTTGAGTGGATATAGTAAACTACCGATAAGGGAGAGCAATGGAGAGAGATAGAGAGAGAGAATGAAAGAAAGAGAGAAAAGAAAGAACAAAGAAATAGAAAGAATGAAGAAAGAACAAAGAAATAAAGGAAAGAAAGAAAGAATCGAAGCATGCTGATATAGCAATAGTTGACGCTTAGAAGGAGTTATAATAGGATTAGGAAAATGGGGTTTATAAGATAACCGCTTGCTGATAAAAATATAATATTTAAAAGTAACTGTTAATGGATGCGTGTTTTAGTTAATGAGAATCATGTAGATGTTCATTATGTGTTTTGAGTGGAAAGATTAATGTACTGATAAGGAGAGCGATAGAGAGAGAGAGAGAGAGAGAGAGAGAGAGAGAGAGAGAGAGAGAAAGAAAAGAAAGAAAGAAAGAAGAAAGAAAGAAAGAAAGAAAGAAAAAAGAACAAAGAAATAAAGAAAGAAAAGAACAAAGAAAGAAATAAAAGAAAGAAAGAATCGAAGCATGCTGATATAGCAATGGTTGACACTTAGGGGGGAGTTATAATAGGATCAGGAAGAGGGGCTATATAAGATAACCGCTTACTGATAAAAATATAATATATATATATAAAAGCAACTGTTAATGGCTGCATGTTTTATTTAATGCGAATCATGTAGATGTTCGTTATGTGTTTTGAGTGGAAAGATTAAACTACTGATAAGGGAGAGCGATGGATAGATAGAGAGAGAAAGAAGAAAGAAAAGAAAGAAAGAAAGAAAGAAAGAAAGAAAGAAACAGTTGAAACGGACTGATATAGCGGTGGGTAGACGCTGAGAGACAGTTATAATAAACAAAAAAAAAAGCGGTGTAATGAGTCATAACTGTCTATACAGTTTACGATAGTAAGATAAAGTGTGATGGATGACTGTTGAGTTGTACGGGGATGGTGTAAGACATGGGAGCTGGTGAGGTTATGTGTGTTATTGAAGAGGTCGGTAAAGAATACCTGACTAGTAACATATAGTATGTGTGCGTGCGTGCGTGTGTATGTGCGCGCGTACGTTATATATGTATACTATTTCAATGTATTTTTGGTATGCACACTAAATGTATGGAGTGATCTCGTTGACAGACGGCCACCCGTAACGAACTTGTAAGGAGACCACGCCAAGTGTGTGAAACGTGTGGAAAAGCTTTACACGGCGGGATGCTCTAGCCAGACACGCAGATAGTGCTCATGGCCAACAGAGATACCCGTGTCCTATACGCGGCTACATCTTTACAAGATCCACAAATCTTACAAACCATGTGGCGAAAAAACACGCAACATGTGCAACTATAACACCGGCACCAGCACAGGCTACAACAAGGGCCCCGACAGGAATCTCTGCAACAGACAACAATGTTGGAGAGACCCGGTATGAACAAGAACACTCTAGAAAGAAACCCCGAGTAGATAACACTCGTGGGAGTAAGTAGTCTACACCTAGAGACAGGACAGAAGTAGTATACAAGGGTCCATTTGGATCGCATTGTGGCGCTAAATTAGCAAATATATATAGTGTGGCGCGCGGCGCGCCTTTCGCGCGAAATGTACACGAGAGACAAGGGGAGTTAACCATGACCGCGCGTGTCCGGATGTTGACCTCTAGTCTCGGTGACCCCGGAAGTGACCTGTTTATGTCTGATGTGTGCTGACTTTGGAGCTCTTGATGTACTTAATCGATAGTGATAGGTTAGTAGATTATACAACAGCATTGAAAAACAATCAATATAAACAAAAGACAAAAGATATATTTTATTCTTTTATTATCTCAATAGGTGTATAACATACAGTGGATATTATATAACATTACAAAAAATATTCAGTACACGAAGTAAATATATAGCACAAGGATAACATTTAGTTATAGCTATGTAGTTGGGTGTCTGCTTAGCGTTGTACCATAAATGAAACATAAGGGTGAAACAGTTAGAGATTGCTGGGTAGTCTAAGCTGGTAGTGTAAATATGTTCCTCGGTGTTAGTGGTTCGCTATCTCTCTCTCTCTCTCTCTCTCTCTCTCTCTCTCTCTCTCTCTCTCCGTCTCTCTCTCTCTCTCTACTATTCCAGCCTAGATTTCCCTCCATTGAAACACTTACTCATTCTCTCCATTTATCCCTATCATCGCGCCTTCCTTCTCTCTCTCTTTCTCCCCTATCCTCTCTTAGACTTCTAACCTATCAGTCCACCCTCCGCCTCTCCCTTTAGCTCTCCCGCCTCCCTCATATTTTTAGCGTCCCTCCTATTGTAACACTTGATTATTCTCACCATTTATACCTAACATCTCCCCTTCTTTCTCATATGCTTCTCTCTCTCGCTCTCTCTCTCTCTCTCTTCTAACCCCTACTAGACTTCTCTCCTACCATTCCACCTTTCTTCCTCTCGCTCTCTCTTTACCTCGCCTAGCGTTCCGCCTTCATTCGTATTTTTACCTTACCGCCAGTGTAACACATTAATAACATTGAATATCAATTACAAAAAGACTTGAAATATCTTCTTTTTTTAAAGAACCAATAAGATAAACATATGAAACCTCATCAAGGCCAGCTCCTTGTCGTGGGGCCCAGTGCCCTGGGCTTAACAGTCACCAGGGACTGAAAATTAAGACTGGCCAGGACTTCCTACAACCAAGCAAGACCACAGTCTGCTCTAGCAAGTTCAAGTGCTGAAGTCAGAGGCAACCAGCCAAAAGGCGCACAACAATCAGGATGCCACGCACTCAACGCATATGAAGTATGTCTATAACCGCAAATCGATATGGCACTCGTCCTGTGATGGGCACTCAGGCAGGTGCAGCGCCGGGCCCTCAGCCTCGAAAGGGCCCAACCTCTATTACTGGATGTCCTTCTCAACCGCCCTGTGGAGTCAGGGGGCGAGAGAATAGAGCTACTGGCCAATCCAAAATAAGACCACTAAAAATAATGCACTGGAATGCTGAAGGCATCAACAGCAAAAGAGATGGGTACAGTAAAAAGATAGAATTAGAAAATATCCTGCATGAAGAACAAATAAGCATATGCTGTTTGCAGGAAACCCATCTAAACAACGACATAGCCTTGAAGATTAGGGGATACCAGTGCTACCGATCTGACAGAATAAATAGACAAAAGGTGGAATACTGACTCTTGTAAGGAACAACATTAATGCATGTCAGATTGAAGTGTATATGGATGGGGCGGAATATCAAATACTGCACCTCAGGACAGGAAATACAGACTTCCATCTACTTAACTACTACTGTCCGAGTGACCGCCCACTAGCACTAGACACAATTACATTAAAAGAAAGAATAATTGTATGTGGAGACTTTAACAGCCACTCACAGAGCTGGGGCTATGAACATATGGACAAGAGAGGTGAAGAGCTTGAAAATTGGCAGGATGACAATGGGCTTATACTATTAAACCAGGCAACAGATCCACCAACATTCTACTCCAGATCATGGCATACCACATCTACACCAGACCTTGCTTTCCATTCACAGACCTGGATTGGAATATCACACGAATTGTTGGGAAACAACTTGGAGGCAGCGACCACCGACCAGTCTTTTTAGTGGTGCAAAATGAGGCCATCAGGGAGAGCAGCACTCTCTCCAGATGGAATTACAAAAAGGCAGACTGGAAAATGTATCAACACTACACCAGTGTACTGACTAAAGATATAAATACAGATAGAGACATCAACAAAATAGTTGATGAATTCAGTAGACTAATAATACAAGCTGCCAGTGAAACAATACCTAGAGGGGCACGGAAACACTACAAACCATACTGGAGTAGTGAACTAGAGGAACTGCACAATGACATGGAAACATCTCGAAAGCAAGCAGAAAATAACCCTTGCCAAGAAACACCACAACAACTACCAGCATGCTAAAGCCAAATTTCAACGGGCTAAACTACAAGCCAGACGGAGAAGCTGGAAAGAGAAAACAGAGTCCTTGAATCTTGAACGAGACACAAGAAAAGTGTGGAAGCTTGTAAAACAGCTGAATGATGAGGGTACAGAAAGGAACACCAAAATTACACTGAAGAAGGATGGAAACATTCTAACAGGTAAACATGCAGCAAATTACTTTGCAGACTCCTTTGCAAATGACAATAATATTGAAATTAGCCTAGAAAAACGACAAGAGACCCGTCTAAAACAACAAAATGCAAGACAAGAAGAGACCACACGTGAAGTCATGGAAACACCCATTACACAAAGAGAGCTAGAGCTGGCAATATCCAAATTAAAAATGAAAAAGTCACCAGGCAATGATGGAGTGTCCAATGAAATGATTAAGAACTTGGGAACTGCAGCTAAAGCAAAACTACTGCAGATCTACAACATTTGCTGGATCACAGATAGAGTGCCACAGGCATGGAGAGAAGCAATTATGATACCATTACTAAAGCCAGGAAAAGATAGTTCAATGACATCCAGCTATAGACCAATCAGCCTAACAAGCTGTTTGTGTAAAACAATGAAACGTATAATCAATCTCAGACTGCAGTGGTACCTGGAAAGTGAAAATCTCCTTGTCCCACAACAAGCAGGCTTTAGACAGTGTTACTCTACCGAAGATCAAGCAACCTATCTTTCCCAGGAAATCGAAGATGCGTTTCAAGAAAAGAACTGGTACTAGCAGCATGGATAGACCTAAAGAAAGCATTTGATAAGGTATGGAAGGAAGGGCTTCTGAAGAAACTGAGAAATTATGGAGTAAATGGCAGGATGTACAAATGGGTCAAAGCATACCTGCATAACAGGAGAGCCAGAGCGCAACTGGATGGTCTTAAGAGTAAGAAGGTCTTATTGCGCCAGGGCGTTCCACAAGGAGGGGTACTATCTCCAACACTTTTTCTGATCTACATCAATGACCTAGTTACTGAACTACCACATGGCATCAAAGTGGCAATGTATGCAGATGACTTGGTAATGTGGTGCACAGAGGAGTATGCAACAGTGGCCTCAAATTGCTACAAAGAGCTATGAATGCACTGAATTCATGGACAAATAGATGGTGTATCAGCATCAATACAGACAAATGCAGTACTACACTTTTCACACTCTCCCCAAAACAAAAAGCAGGAGCCATCTACATAAACAATGAGCCTGTGAAAGAAGACATACAAGCTACATATCTCGGAGTTACATTTGATAACAAACTATCTTGGAAACATCAGATAAATAAGGCAACCCAAAAAGCAAGGAGAAAATTGGCTATTCTAAGAAAGTTGTGTGGAACCACATGGGGTGCGAGTGGGAAAATACTCAGTAAAGTTTACCAACAGAGTATACGCCCACATTTAGAATATGGATCATCCGCATGGTGCTCAGCATCAAACACCACATTGCAAGAACTGGATAAAGTACAAAACCAGGCACTTATGGTCATCACAGGAGCAATGAAATCAACACCAATATTGGAGATGGAGAAATTGTGGAGGATACCAGCACTGAGAGAACGGAGAGACACAAAGGTGCTGATACAGGCAGAAAAATTTGTATGCATGCCGAGACATCCAATGAAGGACAGATTCCAAAATCTTGCATTGGGACGACTTAAGAGAAGCAGCTTTATCCACCAAGCCAAGCGTATTAGTAGACAAACACCAGACATGCCAAGAGTTGTTAAACCCCTTCTGCCCATACCAGAACAGACTCCCTGGACAGATGAATCAGGATTATCAGTTCAAATACGGACAGAAGTGAAAGGAATAGTTGACAAAGAGGAACAAAATAGTCTACAGCGAAAAACAATAGCTCTCAGTTTCCTGGATGAAGAATATCCACAATACCTATGGATTCGTGTGTACACAGATGGATCAGCACAGAATGCAGTAAAGAATGGGGGAGCAGGTGCATATATAGAGTACCCAAATAACACTAGGGAAATGGATAAAATAGCAACAGGGAAATATTGTCACAATTATGATGCAGAAATACAAGCAATAAAGTTGGCAATAGAAAAACTGCTGAACAGTAATCTTAGCCCACAGCCTGTAGTGTTTTTGACAGATGCAAGATCAGTACTCCAGGCACTACAATCCAGAAAATTACCACATCTGCAGACCTTATTGACTGAACTCTGCAAGCACCACAGGGTTGCCCTGCAGTGGATCCCGTCTCACTGTGGAATACCAGAAATGAGAAAGCAGATCAGTTGGCAAAGGAAGGTTCAACAGGCACACAACTAGATACACCAGTTACATACCATCATAAGAAACAGATAATCAAATCAATCAGAGGACCACAAGCCCCAAATCAGGATGCCTTTCATAATATGAATAGATATGAACAAGTTATCATTATACGCCTAAGAACAGGACACAATCGACTCCATAGTCACATGTATACAAAATTCAAGATCGGCACATCAACTACTTGTACATGTGGACAGGCACCCCAGACTGCTGAACACATACTTCAAGACTGCACTGAATATAGTAGACTGAGGAAAATCCATTGGCCCATAGATACAACACTACAGACAAAACTATATGGGCCACTGCAAGAATTACAAAAGACAGTAAAATTTATACAGGAAACGACATTGCAGATATAGACAATACTTCAGGCGAACGAAAGATAGATAGAAACATATGAAAAACGAAGGAATAATACACGCGACAAGGCTTAACAGACGTACTTTATACACATCACCATTAATACAACTGAAATTCCTTTAATGATAACCTATCACATCGTTATGAGTTAAGAGAAAAACAGAAGAAAATTCAACTTACACCGTAAAATATTCCACTACAACACAGACCGCTAGACTGAACAGTACTATGAAAATAAACGTCCGTGAATCAAGCGCGCTTATACACGAAGTCTCACATCCGACTAGTTTAAATATAATCTGGTAAATAAAAGTTGGAAGACACTATTCCACCTCGACTAACATCTAGGTTAACCAATCAGAGAAGAAGATTTCTATCGGACACCCATCAACGAAATGACTGACCTCTGGATTAACTAATCAGAGAAGAGGATTACTGTTATCGTGATAACTGACCTCATTTTCGTTTTGAAGTGCTGTCGAGTCTGATGCATGGGTTACTTTAAATCGATTCGGCCCCTGATACAATCCACCTAGCGGGTCAATGGTGGGGAAATAATACAAGTGGCGGGTTACTTGAACGCGTTTTGACCCCTGATGCAATACCAGGAGTTCCATGACAGTTATAAATAGTTGGATACAACGAGTAGGAAGTTATATTCAAGGTCCAAAATGTTAGACCAAATCACTAAGATTTTACCACCAGAACACACAAATTTAGGCTCATATTCAAAAAGTCGACCTTAAAACCATACAAATCTACTCCCATACTCATAAAAGTTAGACACATCAATCAGATAATTACTTCCAAACTCCAAAAAGTTAGAACAAATCACGCCTCGATCGTTCTCTAACATTGCCACGATCGTTCTTTAACACTGCCTCCAGCGTTCTTCGATCGTTCTCTAACATTACCTCGAGCGTTCTCTAACATTGCCTCGATCGTTCTCTAACATTACCTCGAGCATTCTCTAACATTGCCACGATCGTTCTTTAACAGTGCCTCCAGCGTTCTTCGATCGTTCTCTAACATTACCTCGAGCGTTCTCTAACATTGCCTCCAGTGTTCTCTTCACGAGTTTCGGAAGGGAACCATTTGTCGTACTGGGAGAAAAACTCGTTTACCCTATCCCTTTTAACGACCCCTTCTAATGATGACGCGCTGAGTGCCAAGTACAGACTATCTGTATCCATTTCACAGAGTTGAAAGTCGGACCTCTCTACGAATCTATCCAGGAAGTCATAGTAAAATTCCAACATTCGCAATTTGGCGTACTGGTAGACGAAAAAACCAATCTGTGAAGGAAGATCCCACAGGATACTTCGTTTTCCAACCAACACCTCATACAGGTCTTCACCAATAGGCGTCATGTTTTAAACAGGGGGTTATTTACCAACTTTGTTGTATTGGCCCCTCTTTAACATAGGTCACGTTCACATGTTTCCCCAAATTCGCCAAGGTCTTCCATAGGCCGAGAAAAATATTACCACCAGATCACAAAAATGTAGGCAGAAACCTAGGAGGCAAGGTCAGAAACCTAAGAGGCAAGGGCAGAAACCTAAGAGGCAAAGACAGAAACCTAGGAGGCAAGGTCAGAAACCTAGGAGGCAAGGGCAGAAACCTAGGAGGCAAGGGCAGAAACCTAAGAGGCAAAGACAGAAACCTAGGAGGCAAGGGCAGAAACCTAGGAGGCAAGGGCAGAAACCTAAGAGGCAAGGGCAGAAACCTAAGAGGCAAAGACAGAAACCTAGGAGGCAAGGTCAGAAACCTAGGAGGCAAGGCCAGAAACCTAGGAGGCAAGGACAGAAACCTAGGAGGCAAGGCCAGAAACCTAGGAGGCAAAGGCTGAAAAACACTCGTACTGACTAAGGCTTCCAAGGTGTATTTGATTGTCTCCCTATTTTTGTCTGCATAACCTAATATATCACTTTCATTTATTCTATCGATAAACGTTTCAAAGTCATTTCTGTTGTTAACTAACAAGGGTTTGTCTAACCCTGTCGCGTTATTTGAGTTTGCGTGAAAGTAACGCAGCCCCTGTGTCTCTCTATGTCTTAAAACTAGATGATGACTATAATTTTAGGTTACACAAAAACACGTGGATACTCTGGATACTAAAAAACCAACTTTTCGAAAATAGGTTACTAAAATAACACGTGGATACTAAACAACCAACTTATCGAAAATATGAGTTTACCCCTGATAATTTTTTTAGGGATACGCCCATAAAATCGGTAAAAAGCGTAAATTTTCACACTAGGCATACCCCAAACTTTATTTTAGACATCCCCATTGCAAAAATTTACATTAAAAACCACTTTTAGGATTTTACCTCCTGACTGTATTTTTGTGTGTGTGTGACTACGCCCCTGAATTCGACGAAAAGCGTAAATTTTCACTCTACGCATACCCCAAACTTTATTTTAGACATCCCCACACAAAAATTAACTTAAAAATCACTTTTGAAATTGTAACTCCCCTTACCATTTTTGAGGGTTACGCCCCTGAAATCGATAAAATCGTTAATTTATTACGTAGGCTTACCTAAAACTTTATTTTAGACATCCCCATACCAAAAATTAACTTAAAAAATCACTTTTGAAATTGTTACCCCCCTTACCATTTTTGAGGGTTACACCCTGAAATTGATAAAAAAAATTGAAATATAACCTCAAGGCATACCCCAAACATAATATTTGACACCCCTACATATCAAACTCCATCAAAAAATCAACAAAAAACTAGTAGTAGACAAACACACACGTTTTAGAACCACTGGTGTCCAATAATTCGGAATGTTAAAATACGGAGCGCGAGCGTGCCCACTTGAGGATAAGCCCCACTTGAGATAAGACTCTCTTCTACCTTTTAGCTCCCAGTGGAGCATAGGTCTTCAACAAACACTTTCCAAGTCGTTCTGTTTTTGCAATTCTTTTAAGATCATTCCATGTCTTCCCCATCATCTTCATCTCTGCTTCAATCTGTCTTCTCCAAGAATTCCTTGGTCTTCCTCTTTGTCTTTTCCCCTGGGGATTCCAAAAAAGGGCCTGTTGTGTAATACTCTCAGTTGGTTTCCGTAGTGTGTGTCCTATCCATCGCCATCGTCTTCGCTGTATTTCTTTATCCACTGGTATTTGACCGGTACATTTCCATAATTCCACGTTTGTGACTTTGTCCTGCCATTTCCATCCCTTTATTCTGCGCAAGCATCCATTAATGAAAGTCTGTACCTTCGTGATTGTCAATTTTGTTATTCTCCATGTTTCACAGCCATATAATAGAACCGACTTAACATTGGAGTTGAAAATTTGTATTTTTGTATTAGCCTAATTTCTTTGGATTTCCATATGTTTCCCAGTGCAATGAAAGCCTCTTGCTTTTGATATCCTTATTTTGGTATCGTTTTCTGTTCCTCCCTCTTTATCTATATTACTGCCCAGATATATATAAGATTGTACGTCTAGTAGAGGTATTTCTCCTAGTTTTATTTGGTTATTGCCAACTGCATTAATTCTCATAATGTTGGTCTTATCTCTATTAATCTTTAGTCCTAGCTGTTGTGATCTCTCATCTAATATACTCATTTTATCTTGCATCTGTTGGTGGCTGTGTGATAGGAGAGCTATGTCATCAGCAAAGTCTAAATCATCAAGTTGTTTGGTCAGGACCACTGGATCCCATTTCTGTTGTTTTGAGTTATTTTCATAATCCAATCTATGGCCAGTAGAAAGAGAAATGGAGACAGAAGGCATCCTTGCCTTACTCCTGTTCTTATTTCAAATGCTTCTGTAAGCTGTCCTTCATGCACCACACTACATTTTGTTCCTTCATACATTGTTTTTATCAGGTTAATAAACTTTATGGGGATTCCATAATGACTCAGCAACTTCAAAGCATTCTTCTGTCTAAACTATCAAATGCCTTTTCGTAATCTATGAATCCAATATAAAGTGGGGATTTTAGTTCTAAACTTTGTTCAACTATTATACGTAGAGTAGTTATTTGATCAGCACATGATCTGTTCTTCCTAAAACCTGCTTGTTCATCTCTAAAATGTTTCTCTATAGCCTCTTTTAGTCTCTCCAGAATGATTCTGCCTAATATTTTTCCTGGCACTGATAGTAGCATATTCCCCTATAATTTGTGCACTCCTGTAAACTTCCTTTCTTTGGTAGTTTGATCATATAACCTTCTCTCCAGTCTTTAGGTATTTCTTCCCTCTCCCAAATTTTATCCAATAGATTATGTAACATCTTGGTAGAGGTGATAATATCTGCTTTGATGGCTTCCGAAGGAATTTCATCTGGTCCTGTGGCTTTACCATCTTTTAACAGTTTGATGGCTTTCATTATTTCTTCTTTGCTTGGTTTTTCCGCAGTTAACGTGTAATTCTTCTTCTGCTGGTAGTATATCTGGAGGATTATTTGAGCCAGGTCTGTTCAAAAGTTCTTCAAAGTGCTCCTTCCATCTCTCCATTTGTTCCTTTATATTACTAAGCAGATTTCCTTTCTTATCTTTGATAAAGGCGTTGATCTGTTTGTATTTTCCACCTAATTTCTTTGTGCTGTTGTACAGTTCTTTCATATTCCCTTTATTTGCTGCTTCTTCTGCCTCTTTAGCTAATTCATCTATATATTTCCTCTTATCCCTTTTAATGCATCTTCTCACTTCTTTATTCACCTCTGTGTAAGCTTCCTGTGTCTTGGCTTTATTACTTCTTGTTTTGCTTTTATTTATGTCTGCTTTCTTGTTCTTTCTTTCTTTAATTTTATCCAGGGTCTCTGCTGTCATCCATGCCTTATTCTGGCGTTCTCTTTTCCCCAGTGTTTCTTCGCATGTCTCTTTCCATATATTTTTTACCTGTTTCCAATGATCTTCTATATTTATAGTATTTTCTAGTTGTTGGAGGACTTGGTATTTGTTTGATATTGTGACTGCGAATTTATCTTTAATTCCTTGTTCTTTAAGAAACCCTACATTGAAATACGTTCTGCCCTTATTCGTTGTAGTATACCTTTTTAATTTAATTTTAAGTTTGGCTAACAGAAGATGATGATCAGAAGCTATATCTGCCCCTCTATATACTTTTACATCCTGTAAGGATGACTTAAACTTATTATTAATACATATGTGATCAATTTGATTTTCCGTTCTATGATCTGGTGACACCCATGTAGCTTTGTGTATTCTTTTATGTTTGAATATTGTTCCTCCTAGGCTCATTTGATTAAGGGCGCAGAAATTCACAAATATCTCTCCATTCTCGTTTATATCTCCAAGTCCATGTTTTCCCATAATCTCTTCAAAGCCTCTGTTGTCTGATCCTACCTTAGCATTTAGGTCTCCCATCAAGATTATAATATAATATAATATATAGGGGTTTTTGAGCCGAGGTCACCTGAGATTATATCGTGCAGCACGAAACGAGATCGTGCTGCACGATACATGCCAAAATGTTCAAATCCTTGCCAAAACACATTTTTCCTACTACTAGTCTTATCTCAAGTGGGGCTTATCCTCAAGTGGGCACGCTCGCGCTCCGTATTTTAAACATTCCGAATTATGGACACCAGTGGTTCTAAAACGTGTGTGTTTGTCTACTACTAGTTTTTTGTTGATTTTTTGATTGAGTTTGATATGTAGGGGTGTCAAATATTATGTTTGGGGTATGCCTTGAGGTTATATTTCAATTTTTTTTATCGATTTCAGGGGCGTAACCCTAAAAAATGGTAAGGGGGGTAACAATTTCAAAAGTGATTTTTAAGTAAATTTTTGGTATGGGGATGTCTAAAATAAAGTTTTAGGTAAGCCTACGTGCTAAATAACCAATTTTTATCAATTTCAGGGCGTAACCCTCAAAAATGGTAAGGGGGTAACAATTTCAAAAGTGATTTTTAAGTAAATTTTTGGTATGGGGATGTCTAAAATAAAGTTTTAGGTAAGCCTACGTGCTAAATACCGATTTTTATCAATTTCAGGGCGTAACCCTCAAAAAGTAAGGGGGTAACAATTTCAAAAGTGATTTTTAAGTAAATTTTTGGTATGGGGATGTCTAAAATAAAGTTTTAGGTAAGCCTACGTGATAAATTAACGATTTTTATCGATTTCAGGGGCGTAACCCTCAAAAATGGTAAGGGGGGTAACAATTTCAAAAGTGATTTTTAAGTTAATTTTTGGTGTGGGGATGTCTAAAATAAAGTTTTTGGGTATGCGTAGAGTGAAAATTTACGCTTTTCGTCGAATTCATTGGGCGTAGTCACACACAAAAATAAACGGTCAGGAGGTAAAATCCTAAAAGTGGTTTTTAATGTAAATTTTTGCAATGGGGATGTCTAAAATAAAGTTTGGGGTATGCCTAGGGTGAAAATTTACGCTTTTACCGATTTTATGGGCGTATCCCTAAAAAAATTATCAGGGGATAAACTCATATTTTCGATAAGTTGGTTGTTTAGTATCCACGTGTTATTTTAGTAACCTATTTTCGAAAAGTTGGTTTTTTAGTATCCCGTGTTATTTGTGTAACCTAAAATTATAGTCATCATCTAGTTTTAAGACATAGAGAGACACAGGGGCTGCGTTACTTTCACGCAAGCTCAAATAATGCGACAGGGTTAGACAAACCCTTGTTAGTTAACAACAGAAATGACTTTGAAACGTTTATCGATAGAATAAATGAAAGTGATATATTAGGTTATGCAGACAAAAATAGGGAGACAATCAAATACACCTTGGAAGCCTTAGTCAGTACGAGTGTTTTTCAGCCTTTGCCTCCTAGGTTTCTGGCCTTGCTCCTAGGTTTCTGTCCTTGCCTCCTAGGTTCTGGCCTTGCCTCCTAGGTTTCTGACCTTGCCTCCTAGGTTTCTGTCTTTGCCTCTTAGGTTTCTGCCCTTGCCTCTTAGGTTTCTGCCCTTGCCTCCTAGGTTTCTGACCTTGCCTCCTAGGTTTCTGTCTTTGCCTCTTAGGTTTCTGCCCTTGCCTCTTAGGTTTCTGCCCGTGCTTCCTAGGTTTCTGCCTTTGCCTCTTTGGTTTCTACCCTTGCCTCCTGGGTTTCTGACCTTGTCTCCTAGGTTTCTGACCTTGCCTCCTAGGTTTCTGCTACATTTTTGTGATCTGGTGGTAATATTTTCTCGGCCTATGGGAAGACCTTGGCGAATTGGGGAAACATGTGAACGTGACCTATGTTAAAGAGGGGGCCAATACAACAAAGTGGTAAATAACCCCTGTTTAAAACCATGACGCCTATTGGTGAAGACCTGTATGAGGTGTCGGTTGGAAAACGAAGTATCCTGTGGGATCTTCCTTCACAGATTGGTTTTTTGTCTACCAGTACGCCAAATTGCGAATGTTGGAATTTTACTATGACTTCCTGGATAGATTCGTAGAGAGGTCCGACTTTCAACTCTGTGAAATGGATACAGATAGTCTGTACTTGGCACTCAGCGCGTCATCATTAGAAGGGTCGTTAAAAGGGATAGGGTAAACGAGTTTTTCTCCCAGTACGACAAATGGTTCTCTTCCGAAACTCGTGAAGAGAACACTGGAGGCAATGTTAGAGAACGCTCGAGGTAATGTTAGAGAACGATCGAAGAACGCTGGAGGCACTGTTAAAGAACGATCGTGGCAATGTTAGAGAATGCTCGAGGTAATGTTAGAGAGAACGATCGAGGCAATGTTAGAGAACGCTCGAGGTAATGTTAGAGAACGATCGAAGAACGCTGGAGGCAGTGTTAAAGAACGATCGTGGCAATGTTAGAGAACGATCGAGGCGTGATTTGTTCTAACTTTTTGGAGTTTGGAAGTAATTATCTGATTGATGTGTCTAACTTTTATGAGTATGGGAGTAGATTTGTATGGTTTTAAGGTCGACTTTTTGAATATGAGCCTAAATTTGTGTGTTCTGGTGGTAAAATCTTAGTGATTTGGTCTAACATTTGGACCTTGAATATAACTTCCTACTCGTTGTATCCAACTATTTATAACTGTCATGGAACTCCTGGTATTGCATCAGGGGTCAAAACGCGTTCAAGTAACCCCGCCACTTTTATTTTCCAATGTGATAAGATGTATCAGGCCGAATCGATTTAAAGTAACCCATGCATCAGACCGACAGCACTTCAAAACGAAAATGAGGTCAGTTATCACGATAACAGTAATCCTCTTCTCTGATTAGTTAATCCAGAGGTCAGTCATTTCGTTGATGGGTGTCCGATAGAAATCTTCTTCTCTGATTGGTTAACCTAGATGTTAGTCGAGGGTGGAATAGTGTCGTCCAACTTTTATTTACCAGATTATATTTAAACTAGTCGGATGTGAGACTTCGTGTATAAGCGCGCTTGATTCACGGACGTTTATTTTCAAAGTACTGTTCAGTCTAGCGGTCTGTGTTGTAGTGGAATATTTTACGGTGTAAGTTGAATTTTTTTCTGTTTTTCTCTTAGCTCATAACGATGTGATAGGTTATCATTAAAGGAATTTCAGTTGTATTAATGGTGATGTGTATAAAGTACGTCTGTTAAGCCTTGTCGCGTGTATTATTCCTTCGTTTTTCATATGTTTATCTTATTGGTTCTTTAAAAAGAAGATATTTCAAGTCTTTTTGTAATTGATATTCAATGTTATTAATGTGTTTACACTGGCGGTAAGTAAAAATACGAATGAAGGCGGAACGCTAGGCGAGGTAAAGAGAGAGCGAGAGGAAGAAAGGTGGAATGGTAGGAGAGAAGTCTAGTAGGGGTTAGAAGAGAGAGAGCGAGAGAGAGAAGCATATGAGAAAGAAGGGGAGATGTTAGGTATAAATGGTGAGAATAATCAAGTGTTACAATAGGAGGGACGCTAAAAATATGAGGGAGGGCGGGGAGCTAAAGGGAGAGGCGGAGGGTGGACTGATAGGTTAGAAGTCTAAAAGAGGATAGGGGAGAAAGAGAGAGAGAAGGAAGGCGCGATGATAGGGATAAATGGAGAGAATGAGTAAGTGTTTCAATGGAGGGAAATCTAGGCTGGAATAGTAGAGAGAGAGAGAGAGAGACGGAGAGAGAGAAGAGAGAGAGAGATAGCGAACCACTAACACCGAGGAACATATTTACACTACCAGCTTAGATTACCCAGCAATCTCTAAGTTTCACCCTTATGCTTCATTTATGGTACAACGCTAAGCAGACACCCAACTACATAGCTATAACTAAATGTTATCCTTGTGCTATATATTTACTTCGTGTACTGAATATTTTTGTAATGTTATAAAATATCCACTGTATGTTATACACCTATTGAGATAATAAAAGAATAAAATATATCTTTTGTCTTTTGTTTTATATGATTGTTTTTCAATGCTGTTGTATAATCTACTAACCTATCACTATCGATTAAGTACATCAAGAGCTCCAAAGTCAGCACACATCAGACATAAACAGGTCACTTCCGGGTCACCGAGACTAGAGGTCAACATCCGGACACGCGCGGTCATGGTTAACTCCCCTTGTCTCTCGTGTACATTTCGCGCGAAAGGCGCGCCGCGCGCCACACTATATATCTTTGTTAATTTAGCGCCACAATGCGACCCAAATGGACCCTTGTATACTACTGACAGAACACATTTCATCTGTAGACGTTAATACTAAATACACGTGTAAAGACTGCGAGCAAATATTTACTACCCAAAACCATCTAGCTCGGCATGTAGACACTGTTCACAATAAACATACATACCAGTGTCCTATATGTGTATGCGAATTTAACAATCAGGACAATCTAAGAACACATATTAAAAATAAACACCAACTAGCGATATCAACAGTTACAAGATCAGCATCCTCGACAAGACCATCAACAGCATCAGCATCAACCTCCTCTGCCTCATCAGCTTCGATACCGACGACCTGTTCAAAGTCCGGAGCTGAACCAACAAATAAGAGGAAGCGGAATAATGTACAATCGACAGAGCGTCAACACAGCAAGAAGGCGCGGAGAGATCATGAATTAGATAGTTTAGCTAGTTTACCAGCAGATGTTAGACAGGTCTATGTAGACAATTGGCGGGCGATAAGGTCACATAGTAATAATAACAGACATCTGTCAACGCACACGGTGTTCCACAAGCAAAAGACACCCCTATCGCCGAACTGGCCAAGTCTTCTCATCCCCGTCTTTAATAACCAAACACGTAGATTTAAAATAAATTATTCTCACAATTTCATCCTGAGGAATATAGAGAACAATGACCTTCGGTTGTTTCATAGTAGTTTCAATAATAGTTGTCTACTCCAGACTCCAATGGTTATAAATAACAGAGCAGATTTTGATAGGTTCCTTACACAACTACAAGATAGCGAGCCCTTAAACCACGCACAGACCTAGCAGCAAGTATGCAATTGAAATGTTCCAGCTACAACATTCTAAATCTATCATTATGTAGAATATCCTATCGGATGTCTAACAACCGATCTCCCACAACACATTACAAAAAATAAATTCATTTATACATTACAAAATAACACAAGGGAATCACCCTATACTGATAATCTCTGTTTCTTTAGATGCGTAGCGTTATTTAGGGGTGATAATCTCAGTAATTTACACAGTCCCACTCGCGATCTCCTGAAACAGTGGCAAGAAAATCAGGGTTTAGATATAGACGGCGAGTTCCCCGGTGTAACGTTAGCTCAGATTCCCTCTCTAGAGAAGTGTTTCGGTATGAATGTGGACGTCTTCGCTTTTGACAATGACCAAGCCTGTCACCAATGTTAAGATGTAGTACGAATTATAGCGACACCTTACGAGTTTTATATTACGAGGAACATTTTATGTATATAGCGTGTATAGATAAGGCGGCCCGGGCTATTTCTTGTCCTAAATGTGGAAAATTTTGGAGGGTTAATAGATCTTTGATAAGACACGAGAAGACATGCACCGGGGATAAGCGAAAAGACAAGAATATATGGAGGAGTTTTTCGGAACCAAGAATCTATACTCGAAACGATAGCTAATAGGAGTATAGAAGTTCCTAATAATTACGTGTATCCCTACAGAGCAACGTACGATTATGAATGTTACTTTAGTAATGTACCGACGACAAATGGAAGCAATAGTAATGTCACCGAATATGTAGCCAGGCATATTCCAATGTCTTGTGCCGTAGCTAGTAATATTCGGGTTATGAGAAACCAGTATGTTTTGTGAGCGAAGGTAATTCTAAAAAATTAGTGAGTAAAATGAAAGCTTATCTAGAGACATTAGCGAAACGGGCGTATATAATCTTACGCGCCAGTTTCAAACACGTTTTTGATAGTTTAAGAGACAGGGGTGACTATAGTGACTTCATAGGGAACTCAAGTCATACTTGAGTGAGCTCCCCATTATAGGGTTCAACTCTGGAAAGTATGACTTAAACGTTATCAAACCATATCTAATAAGACATTTCGTAGCTGCGGCGAACAAAGTAGAAAAAGCGAACGAAGAAGAAGATGAGGAAAAAGAAGAAGGTGACGTTGAAGAAGAATTGAAAAATGATGACGATGAAGAAGAAGATGAAGAAGGTGAAGAAGTGAAGAAGAGCCGAACAAAAAAAAAAACTAAAAAAGGGGTGACCTCACCCTTCAAGTTTATCGTTAAGCGCAATAATAATTGTATGTGCATCTCCACCAGACGACTAAAGTTCTTAGATGTTATAAATTATCTCGCCCGGGGTTCTCTTATAGTAAATACTTGGCGGCGTACAAGATTAAAGAGACTAAAGGCGTATTTTGTTACGAGTATATTACGAACCTAAAAACGTTAGACGAAACCTCTCTTCCCCCACATGACGCCTTCTTTTCGACGCTTAAAAACTGTAATATTTCGAACGAAGAGTACGAGTATTATAACAAAATATGGGTGGACAATAACATGCCCACTCTCAGAGATTTTCTTGTTTGGTATAATAATAAGGATGTCGTACCTTTCCTACTCGCATTAGAAAAATAAATAGATTTGACGCCGGTTTAGGTGTAGATAAGTTTAAGGATGCCATTTCCGTCCCCGGTGTGACGTTAAGATACCTCTTCAACACCATACCTAAAAATGTAGTCTTTTCTTTATGCGGTAAACGCGAGGCAGAGCTTCATAAAACACTTAGAGATAATGTAGTCGGTGGCCCGAGCATAATCTTTCATCGCCACCACGAGAAGGGTGAAACTCGAATCAGAGGAAATTCTGAAAATGTAGTAGAGATTCTTAAAGGCTACGACGCGAACGCTCTGTATCTCTGGGTGTTGATGCAGAAAATGCCCACTGACTTTCCAATTATACGAAAAGTTGAGGACGGGTTTAGACAACGTAAAGTTAATTATTACGATCAGCAGAGTAGAGAGTGGTTGACGTGGGTAGCTCACAAGCATAACATTGAGTTGCGAACTCAATACACGGGGGTGAGGTACCTTTAGGACCTCGTAGGATTAGAGTGGATGGCTTCTGTCAAAAGAGTAATAAGGTCTATCAGTTTTACGGGGTGTCTCAGTCATGGAGATATCTGTCACCTCACTGAAAAAACACAAAGGTGTTAACCCTAACAACAAAAAAACCCATGTCCGAGCTATACGACAAGACCCGCGAAATTCGCGAATGTTTAACCAATGACGTTGGAGTTGAAGTGGTTGAGATGTGGGAATGTCAGTGGAAAGAACCAAAGAAAACTGATAGCACAATTATTCCATTTCTTAAACAAGCCCTCCCCAGATCAAACCAACGTATGCCAGGGAAAAATTACCACTAACCGTCGCGCAGATTTTGAAATCTGTTAAAGACGAAACGCTGTTTGGTCTGGTAGAATGCGATATTCATGTCCCCGACTCTCTCAAGGAATATTTTAGCGAAATGACACCCGTAGAAACGTAGACGTATGTAGAGACGATATAGGAGAGCTTATGAAGGAATACGCCGTGAAAAATAAATTATTGACGACCCCTAGACGTACCCTGATAGTTAGTTATATCGGGAAGAAAATTATTTTGGCCACCCCCTTATTAAAATGGTACTTAGATCACGGTCTAGAGGTAACCATCTACCAGGTGATTGAATACCACCCTGTTAGTTGTTTCAAGCAATTTGGGGACACTGTATCCGACGCCAGACGAAAGGGGGATGTAGATGAGACGCAGTCCATTACTAGTGAGACCATGAAGTGTTTAGGAAATTTGGCGTACGGGAAAACTCTCACCAATAAGCGAAACGCGCGAACGTAGCGTACTGCTAGGGTGAGACCGCTTCCAAGCTCGTTAACGATCCCCTATTTAAACATATGACAGATTTAGGAGTAGGAAATATATTCGACGTGAAAATGTTTAAAAAAGACGACGAGGTGGGACCTTCCATTACAAATCGGCTACTTTGTGTATCAATACGCCAAGCTAAGGATGTTACAATTTTATTACGATTTTTTAGATCGATTCGTAGAGAGATCATACTTTTAACTGTGTGAAATGGACACTGACAGTCTGTATTTTGCGTTAAGTAAATCTAGTTTAGCTGACACCGTTAGATCACTTTTACTCGACACTTTTTATAAAGAGTACGATCAGTGGTTCCCCTCAGAGACCTGTAGCGTTCATCGGGAGGAGTTTGTTAGGAGTAAAGGTAAAGTTAAGGTAGATTGTCGAGACTGGGAAAATACAAAATTTTACCATAAACGTACCCCGGTTTATTTAAGTTAGAGTACGAAGGGATGGGATGGTATCGTTATGTAGTAAAATATACCACTGTTTTGGAGATTACTCAAAACTAGTACTAAAGGGCTTAGCAAACATTACAATAAACTAGACAAGATATATTTATGAAGGTTCTCAAGACACAACAAGCACAAGGAGGGAAAAATGTGGGGTTTAAGCGATATAAAATCGAGTGTCTATACATATACACAGCACAGAAAGTCTCTCTCTTATTTCTACATCAAACGCTGTGTGCACAACGACAATGTGACGACTTTTCCGTTAGGTATCTAGAGTATTTATATGTATATACAATGATACTTCTGTGATAGTTTTATGTCCAATGATAATGAACATATGTTTGTGTCGTTGTCACGATTATATTGTATTTAAAATGTTTTTGTTTTTTTAAAAGTATGCTGTTTTTTCTCTTGTATATAAATGTCATGTGGTACTGTCTCGTAAGAATAATATGGATACTATCAGTGTCCTTGGTTGTAAACCTGTGTGTAAAACAGAAAAAAATATGTTACAACATCTATGATTTTCACACTATACAACCCATTATATACGTACACATAAATGACAAATAACACGAGGATGTTTTGTAATTTTATATATTTTATTGATACAAACACAACACCGATACTGCGTATGCAGAACATCTAGAAACGATATAAAAACACAACATCTAGTGTACAAAAGTCTAAATGTTCAGCCTTAGCCTCTTTCTTCTTCTAAGATGACCAGGGGCAGGCGTTGTTATTGGCTGAATCTTTTTAATGTTGTCAGTATCGTACACAGAAGCCCTGTAAGAACCATTATTTATTGAATAAGCAATATAACCCGCGTCACCGTGATAAAAAACAAAAAAGACACCCCATTCTTGGCGTAAATCACGTGGTAACTGGATAAACAGCTGGTGAAAACTCGCTGTATCTGTCTTTCCTTAAACTTGATCTATGAGTTCGTTGAAAACAAGACTTCAATCAAATTGTTTTCCGAAACACCGCCTTTTGTGGACCCTCGCTATAGTTTGTAACTCGCTAACTCGCTAACTATTGTAGATGTGTTGACAATATGATTGCTCAGACAGACCCAAGTTGGAGTCGCCTTCGTCTGGTAAGCCATTGCTCCTTCTCAAAGCGTTGTTTGACACTCGGGCAAACTCAGTTTGGTGTTCGGTTACATCGTGTCCACTATCTCTAACTTCGCAGTAGACTAAAAACGTCGGTGTTGTGCACAGTGTGCTATCTATACCTTAGTCGACTCACCTGTTACTTTTAAAAGTGTTGCTGTTGAAAAGTGGCGTGTTCATGTCAAATCATTAGATAGATGTCACCATCAGA